>OY743224.1:38430695-39030695 GCA_963555765.1 Orthonevra nobilis
TGAAATCCGAGGCTATTTTGCTTAATTCTGCTGGACTATAGCCCATGGTTTCAAAATGCACTTTTTTCGTGAATTAGCTTACGACGAATTCTAAGATATTCATCATCATGAGCATCACTAACTGAACACAAATTTGAAAATTTAGCTCTGAGAACCAATTATTGACAAAAATAGAGAGATTTGAAATCCGAGGCAATTTCGCTTAATTCTGCTGGACTATAGCCCATGGTTTCAAAATGCACTTTTTTCCTGAATTCGCAAATGACGATTTCTATGATATTGATAATTATGAGCATCACTAACTGAACACAAATTTGAAAATTCAGCTCTGAGAACCAATTATTGACAAAAATAGAGAGATTTGAAATCCGAGGCTATTTTGCTTAATTCTGCTGGACTATATATAGCCCAAGGTTTCAAAATGCACTTTTTTCGTGAATTAGCTTACGACGAATTCTAAGATATTCATCATCATGAGCATCACTAACTGAACACAAATTTGAAAATTTAGCTCTGAGAACCAATTATTGACAAAAATAGAGAGATTTGAAATCCGAGGCAATTTCGCTTAATTCTGCTGGACTATAGCCCATGGTTTCAAAATGCACTTTTTTCCTGAATTCGCAAATGACGATTTCTATGATATTGATAATTATGAGCATCACTAACTGAACACAAATTTGAAAATTCAGCTCTGAGAACCAATTATTGACAAAAATAGAGAGATTTGAAATCCGAGGCTATTTTGCTTAATTCTGCTGGACTATATATAGCCCAAGGTTTCAAAATGCACTTTTTTCGTGAATTAGCTTACGACGAATTCTAAGATATTCATCATCATGAGCATCACTAATTGAACACAAATTTGAAAATTTAGCTCTGAGAACCAATTATTGACAAAAATAGAGAGATTTGAAATCCGAGGCAATTTCGCTTAATTCTGCTGGACTATAGCCCATGGTTTCAAAATGCACTTTTTTCCTGAATTCGCAAATGACGATTTCTATGATATTGATAATTATGAGCATCACTAACTGAACACAAATTTGAAAATTCAGCTCTGAGAACCAATTATTGACAAAAATAGAGAGATTTGAAATCCGAGGCTATTTTGCTTAATTCTGCTGGACTATATATAGCCCAAGGTTTCAAAATGCACTTTTTTCGTGAATTAGCTTACGACGAATTCTAAGATATTCATCATCATGAGCATCACTAACTGAACACAAATTTGAAAATTTAGCTCTGAGAACCAATTATTGACAAAAATAGAGAGATTTGAATTCCGAGGCTATTTTGCTTAATTCTGCTGGACTATAGCCCATGGTTTCAAAATGCACTTTTTTCGTGAATTAGCTTACGACGAATTCTAAGATATTCATCATCATGAGCATCACTAACTGAACACAAATTTGAAAATTTAGCTCTGAAAACCAATTATTGACAAAACTAGAGAGATTTGAAATCCGAGGCTATTTTGCTTAATTCTGCTGGACTATAGCCCATTATTTCAAAATGCACTTTTTTCGTGAATTCGCAAATGACGATTTCTAAGATATTCATCATCATGAGCATCACTAACTGAACACAAATTTGAAAATTTAGCTGTGAGAACCAATTATTGACAAAAATAGAGAGATTTGAAATCCGAGGCTATTTTGCTTAATTCTGCTGGACTATAGCCCATGGTTTCAAAATGCACTTTTTTCGTGAATTAGCTTACGACGATTTCTAAGATATTCATCATCATGAGCATCACTAACTGAACACAAATTTGAAAATTTAGCTCTGAGAACCAATTATTGACAAAAATAGAGAGATTTGAATTCCGAGGCTATTTTGCTTAATTCTGCTGGACTATAGCCCATGGTTTCAAAATGCACTTTTTTCGTGAATTAGCTTACGACGATTTCTAAGATATTCATCATCATGAGCATCACTAACTGAACACAAATTTGAAAATTTAGCTCTGAGAACCAATTATTGACAAAACTAGAGAGATTTGAAATCCGAGGCTATTTTGCTTAATTCTGCTGGACTATATATAGCCCAAGGTTTCAAAATGCACTTTTTTCGTGAATTAGCTTACGACGAATTCTAAGATATTCATCATCATGAGCATCACTAACTGAACACAAATTTGAAAATTTAGCTCTGAGAACCAATTATTGACAAAAATAGAGAGATTTGAATTCCGAGGCTATTTTGCTTAATTCTGCTGGACTATAGCCCATGGTTTCAAAATGCACTTTTTTCGTGAATTAGCTTACGACGAATTCTAAGATATTCATCATCATGAGCATCACTAACTGAACACAAATTTGAAAATTTAGCTCTGAAAACCAATTATTGACAAAACTAGAGAGATTTGAAATCCGAGGCTATTTTGCTTAATTCTGCTGGACTATAGCCCATTATTTCAAAATGCACTTTTTTCGTGAATTCGCAAATGACGATTTCTAAGATATTCATCATCATGAGCATCACTAACTGAACACAAATTTGAAAATTTAGCTGTGAGAACCAATTATTGACAAAAATAGAGAGATTTGAAATCCGAGGCTATTTTGCTTAATTCTGCTGGACTATAGCCCATGGTTTCAAAATGCACTTTTTTCGTGAATTAGCTTACGACGAATTCTAAGATATTCATCATCATGAGCATCACTAACTGAACACAAATTTGAAAATTTAGCTCTGAGAACCAATTATTGACAAAAATAGAGAGATTTGAAATCCGAGGCAATTTCGCTTAATTCTGCTGGACTATAGCCCATGGTTTCAAAATGCACTTTTTTCCTGAATTCGCAAATGACGATTTCTATGATATTGATAATTATGAGCATCACTAACTGAACACAAATTTGAAAATTCAGCTCTGAGAACCAATTATTGACAAAAATAGAGAGATTTGAAATCCGAGGCTATTTTGCTTAATTCTGCTGGACTATATATAGCCCAAGGTTTCAAAATGCACTTTTTTCGTGAATTAGCTTACGACGAATTCTAAGATATTCATCATCATGAGCATCACTAACTGAACACAAATTTGAAAATTTAGCTCTGAGAACCAATTATTGACAAAAATAGAGAGATTTGAAATCCGAGGCAATTTCGCTTAATTCTGCTGGACTATAGCCCATGGTTTCAAAATGCACTTTTTTCCTGAATTCGCAAATGACGATTTCTATGATATTGATAATTATGAGCATCACTAACTGAACACAAATTTGAAAATTCAGCTCTGAGAACCAATTATTGACAAAAATAGAGAGATTTGAAATCCGAGGCTATTTTGCTTAATTCTGCTGGACTATATATAGCCCAAGGTTTCAAAATGCACTTTTTTCGTGAATTAGCTTACGACGAATTCTAAGATATTCATCATCATGAGCATCACTAACTGAACACAAATTTGAAAATTTAGCTCTGAGAACCAATTATTGACAAAAATAGAGAGATTTGAATTCCGAGGCTATTTTGCTTAATTCTGCTGGACTATAGCCCATGGTTTCAAAATGCACTTTTTTCGTGAATTAGCTTACGACGAATTCTAAGATATTCATCATCATGAGCATCACTAACTGAACACAAATTTGAAAATTTAGCTCTGAAAACCAATTATTGACAAAACTAGAGAGATTTGAAATCCGAGGCTATTTTGCTTAATTCTGCTGGACTATAGCCCATTATTTCAAAATGCACTTTTTTCGTGAATTCGCAAATGACGATTTCTAAGATATTCATCATCATGAGCATCACTAACTGAACACAAATTTGAAAATTTAGCTGTGAGAACCAATTATTGACAAAAATAGAGAGATTTGAAATCCGAGGCTATTTTGCTTAATTCTGCTGGACTATAGCCCATGGTTTCAAAATGCACTTTTTTCGTGAATTAGCTTACGACGATTTCTAAGATATTCATCATCATGAGCATCACTAACTGAACACAAATTTGAAAATTTAGCTCTGAGAACCAATTATTGACAAAAATAGAGAGATTTGAATTCCGAGGCTATTTTGCTTAATTCTGCTGGACTATAGCCCATGGTTTCAAAATGCACTTTTTTCGTGAATTAGCTTACGACGATTTCTAAGATATTCATCATCATGAGCATCACTAACTGAACACAAATTTGAAAATTTAGCTCTGAGAACCAATTATTGACAAAAATAGAGAGATTTGAATTCCGAGGCTATTTTGCTTAATTCTGCTGGACTATAGCCCATGGTTTCAAAATGCACTTTTTTCGTGAATTCGCAAATGACGATTTCTAAGATATTCATCATCATGAGCATCACTAACTGAACACAAATTTGAAAATTTAGCTCTGAGAACCAATTATTGACAAAAATAGAGAGATTTGAAATCCGAGGCAATTTCGCTTAATTCTGCTGGACTATAGCCCATGGTTTCAAAATGCACTTTTTTCCTGAATTCGCAAATGACGATTTCTATGATATTGATAATTATGAGCATCACTAACTGAACACAAATTTGAAAATTCAGCTCTGAGAACCAATTATTGACAAAAATAGAGAGATTTGAAATCCGAGGCTATTTTGCTTAATTCTGCTGGACTATATATAGCCCAAGGTTTCAAAATGCACTTTTTTCGTGAATTAGCTTACGACGAATTCTAAGATATTCATCATCATGAGCATCACTAACTGAACACAAATTTGAAAATTTAGCTCTGAGAACCAATTATTGACAAAAATAGAGAGATTTGAATTCCGAGGCTATTTTGCTTAATTCTGCTGGACTATAGCCCATGGTTTCAAAATGCACTTTTTTCGTGAATTAGCTTACGACGAATTCTAAGATATTCATCATCATGAGCATCACTAACTGAACACAAATTTGAAAATTTAGCTCTGAAAACCAATTATTGACAAAACTAGAGAGATTTGAAATCCGAGGCTATTTTGCTTAATTCTGCTGGACTATAGCCCATTATTTCAAAATGCACTTTTTTCGTGAATTCGCAAATGACGATTTCTAAGATATTCATCATCATGAGCATCACTAACTGAACACAAATTTGAAAATTTAGCTGTGAGAACCAATTATTGACAAAAATAGAGAGATTTGAAATCCGAGGCTATTTTGCTTAATTCTGCTGGACTATAGCCCATGGTTTCAAAATGCACTTTTTTCGTGAATTAGCTTACGACGATTTCTAAGATATTCATCATCATGAGCATCACTAACTGAACACAAATTTGAAAATTTAGCTCTGAGAACCAATTATTGACAAAAATAGAGAGATTTGAATTCCGAGGCTATTTTGCTTAATTCTGCTGGACTATAGCCCATGGTTTCAAAATGCACTTTTTTCGTGAATTAGCTTACGACGATTTCTAAGATATTCATCATCATGAGCATCACTAACTGAACACAAATTTGAAAATTTAGCTGTGAGAACCAATTATTGACAAAAATAGAGAGATTTGAAATCCGAGGCTATTTTGCTTAATTCTGCTGGACTATAGCCCATGGTTTCAAAATGCACTTTTTTCGTGAATTCGCAAATGACGATTTCTAAGATATTCATCATCATGAGCATCACTAACTGAACACAAATTTGAAAATTTAGCTGTGAGAACCAATTATTGACAAAAATAGAGAGATTTGAAATCCGAGGCTATTTTGCTTAATTCTGCTGGACTATAGCCCATGGTTTCAAAATGCACTTTTTTCGTGAATTCGCAAATGACGATTTCTAAGATATTCATCATCATGAGCATCACTAACTGAACACAAATTTGAAAATTTAGCTGTGAGAACCAATTATTGACAAAAATAGAGAGATTTGAAATCCGAGGCTATTTTGCTTAATTCTGCTGGACTATAGCCCATGGTTTCAAAATGCACTTTTTTCGTGAATTAGCTTACGACGAATTCTAAGATATTCATCATCATGAGCATCACTAACTGAACACAAATTTGAAAATTTAGCTCTGAGAACCAATTATTGACAAAAATAGAGAGATTTGAAATCCGAGGCTATTTTGCTTAATTCTGCTGGACTATAGCCCATGGTTTCAAAATGCACTTTTTTCTTGAATTAGCAAATGACGATTTCTAAGATATCCATCATCATGAGCATCACTAACTGAACACAAATTTGAAAATTTAGCTCTGAGAACCAATTATTGACAAAAATAGAGAGATTTGAAATCCGAGGCTATTTTGATTAATTCTGCTGGACTATAGCCCATGGTTTCAAAATGCACTTTTTTCTTGAATTAGAAAATGACGATTTCTAAGATATTCATCATCATGGGCATCACTAACTGAACACAAATTTGAAAATTTAGCTCTGAGAACCAATTATTGACAAAAATAGAGAGATTTTAAATCCGAGGCTATTTTGCTTAATTCTGCTGGACTATAGCCCATGGTTTCAAAATGCACTTTTTTCCTGAATTCGCAAGTGACGATTTCTATGATATTGATAATTATGAGCATCACTAACTGAACACAAATTTGAAAATTTAGCTCTGAGAACCAATTATTGACAAAAATAGAGAGATTTGAAATCCGAGGCTATTTTGCTTAATTCTGCTGGACTATAGCCCATGGTTTCAAAATGCACTTTTTTCGTGAATTAGCAAATGACGATTTCTAAGATATTCATCATCATGAGCATCACTAACTGAATACAAATTTGAAAATTTAGCTCTGAGAACCAATTATTGACAAAAATAAAGAGATTTGAAATCCGAGGCTATTTTGCTTAATTCTGCTGGACTATAGCCCATGGTTTCAAAATGCACTTTTTTCCTGAATTCGCAAATGACGATTTCTATGATATTGATAATTATGAGGATCACTAACTGAACACAAATTTGAAAATTTAGCTCTGAGAACCAATTATTGACAAAAATAGAGAGATTTTAAATCCGAGGCTATTTTGCTTAATTCTGCTGGACTATAGCCCATGGTTTCAAAATGCACTTTTTTCTTGAATTAGCAAATGACGATTTCTAAGATATTCATCATCATGAGCATCACTAACTGAACACAAATTTGAAAATTTAGCTCTGAGAACCAATTATTGACAAAAATAGAGAGATTTGAAATCCGAGGCTATTTTGCTTAATTCTGCTGGACTATAGCCCATGGTTTCAAAATGCACTTTTTTCTTGAATTAGCAAATGACGATTTCTAAGATATTCATCATCATGAGCATCACTAACTGAACACAAATTTGAAAATTTAGCTCTGAGAACCAATTATTGACAAAAATAGAGAGATTTGAAATCCGAGGCTATTTTGCTTAATTCTGCTGGACTATAGCCCATGGTTTCAAAATGCACTTTTTTCTTGAATTAGCAAATGACGATTTCTAAGATAGTCATCATCATGAGCATCACTAACTGAACACAAATTTGAAAATTTAGCTCTGAGAACCAATTATTGACAAAAATAGAGAGATTTGAAATCCGAGGCTATTTTGCTTAATTCTGCTGGACTATAGCCCATGGTTTCAAAATGCACTTTTTTCCTGAATTCGCAAATGACGATTTCTATGATATTGATAATTATGAGGATCACTAACTGAACACAAATTTGAAAATTTAGCTCTGAGAACCAATTATTGACAAAAATAGAGAGATTTTAAATCCGAGGCTATTTTGCTTAATTCTGCTGGACTATAGCCCATGGTTTCAAAATGCACTTTTTTCTTGAATTAGCAAATGACGATTTCTAAGATATTCATCATCATGAGCATCACTAACTGAACACAAATTTGAAAATTTAGCTCTGAGAACCAATTATTGACAAAAATAGAGAGATTTGAAATCCGAGGCTATTTTGCTTAATTCTGCTGGACTATAGCCCATGGTTTCAAAATGCACTTTTTTCTTGAATTAGCAAATGACGATTTCTAAGATATTCATCATCATGAGCATCACTAACTGAACACAAATTTGAAAATTTAGCTCTGAGAACCAATTATTGACAAAAATAGAGAGATTTGAAATCCGAGGCTATTTTGCTTAATTCTGCTGGACTATAGCCCATGGTTTCAAAATGCACTTTTTTCTTGAATTAGCAAATGACGATTTCT
Source organism: Orthonevra nobilis (assembly GCA_963555765.1). NCBI lineage: Eukaryota > Metazoa > Arthropoda > Insecta > Diptera > Syrphidae > Orthonevra > Orthonevra nobilis. The sequence goes on from OY743224.1 coordinate 38,438,780, forward strand.
AAGACATTCATCATCATGAGCATCACTAACTGAACACAAATTTGAAAATTTAGCTCTGAGAACCAATTATTGACAAAAATAGAGAGATTTGAAATCCGAGGCTATTTTGCTTAATTCTGCTGGACTATAGCCCATGGTTTCAAAATGCACTTTTTTCTTGAATTAGCAAATGACGATTTCTAAGATATTCATCATCATGAGCATCACTAACTGAACACAAATTTGAAAATTTAGCTCTGAGAACCAATTATTGACAAAAATAGAGAGATTTGAAATCCGAGGCTATTTTGCTTAATTCTGCTGGACTATAGCCCATGGTTTCAAAATGCACTTTTTTCTTGAATTAGCAAATGACGATTTCTAAGATATTCATCATCATGAGCATCACTAACTGAACACAAATTTGAAAATTTAGCTCTGAGAACCAATTATTGACAAAAATAGAGAGATTTGAAATCCGAGGCTATTTTGCTTAATTCTGCTGGACTATAGCCCATGGTTTCAAAATGCACTTTTTTCCTGAATTCGCAAATGATGATTTCTATGATATTGATAATTATGAGCATTACTAACTGAACACAAATTTGAAAATTTAGCTCTGAGAACCAATTATTGACAAAAATAGAGAGATTTGAAATCCGAGGCTATTTTGCTTAATTCTGCTGGACTATAGCCCATGGTTTCAAAATGCACTTTTTTCGTGAATTAGCAAATGACGATTTCTAAGATATTCATCATCATGAGCATCACTAACTGAACACAAATTTGAAAATTTAGCTCTGAGAACCAATTATTGACAAAAATAGAGAGATTTGAAATCCGAGGCTATTTTGCTTAATTCTGCTGGACTATAGCCCATGGTTTCAAAATGCACTTTTTTCGTGAATTAGCAAATGACGATTTCTAAGATATTCATCATCATGAGCATCACTAACTGAACACAAATTTGAAAATTTAGCTCTGAGAACCAATTATTGACAAAAATAGAGAGATTTGAAATCCGAAGCTATTTTGCTTAATTCTGCTGGACTATAGCCCATGGTTTCAAAATGCACTTTTTTCTTGAATTAGCAAATGACGATTTCTAAGATATTCATCATCATGAGCATCACTAACTGAACACAAATTTGAAAATTTAGCTCTGAGAACCAATTATTGACAAAAATAGAGAGATTTGAAATCCGAGGCTATTTTGCTTAATTCTGCTGGACTATAGCCCATGGTTTCAAAATGCACTTTTTTCTTGAATTAGCAAATGACGATTTCTAAGATATTCATCATCATGAGCATCACTAACTGAACACAAATTTGAAAATTTAGCTCTGAGAACCAATTATTGACAAAAATAGAGAGATTTGAAATCCGAGGCTATTTTGCTTAATTCTGCTGGACTATAGCCCATGGTTTCAAAATGCACTTTTTTCTTGAATTAGCAAATGACGATTTCTAAGATATTCATCATCATGAGCATCACTAACTGAACACAAATTTGAAAATTTAGCTCTGAGAACCAATTATTGACAAAAATAGAGAGATTTGAAATCCGAGGCTATTTTGCTTAATTCTGCTGGACTATAGCCCATGGTTTCAAAATGCACTTTTTTCCTGAATTCGCAAATGACGATTTCTAAGATATTCATCATCATGAGCATCACTAACTGAACACAAATTTGAAAATTTAGCTCTGAGAACCAATTATTGACAAAAATAGAGAGATTTGAATTCCGAGGCTATTTTGCTTAATTCTGCTGGACTATAGCCCATGGTTTCAAAATGCACTTTTTTCGTGAATTAGCTTACGACGAATTCTAAGATATTCATCATCATGAGCATCACTAACTGAACACAAATTTGAAAATTTAGCTCTGAAAACCAATTATTGACAAAACTAGAGAGATTTGAAATCCGAGGCTATTTTGCTTAATTCTGCTGGACTATATATAGCCCAAGGTTTCAAAATGCACTTTTTTCGTGAATTAGCTTACGACGAATTCTAAGATATTCATCATCATGAGCATCACTAACTGAACACAAATTTGAAAATTTAGCTCTGAGAACCAATTATTGACAAAAATAGAGAGATTTGAAATCCGAGGCAATTTCGCTTAATTCTGCTGGACTATAGCCCATGGTTTCAAAATGCACTTTTTTCCTGAATTCGCAAATGACGATTTCTATGATATTGATAATTATGAGCATCACTAACTGAACACAAATTTGAAAATTCAGCTCTGAGAACCAATTATTGACAAAAATAGAGAGTTTGAAATCCGAGGCTATTTTGCTTAATTCTGCTGGACTATATATAGCCCAAGGTTTCAAAATGCACTTTTTTCGTGAATTAGCTTACGACGAATTCTAAGATATTCATCATCATGAGCATCACTAACTGAACACAAATTTGAAAATTTAGCTCTGAGAACCAATTATTGACAAAAATAGAGAGATTTGAATTCCGAGGCTATTTTGCTTAATTCTGCTGGACTATAGCCCATGGTTTCAAAATGCACTTTTTTCGTGAATTAGCTTACGACGAATTCTAAGATATTCATCATCATGAGCATCACTAACTGAACACAAATTTGAAAATTTAGCTCTGAAAACCAATTATTGACAAAACTAGAGAGATTTGAAATCCGAGGCTATTTTGCTTAATTCTGCTGGACTATAGCCCATTATTTCAAAATGCACTTTTTTCGTGAATTCGCAAATGACGATTTCTAAGATATTCATCATCATGAGCATCACTAACTGAACACAAATTTGAAAATTTAGCTGTGAGAACCAATTATTGACAAAAATAGAGAGATTTGAAATCCGAGGCTATTTTGCTTAATTCTGCTGGACTATAGCCCATGGTTTCAAAATGCACTTTTTTCGTGAATTAGCTTACGACGATTTCTAAGATATTCATCATCATGAGCATCACTAACTGAACACAAATTTGAAAATTTAGCTCTGAGAACCAATTATTGACAAAAATAGAGAGATTTGAATTCCGAGGCTATTTTGCTTAATTCTGCTGGACTATAGCCCATGGTTTCAAAATGCACTTTTTTCGTGAATTAGCTTACGACGATTTCTAAGATATTCATCATCATGAGCATCACTAACTGAACACAAATTTGAAAATTTAGCTCTGAGAACCAATTATTGACAAAAATAGAGAGATTTGAATTCCGAGGCTATTTTGCTTAATTCTGCTGGACTATAGCCCATGGTTTCAAAATGCACTTTTTTCGTGAATTCGCAAATGACGATTTCTAAGATATTCATCATCATGAGCATCACTAACTGAACACAAATTTGAAAATTTAGCTGTGAGAACCAATTATTGACAAAAATAGAGAGATTTGAAATCCGAGGCTATTTTGCTTAATTCTGCTGGACTATAGCCCATGGTTTCAAAATGCACTTTTTTCGTGAATTAGCTTACGACGAATTCTAAGATATTCATCATCATGAGCATCACTAACTGAACACAAATTTGAAAATTTAGCTCTGAGAACCAATTATTGACAAAAATAGAGAGATTTGAATTCCGAGGCTATTTTGCTTAATTCTGCTGGACTATAGCCCATGGTTTCAAAATGCACTTTTTTCCTGAATTCGCAAATGACGATTTCTATGATACTGATAATTATGAGCATCACTTACTGAACACAAATTTGAAAATTTAGCTCTGAGAACCAATTATTGACAAAAATAGAGAGATTTGAAATCCTAGGCTATTTTGCTTAATTCTGCTGGACTATAGCCCATGGTTTCAAAATGCACTTTTTTCTTGAATTCGCAAATGACGATTTCTAAGATATTCATCATCATGAGCATCACTAACTGAACACAAATTTGAAAATTTAGCTCTGAGAACCAATTATTGACAAAAATAGAGAGATTTGAAATCCGAGGCTATTTTGCTTAATTCTGCTGGACTATAGCCCATGGTTTCAAAATGCACTTTTTTCTTGAATTAGCAAATGACGATTTCTAAGATTTTCATCATCATGAGCATCACTAACTGAACACAAATTTGAAAATTTAGCTCTGAGAACCAATTATTGACAAAAATAGAGAGATTTGAAATCCGAGGCTATTTTGTTTAATTCTGCTGGACTATAGCCCATGGTTTCGAAATGCACTTTTTTCTTGCATTAGCAAATGACGATTTCTAAGATATCCATCATCATGAGCATCACTAACTGAACACAAATTTGAAAATTTAGCTCTGAGAACCAATTATTGACAAAAATAGAGAGATTTGAAATCCGAGGCTATTTTGATTAATTCTGCTGGACTATAGCCCATGGTTTCAAAATGCACTTTTTTCTTGAATTAGAAAATGACGATTTCTAAGATATTCATCATCATGGGCATCACTAACTGAACACAAATTTGAAAATTTAGCTCTGAGAACCAATTATTGACAAAAATAGAGAGATTTTAAATCCGAGGCTATTTTGCTTAATTCTGCTGGACTATAGCCCATGGTTTCAAAATGCACTTTTTTCCTGAATTCGCAAGTGACGATTTCTATGATATTGATAATTATGAGCATCACTAACTGAACACAAATTTGAAAATTTAGCTCTGAGAACCAATTATTGACAAAAATAGAGAGATTTGAAATCCGAGGCTATTTTGCTTAATTCTGCTGGACTATAGCCCATGGTTTCAAAATGCACTTTTTTCGTGAATTAGCAAATGACGATTTCTAAGATATTCATCATCATGAGCATCACTAACTGAATACAAATTTGAAAATTTAGCTCTGAGAACCAATTATTGACAAAAATAAAGAGATTTGAAATCCGAGGCTATTTTGCTTAATTCTGCTGGACTATAGCCCATGGTTTCAAAATGCACTTTTTTCCTGAATTCGCAAATGACGATTTCTATGATATTGATAATTATGAGGATCACTAACTGAACACAAATTTGAAAATTTAGCTCTGAGAACCAATTATTGACAAAAATAGAGAGATTTTAAATCCGAGGCTATTTTGCTTAATTCTGCTGGACTATAGCCCATGGTTTCAAAATGCACTTTTTTCTTGAATTAGCAAATGACGATTTCTAAGATATTCATCATCATGAGCATCACTAACTGAACACAAATTTGAAAATTTAGCTCTGAGAACCAATTATTGACAAAAATAGAGAGATTTGAAATCCGAGGCTATTTTGCTTAATTCTGCTGGACTATAGCCCATGGTTTCAAAATGCACTTTTTTCTTGAATTAGCAAATGACGATTTCTAAGATTTTCATCATCATGAGCATCACTAACTGAACACAAATTTGAAAATTTAGCTCTGAGAACCAATTATTGACAAAAATAGAGAGATTTGAAATCCGAGGCTATTTTGCTTAATTCTGCTGGACTATAGCCCATGGTTTCAAAATGCACTTTTTTCTTGAATTAGCAAATGACGATTTCTAAGATAGTCATCATCATGAGCATCACTAACTGAACACAAATTTGAAAATTTAGCTCTGAGAACCAATTATTGACAAAAATAGAGAGATTTGAAATCCGAGGCTATTTTGCTTAATTCTGCTGGACTATAGCCCATGGTTTCAAAATGCACTTTTTTCCTGAATTCGCAAATGACGATTTCTATGATATTGATAATTATGAGGATCACTAACTGAACACAAATTTGAAAATTTAGCTCTGAGAACCAATTATTGACAAAAATAGAGAGATTTTAAATCCGAGGCTATTTTGCTTAATTCTGCTGGACTATAGCCCATGGTTTCAAAATGCACTTTTTTCTTGAATTAGCAAATGACGATTTCTAAGATATTCATCATCATGAGCATCACTAACTGAACACAAATTTGAAAATTTAGCTCTGAGAACCAATTATTGACAAAAATAGAGAGATTTGAAATCCGAGGCTATTTTGCTTAATTCTGCTGGACTATAGCCCATGGTTTCAAAATGCACTTTTTTCTTGAATTAGCAAATGACGATTTCTAAGATATTCATCATCATGAGCATCACTAACTGAATACAAATTTGAAAATTTAGCTCTGAGAACCAATTATTGACAAAAATAAAGAGATTTGAAATCCTAGGCTATTTTGCTTAATTCTGCTGGACTATAGCCCATGGTTTCAAAATGCACTTTTTTCCTGAATTCGCAAATGACGATTTCTATGATATTGATAATTATGAGGATCACTAACTGAACACAAATTTGAAAATTTAGCTCTGAGAACCAATTATTGACAAAAATAGAGAGATTTTAAATCCGAGGCTATTTTGCTTAATTCTGCTGGACTATAGCCCATGGTTTCAAAATGCACTTTTTTCTTGAATTAGCAAATGACGATTTCTAAGATATTCATCATCATGAGCATCACTAACTGAACACAAATTTGAAAATTTAGCTCTGAGAACCAATTATTGACAAAAATAGAGAGATTTGAAATCCGAGGCTATTTTGCTTAATTCTGCTGGACTATAGCCCATGGTTTCAAAATGCACTTTTTTCTTGAATTAGCAAATGACGATTTCTAAGATATTCATCATCATGAGCATCACTAACTGAACACAAATTTGAAAATTTAGCTCTGAGAACCAATTATTGACAAAAATAGAGAGATTTGAAATCCGAGGCTATTTTGCTTAATTCTGCTGGACTATAGCCCATGGTTTCAAAATGCACTTTTTTCTTGAATTAGCAAATGACGATTTCTAAGATATTCATCATCATGAGCATCACTAACTGAACACAAATTTGAAAATTTAGCTCTGAGAACCAATTATTGACAAAAATAGAGAGATTTGAAATCCGAGGCTATTTTGCTTAATTCTGCTGGACTATAGCCCATGGTTTCAAAATGCACTTTTTTCTTGAATTAGCAAATGACGATTTCTAAGATATTCATCATCATGAGCATCACTAACTGAACACAAATTTGAAAATTTAGCTCTGAGAACCAATTATTGACAAAAATAGAGAGATTTGAAATCCGAGGCTATTTTGCTTAATTCTGCTGGACTATAGCCCATGGTTTCAAAATGCACTTTTTTCCTGAATTCGCAAATGATGATTTCTATGATATTGATAATTATGAGCATTACTAACTGAACACAAATTTGAAAATTTAGCTCTGAGAACCAATTATTGACAAAAATAGAGAGATTTGAAATCCGAGGCTATTTTGCTTAATTCTGCTGGACTATAGCCCATGGTTTCAAAATGCACTTTTTTCGTGAATTAGCAAATGACGATTTCTAAGATATTCATCATCATGAGCATCACTAACTGAACACAAATTTGAAAATTTAGCTCTGAGAACCAATTATTGACAAAAATAGAGAGATTTGAAATCCGAGGCTATTTTGCTTAATTCTGCTGGACTATAGCCCATGGTTTCAAAATGCACTTTTTTCGTGAATTAGTAAATGACGATTTCTAAGATATTCATCATCATGAGCATCACTAACTGAACACAAATTTGAAAATTTAGCTCTGAGAACCAATTATTGACAAAAATAGAGAGATTTGAAATCCGAAGCTATTTTGCTTAATTCTGCTGGACTATAGCCCATGGTTTCAAAATGCACTTTTTTCTTGAATTAGCAAATGACGATTTCTAAGATATTCATCATCATGAGCATCACTAACTGAACACAAATTTGAAAATTTAGCTCTGAGAACCAATTATTGACAAAAATAGAGAGATTTGAAATCCGAGGCTATTTTGCTTAATTCTGCTGGACTATAGCCCATGGTTTCAAAATGCACTTTTTTCTTGAATTAGCAAATGACGATTTCTAAGATATTCATCATCATGAGCATCACTAACTGAACACAAATTTGAAAATTTAGCTCTGAGAACCAATTATTGACAAAAATAGAGAGATTTGAAATCCGAGGCTATTTTGCTTAATTCTGCTGGACTATAGCCCATGGTTTCAAAATGCACTTTTTTCTTGAATTAGCAAATGACGATTTCTAAGATATTCATCATCATGAGCATCACTAACTGAACACAAATTTGAAAATTTAGCTCTGAGAACCAATTATTGACAAAAATAGAGAGATTTGAAATCCGAGGCTATTTTGCTTAATTCTGCTGGACTATAGCCCATGGTTTCAAAATGCACTTTTTTCCTGAATTCGCAAATGACGATTTCTATGATATTGATAATTATGAGCATTACTAACTGAACACAAATTTGAAAATTTAGCTCTGAGAACCAATTATTGACAAAAATAGAGAGATTTGAAATCCGAGGCTATTTTGCTTAATTCTGCTGGACTATAGCCCATGGTTTCAAAATGCACTTTTTTCTTGAATTAGCAAATGACGATTTCTAAGATATTCATCATCATGAGCATCACTAACTGAACACAAATTTGAAAATTTAGCTCTGAGAACCAATTATTGACAAAAATAGAGAGATTTGAAATCCGAGGCTATTTTGCTTAATTCTGCTGGACTATAGCCCATGGTTTCAAAATGCACTTTTTTCCTGAATTCGCAAATGACGATTTCTATGATATTGATAATTATGAGGATCACTAACTGAACACAAATTTGAAAATTTAGCTCTGAGAACCAATTATTGACAAAAATAGAGAGATTTTAAATCCGAGGCTATTTTGCTTAATTCTGCTGGACTATAGCCCATGGTTTCAAAATGCACTTTTTTCTTGAATTAGCAAATGACGATTTCTAAGATATTCATCATCATGAGCATCACTAACTGAACACAAATTTGAAAATTTAGCTCTGAGAACCAATTATTGACAAAAATAGAGAGATTTGAAATCCGAGGCTATTTTGCTTAATTCTGCTGGACTATAGCCCATGGTTTCAAAATGCACTTTTTTCTTGAATTAGCAAATGACGATTTCTAAGATATTCATCATCATGAGCATCACTAACTGAATACAAATTTGAAAATTTAGCTCTGAGAACCAATTATTGACAAAAATAAAGAGATTTGAAATCCGAGGCTATTTTGCTTAATTCTGCTGGACTATAGCCCATGGTTTCAAAATGCACTTTTTTCCTGAATTCGCAAATGACGATTTCTATGATATTGATAATTATGAGGATCACTAACTGAACACAAATTTGAAAATTTAGCTCTGAGAACCAATTATTGACAAAAATAGAGAGATTTTAAATCCGAGGCTATTTTGCTTAATTCTGCTGGACTATAGCCCATGGTTTCAAAATGCACTTTTTTCTTGAATTAGCAAATGACGATTTCTAAGATATTCATCATCATAAGCATCACTAACTGAACACAAATTTGAAAATTTAGCTCTGAGAACCAATTATTGACAAAAATAGAGAGATTTGAAATCCGAGGCTATTTTGCTTAATTCTGCTGGACTATAGCCCATGGTTTCAAAATGCACTTTTTTCTTGAATTAGCAAATGACGATTTCTAAGATATTCATCATCATGAGCATCACTTACTGAACACAAATTTGAAAATTTAGCTCTGAGAACCAATTATTGACAAAAATAGAGAGATTTGAAATCCGAGGCTATTTTGCTTAATTCTGCTGGACTATAGCCCATGGTTTCAAAATGCACTTTTTTCCTGAATTCGCAAATGACGATTTCTATGATATTGATAATTATGAGCATTACTAACTGAACACAAATTTGAAAATTTAGCTCTGAGAACCAATTATTGACAAAAATAGAGAGATTTGAAATCCGAGGCTATTTTGCTTAATTCTGCTGGACTATAGCCCATGGTTTCAAAATGCACTTTTTTCGTGAATTAGCAAATGACGATTTCTAAGATATTCATCATCATGAGCATCACTAACTGAACACAAATTTGAAAATTTAGCTCTGAGAACCAATTATTGACAAAAATAGAGAGATTTGAAATCCGAGGCTATTTTGCTTAATTCTGCTGGACTATAGCCCATGGTTTCAAAATGCACTTTTTTCCTGAATTCGCAAATGACGATTTCTATGATATTGATAATTATGAGCATCACTAACTGAACACAAATTTGAAAATTTAGCTCTGAGAACCAATTATTGACAAAAATAGAGAGATTTGAAATCCGAAGCTATTTTGCTTAATTCTGCTGGACTATAGCCCATGGTTTCAAAATGCACTTTTTTCCTGAATTCGCAAATGACGATTTCTATGATATTGATAATTATGTGGATCACTAACTGAACACAAATTTGAAAATTTAGCTCTGAGAACCAATTATTGACAAAAATAGAGAGATTTGAAATCCGAGGCTATTTTGCTTAATTCTGCTGGACTATAGCCCATGGTTTCAAAATGCACTTTTTTCCTGAATTCGCAAATGACGATTTCTATGATATTGATAATTATGAGCATCACTAACTGAACACAAATTTGAAAATTTAGCTCTGAGAACCAATTATTGACAAAAATAGAGAGATTTGAAATCCGAGGCTATTTTGCTTAATTCTGCTGGACTATAGCCCATGGTTTCAAAATGCACTTTTTTCCTGAATTCGCAAATGACGATTTCTATGATATTGATAATTATGAGGATCACTAACTGAACACAAATTTGAAAATTTAGCTCTGAGAACCAATTATTGACAAAAATAGAGAGATTTGAAATCCGAGGCTATTTTGCTTAATTCTGCTGGACTATAGCCCATGGTTTCAAAATGCACTTTTTTCCTGAATTCGCAAATGACGATTTCTATGATATTGATAATTATGAGCATCACTAACTGAGCACAAATTTGAAAATTGGTTTGGGTGCGAGTAGGCCTGCCCATACCATGAACTTCCCATCTCAAGACACAAAAGAAATGGGTGCTATTTTATTTGCCGCCACCATGAAATTCAATTCGGGTTATGAAAACATCATTCATTCCCTAAGCATTCCCTTTGAGGAAAACCATATGCTCTTATATGTTTTCGTATATTTGGATCATTTAAAATGCGAATTGCTTATTTAACATTGATAGGTTAACATATTTGAATTTGAAAATACTTTTTTCTGATTGAGTTACATTTCTACTTAAATCAAATAAGATTTTTAGTTTTACTGCAGAAATAACTTAATATAATTTAAAATATTTTTTACCGTTTTTATTTAAACATGATAGCTGGTTGGACTTTTTTTGTCATTAATCATTTAATTACTAACTTGAGGTGGTGTTACGATCCGCGTGACATTGGTGTTTTATCCTTTTGGCTAAGTCGATGTCGCTGTACAACTCGTAGCATACAATTCGACCCAAAATCTAAGCCAGTCTTCTGTAGGCACATAGTAGCACACGGCCATCCCTCTGATAGTATCCAACTCGATGTGAAGATATTATTTTATAATTTGCTCGTTCTCAAGAGGTTATGAATACTCTTTTAATGCAAGTCTCGCAGAACGAGTGGAAGAATTAGGAGAAGAACGAAAGATTTTTGTACTGGTTTGAGAAACTCAGATGTATGTGGTTTCTCGGTGGGTGGATCTCGAATTGGGACGAATGATTTGATATCGACCTGTCCAAAGTTTGGAAGATTTAGCTCAAATTTAGTGTTGCGAAAATCGATTTAATTTCAACAACTATAACATTGGAAGTTGAATTTGTATTCGCTTTTTGCAGTTGTTTTTCAACTTCTTCAATAAAGTGTTTTAAATCAGACAGTCAGAATTATCAAATGTTATATAGCCTTGTTTCAAAATTATTACATTTTGTGAAAACTCTGTTTATTGGGATTCATATTTTAAAAGCTTGAAGACCAGTTGCATGGTGACACAAACTAAATTTCAAGCATGTTTAAAGGCTCGGGTCCTGGATCTGTTTTTTTTTTTTTTTTTTTGGAGTTCAAATTTGTCTGATTCGGTTGAACTCTGCAATTTCCTTGCAAACCTACCCTTCATCAGAAATCTGTTTATTTAAACTTGTGCTGAGTTATACCTGATACATCACTTACAAAGTTTTACTGTTACTAATGCTATAATAGGGATAAGAATTTTAAAAAGTTTTTTTGAAATGAGCAAAGGGAAATTTGTGTCCAGGCTTTGCTTTTTTTTGTTTACAGAATTTAAATTGTTTCGGTATAAACATTAAGAAAGGCCGTTTATCTCAACTTCATGTATTTTCAGAATTATTTCTTATCAATCAAATTTGTTAGATTGCTTTCCTTTCTATTAACCATTGCTTGGAATATAAAGGCGTCCTTTTTGAAAGGGTTTTCTTTGCAGATTTTGATGGTTGTTTCCCGGCCGGTTTCAAGAGATTTTTTATCCATGTGTCATTTTCTGGAAAGACCTCTAGGATTACGTTCATGATATGAAACCAAAGCAGTGGTAAACAAACTAAATCGGATGTTATGATCCTCCATATACGAGTAATGTAGTTTAAGCCATGTGTTTTCACTTTGTCAATTAGCTTTCTCTCGATGCTTTTTCTTTGAAATCAATTGCCTCATGTTAGCTACAACCGAGCAGGTTTTGAACAAAAAAACTGGTGGCTCCATAATTTTCTAAGGATGTTTTCATGTGTCAGTGTTGCAGACGTCACTCTGAGTCTTGAAAAATGGGAAAGACTTACAGGATTCACATTTCTGAAACAATTTTCAAAGAACTTCCGTGGATATTTGGATCAGGAAATAGAGAAAAGGGCACATCAATGCATGAAATGGCCTCAACTAAATACTGTTTTAGTCTTTTTAATAGTCTCTATAGTTAGTAACTTACTAAGTTTAGTTTATTGGCTAAATAAACATAATATTGATGAAACTTTTGGCATTAAAATTGAACAAAAAAAAATTTATATGAATTTGTCCGGAAACTTATGAACGGCAGTGTATATAACTATGCATATTTTTTTATCTGATAAGGTAGCTATAAACTATAAATTTAATTAATTTTGAACTTTTTTTATTGGAAAACTAAATTGATTTTAATTGAAGAAGTCAAATTGTCCCTTTTTTGACAGTTTTTTCGTCATAAAATTCAAACCACCCTATGAAATTTAATCAAAAGCTTTTCAGGTGATCTTTATGCACAAACGCTTCGAATGAGACCAATTTGGTTTCGATAGCTTGATTTGTTCCCGCGTTAGGCTGTACGAAAGAATCCGCACAAACGTACGTACGTACGTGAATTTCGAAAATCGGACCGATTACAAGAACTTCCTGATGGGAAGTTAACTAGAGCCGCTTTAAATATTTAGTCATCGTCTTATCATTCCAAATATTTCTACCATGTGAGCTGTTTTCGCTACCTCTCTTTCTAAAAAAATTCAAGAAGATCGACTTCATTAGTTGATCTTCATAAACCATCTTGGCGCAGATAAGTCATGATGAAAAACAATTTTTTTATGTATAGGAGTACGCTGTTGATTAGTTTTTACTAATCAGCATTTATGCAATACTCGTACCCACAAGTTTGATTGAGACATTGTCTTGCTCTGGACTGATAAGCTTTTTTTTTTTATTTAATCAGCTTATTTCCTCGGAAAACTAAATTTGAGTTTGTTGATTTTCAAGTTTTAATCAGAGATGAAGTCGTTCGGTTGCATTTTAGTTTTTCTTGCAATTTTTGTTACCAATTCATCAGCTGCCACAGCTAGAGGCTTTTACAATGACCCGAGTGAGTTATTTGAAAACACACAATAGAAAAAACAAAACTCAAAACGTTGTTTATGGTTGCTTAGAAAATCCTGGAAAATGTACAATTAATGAGAACTTGATCCTTTCACCGGGCGATGTGATAAAAGATCCTAATGCCAATTGTGGACGAATAATTTGCGGCCAAAATGGATTAGCTGAATTTGCTGGGTAAGGACGATCGTATAATATTAAATCTGTATGCAAGAAATTTTATTATTTTTCAGATGTGGAGTTCAAGTTGTGCAAGGCTGTACAATGGGTGATTTCGTGAATTTGTCATTGCCGTATCCCGATTGCTGCAAACGAGAAATTATTTGCGACTAAAGTCGTCGGACATTTGCGAAAGTGATTTGTTTTCGAAAAAAAGAATAGAATTGGTTAAAGTTTTCCTGATTTTAAAATTTTTTTTTTTAATAAATCAGAATGGCCCGTTCTTGGGATGGAAACACCCAAGTATAAATCGAATAAATTCATTCATAGATCGACTGACCAATGTGATGATAATTCGGAGAATCAAACAGAAATTTTACAAGACCCAAGTTTTCTTGTTATAGATGCAGCCACGATGAACGTTTTGACGCAAATTCTTTTTGTGATTGATGGAATGTGAAAAAAGATGTTCACATATCAGTGCAAAGCTATTCTGTGAAATGAATGCATTTCACACCTTAGTTCCTTAACCAAAGTGGATATTTACCAGACGAAAAACGAGGTAAGGGAAGATGACACTTTTGAAGGATCATAAATCAATCTTCATAGACATGATCCAGTGGCAATGTTAAGCTAAAAGTAGTCAAGAGTTCGAATTGGAATATGCCGCTTTGATGGCTGTTTTAACGTTACCATGATTCAAGTTTACCCTCTTCAGATGATATTTTTAACTAGCCCGAATGCGAATTTCAAAAAAATGCATTCTTTTGGGAATGGATTACAAAAATGTTGGACAAATTTTATTTTATGCAAATGAATTCAAAAAGACTGCGAATTCAAAAGACTTCACTTGCAATTGATGCCCAGTGATCTTAAGTCAACTTAAAAGTCTCTTTTTTGAACCAGAATTCACATCAATTTAGCTGTTAATGAGCATGAATACTGACAAGCTTATATTCACATAATGTTATTTAAATATTAATATTGTTTAACAAAAAAAATAATGATAATTAGAAATGGAACACATTTATAAAAAAAAAGCTCATTTCGACCCAAAATTCCAGAAGTCACCACTCATGCCTATCAGCTAAAATATGGCCGATTAAAAATAAGGGATTCAATTTCCTTTCCTTTGATTTGATAGCAACGGTTTAGCTGCAATGTTTGGTTGGGCATTGTCAGACAAGCAATAATATAACCACGTTTTTAGGGTTCCGAACCCAAACGATCCCGGCGGAATAAGTAAGAGTCCGGTGTCCGTCCATGTTTTTCTTCGGAGACAATTGAAAGGGATCAAGCAACCTTTTTCTTTACTACGCAAGGAAATCTGTCAAACACCATTTATTGTGCCTGTTAAATATAGGGCCATTTTTTGAGGTGCAACAAATACGTTGCAGACAAATTTCCCCGTATCGGATTCTCAGCGGAGTTAAGCAAAGGATGTTTGGCACAAGGCCATTGTTCCTTGGTACAGATGTCCGAATCGAACTTGGACTTATTCATTAATAGCCTTTTAAATGGAGAAACTTATGTTCAGTTCATAAGGACACTTTTGCCGAATTATAAGGGTGTTAATGGGTTCTTCTAGCAAAATAATGTGATAAAATGAAAGTAAATTCGAAAAGATCGTCACGAAGTCCGTCCGAACCAGGAACCTTTATTGATTCGAAAATACCGAATTAAAAAGAATGAAGTCATAGTTTTAGTCTGCGGTGTACAAGTAGATGAAATGAAAATTTGGATATTTCGCTTCAATTTGTCATTGTCTCATCATCGCAAATATTTTACCCATTTGACTAGTTTTGAGAAATGAGATGAGTAATCTTTTAATGCACCAACCAAGCAGTTGTAACTGTCTTGTTGATTCTTCAATGTTAGTTCAGAAATTTTGCACATAAAGGCAAATCGCCCAAAAACCCAATGATCTCTGCGACGCGATGGTGGAACATATAGACGACATCCATATCAACCGATACTCCCAGTTCGCCAAGATAGAGGTTTTTGAGGTAGTGGAACAGAAGGCGATGCGAGGCGGATGTGATGTAAATGAGGACAGAACAGACAAATAAGCAGGAAAGCAGAATAGATACTTAACACTTTCTACAACCAAGTTGTGGATGTACTACGAAAAGCCAACCATAAAATTGACTCGGCTACATAGATAGAATGGACAAAAATGCTCCAGCAAAAAGAATCTCTGAATCACAGGCGTCTGACTCGAAACCAAATTGAGCATTTAACCTCCGTTTTGAGGAAATAGCTAAATGGCTGAAGCATCATGCCCGGAATCGAAGAGAATAAAAAGCTGACATGTCCGGTGTTCATACTCTTCACTGGTCGGGCGCCCTTTAAACATGTAAGTAAACAATGCCGACGATCCAATCCGCAAAGTTTCTGTCATTCTCCTGCTTTTGCTCGTAAGTGGCCAACGAACTCTGCGAAGTTTAAGTTGGACGTGATCTTATTTGGTTCTGAACTTGCCGCGTGCAAATCCGACGTTCGCCGAGTGTAGTATATTAAAACGGTTTTCATCCCAAGTCTTTGAAAGTAACCAGATCAAAATTAATTTCTTTGAAGGCCTTTCAATAACCAATTACAAACTTCTTGTCAAGCTTCACCGAACTGGTTAAGAGAGTCCAAAACAGCACACCCATGTTAAATGTCTCCTTTCGCTACGAAGCAACAACAACGAACTATATCCAAATCTTTGAACAGTGGCTATGCCTTCTTCTCCATTAGCCCTCAACGCAGATAAGACTAAATATCCAACGAAGGATTTTTCTTTCGAAGGATCCAAATATTTTCGGAGCTTTTTTACAATGTTCAACTCCGGCACACTTGAAACGAACAGCAATGAAGTCGATATCGTCTGCGTACCGCACACGCTGGGTAGGCTTGACAGAACTAGTATATTCCGTGTCCACACCTACCCATCGAACCATCTCTGTTCCAAGACAAGACTGAAAAACTGTCGAAATCCGGTACATGCTTTAAATAGTTCGGAATATAATTTAAGTCACAAATAAATTACGCGCAAGCACCCTACACCCGAGACGCGACTGTGGTTGTTGTCTTCGACTTTCGAACATATATCATTTGACAATTCGAAACTTCATTCGTATGTCAGATACAAATATTTGGCGGACAGTTTTAAAAATAATTTAAAAATGCAATCAACGCAAAAAACAAAAATTATTAAATACGTTTACAGTGAATACTTAACTGAGCAAAGCAATAAAAATCCCGCTGTACCAGAACGGGTAAGCTAAAACATTTCATGGTTAATAACAGCATAATATTTTTGCCACACCGAAAAAGGCACAAATGGTGCACGAACTGATTGATTCGTATGGACTCCTCAGTTCAGTGGATGTCTTAGCACCCAAAGTATGCAGGTTCAGGGATTTAAAGGGGTTCCACTCAGCTGATTACCTGGAGTTCCTTAAAAAAACCTCTGATCTCAGCGAAAGCGATTCGGAACCTGAAGAATCTGACTTTGGATTGGGTATGGTCTACAAAGCATCAGTTGGCTGGATCATTTTACAATTTTACAACTTTTGTACTTAAGGTTTTGACTGTCCAACTTGGAACGGAATTTTCGACTATGCCTGCTGTATTGCCGGATCTACGATGACTGCATGCGACGAGGTCTGTAGAGGTGGAGCAGATATTGTAATGAACTGGCATGGCGGATGGCATCATGCGCATCGGGACAAAGCTGGAGGCTATTGCTATGTGAATGATATTGTGCTGGGTATTTTGGTTTTGAGAAAGAAATTCGACAGAATTCTTTATATTGATTTGGACGTTCATCATGGTAGAAAATCGTGCTTTGACCAAACATCCTTTGCAAATAAATATGTTAATTTAAGGCGATGGTGTTCAGGAGGCCTTCGAGACTACTAAACGAGTTTTCACTTTATCCTTCCACCAATATGAAGCTGGTTTCTTTCCTGGCACAGGCGGTTCAGAGGACTGCGGGTTTGCTTGTGGCAAAGGTTATGCGGCGAACTTTCCCTTCAAAAGTGGAATCACCGGCGCACAGTTTGTGAAGTATTTCAATAGGTGCAAATCTGTTTTTACATTTCCCCCAACGAAATCCTTATTTGAAAGTTTATTATTTTCAAGGATAACGGACAGAATACTCAGAACATATCGACCACAGGTTTGCGTCGTTCAATGCGGTGGCGATGTCATTGTTGGAGACCCTCTTGGCTCGTCGAATCTTTATCCCGAAGACTTAATTGAGTGCCTGAAAGTATTAATGCAAGAAAATTTGCCGCTGATACTGCTTGGAGGAGGCGGATATAACTTTCCCAATACCAGTCGCTATTGGACCCAGATTACTGCTGCTGTTTGCGGGCACGATTTGTGCGATGACATTCCAGATTCTAATGAATTTTTCTTAAAATTTGGACCCGACTATTCGCTGGACGTGCCAAAAAGGAAGCTCAATAACGGAAATAGTGATGATTATCTAGAGATGTGCGCTCGCAAAATAGAAGGTAAACCCAATTTTTTATTTATGCTAATTGTACAAAACTATTTAAAGAATCTTTGCAGAGAATCTTGAGCGGTTTCAAGTAAAGTGTCCGTGATTGATTTTAATTTCATGTTATTTATTTAAGGTACATTTTTATTGTTTGAAATATTTACAATTATTCAAATCGAAAAGCGTTTTAAATAGAAATAATGTTGGTTAAGAGAGGCTCAGTTTTCTTAATTCGTGTTTGCATTGTATGAAGGAACCGTTTCGTGACTTTAAGCATGGATTTAAGGTATTTAAAAGCTTTAAAGAATCAACTCTTTTTTCGTCAGATATTGCGTTGTTGAACACTTATTCAAATATGAGGTGGTCTGCTGAAAAAGATGAGAGCTCACGCAGTCTCCAAGCTCAGTTAAGTACAGCGTAATCTCTTAATGAAGAAAAGCCAAAAGCCTTGCTCCAAGCACGCGTTTTTCAATTTTTGTGAAGGAAATCTTCTGCTATATCGACAGACACTGCACCTGATATCAAAATAAGCTACCACGAGTCTATTGCTCTTAAAATCCCTGTCCACAAAATTGAAAAAAGAAATTATAAGAAAGCAATGGAAAGTCAAATGTTATCAGAAAGCATGTATACTAAATGAAACTGAGAACTTGGATGAATATCGGAGAACTAGAAATCATTACAAATGCAAGCTTCATTTGGCAAAAAAAAGATTTATAAATGCAATAAAATAGAAAATTCTTAAAGCCAAAACAACATGTGGTGATCCAGTTTTAAAGATAGAACGGGAAAAAATTGTTGAAGTGCAGTTTCCTGATAAAACAGAAAGTGGCAACATCGACATTAAAGGAAAACAGACCAGACCGTGTTCAGATTTAAAACAACTTGTCCTTATGAGTTGCGAATAAGCTGCAAAAGAAAATTAACCAGAAAAGGATGTTTTTAACATAAATATGAAAATATTGCTTTGATATAGTTGGGCCGTTGGTAGTTAAAGTGAATAATGACATTTTCTATCGAGGTGTCTTTCCGCATCTAATTCTGAGTCAAATCCGGATAAGAACACCTGGCATTTCTTCACGGCTCCACCTCTCACGAGTAACTGACAATCACTTCGATAGTAACAAACTGTCAAGAAAAGCTTCTGGGGCCGTTCGGAGTCGGCAAAGAACTGCAGGCTTAACCCCGCCATTTGGGAAAAATGTAAGACGCACACATAAATGGCGAAGCTAAGCCTTGGCCCTCAAAGGAGGTGTTGTTCAATTTGTTTTGTTTTGTTTGTCTTACTGCGAAATCTAAAAGAATCAATAACAATTACTATACCAAAAAAACAAATTATATAAACTTAGATGAATTCAGACCAATGAAAATGTTTCCTATATTGGAAAAAATGATTGAGAAAGCTGTATACAGCAGCCCCGGCTGAAGAAACTCCTTGCCAGACTTTCTGATTTGATATGTCATCGTTAAGATCTTCACATTCATGTTTTTCAATTTTGGTCTTAAAGGGTTCTCATCTTGAATTTCGCAAACCCGTGATAAAAATTATGCAAGATTCCATTTTCCACACTGAAATTTGTACGATTAAAAACTCAGGACCTACCTTTCGATTCAAGCTGAATGTTTGGACATGTCCTTGAAAAGGGTTTATACTGATTTACAAGTTCAAATCCGATTCCTGCCAGATAATAATAAGTCAGTTCTACGGCCCAAACTAATGCGAGACTCTCCTTCTCAGTTTGTGAATATCTTTTTTCTACGGCAGTTAGGCTTTTGCTGGGAAATGCAATGACTCGGGGGTTAACTACTTTGAACTGTAAAAGAACTGCTCCTAATGCTACTGCTCCTAATTGCTACTTGCATCAGCAATGTCAGAGATGGTACATTTGCAAGAGAATTATTCAATCTTTTTTTAACGCCAGTTTCTGCTTTTAAACCCAGGCAAATGGAATATTCTTTTTAATGAGATTCCACAATGGTTCCGTTGCATCGCTGTGTTTGGTGGCGAGATTCCAAAATCGTTGTAACCTTGTCGAGATCTGCGCTTATACCTGTCGTGGCTGATACAGAACCCAAGAATTTAGGCTCGCGAACCACCAACTGTATTTATCTTTGTTGAGCGTAAACCGCATTTAGGTCCCTATCGTGTTCATATGGATGAGACTCAAGAACTCGAGCCGTAAACCGACTCAATTATGTTTTCCTCGACTGTTCTTTTGAGTTCAAGTTCGCCTTTTTCCTGCAACGCTGAAAGAATACGACGCAATGGTTATTGTGCAAGCTTGATTGCCTATGAACTTCCAATTGCTCGATGTTGGCCCCTAGTTTTAGCACCAGACTTTTTTCCAGTTTTTAATGAGGTAGAACGAATCCATCGATCGTTTCTGTTGATCCACGCTTATGGGAGCTTCAACCACAGCTGTTATCTCCAAGAGTTCTTTACCTAAATTTGCTCTTATTTGGTTGCCCGGTTCTGTTCGAATATTCGTCGACTTCCCTGTTTGCTACATCAGCACAGCACATCGACTATCCGGGCTTCTAGGGAAGGATCTTTACAGTTTAATGTTATTACCAAATCAGGCCTGAAAAAAGCTCGCAGAATATATCGATGTCTCTTCTTCAAAGCCTATGGCCGATAGAGGATCAGGCTGAGAATAAACTCTTGAATAATTTCGCGAATGAATGTCTCTATAACAAAGTGCAGGGATACGATGCTTCCTTCCTCTTCGTTCTAACAAAGCCCCAAAATTTATGTGGATTTGTACTGAGACTATTCTAAATTTCATGCAAAGAATTTTTGACATTTCTTTAGCTTCATTTTGAGATTTCTAGAAGGTAGACCCAAGGTGTTTAATTTGGTTCTTAGCATAAGCAAACCATAGAGCTGATCTCAAGAGAAGAATTGTGGCACTGGTAAACGCAACTAAAGCCAACAACGTTAGGAAACATCTCGACAGTCAACAGCGGTGGTATTTAAACTCTTAAGCCTTTAAACTCTTAGCCCAATTCAATGACACGTTCATGACATATTGGCTACAATTTTTAAGTTTATTTAACTAAATAAAAGTAAGGTGGCTCATAAAAAAGTTTCGCTTAAAATAAATACACAAATGGAATCTCTAGCTTCTGTTGTTCCTAAAGGCTCTTTCTATAGCTCTTCCTTGCTCGATTTTTCTCCTTTGGGATGTTCTTCGTCGTTTTGGTCCTCTTTGGCTGGCGGCGTTACTTCGGTAAGACATTTCTGATCATCTTTGGCAAGAGCTTTCTCCTCGCACAGGTATTGTATGAGAGGTTTCACCTCCTGATGCTTAAAGTACCAATCTTCAATCACATCTTCATACTTCTCCAGCAGATTTTCACATTGCGACTTCATTTGGGTGACTTCGATTGGCGGATTATCCCAAAGTTCCAAGGGAATACCCAAATCAACTTTGACTCCTTTGTCGACGAGTCCGTGTAACGCTTTGAATGTTTGTGGCATACCTTTGGCAAAGCGAGTGCTGTCCTGCCGTTCTTTATGCAAATTGTACTCCAAAATACGATCGCATACGTTCTCAATGGATTCAAGGAGGCGCAGCTCACTGCGACGGTATTCAGTGCGTTTCTTTGGTTTTACATCGTCCAGGGAATACCTTTTGATCAAATTAATGAGTGATCTAAGAGTTTGTATTGTTTGATTAACTACTTACCCTAGCTCGAGTACATCGTGAGATTTGCCGGTCTCGCTCAGTCTGTCTTGAAGTTCGGTGGCCAGAATTTTACAAGTTTCGCAGTTGCTTGCGAATTTTACACCTTCACTTTCTTCTGGACCGCTCCAGGCACTTGCAACTAGGCAAATTGTGATAAATAATTGCAAAAACATTGCGGCTTTATTAAACTAATGAAGACGAAATCAATTTCTTGTTGTTTGATTGGGTTTTCGCGAATGCTCTGACGTTTACCGTGACGTGTACGTAAGTGGTTTGCTTGGGTTTTTGTGGCTCATAAATTGACAGCTGATAATTTGGATGTGGTTGCAATCTTTGCTTTGTAAGGTCACAATAGTAAACTGAGTTTTGTTTTAAACAGTACTAAAATCTATTAAGCACATCTGTCAATAAATTTATGCCTCATGCCATTTTTTAGACACAAAACAAAAGTTGACATAAAATGCTGTAATTAAATTAAGATATCTCAAAGTCGCGGGCTTGTGAAATAAAAAGAAGGCTACTTAACGACAATTGAAATAAAAATTACTCGATTATCTCAGTAAACTGGGACGTCAGTAGGCTCAAAACAATTCAGAAACTGCGTGTTTCCCCCTGATACGGGCCACTTATAAAAATTAAATTGGAAAACATTGTTTGATATGCCGGATAAGCCTGCGGAAAATATACCGCCTAAACAATATTTGCAACAGAAGGATACCGAAAAGGATTGCGTATTTGTGGACGAATGTGGACTCGTAAAACTTGACTTGTTCAATTCTATTGGTAATAAATTATTATAGTCATAACGATCGTTGAATCGTTGCATGAAAGTGCTAAACCTCACTAAGATTAGTTCCTTTTTATTTATGTTCATAAGAATTGCCGGGTAAAAGGGTAATGATCAACTGATTAGTGGAGAGTTCTTCTCTCATTTACATAAGCCTAGAAGTGCGGTTTTACGGCTGCGATATCAAATACCCGACGCACAGATGCTCAAGAGCACCGTAAGCCGAAACAAACGAGCGGAAAAACTGCCATAAGATTTCAACATTACTAAAGCTTGAAATTCCAAAAAAAAAAAAAATCATATTGACTCCCGTTACTAGAGTTACTAGAGTTTTTGTTACGGAACTACTTTATCGACATAGCATTTTGTGTGCCTACTCTGGGGCGAAAGTTATTGCGTAATAGGGTGACCATCCGTTCTTTTTTCATTCA
The DNA here is from genome assembly GCA_963555765.1 of Orthonevra nobilis. Classification (NCBI taxonomy): domain Eukaryota; kingdom Metazoa; phylum Arthropoda; class Insecta; order Diptera; family Syrphidae; genus Orthonevra; species Orthonevra nobilis. The sequence goes on from OY743224.1 coordinate 38,461,934, forward strand.
CACGCCAAGTTTTGTTCCTTGTGGCAGATTCAATATTGATGAATGGTTAATGAGCAGTCTCAGCTTGATTGGAATCCTCACATATTTTTATAAATCTATTTATGAAGGCTTCATAATTGTCTTAAGACTGAGAACTTGAGTTCACACGACCGGTTTTTATCTGCAAGTGCGTGTATGATGGACCACATACACTAGCTCGAAGAGACGACGGTTAAAAGGCGTAGCGAAATCCATGTTCTTAATGAATTTGTGAAATTATTCAATATGCATCTCAATATCTACATATTTTTTTACGTTATACAACTAGATTAGATTAGCTTTAGATAAACAAAACAGTATCTAAACTTTGACATGGCTCGGAAAATTGAAAAATCAGTATTCAAACCTAAACACAGTGCCAAACTGATCAGAGGATCAATTATCTTGACTACCAAGAGCCTTGGAGCCCCACCTCAGTATCAAAAATGATTGCTTCATAAGTTTGGCACCACTTCTCAAGTCCAATTAGCTGAAACACATTTGCAGGCCATCTTCGGTACGCTGGTCTGAGACGTTCAAGGCTGTCTTCAATAGGGTTTGACTGATCGCAATTTTCATGAGCAACTACAATATTGCGCAAGTCATTGAAAGTCCTTTGTAGCGTGACTTGGACAGCATCTTGCATAGGATTGGGGTGACTTTCTTACCATTCAAATTGTGAGAAAGAAACAACGGATCCCCACGGAATATGTTCCAACAGTAGGAGGATCAATTTAGGTATGGTTTTGTCAATGTCCAGGCACCAGCAAGATCTTCCGATTTGACCGCTCAAAACGTCATTTTTTGGGGTTCTATTGCAATTTATCTCCATACAGTCGAACCGCTAAAAGATAGGAGGCACGAGTCCAACATGATCAATGTGGCCAAAAACGATGAAAAAAGATCAAATGATCTTCCAAGTCTAAGTCGCAAAGGCCTTCAACACATTTAGGGCATAATTTCTGGCAATTTTTTCATTGAATTCCATGTGGAAGGACTCGAAATATCATAAATTGACTTTTCCGATGTTGCAGAAATGAAGAGCAAATAATGTCGCGCGGCCATCTGCCATGCGAATGTCTTGCATAGCCCACAAGGAAAAAAAGAAGTCTAGATAGCAGCTCCTTTAGGGAATAAGAGGATAATGATTACCATAGCCTACTTGTGAGATTCATACTTATACCTTTCTTTTATTTACAGACATCATCTATGTGGTTATTTTGGGCATCCACTCTTACCAACCAGAAGCTGGAAGTCCCACAGAAAAAGAAAGCGGCTCAGAAAGAGTAGCCTTGGCACTTCCATATTTTACGAAATGCCATCAATCTACAGACTTAGGATCGCAACTTAACTACAGAGCCGATGCAATAAAAACAATGGCCAAAATATGGTATTCAAGGAGCCAGAAGTGAGGAAGACTAGAAGATACTCCGTAATAGAACACGAAGCCTCGTAACTCAAGGACATAGAAAAGACTGCTATACGAACAACGTCCATATGGTTAAAGGGAAACAATTGTCAGCTTCACGCCCGGAATGGAGGCTTATCTAAGCTTATCTAAACATGTCATGAAAGCAGAAGCAATAGTGCAGAAGCAAGCTTTCTAATATTTAAGAGATCGGCTGGTGCTCTGTTGGTCTATAATAAACAGCGACTGGTCGAAAGCTGGGCGATTTACAAGTGTTGACTCTGTGAATTAGGTGAGTACAAATAAGTCGATATCGAGTTCACCGTCCTTATTCAGACTCTCACCCATGGAACAATTGAAACCAAAATCCATCCGAGTTACAAACCTCTACAATTTTTAATTTTTCAATTCTTCTCCTAATCTTTCTGCTCGTTCTGCAAACGCAAATGAAGCCTTTTAAGGGTGGTTACAATCCCATGAAAATTGAGTCAAATATTAAAAATATTTGTAGAAGTTTGTAGAAAAAAAAATATTAAATATTTTTAAATGACTTTTTTTTATTGCACAAAAACAGAAAAGAAAATACATTTTGTGTGTTTTAGTTTTAGATAAATTCCTTATTCCTAAATAAATTACTTATACTAAGATATTATATATATTTAAAAAAAAAGGATATTTGGTTTCATTGTGTTGCTTACTTACTTTCAAAAGTGTGAGATCAAAACTAAGTTTTTTTTTTGAAATAAATTCGATGCTTATTTATTTAATAAATATATGATTCGTGTGTTTGTGTAATAAATTAATAAGATAAATAAATAAATAATTTTAAAAAAAACTACGCGGCAAACTACGTTTATTTACAACGCGGACAACTCTAGGTCCTGTAGAATAAATTCGAATTCTAGAAATGAAATTTTGTTTTTTTTTCAATCTCCTCCGCCATTACTATCGTTGATCCCGAAGAAATTCTTTTGAAAAAAATCCATCGTTGTTGTTTTTGTGTCAAATGTCGGTGGCGCATCTCAAGCCCTTGCCTGGTTCGATTTTAAGCTGCTGCGACGGTTGATAGAAAAGATTTACATCGTTTGAAGGCAGGGAGTGCGCTGTTTGCGGATCAGGACTGTGACTGCGTCCAACCCGGTACGCTGGTTCGGATGCGTCGTCATGGATTTTCAGAATATCACAATCATTGTTGTTTTTACTATTGTTGTTGTTGTTATTTTGTGGTTGAGGCGAGAGACTTTCTGTACTGCTGGCCGTTTGACTTTGGAGTCCTGCTAATGATCGTACCTGCAAAAAGAGTCCACTATTCAAGAGACGCGCTTGGTGCTCCTGTGCCTTGGCTCGTAAGCATGCAATCGAATTATTCCTGAAACAAGCAAAAAAATAAAATGTCAAATTTAGATCCTTTTAAAGGATTTTTCATAACAATGGTTAAAGAATAAATAAAAATTAAATCACCGTATCATTGAAATTGGGTCACGATTGTAGTTGTTAACCCACCTAAAGGCCTCCGGATCTTGTTCCATAAAGCCTGAAGGTGTCGGATGTGTTTGTGGATGAGCGTGAGGTGGCGGCGGTGGTGGGCCAACGCCATGATGCAAGCTAGACATGTGTGAAGCCGCAGCTGCAACAGCTGCTGAATTCATGAGCATGTGAAGGTCCTGGTTGGATGATGAATCCAACAAATGCCCGGCATGGTGATGATGCAGCTGGTGATGTTGTTGTTGCAGGTGAAGATGAGGTTGGTGTTGTTGATGTTGCTGCTGTGTCTGATGATGGTGGTGATGATGCAAAGGTGAGCTATGACTTTGTGATTGATGCGGTGTGTGCGCTTGTGGTGGAGTACTAAGATCCATGTGCGAATTTATCGGGGAGGATGAATTTCCAGTTGGAGTTGTGCCTGCCGATGAGCGTGGTAGCGGCGGTGGGCTAACTACGTTTAAGGATTCTGAAGATGATGTCATTTGTCGGAATTCATCGTTGGACTTTGATGCATTGTCATCGTGATCACTTGCACCGCTGTCATCCTTGAGTGCTTCCTGAGCTTCTAGCGATTTTCTATGCATACCTGGGAATAAAAGGTTGATATTATTGCTATCCAAAGGCATTTTTAAAATATAAATATGTAAGGTTTCAAGACTTAAATTATAAAATAAACACAAAATTCTTTTGCGACCAACGATAGATAATATTTTGAACTTTGTTTATTAAAAAAGCGGAATCGGTTGCATCTGGATTTCAGAACTTTTTTGCTTTCATAATACCTACATCATGATATAGTGCTCAAGTGCTCAAGGGATTGGAAGTACCCTTAAAGTGTTTTTTTTTTTACACAGCACGAGCAGAATTGGAACTGAGAGATAAGAGGTACCAGTGCACATTGGTTTTAAATTGTTGTAGGTTGCACTGCAAAGGAAGAGCGAGGTAATGCATTCCACATGTGTGTGTCTTCATGATCTAACTGGTGTAAAATTGAAGCAAATTGACCATCGGTTGCATCGCTCGTTAGTTAAATAACTTAAACAGACTTTTCACCCTCAAAATCTTTTCAGGGATGAGGCTAATTTGTGGATTAATTGGTATGTTAATGAATAAATAACCAGACAAGTGCGAGTTGGATTCGCTCAACGAAGGTTCCATACAAACTCAAAGCATATCCCGCATTGGCTTGCATGTTTTGAGTATTCCTGAAAATTCCCTTGCGAATATCAAAATATGCTTCAGAAACAACCATATTTTTTCACTGTGTCAATTTAGAAGCTTGATTGGTTTGATTTGACTGCATGGACATGAGAAAAAAGAGTCGTGACAGACAGACGGACAAGGAAGTGATCCTATAAGGGTTCCGTTTTTCCTTTTGGGGTACGGAACCTTAAAAATGTTTATAAAAATTGCCATTTTGTGACATAAATCCCGAGAGCCCCATAAGTCCTTAAAAATTCACTGCTTATCGAAGGCATCAATTACCTTTTTTTCAAATCTGAAGATTTAACGGACTTAAACGTCAATGGCGTTCACTAGAGGCAAATAATTTGAATTTTCTTTATTCCTTAAAAACATTAGGTATCAGACCAAACAGCCGATCAAACCATCACTTTTTCGTGAACGAATCATCTCAAGGAATGGACCTGTCTATTGGCCGCATAGGTAATGTAATTTGACTTCTCTGGACTACTTCTTGTAAGGGTATTGAATCGCTTAAGGATGCTGAGAAATCAGACTAACGAGCCAATTTTCGAATGAGCCAATTGTCGAAAGAGAACTGTCTATGCTGTAAATGTGGCTCTTAATAGAGCAGGTAGGTCTTCCATTGTGGTGAATCAATGCTAAAAACAAGGTTTTCAAATAACCTTTAGCTGTGTTTCGGGATAAACAATTTAACAGCATATCAAAGGGCACATAAAGTAACCACGCGCAGTTGAGCCATCTAAGTCATCGTTATGCGGGTACTATATCACCCGCTTTATAATAATCATTTAACGTGTGACTCCCTCCATTCTACAACATTCATACTATACAATACAATAACTTCAAACATCTTGTGCAGTAACAACACGAAGATTTCTGGGTAATCGTATGGGCAAAACATAGGTTCGACTGCAACTCCTACTTACAGCTTGCTAACGCTACAAATTCTTGTTATTTATTTTTTTGCATGGGAGTATTTTGAAAACCACAACGTCGCTGCTGAGCATATTACGAAATAATCTTCCAAGAAAATGCGTTCCACTGTTTGTCCTGCTTGCGATAGAGTTCGTCCCCAATCACAATCGGCGCTCGACAATTCAATAAATCATTACTTTCCAATAAGGGTTAATGAAGGATCTTTATGAGTTAATTTTTCATTCTAATTCCTTGCACACTTGTACATAAATTCTGGTCATTCATATCCGGCAATAAAACTTATTAAGTGAAGACCTGGACAATAGGTAAGCGCCTTATGTACTTAACTAGCCCAAACAAGGCAAGCTGCTTCCCCATATTCGCACTGCGAGTATAATCGTAATTATTATAGCTTTCCAAGTGAGGGTTAGATTATGCGATATTCATTTATTTATGGGACAGGGGGATGGATTTTGCAATTCTTAATTTGACAATTAACAATGCCATTGAAGATTTTAGCGGCAATTTGTTTGGCAGCTCCACGCAATGCGCCAGAAAAACAGAAGGATTTTTTCTGAGAAAGCCGTTTCTGACTACAGCGGGCGCAAAAAACGAAGACAACGCTGCGCGACAAAGGAAAATGATGTTCGAGTGCGACTGAGATGAAACTCAAAATTAAAGTGCATTAATCTACTACTGTGAATCAGAAAGTTTTTTGAATAGAATCGGGATCTGATTGACGCAAAATACGAGTCAACCTTTATTCAGCATCGTATTGATTAATGCTACAAGGATGCACACGACATTCAAAATCCTCGTTATACCACAAATAACCAGAGCCTACAAAATCTCTGAAAAGAATTTCATCTTAAAAGTTTGAATTTAGTCTGTCAGACTCCCTCGTCAATAATATAATGTTTGGAATGATGACTAGTGGCGGAAAAAAAATAAGGCCACAAATGGGGCACTACAGAGGAAATAATTAAGTATCATGACAAAAGTCCAGGAACGGATACCAGTTTTGAGGGGGGAAATCACAGTAAAATTTTTAAATTTTTCGAAATTTTTTTTTTTCGCTTAAGAGGTGCTTTAGGGTCTTAAAAATAATATTCCAAATGATGGAATACGGCAAAAGTGTCCGAGTAACCAAATTTTTCACTCTGCGGTAACGCCTCTCCGGTATGCTCATATATTTTCAGATGGTTTCTCAGTACTTAAAACTTTAGACGCGTTTTTCTCGAAACCACTTTTTTTGAGCTCGCCGAAGATATAACTCGAGCAAATCTTTACCGATCGACTTGAAATTTTGACAGTTGCTTCGAAATATCTTTCTCCAAGGAGCTACGTAGGATTTTTTATTTTATATGGCTTAATTTTTTTTATCGACGATTTTATGACGTTTTTTTGTTAAAAATTTAACTTTATTTTCAAAAATGCACCATTTTGTGAAAAATCAATGTATCGAAAAAATCCTACGTAGCTCGCTCGCTGTTGTTATATGAAAACTAAAAAAATTTGGTGTTTTATTCCAGGTCAAAAATTAAAGAGTCTTCGGCCATTGACACGCTTTCAAAAATAGGCGCCTTGGGGCATATTCTGCGCAACCGCCATTTTTAAATATTTTTTATTGAAAAAATTACATTTTGTTCTTTTTAAGTATTGCTATAAAGCCTACCTTACAGATTTTCGATTGATACTTTTATTCAGCCAAAATTAATTCCCGAAAATATGCCTATTTTTTTGTGTGCTACTGTGATTTCCCCCCTTAAGATATCTATGACAGGAAAATAATTAAACAAATTATGTATGCAAACATAAACTTCCGCAGGCTCAAAAATAGCTTCAGTCTTTCCGTAATTTTAAGGAAAATCTTTTCATCGATCCTCAGGGTATGCATTCGAGCAGTTACTGAATGAAAATGACCAGGAGAGAGTGACAGGGTTAGAACGAAACCCAACTCTAGTGAATAAATTGGTTCTACTACCTAGTCTATACTTAGCAACAGCTTTCGATGCAAATCCCTAATAAACTCCGCATACAAGAACCTATCTAGTGTATTGTGTGATAGTCGGAAAATTGAAAAGTTCTACGTGCCTTCAAAGACGCGTGTGACTACATTTTCAAGTCTGTTGACATCATCATCATTAAGACTTTTACCCTATTTGAAGAAGTGGTCAAAAAGGTTATGTTTAGATTCAAATGAGTATAAAACAAAACTCATGCTCGCTACCTTTGAATACCTTCTTGGAAAATGCAACACAATCAACAGCTTCGCAGTAGTAAAGGATTAAATGTACCCCGGGATAAATATAAACTATGACCAACGACATCTTGGTGGAGAGCAGAAGAGCATTTATTGTAGACAACCGATGCTACTCCAGTTTATCTAAACTTGGATCAAAACTCATAACTTGAAGGACCAAAATCGTGCTCTGAAAAGACTCATCTGTCATTTATGAAGAACGGAATGTTAAACGTTAAGCAACGAAGGGATTTAGGAGACCTTCGATATTTTTATTTCCTGTTTACAGTCCTGTCTGCGAGAAGGATGAATGAGGGAGAAGATGCGACTCGAAGTGTATTGAGATGTGGATAATATCTGGAAGGCAAAAATCGATCGACAACAATGCCTCGGTTACATTGAACGAATGGACAACAATGATCCCCCTGAGAGTATGTTCGAATCCCAGCTACCAGGAGAAAACCGAACATCCTGTTCAAATATGAAGCTATCGCCGATGCCAGAAAGCTTGTTCTTACCAAGGGGTAAAGTGGCATGATAAATAAGTATCTTTACAACAGATCATCCAACGAGAATTTTTTGTATATTTCTTTCAAAATCTCTGCAGCATAGTTCTTGTTGTTGATATTTGCACCACGAATTCGAACCCCCCTCTGGGCAGTAAAAGTTTTTGGATTATCCTTGTCTTATCATACCAAAAATTATTGTAGTAATAGTTAAGTATCTTCATTGATGCGGAATCTAAAATTAAACCTTTTCTGGATCATCCAGAAGTTTTCTCATGTACATATTGGCTAATTTAATATCAGCGAGACCTCATTCAAGCCTCCAATATTAAAAAAAATTTCGACAGACTACAAAACTATGATTTGCATCGGTCCAACATAACCCAAACAAATAATAGTAAAATTTTGATTGCAAATGAAATATTAAGAACTTGAAATGTATTTACTTTTGGCCTCCATACCTAGTAGCCAAGGTGCCACCGCATCATTCTCTTTGGCTGATTTAATTATCGTTTCTGGAAGTGGCAGCGAATGCCTCACCATTGCTCCATACAATCCGTATTCAGCCATAATCGTGCTGCGACCCCAGCACTTTTCAGTCTTCCTCCACTTTGCTCGCCGATTTTGAAACCAAACCTAAAATGAAAAAAAAAATAGTTAAAAATTTTGACAGATGGCTTAACTTGTACTTTTTAAAATCCCCCCCGCCACATTCAAGATTTATGCAAATTTTTGGAGATCTTTTTTTGTTTTTACATCCTTAAGGGTTGGACAATGTGCAGTCAAAAAGAAAACAACCGAAGAGTCGAGGAAAATCGTCTTACTTTATAAAATAAAATATGTATTTAAAAAAAAAAAAAAACCAACAACAACAACAATGCACAAATGATGGGTTGAAAGACAATGGCTATAGTGCTGGTGGTATTTCCATCGTCCTTTGCAGCAGCAAGGGAGCGTTCCACGTTTAACAGAACTTGAATTGGTTTAATGTTCCGGAAGATAATCTAATTTGGTCACTTATATGCGGATCCTTGAAATTCTGTTGTAGTAGTTCATGTTCACGGTATCCGACAAGGATTTAAGGGTTCGCAGCCTAGACAGAGTTAAACATTGGTGTGTACGAGCAATCGAGTGAAAGAGTAGCATGTGAATGAACAATAAATGCAAATTTTAATATTTTACAATTCTTTTTTGTTGCTGTATTTATTGTCCTCTAGATGAGTCAGCAAGTGCATTTTAATGTTTTTTAAGGACTCGTTTATGTCTTAGAGCTATTCATGAGATTTATGGAAATGTAAGCAAATTAAAGACTTTGTTTAAATGGGTTCATCACTTCACACCTTGGACAAAGCAAAAGTCACAACAATTAACTGAAAGGATATAATCGGCTCTAAAGAAAGGAAAGGCAATTCCAGATGCAAACAAGGTCACGTCATAAAATTCTTAGTATGGGCGCCAGTTGATTTTTATTGATTAATCGTAAGGTAAGAAGCAAAAAAAAAAACAAGCCAATAGGCTCAGTTGAGTGCAGAACTTAAGTTGCCTTAAACTCGGCTTGATGTGTTCGCGGTGCGAATTGGATTAATAAACGCTTTCATAACAGCTGGGTGGCGGAGTTGGTAGAGCGCCTGCCTTTCAATTGATTCAATTGATAGGTCCCAGGTTCGATTCCTAGAGTAGTGGTCTAGTTTTTCGAATCTGGTCCAGTCACCATTTGCCATTGGGATCAAGTTAATGGCACTATCACTGGATTGGTCGACCAGTGATAGAAGTCTGACTAATGGGTGGCTTTGTTGTTGTGGTTGTTGTATCGGCTTAGTTCCTAATTCGTGTTTTCAAAATAGCTCTGTTTGTGTAGATTGTGTGTAGATGGCTCTGCTGTGAAGGCATAACACTGGCAGCGGGGGTGTCTAAGCTAAATCTTCCAAACTTTCAAAGTTGTCGAATGTCGAACAAAATCCTGTGAATTAGGTTAAAGTTAATAGGTCGATATCAAAATCCTCCGTCCCGTTTCGGGTTCCACCCACGGAAGTGAGTTGAAACCAATTACACCTGAGTTTCTCAAACCACTACACATTCTTCTCCTAATTCTTCCGCTCGCTCTGTGCTACACGCATTATAAGAGTCCTTATATCTTCTTGAAGAGCGAGCAAATAATTTAAACAATAATTAAAAAATAACGTTGGAAAATACTCATTAAAGCATTATGATCAGCCGCTCGTCGCTGCTTTTTGTTTGGGCTTATGAGCAGATTGAAGTTGGTGAAAATGGTCATTTCTCACTGAAACGCTGACAAACTTATCATATTTTGGGCTTGCAAAATCTACACGTAGTCAGGGACTCGAATCAGGGAACCGAATCAAAGCTAGCTAATTGTCCAGCCGATTTTTTGGGCTTCACTATCTTCGGGTCGGATTCTTCCTTAACCTTCCTCGATGTTCCTTAACCTCTTCAATAAAGATTGCGTACAAACATTTTTCATCATTGCAGTATGGGATTGCGTTCATCATATGACCGTCGCTTCTATGTTAGTGGATTCAGACAATTGTCGAAGTAACTATTGAAGACTTATGCACAGAGTAGGTTATTGATTTTCGAAGAGCAATTGATGTTTTCTAGAAATCTATAGAGCTATAGAGTAGTTTCTTCAGTTTGAAAGTTGCGTTACTTCGCTTTAAACAAAAAATGTCAATCTACGGAGTTGATTGTATGAATAATTGGCTCAACAGAAAAATTTAAAAATTTATCTTGTTTTTCAGCAGCGAAACATATTTTTTTAGTTAGAACAAAAAGTTTAAGGCAACCAGCAAAGCTTTCTACAATATGGTTCGTATTTTGTTTAAAACTGAACTGAACACGACCCAACATTCAGAATGCAAACTATTACTGGTGACGTGGGATTATGAATTCAAAACAGAACTCAAGCACAAACCTTGTGAATGGCGTACACTGAATGACTCAATACCGAAAGGAAAACACATAATTTTCGGTAAAAAAATACGATAATAATCATAATGCAATACCTCGTGGATTCTTAATAACACATTTTTTACTATAAAAAATCCTTGTGATAGTAAGTTTTTGCATTTTATATTTAATTGGGAATTTCGGAATTTTGACTGGTCTATTTTCGTCATAAGTGTTACCAACTCCTTCTTTTGGTGTATCTGATAATAATTTTACCTCCTTGCAAACTCATAGTTTGTATGCATGCACTTTGTCCAAACGATCTGTCGCAGCAGTATATGCTTTAAGAACGATAGTAACAATACATTTTGTTGGGAAAAGTTAGATAGATATCTTAATTTCGAAACTAATTTACAATATTCGGGTTACCACACATTTTACATTACAGAAATTCGATATTAAGCTATCTTGCTTCTGAAACATTTATTTATATTGATGAAGTTGAATTTTGATATGAACAGAGCATATCACGAAGGAAAATTCGAAAAGAAACCTTCACTGAATAGTTGTAAAAAAAAGTATATATATATAATAATACAGATATAATAACTAGATACAGGAATGATATTTATAACAAAAATATTGAACAATTGTTGACATCGCTATTATAATACATTGATTAATTAAATAAATAAGTAAATAGAAAATAAAATGAATAAATAAGTAAATTATGAATTAAGTAATAAATAAATAAACATATAAATAAATAAATAAACAAATTAAATAAATAAAAAAGGAATAAACAAGAGAGTATAATTAAAAGTAAAGAAACAAACATTTATATAAATTTATAAATAAATAATAATAATATTTAATAAACGAATAAATAAGTCATAAAAGTGACTGAATAGAAAAAAAGGATTTTACAGAATATTTAACAAAAAAAATTGTAAAAGCACAAATTCGATATAAGAGTATTTTCTACAAAAGCACATTTATTGATGAATCTATCTGTAAGTTTTTGTATTCTTTCAACATTCGCTCTTTTATGCAGACTTAACGTGGAGTGTTGCCAGGGAAGTTTAAACATCATTTTAAGTAGTTTGTTTTGTGACACTTGTAATTTTTTGATGTGACACTGTGCACAACTACCCCATACTTGGCAAACGTAAAGAAGTATCTATAGGAAAATGACTTTAGTTTTGTGTCAAATTTAATTCCTAAATATTTCACACAGTTGCTCCACTGTACTGCGGCTCCACAGATTTGTATGCTCTGTTCGGGAGGAGGCAAGAACTTTTTTTTCTGTTAAAAAAGATGGCTTGCGTTTTAGTACCGTTCAGCTTAATTTTCCATTTGTTGTAGTAGCTTTCGATAATTTTCATCGCACCCTTTAAGTTTGTTTGAACGTTTTGGGGAAACTTATGAGAAGAAAATAAAATAATATCATCCGCAAAAATAACGGCCTCACACTCATTCAGACTCGGAAAGTCAGATGTGAATAGATTGTATAAAGGAGGTCCTAAAACAGGGCCTTGAGGAACTCTCAGTTTGAAATAAATAAGACTAGATAACGCACTATTGTCAAAGACTTTAAGGCAACGACCAGACAAAAAACTTTGAACTATTTAACATAAATACGGATGAAAATAAAGATTTATCATTTTATATAAAAGACCATTATGCCAAACAAAATCGAATACATTTTGTAGATAATTAATCCATTGTTGAAGTTTCACTTCAGCCGGTGCAATTTTATATATAAAGTAGATATGTATATCGACATTTTTATTTTAAATAATTGAACCTAAATTAAAGATCTATTGGCATTTACGCATTAATAAATACTTATGAAAATGAACAAATAAATAAATTTGTCACTAAACTTTATATGAGCAATTTATTAAAAATACTTGAATTAAATTATCACATGCGAGATTTAATATAAATAAAAATAAAAATAAATAATAAAAAAATATAACTAATAGAAATCAAGTGCAAGCAGAATGATTAATATATAAGAAAGTAAATATATAATATAGTATGTATATAGTTACATATTTCTTTGCGATACTTGTCCAATTTTCTTTGTTTTAGTTCCGGCGGGGGTATAATTATTTTTTTTTAAATCCAATCTTGAATATATCTTAAATCCGTTTCAAAAATCGAAATATAATTAACCATGGATATAATTTATTGTTTTTATTGATGATGATAATTTGTTGATATTTCCAAAAGTACCAAAATCATATTAGAACAGGTAAAACATGAATTCACCCCACACTAAATTATGGACGACAAATGAACATTCTGAAAATTTTATATTTATGAACAAACAATTTTATTGTGAAGTGTTATTTCCACAAAGATATCATCTTTCACATGATAATCCTAGTTAACCACAAAGGAAATAATTGGCCAACGCTTATGCACGTGTCGAATGGTTATTAATATCACCGACCTTATTGAATGATTATGGGATTTAAAACGGAAAGCAGGGTGGATTTAAATTGACAATTTTTCATCTAACAGTGCAATTAGGACCTTTTTGGGTAAATGTGTTTATAAATAATTAATAACGATGAATGAGTAATTTTGTTTGCATTTTTTGAGAAAGTCGATTTGAAACCAGCCTAAGGGATGTGCGTAGATTATTCTTTTTTTTGTAAAACTCGTTTTCTTTTTCATTATTTTTTTTTGTCCTACAACATTAAATAAAATGTGTCGTTAATAAGTGAATACGGAACAGCAACCCTCAATTTTGATTTGACCATCATTTAGCAAATACAAACAATCATTTACACCCTTCTTTCAATATTTACTTATTTCAATTGTCAGCAAAAGATCTAACCAGCAATCCAATAACCTTAGCACACTTACAGAACGTGTGTGCATCATCCCTTGAGATGCCCATCAACCCTGAGAGTCGTCCGAGTCGTGTGTTTATATAATTTGGGCACCCTTAACTACTAAATTACACATTTACGACTTGTCCTATTCAACCACTGCAGTCAAATGTTCCATGAGGGCGTTGAGTTTCAACTGAAAAAACAATTCACACGCCTGCCACCACCCTAATTTATCTGTTGGTCTGTCAAGTGTGACAGCCGTGCGCTTACACTCTAAAGCCTTATTGATACAAATTCAAAATCATCTGCCTACGCTTTGAAAGAATTAGACTGCAAGACATTAATCATTCAACCTAAAGTCAGTTGTTGTTATTCGAGAGATGCAGCCTATTATTAGTAATCACACTTAGCTAAAAAAAAAAGGGTTAAATGAGAGCTGGAGAATTATGAAGACAATTGGACTTGGAGGGTTTTTCACCGCTGATGTTTTTTGACAAAGCTAACTTTTTTAAGGCGTTTTCGAACGGCTAGAAATATATTAATAGTAAATTGTGAAGCTTTCTTTTTAATCAAACTTTGTAGCTCATTAAGAAAACCAATCTTATTGCCATATGAATTTTCTGTTCTTAGCGCTTGTTGATTAACAGCTAAAAATGCCAGTGGGCATGAGGTCTTGGGGTCCATCTTGTATATTTTCATGCATCTATTTACTTCAAACAAGTTAGTAGCAATATCAACTGTCCAAAACTTTTATGCCTCTGACATCTCCAATCTTTAATGTCGAAGATGTCAGAATTTAAAAAAGTGTTTCAAGGAAGTGTTCTGGATTCGATTTTGTTCTTGGCTTATACAAGAGACATACCCTTAGAGGAAGAAACGTCCGTGGATAATGCGACCGTCTTCGCAATATATGAAACAGTCGAATCGTCAACGAGAAAACTCCAGCTAGCTTTTGACAAAATATGTGAGTGGACGATGACTTTGTGAATCGTTTTCAATGAGACTAAATCAACACATGTTAATTTTACGTATACCTCTGTTTCTAAGCTCGGTCCAAGTCCCACTTTGGACTTGAAAATTAAGTGGAAATCACACGTTTAAAAAGCGCTTCAAACATTGGCTCCTCCATAACTATACAAACTTTGGATAAGACTTAAGTAAAGTAAGTAAAAACCGCATGCAATGACGGCGCTAGTAGGTGCCTACCAAACACCATGACCTCCAGAAAATGAAACTCCTTGTTAAGGAAACTTAGTCGTAGTCTGGAAGATATGGGAGTTTTTAAGTGCATCTCACACTATTATGTGCACGTGAAGCCGGTCCTCATAGTGCCTATGAAGCTTTTTAACTACCCACGGAAAAATAAATAAGGATTTCGGTCCCACAAAGAAGAAGTCTCGTGGTGCTCCTTCCGACGAGAATATCGCCGCTGTGATTGAAGATGTCGCGGATAAGGAGTCAACCTCGATCAGACGACATGTCTCGCAATGGACCATTAGACTTCTATCTCTGCGGTATATTATGAAAGGGTTGTGGATTTTCCATACAAACTGCAGACAGTCCTTCAGCAACTTCCAGCGGATAGTCAAAAGCGTCTAAGGAACATTCAAGCTTTCATGAACCTGAACGGCGCAGTATATGTTCTTCGACCGAGATGCATCATGATTGACAAGCTACATTCCCATGTGAAGACTCACGTGAACAAAC
This sequence comes from Orthonevra nobilis, assembly GCA_963555765.1. Classification (NCBI taxonomy): domain Eukaryota; kingdom Metazoa; phylum Arthropoda; class Insecta; order Diptera; family Syrphidae; genus Orthonevra; species Orthonevra nobilis. Next base: position 38,477,177 of record OY743224.1, read on the forward strand.
AAAATAAGCGCCTTGGGGCACAAAAATCAACATTTCCTTAACGAACAATCGCCGGGCTACATCTTTCGTGGGAAACGCGATTTCTGTGACTGAAGAGCGAATTAAAACCATGACCAATAAGTTATTGTTGCAGCAAATTGATGGATTGAAACTGGAGGACTTATGGTCCACAGGATGATGTAGGTAACTGCTCGTTGGACGATGGCTGCTTGCTTGCTGGCAAAACCGTTTCGAAAGAGCACTTCAAGGATTATGTTTACACTTATGTGTACCCTTTTATTGATTGTTTAGTGATTTAAAACTCGGATTTATTCTGGTTTCGATTGTTCCATGGGTTGAGTCTGACAAGGGATGAAAAATCTGAAATTGACTTATTTTCATTCGCTCAATTCACAGTATTTTATTCGTCTTTAGTTAATGTGCTAGCAACTATTTTTTTGTGTTTTTAATGGATGTTTACGGAACATTATTTTGATCATACAAATTTTGAACTCTTTCGCGACACACGGAGTAAGTTATCATTACAGAATGGTCATCCGTTGAGTCCGGCTACACTCCATTAATAGCACTCAACCACAAATAATGCCAGGACCAACCTAGAAAACTAAATAAATGGTCTATAGGATGGGAATTAAGTAATTCCATAATGTGAATGGGCTACAAATTTCCATGGGTTGTGCAAAATCCCTTTTCGGCAAATTGAGCTGACTGGCCAGATCTCCGGAATGACAGCGGCAGACTTCTTCCTTTTGGTTTTTTCGAAAGAATGACATTACTTTAGCACCACCCTGTATGTCTTGTGATATTATTTCTAATCTTTCGCATAAGAGTGAGCTTCTTGACCATAAAATGAATAATTTTTTGAAGTTTCACCAGGGGCTGGGCGTTAGCGAGTTAAAGATTGTTTTGAAAATTGATGAGCATAGTTAGGAAGATTTAAGTCCCATCATAGTATCATTCTTCTGTCTTTCATTCGTTGACGGATCAGAAGATAAATTCAGTCAAATCGGTGGATGAAGTTTTCATTCAGAGATTCAACGATATTTTTTAGCTCTATTCAATCCACATTCAATTTTAACGCCCAAATATTTTTGTGTAAATTGGAAAGGATCTTTTGAAGTCTGTCTACTCATTTGAAACATGGATTGAAAACATGGATTCACGAAAGATTTTTTTATATTTTCTTCAAGCCATTTCTTTATGTTTATCATTTTCTTCATTTCGTTCGACGAATTTCGCATTTCAAAATGTGCGATTTCGGGATGAATTTATGAACGCATCTCGTCAATTTGGTGCAAGTGGACTACGTGTCACTTGTGGGATTATTGACAGACGTCGAATCTTTAAATACATGATCGCAAATTTTTTTTATTTGTTTTCCAAAAACTAGAAACTTCAAGTGTGTTCCTAAGACGTGTAAGGATGTTTTCAATATTATCCTCTCACAGTCTTGTTATTGTATATTTTAAGAAAAGGGCTTAAATTACGTGACTGTTCATCGAATTATTGTTGCTGTATGTGAAAATGGAATGTAACAAAAAGAAATATAATAGCAATGAAGGACACGTTTATTCGCAGCAGGATATCAGCCCAAAAGAACAAAATCCACCGCACAATCCGGGGCTGATGTTGCGTTTTTTGCTCGACTGACTTTAACGAGTGTCTAATGAGATGAGTAACAAAATTTTGTTATCAAAAACAAGCGTAAAACAAAGTGTACTCGCAAATCCAAAAAAAATTATTAGCAAAAAAAAATTGTAAGGCTGTTTGAGCCTTACTCCACAAGTAACATGCGCACGTGCTGGGCACACACTTCTGGGTGGTAACGACTATGTCCTGGTGTGTTTTCGTTGTTAGGAAACAAATTAAGGATGTATAACACTGAAGTATGTGTCACGTCTCGAGGGGATGATGAGCTGTTGGATGGCTTAGGGCGATGCCTTTTGGACTTCTGTATATTTTATTAAGTAAAAATTTATGGCTTTTCAGTTGAGTAACAATTTTTTTTTGTTATATCCCAAAGGATCGCTTTAACATAAATTGTCTGTGTATATTTTGACCAAACAATTTAACACTTGCCAGAATGATATTCATAAGTTTTAAGTTGGATTTATCCAAGTGGCAGGGGAAGTAATTTTGTATTTCTTGTGTCTCTTTTTTATTTGCCACTTTAATTAAAAACCCGTAACGCAATCACTGCAATCAAATCAATCAATCTAAAATCTAATTGGTTTCTAGTGGTAGACTAACAGAGCTGTAAACCTTTTCAATTCCATTGGTATCCATGGAGAGGAGCCTCCCATTCATATTGGCAAATCACTTTGAAGAGCCCTGAACCGTGCAGTGCTCTCCCGAGGCAAACATTTTTATACACAAAACATGAAATTGAATAATAATCCCCAATCGACAAATCGCTAGCCAAAGATGGCGTGCGCGTTTTCTGCGAGGTGGTTCTCATGTCATATCCAGTAAGACATGTACCCATAAATTATGGTTGTCACATTGAATGGCAAAGAGATAAAGTACACATAGCCGGCGAACAGTATAATTACACCGCCGATATTGGAACCCAATCAAAAGTTCAATGCGGGGCTTATGGGCCGCATTCCGTGGCTGGCAGCTTGCAGCTTCATTGCATATGTGATTGGTATGAGATGAAGCTATGGTTATTCATGGATGCGATAAATATGACAGGCATCGTGGGCTTTAGGTACATGAATATTGAACAACGTTGCGTTGGAATGATTGATCAATAATGTCGTTGTGAAAGCCTGCTGGTTTTGCAAAATATTAATCTCCACTAAGCTCGGCCGGACTCAAGGTGAATTTGGGGCGCACAATCATTATAAATGCTAAAGCAGAACAAAAACAGAGGTAAATAAAAGTTGTGTTTTTTCAAAGATTTCTTGATTTTTTCACTGCAGCTTTTAAAAAAAATATTAATGTTAATTTTTATTTGAAAAAAATTACAGGAGCTCAGTATTATAATTTTGATTTATTAAATGCTTCAATTAACGCTTGCACAACATTGGGAAGCAATGAAAAGTAGCTTCTGTGGATGAAGAACTTTCGGGCGAAATAATGCAGTTCGACAGTTTGATTGACTGAACATATTGCCGGGTTCTTCCTGGTCTGGAAGAATATGGAAACCAGTCACAATCAGACTTTTCTCAGATTATAAGCTTGCGAGGTACGATGGAATCGAAACATCGTTAGTTGCTCGAAAATTAATGATTTTTGTTCAACCAATCGATTGATTTCACACTTACTTCAATAACCGTGTAATCAGTTGTTTTTGGTGATGTTGCTTGGCTGCCACAGCGCTGCGAAAAAAATCGGTGCCATCTGACGATTTTGTCACCCAAGTACTACATTGGTTAGGTTATTCATGCAAAAATTTGGCGAAATAATCGACAAAGTATTGAATTCTTTTTTTTATAACGAAATTATTAGATGACCCACCACATGTCCAGTGCTTATTGTACTGCCATTTGATCATCGTTTATGTTATGTTATGGAGGATTTCCCTTCTCCTATAGCCATAGATTATATAGTCTCTCAGAAAGTTACACCTTCGACTGCGAGACTCGTCTCGAAAGGATTGCGATGCTGGTCTCCCGATACCGGACGACTTCGTCGCCATATCTACGGATGACTCAAAACTAGATTCGAGTAATCTTTACCTTGAACTCCCCTTCCTCATTCCAAATCCCTGCAGTTTATTTCAAGTCGAAATCAATGCGATTTACCAAGCGCCGAGGTGGCTGCTGTTTAATAGAAAATCTGCACACAAATAGCCAAGCTGCGGTAAACAATATATCTAAGCTTGTCAGGGAATGCCGGGTGACTCTTATCCCTTAATGATATAGCGGATTGTTCCACAGTTCAACTGAACTTGATGCAAGGACAAAGAGACATTCACGGAAACTGCAAAGGAGGTACACTTGCCGTGCAGGTACAATGTTCCATTCTCAACGAACGAGCGTCCCCATTACTGTCCTCATGGGACACTGTCTTATCGGCAGTGATGCAGAAACAAGAAATAGGAATCTGGGTTCCCAGTTTTTGACACCTTTGAGAAAAATTTCTAAGGCAAACCCAAAAGACCTTGACAGGTTCGTAAGAGAAACAAATTGATTCTCTCGACTTACCACTACTTCATCCCCTAGAAGGAATCTCTCACAAAATCCTTCCTCAGATAGGCAATCCACGCACCTTTCGTTTTATCACAATGCGCCAAAACAATGGTTAAGGGTGCCTTAAAGCAACCAAGAGTAACCAGCACAATATAATGTTCGTTACTTTCTCTTCAAGCTAACAATGGAAGCTCGCACTTATTGGGAAAATATGAAGGAAGCTTCCTTATCTTATATCTGGCTTATCCAGACTTCAATTGAGAACTCTTCAATGACTTAAAAGCTCGAAGGTTTCTTGAAGTCCTCAATCTCTTAACTGTATGTAAAATTAAATTATTTTTCCAAATCAACTAATGCCACATTCAAATCCTTATAGGAATATTTTTCTGAATCTGAAACGATTCTTCCTAAATTTTCTGAATCTAAACTGTTGATGTCCTTCGAAACACACCAGGAGAATATATTAGAAGGGGAGGGTTTTCGAATCCCGATTATAGTGCAGTGTTCGGGCTTACACTATCATGTAATGGATGGGACTATTACAATTGACCAGCATTGGCTTCTTTTAAGCCAATTTCTGTGTCGATTTCCTTACAATTGAGAATGCACTAAATGCTTCGATGGTTGCAGAAACAAAAAGCGTATTGTCGGCAAAACGTCTTTTTGGTGAAGACAAAGTTTGGGCGTGTGTTTTTTTTTTCATCTCTTTTTATGATACTAACTTCATACCGGATAATACCGTCTAAAAACAGCATAATCCGGTTTTAGAAAAATGTGTCGCTTAACTGACATTAAGGGGGGAAATCACAGTAGCACACAAAAAAATAGGCATATTTTCGGGAATTAATTTTGGCTGAATAAAAGTATCAATCGAAAATCTGTAAAGAAGGTTTTATAGCAATACTAAAAAAGTACAAAATGTATTTTTTTCAATAAAATATATTTAAAAATGGCGGCTGCGCAGCATATGCCCCAAGGCGCCTATTTTTGAAAGCGTGTCGATGGCCGAAGACGTAGACTCCTTAATTTTTTACCTGGAAGAAAACGCCGAAATTTTTTAGTTTTCATATAACAACAGCTAGCGAGCTACGTACGATTTTTTCGATATATTGATTTTTTACGAAATGATGCATGATTGAAAATAAAGCTAAATTTAAAAAAAAAAAAACGCCATTAAATCGTCGATAAAAAAATTAAGCCATATAAAATAAAAAATCCTACGTAGCTCCTTGGAGAAATTTCAAGTTGATCGGTAAAGATTTGCTCGAGTTATATCTTTGGCGAGCTAAAAAAAAAAGTGGTTTCGAGAAAAACGCGTTTAAAGTTTTAATTACCATATGAAAATATATGAGCATACCGGAGAGGCGTTACCGCAGAGAGAAAAATTTGGTCACTCGGACACTTTTGCCGTATTCAATCATTTGGTATATTATTTTTAAGACCCTAAAGCACCTTTTAAGCGAAAATTTTTTTTTCAAAAAATTAAAAATTTTACTGTGATTTCCCCCTTTAAGCATCTTCTGTGAACTGTTCAGCACCGAATTAACTGAGTTCACATCACACGTCGTTAATTTTCTTTGCCCATTCCGACATCGTTCGTTTATGAGGTTAAAATCTTTTGAACGGAGCTTCGATTATTTAGAGCTATCTCGTCAAATGAACGTTAACCGAGGATGTCCATGTCTAAATTCGTAAAAGAAACGGACTTATAGCTGCCGTATTTATTAAAAAACAAATTTGCTGCTACTGATAAAGATATTTACTGTACAGGCTCTTATGCATATGGATTTAGACACATACGCGTTTATATTTTTACTAATTGCACAAAATGCAGCTAGTCAACACAAAAAACCGAGTCCACTCTTTATTTAAGAACAGATTCCTGCTTACTATTAATGCAACCCCAGTATTTAATTGTGCTGATTTTAAGGCACTATACAAATTGTAATAGGTTATGTGACTCTAGCGACTTTTGAAAGGTCCTAAATGTTGGGAATTTTTGAACCCTTTTTCATTCAATTTTAGGCTTAAATTTAAGCTACTTCTAACAACTGCACAAAATAAAGAATATAAACAACTGAGCATCGATGAGCCCTACCTTGATCCATGTCTTGCTTCCATAAAACAAGGCGCCGTATATGTACAAATCCATCACCGTTTTTGTCATTCTCAAACATAAATACAACTTCAAAGCGACTATTTACATACGCAGGCATACAAACATTTACATATAGCAACCAAAATATGAATATTAAGCTGCGTTCCACTTCAAGCTGCATGCAACTTGTGCAATTTGTGAGTAGAGCCCGACTAGCTTATATCTATTTACAAGTGAGTGTTTGTTGTCCACAGCACGAAGAAGCCTCCTCTCTACGACAACAAGGCACTCGAGCGTCCGAGTTTCAGTCAATTTGTTTGCACTCCCTCCACCAGGATGTGCTATGTGCTGCATCCCTGTACGATTCCTTTATGGAACTGCTGAATGTTTATCGATAAATCAATGGACGATGCCGAAGGGCTTGACGGACCGACCCGACCAATGAATGAAAGTTGATTATAATTTCGCAAACAAACTGGGATAATTCGATTCAAGGCTTGTGATATTAATCAACAGACGACAGGTATTTAGCATTTTGCGTTGGGACCATTTTTAATTGAATTATGAACCTGGACAAAGGATTTCTAGTGGGATGAACTTGGGTGGGTAACAGGATGGGCACTAAGTGGGTAACATGATTTGGACATTTGCTAGTCGAAATGCAGGGCTATAAAGACATCCTCTGCAAGCGTTGTGAAGGCTTCTCGAGTGAATCACAAACATTAGTGTGTGAATAGGCACTGTTGTTGTGTTGATGGGTTATTTTGGAATGTTGATTGAAGGAGCAGATATTTTGGTAGAGACCGACCACGACAGGTAATTTATTTGGCAAATTCTGACAGGTTATTAAGCCCCCGGAGAAAACGCACTCGAGATACACACATTGATGGATTCGGTTTGCATACGGGTAAGACCGTATGCAAATAACACAGTTAGGCTGTATTGTAAGGGCTTCCCTTTTCGAAAGCACGCCTAACTGTTACAATAAATGTTTATTGATCAATGATTGAAAACGTTAATTGAATTTTTGGCAAGAACAAGTAAGAAGGACTCAGTGAACAAAGGAAATGAAATCAATTGAAGGGAACCACAAAAAGGTTTTTTTTTCAAATAAAAGTGGTTTCTAGTCGTAAAAATGGTATAAGCCGTAGTTAAATAAAACTAACTAAAGGTATACAGCCTTAACCAAAAACATAAGGCCAACTTGGAAAATAGCGATCTATACACTAAACAAAATATTCAGTGTGTAGTATTATGGAAAAATTATATCTTCAGCCTGTTTTAATAGGGTACCTTTGATTCGCTGCTTAAAATACGATTTTTTAAAATTCTATTTTATGAGGAAAAATGTGATATTTTTTCGATTTTTTTAAAAATTCCGCTTCTCAAAAGCAAAAACGGAACCATTATAGGATTGCTTTCTTGTCTGTCTGTCTGTCAGCACCCTTTTTGTCAGGAACGCGTGGAAGTTTCAAATTTAGATTAATACTGAATATTAAGGACGAGGTCCCTTAAAGCGATCAATACTTTAAGGGTATGGAGCAGGAGAACGTGAACTAAAATGGCTCAAATCTTTACTAGATGGCAGATCGCAAGAAACAAAAGTCAATGGAAATATTTGTAACAGTAACATAACGTCAATTGGGGCCAGAGATCTTAACTCGTTACGCTTTTTTTCTTTATATTTATCAACGACATAGAAACGGAGCTTAAAAATGCCAGAATCGGGTTTTTTAGACGACACCTTCTTTTACGTGGAAGGAGTAAGCACAGCACCTGATGCAAGAGTACCTATGTAGAATAAGTTTATGGCCTGGCAACAATAATCTTAAATAGAGTGCTCAGAAATCAAATCAGCTTAAGCCTGGAAATGGACAACGAAACCTTAGAGCAACTAAAAGAAACTAAATACTGAGGCTTTCGAATAACATATAAATTATATTGTAAAAAAAGGCTTTCTTAAACGAAATCGCCGTAAAATCTTTAATCTCATTTCGAATATTTTTCTTTAGTGTTGTGTTTATGTCGTGATTCCACAAAATAATGCAATGAGAACAATCGCTAATTGCTAATACCAAATAAATCAGTTGTAACTTTAGTAAAGTGATTTAATGTTAAACAACGCATTATTGTTAAAATAATGTGCTTCATTTTTAAAATGAAAAATAATTATTTTCCTTCACATCTACGAAAAAAAATAAAATTTGTAAGGGACTGCCAGTCCTATAAATCGAAAAACAGATGATTTTGAAATGCCAAGTTAAATTTAAATAGTCTTGTATTTAAAGGGTGTCATATATTTAATTTAATAATATTAATAATGAGACAAAGTATAGTATACTATATATAGTTAAAAAAAAACTGTAATTGAATATGTAAAACTAATACAAGTGAAGTATTCTATGAATATTATTTTTTTTTTAATTATTTGCTAGCTCTTTAAGAGGATGTTAATACTCTTATAATGCGTATAGCACAGTGCGAGCGGCGTAATAAGAAGGAGAATTAATGATTTTTGTACTGGTTTGAAAAACTTAGGTGTATTTGATTTCAACTCTCTTCCTTGGGTCGATCCCGAATCCGGATGGAGGGTTTTACAGTCGACCTATTAACCAAATCCAAAGGACAAAAAGTTTAGCATCTAAATCCATGAAGTCAAAAGATGTGTGTTAGCTGCATACTCGCACGGGAACTTCCCATTGAATAATTATTATTATTTATTATTATTCATATTAATTTACGCATTAACCAAACAGCAGAAGTAATTTTTTTAATTATACTCCACTGAGAATCACTAGGCTATAGTTTTTGCCCCTGATTTTCGGCATGTATACCAGTTACATTTTGTTTTTACCCGAAAAATTTTACAACCTTTTAATAGGTAATGATAAAAAGTATAAAACGTCGCTTCACTTAGATGAAGACAATGCAAAATTTACATCGAGAATATATAGCCACGCAAAGATTTAAAATATTTGAGAAATGCAATTTTCTTTTAAACAGATTCCGGAAAGACGTTGACAGCGACAAGAGAAGAAAAAATAGATGCTTTCAAGGATTTGGAACACTCGGGCTGAAAATATCAACCAGTCTGTATAGATATAAGACCCTACCTTTCTCTAAATATAAGCAACTATCTTGGGGATCCTCAAACCTTCGGAAAAAACACAAAAAGAACACACAGACGAAGCAACAACATCTCTAAAAAATCGGTTAATTTTGCGGCTTGTTTTAAATTCCACTCAACAAACAACAAAAAATTAGGCCAGTAATGCTATCCAGCGTAGAAAAATGAAATTAAAACAGTTCTGAAGAAAGCACATTAGGAGCTTCGAATGAATTCCACAAAGAAGCATCTCGCTTGAGCAGTAAATGGAACCGCGTTGTTTTATCTGACAAAAATCTTTTAATTTTGATAGTTCCGAAGGTAACAGGTTTTATTTCCATGATTTAAGAAACGAGGAGCTTATTTTGGCAAAACATCGCTGCCGTGCCATGACACCTGATGTCCTGGTGTGGTGAGCCATCAAATATAAATGCACAATCAAATTGAAGTTGTCTCAACATTGTACAGAAACAGCTATAAATGTGTAAACGTTGATTTCCAAAGACGAACCAATTTTTTTTTTCGAACTCTACCTTGTATTTTCTCATCCACACTTCCGGATTTTTAGAAACCAGATTCATTCAGGATACGTAGGTATACGACTGCAAAGATTGGGCATGCCACGTTTACAACAAAAACGGCCTCAAAAAGGATGACCTCATCATATTGATTCCCAATGTGTCTGTTTTGAAAGTCTCCGATTTGTCTACACTCCATAAATTACATCACATACTCGTAAGCGGCGCGTATAAACGCTCGACTACATATATTACGAAAACGATTTGTTGCAAGACATTTTAATTTATTTACCACAGATTCTGTCAAAAAAATCTCAATTCCATTAGACAGAAACTGCCAAACAAAGAATAACCCCCAAAGGCGTGTCTACATGATTCGACCACAATGATAAATGTCCCTATGTGGTCAAGCCCACTAAGTACAAAAAAAAGAATTGCATTTTGATTTGACAATAAGTCGAAAAAGCTCTTTAGCAAATTAAACAAATTGGATTTTTGTGTGTGTCGCCACAAATTTCAAAAGTCAAACTCTCACCACAAACGTTCATTTCCCAAAACATACGAGCACAAGCATCGCACACATATCGAGAGTACAAAGTAGCAAGCTATTCCTTTCGAACATCATCATTTCCTCTGCAGGATATCAATTTACTGATTGAAACCACAACTGATTATATGTAAAAAAAAAAGGAACTTTTCGTTTTTCAAAATTTTTTTCCTCCTCCTTGAAGTGATACTTTGGCGCTTCAATCTGCTAGTGGCTGTAAAAACAGATCTCGTCACAAAACGTTAACCTGTACCTACTTCGATTTCGTTTGGATTTCATTAAGGCAAGATTAAAATGTCCTTTCGTCCTTGTTCACTCGTTGTCGAATTGACTACTTTATTTATGTTACGCATTTCCTCAAGCGAGGGCAACACGAAGACGAAAACGAAGAAGAAGAAGGATAAAAAGAACTTTAGGGGTTGGTTTCTTTCGAAAACCACCAACGATTGAGTGATTAGAGATGATCAGCTTTTCCCTTTCAACTGGATGGATTGACATTACACGAAGTAGAAGCAAATCGAAAGAAATTGTCCTTGAAGTTTTTTTTTTCTTTTTTTTATTTTTCTCAGTACCTACACCCCGTGGGGTAGAAGCAAACGGTAGCAGAATGTTGATCCTCTTATTATTCTATTATGTGCTTATATTCACCCCTCTAGAGGACTTAAATATGGCAGCATTTATTGACTCTTTTGCACCATGACAGTACTCGTACTTTGGTATGCCTGCCTTCATTCTGAAACTAATAAAATGGATGTCACTTGAAGCAGTGGAAGTGGAATGAATAAAAGAATGGAATGTCCTGTGGAATGTGATTCTCGCACGCAATAATAAAGATGGTACGGCGGATTATGCCCCTTCCCGTTCTGCTCTTTGCCATCATTCATTAAAAGGACATAAATAGAATAATTGACTAATTCACCAGGAACTATGCCATGAACTTTCAGTGGCATTCTTTGTGTTCTCCTTTTGTATCCTTAAATTTCCTCTTCTCGCTATATCATCTACAAATGCGTATCTATTTTGTGGGGGAAATTCATTAGTTCGTGACTGGCCTGAAGAGGCAGCGAATTAGGCTTAAAAGTTAATTTAATCGAAAAATAAAACTTAACAAAAGAGTCAGGAAAAAGACTTTATTTTTTGGATTATCATATGTCATCATATGATGTGGCCACATCCTAGGAAATTAGTTCTATAGATTCTGATTCTGATACATTGGGGTATTCAATTTATCCTTTTTTTAAATTCACAGACGGATTCATCAATCTAACAGAAATTAAAACTTATTAAAACCCTTGATTAATGATTAAAATAAAGTCAAAAGCAACGAAATAAACGAAGAGCTGAATGCACACATGAAGATATTGATGTGAACCACCCCTACAATTGTGATCCTGGGTGGTGCTGGTGGTGGTGGTATAAATGCGGTCTGTATTCGGATCGACCGTCATTGACAGTGTACTTAAATGGCAGTTATTGCTGTCTTCCTTTTGGAGAAATTAACGATGTTCCGCTAGAGCAGGATGTCATCTGAGAATCCAATTAGGATGTAATTTATGACTCAATGTTTGCAAAGATTAAATGAATCACAAAAGAGTTGAAGAAGAGGGTTTTCATTCTTTCTTTTTTTTACTTAACTATAATTAGAAATGGGAAATTCATGATATGAAGAAATGTATACAAGACAATAGAGAAAGGATTCTTTTGTCACTGTCTGTATTTTTTGCAACCAAAATAAAACAATGTTTAAATCAACCGAAACTAAGATTAAGCCTGAGCAGCATTTACAAAAATTAAATCAAGCCTCCTTTTCTAGATTATATCTAAAATGCTGTACGTAAATTGGAAAGGATGTAATTAGACATTAGGAATCATGACGTTTAATAGAACAAACGAACTTTAGAATGACCAACATTTTGGAAAGGCATTGAAAAAATCACGGATACCAAAATTGTCAATGGAACACAGTACAGAAAGTAAAAGAAACTCGAACGACAAAATCTCAATTTGTTGACACAATTACCTACGACGAAGGACATAATTAATGGTTTCACTCATTCTTTGTAGGCCAAGCACTTGAAACGCCGGAGCTGGACTTAAAGCATAAACGAGGTCTGTTCAAAAAGTTTTCGACTTTTCAGTTGAGAGTTAGGAACACAGTATGGAAAGTAGAAGAATCTCGAAAGACAAAATTTCGAAAATAATTTTCGTTTTCTTTCTGTTAAAATTTACAAATCTCATTTTTTCGATCTAATTTTTAGAACTTCTACTCAGAGAGAGAGAGAGAATTATGCATCGTCCGTTAAAATTTTGCAAAATAAGGTTGATTTCAAAGGTCTACATTTTTATCTTCCCATCTTGTTCTTGTAATCGGTCCGATTTTCGAAGTTCAAAATTTTTACATTTCTCCACATTTCGCGGTCACAGTAGTTGGATTCCATTCTTTTTAGAAAGAAGTCTGTGTGTTTGTGTGTGTGTTTACGTACGTGCGTACGTACGTTTGTGCGGATTGTTTCGCACAGCTTAACTCGAGAAAAAATCAAGCTATCGAAGACAAATTGGTTTCATTCGAAGCGTGTTTGCATAAGGATCACCTCAAAAGTTTTGGTAAAATTTCACAGGGTGGTTTGAATTTTATAACGAAAAAACTGTCAAAAAAAGGGACAATTTCACTTCTTCAATTAAAATCAAGTTAGTTTTCCAATAAAAAAAGGTTCAAAATTAATTGAATTTATAGTTTCATTTAATTTTTTTTTTTCAATTTTAATTCCAAAAATTTAATCAACAGTGTGTTATGTTTCGACAATTGACTAAACCAAGTAAGTAACTAACTATAGAGACAACCAAAAAGACTAAAACAGTATAGGTTGTTTCGAGAGAAAAGTGTGATCTTTTGTCCCATCTGCATTGACGGTGAGTGGAGGAGATTCAACAACGAATTGTATGCTAGGAGTTGTACAGCGACATCGACTTAGCCAAAAGGATAAAAAAGCAATGTCACGCGGACTGTAACGCCACCTCAAGTTAGTAATTAAATGATTAATGACAAAAAAAGTCCAACCAGCTATCATTTTGTAAAAAAATCGATAAAAATTATTTTAAATTATATTAAGTTATTGATGCAGTAAAACTAAAAATCTTATTTTCTTTTAGTAGAAATGTTACTCAATCAGAAAAAAAGTATTTCCAAATTGAAATATGTTAATCTTTTAAAATATTTTTTTATTTTAAATGATCCAATATGGTATTCCTGAAAGGCAGCTAAAAATATATGTATCTTCTCTTTTTGTTTGCAATGAATTTGATTAGGGAATGAATGATGTTTTCATAACCCGAATTGAATTTCATGGTGGCGGCAAACAAAATAGCACCTATTTCTTTTGTATCTTGAGATTGGAAGTTCCTGGTATGGGCAGGCCTACTCGCACCCAAGCCATTTTTTTTTTTTGCGACATTATTTAAGTACTACTGCTCAGCTTTCGATTCTCACGAACTTAAAAAGCTCAGTTTACGATTTAAGTTATTACGTGAAAAAAGTGAATTTTTAATCCGGGGCTATAGTCCATCAAAATTTTGCAAAATTTGCTTGGTTTTCATGTGTCTATATTTTTCGAATATTCAATTTCCTTGATCTAATTTTGAGATCGGTATTCATCAACGTTATAAAGTGGCCCAGTACACTTGTGTGCGCATTCCATCACACACGCAATTAATTGCAATCGTTTCAGGCTTTGAAGAAAAACAAAGAAAAAAATTATTTGGGGCAAGGATTGATTTCGTGAAAGAAGAAAATTTTCCCATGTTGAATAACTGAAAGGACTGCAAGTAAATTCGCCGGGGGATTTTAAAATTTTTCTCCGCATTTAGAACGCAGAGTTTGGGACAAAAAACAATTAAAAACATTTTCTTTATATTTATTAAACAAGGTTTCATATGCTTCTTTTCTTTTTTCCCTGTTTTCTAATTCATTCGATTTTATTTGCCAGAGTTCCACGAACTCTATATACTCGTAGATCAATTAAAGATTTCCAAATTTGGTAATCACGCATTGCCATTTGACGGTGTTCACTGCATAACGATTCGGTTGCAAATTAATAGTAAATGTGCGATAACACTTAAATTTACTAGGTTAAGAAATGCTGATAAGTCAATATTACCGGCTATAAGCTGATGCAAAAACACAATATCACAGACTTCGCGACGTTTTTGCAAAGAATCAAAGCCGACAAGACGGTCTTTATAAGGTGGAAGGCGAAGAGGATCAGTCCATGATAGACAGACTGTACAGACTCCATACGGTCAATATATGTTAAGTAATACGAAATACCACACATTGAAAGCGTATTCAAGCTGTGGCCTGACAAATGATGTGTTCATGGTACTTGTTTTTAATGGACATTTAAATTCTTAACTTCAGCATTTTATGAAGCCGAGAAGGGAGTTACTTTTGTTGACAATTTGCTCAATATGAATAGAGAAGTCAAGATTTTGAGCGAATTGTTCACCTAAGCCCCTTGTCAGGTTAACTTTGACCAGCGCAGAACTATTTAAGGTGTACGCAGAGGTCAGAGGATTAAGTTTTCTAGAAAAGAACATGTTAAAACATTAAGAAATGTTTAATGGTAGGCCGTTGTTGAAGCACCACTTTGCGAAAGAATTATGGTCATCCTGCAAAGCCCAGCAGTCTGAAAGATTGCTAATTCCCTTAAATATTTTTATGTCATCTATAGTTCTTGAGAACACTTACAACATCGTAAATAGATAAAATGAATAACAGAGGACCTAGGTGGCTACCTTGAGGAACACCTGAGGTAGCGTAAATTGATTTAGAGGTTGATCCCCTAAACAAGACTTGATAGGTTCCCCCGTCAAGATACGAGCATATCCATTCCACAAAGGATGCAGGAAAACCATGGGCTTTCATTTTAAAAGCTATTTGTTTATGAGAAAGCTTATCAAATGCCTTACTGAAGTCGGTGTAAATGCAGTCAACTTGACCCCCTTCTTCTTATGTTTTATTAGTTAAAGAAGTAAACTCCAGCAAGTTAGACACAGTGGATTTTTTTTTTTTTTTACAAAACAATGCTGTTTGTCAGTGAGGAAAGGCTTGCAACTTAAGTAACAACTGTCAACAATGATAGCCTCAAAGAGTTTAGGCCACCAAGATAGCTTAGCTATAGGTCTATAATTAGTAACATCATTCCGGCAACCTTTTTTGTGTACCGAAATTATGAAACCATTTTTCCATAACTTTGGTGAATGGATGCCAGATCCATGAAAGCATGGGGCTCTGCCAAAGCACTGCCGCAGTTCTTTAAAAGAGTTGGAGGTATTCCATCAGGTCCGCAAGTGGTGTCATTTGCAAGTCAAGCAAGATGGTAATTCACGTCATTAAAGGTTATTGATATTAGACTCATAAAACTGGGGCAAAAGCATTCGAGGTGAGTGAACTCTTTTGGGTCGAGTGTAAAATTGTCAGAATCATATGCTGAATTGAAAAAAAAATGAAAAAAAGTTGCAAATATCATCTGGCTTTTTGCTAGAACAATTCAAGTATGAAAGTGTTGAAGGACATCCATGAGATGAGAAACTCCAAAATAATGTAGGGTCATTTAGAAGGGATATACTCATTCTTCCAGTATATTTATCATAAAGATAAACTGAAAGTAACCAAAATTCCCGATAAATGGATAGGTAACGATCGTGATCATCGGATTTATTGCTTGAAAGATTCTTCTTTCATGCTTTATTACGTCTAATCTGAAGACTTCGTAGTTGGTGATTATACCATGGAGCAGTTAATGGCGATCCCTTACGCGTCCGCTTCAGATGAACAGATGAGGCGAAACAATCAATTATGTGTCATTTTTTTTTTTAAGTCCAATATCAAGTCATTGTTAACCATATAACAATCAATCTCGTCGTTATGAGAAATAGTTACATGTAGAGGAGGATGGTATATGTCAATTTTTGTCATAGGTAGGCAGGTCAAGTTGATGGTCCATGCAGTTTTTAATACAGCTTAATTGCTGTAAGCCACAAGACATTAAAGAATCAAGAAAAATTGACGATTGACGAGATACGCTACCAGCTGCAACACAACTAAGTTCGTCGTCAGAGGGTATCCATTTTAAAAGGGGTAAATTGAAATCACCTAATAATAAAATTTCGCCGAGAGGCTTGTATTAATCAAAAATATAGTTGATAGCAGCTGAGACACTTTCATAAACAATGTTAGAGCTCGTGGGGGGAATATAGACATTACACAACACAACACACCGATGGAGACACCGACACCGAAAAATGAAAAACTTTTGATCTAACTCGCTCGGTGTCTAACACCGGAAATTGGTGTGGGCACTAGCCCAATTAAGTCGGCTTATCATGGACGGCAAAAAAAGCTCTTCTATTTGAATGTCCTGGATGAAGTTACGAAAATCTTGGAAATCTGATTTGAATTAATGCTTTTCATAATTTTGTATCGATTTTTATCAGTAATGCACCCTTTAAACAGGAATTCATAAATTAAAAATAGAAAGATTTTTGTTTTTTTTTAAATCGCCACTGATGATCACATCAATTTCAAAAAAGACCCTAAAACAAATGAACTAGGCGTCTTTACGAGTTCCGTGACACAATTACCTTCGACGAAGGATATAATTAATGGTTTCACTCAAACAAACTAATCTTCCAATATCCTTTCTTGACTGTTACATAAAATGCACTTACGGAAACTCGCCAAAGTGCTGTCAGTCTATTTATGGTCATGCCAAAGCAGTCAGGAAAACCCTTTTCACTTTTTACATTTTTTTTTTGTGTTTTTTTTTTCCGCACCCTCAGTTAGTGCCCAACGGATAAAATAACAAATTAAGGATTTGCTTGGCCTGTTAATGATTCCAAGGGTAGCTAATGCTAATGGGTGTAAAAAGTGAAAAAAAGATTGAAAAATAGGATGAGTCGGTTCGCAGCGAGGGAAAAATAAGGGAAAATCGTTCATATCTGTCGTTAATTGTTAAACAAGCAATTAGTCATTACTGACGAGGAAAACAAATTTTTTTTGGGTGGAATTGTAAAGTTCACACACAAAGAAGCACGACGACAAACAATATTCAGCGTGTAATGAAACAGAATTTATCTTTCGTGACTTGTCCGACCATCTTTGGAGCAAAATCTGCTTTCCAAACTGCCGGAATCCAAGTTTGCTGTCATTCTTGAAACAAAGATTCGGTTTTCCTTTTTTTCATGTCATAACATCTTCTTCAGTAGTTTGAGTTAAGTATACAATAAACCCAAGCACTTTTTTTACCAAGATTGTTACGCAGCTGATTGAAAGGCTGCAGGAATACTCGTGTATTCGCTATATCCTGCGGTTTAAAATAACAGCGAGGTTATTTTTTTTTTTTTGAGAAGCTACTTAATGGATATCAGTCCCTATACTTCAATACTGAGAGCACAGGAATAATTCCTAGAATGCGGAGATCTTAGACCCAGAACAGCAACATGAAGCTGGGTAAATAAAGACCACTTCTGTAGACTATTAAGCTAAGATAACGCTGTTTCACATGACGAACAATGTTAAGTGTTTCAAAACAACTAAAGGCGAATTGTACAGGTGCAATGATCGAATGATTGACATTCTTATCAAGTGGGTTCTTATGCCAGGGAAGTCAGCAATCGACCAGATTTTCACACTATGGCAGATCATGGACAGACAGGAGTTCGAAATCGAAATTCGACACATGTTTATCTAGTTACTGGTCGAATATTATTAAGTTTTGACTTCCTTGTAAGGGGTAAAGGAGCGTCTTAAGAGACAGAAGGCTCAGTAGAATTTTTCTGTCATCAAAAGGGAAATGTTCTTGTCTCTTTGAAAATCTTTGCGGTGATTTTTGTTCCCCTTTGCTCAGATGGAGTGTGGAGGAGACTCATGCAGAGCATATACATACACATAAAACGCTTTATTCCAAAGTGACAACGAATCGAGGAAAGACCTTACCAATTGGACCCAAAAGAAAACGACCTCAACAAACTTAATAAACGCAATTAGTTTATTCCGGGATGCAGCGCTACCAAGTTTGAAAGTTAGTAGAGAATTATGTCCTAAAAAGCTGGAGAAAGGTAAGGGTGGTCTTTTTTTCCAAGGCAGGTTAAACAGGCCCCACTTTTTCCAAGTACTATAGACCCATAAGCCTTCTTGAAGACCAATTTTTTTTTTTTTTTTTAATTAACTGCTCGCTCTTCAAGAGGATATTAGGACTCTTATAATGCGTGTAGCACAGAGCGAGCGGAAGAATTAGGAGAAGAATGTGTAGTGGTTTGAGAAACTCAGGTGTAATTGGTTTCAACTCACTTCCGTGGGTGGAGCCCGAAACGGGACGGAGGATTTTGATATCGACCTATTAACTTTAACCTAATTCACAGGAATTTGTTCGACATTCAACAACTTTGAAAGTTTGGAAGATTTAGCTTAGACACCCCCGCTGTCAGTGTTATGCCTTCACAGCAGAGCCATCTATACACAATCTACACAAACAGAGCTATTTTGAAAACTCGAATTAGGAACTAAGCCGATACAACAACCACAACAACAAAGCCACCCATTAGTCAGACTTCTATCACTGGTCGACCAATCCAGTGATAGTGCCATTAACTTGATCCCAATGGCAAATGGTGACTGGACCAGATTCGAAAAACTAGACCACTACTCTAGGAATCGAACCTGGGACCTATCAATTGAATCAATTGAAAGGCAGGCGCTCTACCAACTCCGCCACCCAGCTGTTAATTCACATAATGCCTACATTAAAGGCTGATCGGTCGACACTGAACCATATAAAGTAGTCAGCACGATCGAAAAATCTATCATCACAAAAAGTTCACTCTCGGAGTAGAGTGGCAACCTTTAATAACGAGACTACTGAAGCAAATCAAAATTGCCTGAGCAGAGATCGCATAAACAAGGGACTGTGCAACTGGATCGGCCTCGTGCTTGGCTCGCGCACCATAAATGCTGTACGCGGTGCCTTTATATGTAAAACGGTCAACCGGTGCTTGCCACAAGAAGGGGTTATCTCGCCGTTGAACTTTCTACTTGTTGCAGATGAAATTATGAAGATACTAGAAACCTACTAGATGACATTGTAATTCTGATAACAGGCAAATTTGTTTCCTCTCTCTCAATCGTGCTCATTCTTTACTACATACGTTAGAGCTGGAAAGACAACGTCGAAAACCGCGTCAGAAAGGCATGTGTAGCTTTCTATATGATTTAAAAGATGGGGATTCTAACCTTAGGTGCCTCACTGGCTATTGGGAATTGGGAGACCCGTCCTTACCTTCGGTTCACTAGTCTGGTGGAAGGTACTTAAGAAGATATGTCATCTTGCAAGAGTCACAAGGGTTCAGAGACTAGGTTGCTCAAGGGTGACTAGATCTATGAGATCAACACCAATCGCAGCACTGGAGACAAAGCAACCACTGGAAATCCTTAACGGAAAATACTGAATCGGATCATCACCACAACAGACACAAAAGACAACAGACAGGAAATTTTGTATTAAAATTACTGATGCTGAGCTAGCTTCCTATACTGATAGATGCAACACTACCCTAGGCATGGGGGTCGGTTTTTCTGTAAAAACACATGCAAAAATGGCTCCTTCCATGTAGAAGATATAGCTGCAGCTTGTTTCAGTCCGAGGTTACAGTCATACTACAAGGCACGGAAATGATCATTGGAGATAATTTAGTCGGTAAGGTCATAACTATCTACGTTGACAGTCAGGCGGTCATTAAGGTTCTGAACTAGACACAGATAAAATCCAAGCTTATTGAGATGTGAAAACAACAACTGAACATTATATCAGCGGGCTATACGGTAAGCCTCTGTTTGATGCCAGGTCACAGGGATATAACAGGCAACGAGAGGGTAAACGAGCTTGCTAAACAGGGATCAGAATTGGAAACTTATGAAATGCCATATGGCGCTCTCCACAAAATTATTGACTCGGAAACAAGCTTACAGACGCTGGAATCAAACTGAATCGTGTGCAAAAGCCAGACTTTCGTAGCCAGCCATTAACGCTCATTGATTCAGATGTCTCATTTACCTAAAGCGAAAGGATACGCGTCTCGTCTCAAGCATAATAAAAGGCCATTGCACCAAATGCACTCCACAAATACATCACAAAGTGGTCTAAGTGAGTCCAGGACACCCATGCTAACCTCACCAAACCTAGTAAGTCATTTTAAAATCTCGAATTAATAATGCTTTAAAAACGAAAAAATTAATGCGGAGCCAATTTCCTTTATAAATAAATTGGTTATCAGTGTATTGGACAAGGTATGTCTGCATGTAAGCACCCTACATGCTTTTAAACTCCATAAATTCGAAATCTACTCTGACGTATTAATTTTTTCGCACTTCTTTGGCTTTCTGTACTCGTACTTGTTTCATTACACTTTAAAAAACCATCGATCTTATTTTAAGAAAAAAAAATTACAACTTTTGTATAAAGCTAAAGCTCAAGAGCGACAAACAACAACAAATAATTTTCTTCTTAAAATACAAAATAAGAAAAAAAAGAATTATATACAAAATTTGTGTGTCGCTCATTATCTTATCAAATGTCCAACGAGTCCAATTATTGTAACGAAATTTCCATTTAACTCCAGCTGCATGTATCCCAAACCTCCAATTTGATGACTTTGCAGGTTTTCCAAGCCTCAACTGTGGCTGACGTGTAGTTTTCTTTCATTCCTCCCATCCCACAGCTTTTGTGTTCAAGATAAACGAGATCAAAATTCCGCGGAACTAATTTGTCCCCTCCCCATTGGAGGATTTCTTAAATACGGCTCGTCATTCATATAACGACGACGCTGCGTCTCCATCGTTTCATCGGATCCCGGGACAAGATACAACTCAAGCCAACTAAAAATAAATAGCTAGTGCTCACTCTTTTCCTGTGCATGGTCCCTGCCCTCGCCTTCCAACCTGACAATGTATAATTACAGAAACTCGATGAGTCAACTATCAAAATGATATGATCTTTTCTAGTTGGTTGCGCATTCGGTTTGTGCCGCGTGAGAATGCTTATTTAAGGCCTTTTTAATTGGACACTCTTAGATAAGGCAGAGGCGTGAAATACGATTAAATTTGAAGCTTATGCGATGCAGTTGGCTGTAGTCTTAAAAAATAAAAAAAAATCCAATTCAATCGAAATGTAAAAATATCCTCCTGCGTATGGCAATTAATTTACCTTTATTTCGGAGATACGCCCACAATTATCCTTCAGAATAAACCAATTTTCGTCCACAAAAAAATATAATTTCCAATTATTCTCAATTTCCGTGTGACAGCAATTTCTGAACGGTGCGCGTTGGGCGAATACTTCTTTTCTGCTCCCAATTAATCTGTCACGAACACATTCAACAGCCAAGGACATAAGTTTCCTCTGTTAGCGGGCAAAAGGGGGAGCCCATAAACAACCACCAGGTAAAGCAGCCGGTAATAAACTTAGCTTCAGGCCCACCCACCACCCCCTATGTATGCTTTTAACACATCCATTGTGCACCGTTTTGATGGCAATTTTCACCCATTCAATACTCATCATTCGGGCCAGTCAACCCCCCCACACAAAAATAAAGGCCGACGAACGACAAAAAAGCCAACCAGGACGAACTCACTCACCCACTCACCCTCGCCACCCAAAATGGGAGTTGTTGCTTTCCTCTGGCTTTCTCACTTTTGGTTAGTGTACCATATTTCGGCTAAGGACTTGCAAGCATCTGATTGACTGGTGGTGAGGGTGAATGGAAAATCTGTCGACCGCAGATAAATTTGTTAATCATTTTGGCACGGCAGGTGGTTTTGAAAAGTTTCTAAAATAATCACACAGCCCACACCGAGGCCACCTTCTGATTTGGCTTGTCCTGGATGACAATAAGTTTTGCATTAGATGGTGCATTGCATGACACATGCACGTCAATCCAGCTGACATGGGCTGGATGTCTGTCATGTGAATGGTGGCGACTCTAATCTTTCTATCAATGTGTCTTCAATATTCGGGCAGGAGGTGAATCATTTACCAATTTCGGGTGGCAATTTAAAATTTAAATGAAAATTGCTGATTTGCTTGTGCGCAAGGTTCCAATTTCAAAACGGCCTCAAAATGAAAAGTCTTCTAATGAAAATTAATCACTTCGTTGGATGGAGCAGTTTTGGAATTTTAATTTTTCAAGATCCGATTTATAAGGTACTGAAATGGATCAACATTTTCCAAAGAAAAAAAGTCTGCGGCTCTTAATGGACCAATGACAGCGCTCACATCACATCAATGTAGGTAAAAAAATTTAGCTACGAAAGTAACAACAGCCTTGGACCGCCAAAATTCCAATCACGACCAGGGAGTTTGCATCTCAAACGTGCAAACAGGTGCAACAGTTTCCGGGTAGATTGCTATCCATGCTCCTAGTAGGTCTTCTAAGCAATTCACTATCAAAAGCAAATGACCTTCAAATGTGGTCAAGTCGCTTATTAGACAGACCTACAATCAAACTTTATGCGACTCAAACCTACAATGGCAACAAAATATCAAAGTGTCATTCTGGACTACAATCTGTGTTGGAAAGACAACATTTCTAACCACGTCAGGAAGACAAGTGTAGAACTCTAGATGAACAAGAAGACATGGTTGATTTGCGGTTAATTTTTCTAGTGTTCTGCAATTGCCATGACTATTCAAAGACCGGGCTGTTTAGGGGTTACCAGTGAGATGAGATTTACACCCCAAAAATACTGGAATCAATGCTGATTCCGACATATCCTAGTTTCAACATAAACCGGACTTCGACAAAAAAAAAGTCTCATCCAAGTTCCTGTAAAAAGACTGTCCGTTGAGAATGAACAATTTAAAAATTGATCCAAATAGCAGGTGTCTTCTGTGAAGAAACGTTGGTCAGTGGCTCCTTCAGGATTGGAGAAAATTATTGCATCTTTCAGGCCAAAATCATAACCATCTAACAAGCCGCGGAAATTATAATTACAGACAATTTTGCCGGCTATATCAATGCCATTACGTTGATAGTCATGTGGAGCAATAAACCAGTCTGTAAAGAAAATTTTTTTTGTTAACCCACGCACAACATCAAGAAGTGGGAGTAGTCTAGGACTATGAAACTTTTGAGACTCTCTTGCTTCCTTAAAGCTGGAAAAAAGAACGGAGGCTATTCGAAATGGCAAAGAAAACCCGGTCATATTTTAGCAGCATTTTAGGTCGCTGCTAGGTTTTAGGTAGAGAGAGTGATCGGGCAAAATTAAACTATCCCCGGCTACAGTTTTGAAGAACAAATAAGCTCCTTCAGATGAAATTAAAATCACCAGTTATACCCAGCGCACCCCCAAAATAAATATCATGGCAATATAAGTGCAGGCGTACGGAGTAAGTATTGCCCAAAGACGAAGGCCAACTTAACGTTACTGTTGGCAAAACAAATAAGCTTTAATCTTCTAAATCTATTTGAAAAAAAAATCGCACTGATGGACGATCAGCAGGAAAGCAGATCATTTGTTGATGTCGTAAAAACACATTTGTATTTATACATCGAACAAATGGACAGTAAAACTCCAGCAATGAGGGTAACCGAATCACAGACCCCCACACTCCGTTTCAAAAATTAACCAATCATGTATGCTAGTCCGGTTGTTCTGGGCCACTGGAAGCAGTGATAAGAGGGATATGTCGACAAAGTCAGCAAAATCACAGAATCACAAATTTCTGCAAAGGCAAGCCCGACAGTCGTAAAGTATTTGGGTATTCTTTGAAAGCAAGAGTTGCACTCATGTCCTTGAGAATACTTTTTCATTCAAAACCATCTAAGATCTAACGCGTAGCTCATTTTTTAGTTACTAAGCCTTTGTGCGTCCAATTCTGACTAAGGCGAGTCTAGTATGGGGGAACGAAAGCTTGCACGCGATTGTGCTCATTCCGACTGTCAGCATAAGGTCTCTAACAGAAGATTATTGGACACATCTGGAGTGTCTATGAATCCCAACGTTATCTGGATCTTTTGAGAAATCATTTTACGTGATCGGCAAATATTTTTGATAGCGAGCTCATAATGAGGTTGTTTTTTTCTAACCTGAAATATTTTAGCAAATAGAATACAAACCACACGAGGCATTTTAGAAATTTTTATGTTAAATCGTGTAGCTAGAAAACGACATAAAAAAGAGTTATTTATATGTAAACTGAATCTCGCTATAGAGTTTCTGACTGGAATAACTTTTTGAGCGTACCCTGAAACAGATATACTTAATAATTTAAGGCTGAGTTGCTGCAAATATTGATGGCTTCATTTAGTACAAGCTGAAGCTTAGATAAGTTGTTTCTTTTTTTGCTTATTACCGTAGGTAGTTGTAGTTAGTAAAAACGAATTACGTATGCTTACTTATAAGTTATTCTTTTTATTTTACAACTATAAAAAATAAAAATAAAAAATCCCACTATATTTAACAGTCATTTGAAAATATTATATTATCACTTCAAATTAGATCGTGAACAACGTCAGTCCTCGGTCGTTTATTTGTACACAATATTAGTTTTAAAGTTTTAAGAGTCAGGACCTCTGAAAATAAAATATTTGCGCAAAATGATTTCCAGACCTCGTTAGTCGCATTTTAACTTCCTGTTTTCAAGTCCGGAAATACTTATAGTGTTGTCAAATACCACATGATTATGTTTTTTTTCGTGCTGTTATTTCGTGAAGTAATCCTTACCAAGCTTCAATTGCAAATAAATATTTGTTACCGTAACCCCTCAACAAAAGGCTCATGAAAATCCAATGATTTTATTCCAAACATCATAGGCTTGCGGGAAAGCTTAAATACAAATAAACTCGTATAATTTTCAACCTCAATTTTCTCGAAATCGAAAGAGTTCTCTAATCCTTATGTCACCAAGTCCCTCTATGAACAGTTCTCGAATATGCCTACGGAGTGGGGATCATCAAGGCACACTTTCACGAAGAATCTAAGCAGTCAAACCCAGGTTAATCCGTTTCGCTTAAAGTGGCCCACGTTGGGTTGTCCGTAACAATACGCGTGCTTACGAAAACCTGCTCAAATTGATCAACAAACAAACCCTTGTTAAACGACTTGAAGTAACCGATTTACCATTTGCTGGCTGGAACAATAGATTCTCTTTATCTCCTTCCACCAATCAACCTAAGGTCATTCTCACTTTAACGCGTAGTTGACCAACGAATAAACTACGATGAAATGCGGCTATATCGAGAAAGGTGCCCTCAGATTATAGTTCAATTAGTTTCGATCTCACTCAAAACCTCCCTAAAAAGCCCCCATAACACACGATCACTTGTCTTCCCTCACGCTAAAGCCCTTTAATACTTGCTTTTAATACTTAAAGACTACCGATCCTAGAGGTATCAAAGCCAGGGACATAGATGCCCTCCAAATGTAATGGCCCTGAGAACGCTGCTTTCAGTCAGTTAAACCAAGTTTTCTAGCGTTCTCGATTGCTTATCCTTCAACTGAAGATTTGGTCTCTCCATTCTTCTTGAACTTGGTGCCCTGGATCCGCAGATTCTTTTGGCTGGAGCATTATTATCCATTCTTTCGATGTAAAAGACACGACAGCTTGTCTAAATATTTTTAATAATTTAAATTAAATTTATTAAACTTCTATCATTTAAAAAAAAGTAATTCAATTTCTTACTACAACTGCTTCAAAAATTATTCAATTAAATGCGGTTTAACTTCTTGTCTCTTTTGAAACTTAGAAATTCACAGTCCAAATAGTGGAACCATCTAACAATTGCCACAGATCGTTCAAAGGTTCTTCAAACTTGTTGTTCTCCCATTGTTCGAAACCATTCGAGAACATACGCAAACAGCCTTGTCGATATTTATAATTGATTCGTGTTCGCGTCTAGCTCATGGCTCGCTCGAACTCATTTTGGTAAGCTAACAAACCAATTGAATTCATCCCGTGAGACACGCAATCACGCTCCTTTACGCAGGCCCCACTTCAATTTAATCCACTTAGAGAATTACAATTTGCAACAATACAGGAGCCGGGCGATCCGAAAAAGCAACGCACTCTGATTCGGTCTCTTGGATAAATCTCACAGGACTACTTGTGTTATGCCAAAGTGAAAATCACAGCTTAACACAAGGCGAAGGGCAATATACGTGTACACTTCCCGCCTTTATCTATTTGCTAACTATTTATCTACCACACGCGTATACTCATCCACCTGCCGTTTGAATTGAAAATATTCTGTCCTGACAGTTGCGCAACCCCCCGAGTCAGTGAGATGAGCAGAGACACGAGAGGAAGGAAGCGGAAAGTGATTAGGGTTGAGAGGGCGCATACCCTTTTCTCTTGTGTGTGCGCAAATGATGCTATGAACGAAACAAAAGGACAGGCGGGGTGCATGCTGATGATGATGGGTCTGGCATTAGAGACAGATAGTCAAATCAACACGATTCAACCTAATCTAAGAAATTAAATTTCCCTGATGGTCCCCGGGGGGTTTAAAGGTTGTCATGGATTTGTAACTTTTTCCTTTTTTTTGTGTTTGTTGATTTCGTTTTTTTTTTTTTTATAAAACTTTGGAGCACGGTTTTGCGCCACAAGTTGTAAAGTGAAGGACCTCCATGGAAAATTGATCACTTCTTCTTCGCGCATGGATTTTGTCACCAGATGTCATCGCAGGTGTTTTTACTTTGTCCTGTATTTGAAGATGATTACCAAAAACTTGTTTGTTTGGACTATGTGATTAAGGATACAGCGAACCTTCCAGATAAATGCATAGGTACCCTGATTCAGTGGGTTGAGGCCTTTGGTAACCAATCTCGTTTCAGAGCGGGCAGGATACCATATATATTGCCTCTAAGCTGGTATCGGATATCCAATCGAACAAATGCATGAACGAATGTATATGTCCTTGCCCAGTTCAGTTGGAAAAGGCTTTTGACTTCGTGTGCTTAGATTGGCCTAAGAATGATTGGCTACGAATACACTACTCCTTGATATGCTCACCAGCACACAGTTTATTGTGAAGAATAGGAAAAAACTTTTAATGGAACTTTTGAAGTTTACAACTGGATCTGGTTAACTCCTAGGTTTTTCTCACTCTCAATGACCGAGGTCATTGCAAGACTTTTGCGGGCAGACTTGGGTTAATGAAGATCAACTTCCAAAAGTGTGTTACTATTCTGTTTAAGGCTGCATTATCTTCATGGATACCAGAAAGAGTTAGAAAAACGTTCTCAGTCTTTGAACATATTCGGCTGCCAACTCGATGCCTGGATAATTTGCTTCACAAACTTTCGGCGCAGATTTGCATTTTGATGTCTTGAGGCTTGCCTTCATTTGTTTATAACTAAGATTTCTTTTATTTCGACCTAGTAGCCTTACTTAGGATAGCAATGATGTACTTCTTATCTGCCAAGTTGCTCAAAGTAGTGTGGACAGTCAACTATACTAAGATGAAGGTGTCGCATCAAGCTTAGGGTACAACCTTCGGTTCACTTGGGCGGTATAACTCCTTGACAGGGAAGAACGCTTTTAATGGTTTGAAAGAAAAAGGGAACTTTTTTTATGATTTGCTAACTTTCAAGATGTAATGATGCTTGCTATACAGAGCCAGCAGGATTAGGAGAAGAATTGAATGATTGTGTAGTGGTTTGAAACTCAGATGATTAATTTTAGCTCAATTTCTCTATGGATCCCGTTTTAATTGGGACGAAAAATTCTATATCTACTTATAACTTTTCGCTTAGTTCGCAGGATACTTTTCGACATAATTTGATATACTAGAAGGTTATGTTTTTCAAAGATTGGTTCATCACTTTGCTGTCCGTTCCACTAACATATCATCTACACAAACCATTGCTTTTGACAACACGAACTAAGTATTCCAACAGCTTTTACACTTATCACTACAGAAAGGGCACCCGCTAGGAAGGACTACTTTCGCTTGCCGACCACTCCAATGAAAGTGGCATTATTTGAATCCAATGGCAAATGGTGGCTAAGCCAGATTCGAAAGTTTGATTTTTTTCAGGATTCGAACCTTGGGACCTTTTAATCGATCTAATTAAAGGCAAGCGCTTCATAAACTGCGCTTTGCAACAGATGGAAAAAAGGCGTCAAATCAACCCGCAAAAAGCCGTCACTATCTTATTCAAAATGGGAATGTTTTCTTTAACGCAACTAGAAAAATGTTACCGTCCGGTTTTTTGCGGTCCGGTCGGAACCCGATAGTGGAAAAAGATTCATAGACTTGGAACAACAAACAAAAATTAAATTTCTAGTTCTGTTTATTTGATTTATATTAATTTATAAAACAAGTATAGTAAAAACATATAAACAATAAAGTATGTCTATTAAAACTGGACGTAATACATTCTTGAGCTTCTTACTGATGCGGTTTGAAAATTCTATTAAAAAGTTGGGATGATACAACAATTTAAAGTGATACAACGTCTGTAACTTCTGTAGAAAATTTCGAGTGCCATTCTAAGACTGTTGATACTATTTAATCTCCACAAACTAGAACCGTCGACGAAGAATTCTGCCTTTCCAACTTCGTAATTACATTTGGGTAGCGTTAAAACTACTTCTTTTTGAGATGGAGACGTGAAGTGTTACAAAGATATATTTTTTTATGATTTAATTCAAACATGTTGAGCAGATCCTTTCCGTATATCCGGAGATATGGTCAAACTTACGAAGATTGTAAAAAAAGCGAACAACATTTTTGAATGCTCTTTTTTTAGCTTATGATATCGAGACTGCAGTCGATTATTATTGCCGTGGAGCAGAGTTGGTAGAATAATCGATTTCACTAGCATCAATTAAATATTGGTGGGAAGACAGCTACCGGAAAAATAGAGCAACTCAAGTTCCCCCTTGATTTTAAATTCCCAGATTTTTAATTATTTTCTGGTATTTTAGTCTCGTACCATTTATCTCGTTGCTGACAAGGGAAGACGTGTCAATAATCATTCTGTTTATATAGCTAGCTTCACTTTTCTTTGAACTAAGTTTAAGCGTCCTGTTGCGTCCTCTACCAATCGAATCGTGATTCAGCACCGATGGAAGATCGTTACTAAACATTGCAAACAGTTACGGGCTTACAATGGTTCCCTGCGGAACCCCTTTAAAATAAGAAAAAAAAGTCGGACCGCACATTATTTATAATGTTTGACTGTATGCTTTAACGCTGAGAAATCGAAAATGAATTTGTTTTTCAACTTGTTCATCAGTATATCAGGATATCATGCGGGACAGAGTCGAATGCCTTGTCGTGTCAAATGTTGTCGTGTCTTTGTCCATTTGAATGCGAATGTCATCGTCGTTTTTGTTTTCGACTACTTGCTGGCTACCTGATCCAAGATCGCAATAAGTTACTTGGTCTTTAAAAGTCACCGCCTCAAAATAAACTGCCTAGAATTCTAAAACCAAACACCATTTAATTACGAACTCCAAAGGATACTTTAACTACTACAATCAACCAATAAAATGATATGCACCTAAAGGAGTGACGGGAATATATTTTTTTTTTCCTTTTTTCCAGGAGAAAAACAAATATAATTTCATCTCCTAATTATTACCAGGAAAAGCCCTTGAAACTGACGTTGCCAAGGAAGTGTTTCTTCGAATTGATATCATCCACTCGGCGCATCCATTTGTATGAAGTACACAAAAAAGAAACACTACAAAAAAAAGGTGAAAAAGTACTGAATCTCCAGGAAAAAATCAACAAGATGCACAGATCACCAGCTCACCAGAGCTCACAGCTATAGACTGCATTGCGTCAAGTGGCACTCAACATCCTCATCGTGGCGAGAAATTAGTTCTAAGGAATCCCATCCACCCCGAGAGACAAACAACACACTGTCAGCCATCAATGTACATACGAGTGTAGTTGTATTCCTCCTTTGTTCCCAGTTAAGGTAGGCAAAAGAAAATGCACTCCTCATCCTCGCCATGATCGACTAATAACCCATCATCGATCGATGGATGGAAAAGAAAAAAAAAATTGAAAAATCATCTTGACGATGTCAACAGTTGTAATTAAGTTGCCATGCCAGGCATCAAAGGCTGCTCATCCAACACAGAAATTATTCAAAATTTTGTTCTCCATCATTGGACGACGACAATCAAAAGATCACCCGCAAACAATACCGGTCTCCGGTCATCTTCCACTTGAGGAAATAAGCCCATCGAGTTGTAGTTCTTTTTTTGGATCGCTGTTCCTCCTCTAACCTGCTGAGCTCCAGTCACACAATGCCACAATACAAAATGATTCGGAGTAATTTCCAGCTGGACTCTGTGAACGACGTCCGTTTGAGCGTTGATCTCCGTGGACGTGTACCTATATTGTTCCGTTCTGCTCTTCATTTAATTTAATCTTCAAATCGGACACAAGTGGCTGTGCCAACAATGGGTGTTAAATATTTGATGATAATTTCCAGAGACCGATAATAGGCTTCATCGAAACGCCAGTTTGGCTGTACAGGCAACATGGTCCGATCCATAAGCTGGGAATATGAGACTTTCAAGCACTTGGTACTGTATTGTGTGTGTGTGTGTGGGACTGACTGAAGTGGAACTCCAGTGAAAAGATGTTTTGTATTTATGGGAGGAGGAATCTACCTTTCGAGCTTACATATTCGGTGATCCCAATTAATTACTTTGATAATTACGTGGGAAAGGCTTTCAATAAAAGTTTACAAGAAAATTACAGCCGACAACGATGAGATCTCCGAAAGTGCAGCGTGTCTTTTGTGAGTGCTGACGTAATTTCAACTGAAAGAAGCTTTACAGGGGGATGGAGAAGATGGACAAGAACATATTTTTTTGTCAAATTGAAGAACTCAAAAATAAGTTTTGAATTGTTTAATTCGAAAATGACTGCAACTATTTTGATGAAATTTACAATAAAGTTGTTAACGGGTGTGAAAATTGATCTAGCTGGGTCTAATTTTTGATAAAATTTGGATTTGTCCGTTTTTAAACGCAAAAGGAAAAGCGACCATCTCCTCAATACAACTTAGTTGCACCTACCCCACATCGGAAAACGGAGTGATACTCTGTGCGTACCTTGAGATTTAGAATTTGGTCAGAAAATGATTGATTACACGAATTTTTTTATGGAAAATCCTTAGACCCGTTTTTGTTTACATAAAATAAAATATTTAAAAGTTCTTACACATATCACATCTGCTTGCCTTAGTGATGCATTTTTGATTTGTTTTTTCGGAGGATTCTGACGTATGAGATTCTTTTTTTTTTTTTTTTTTGAAAAAAAAGACCTAAGTGCTTACACGCTATTTTTTAAAAAAAGCAAAAAACACACATCACTAAAGATCACTTTATTTTTTTCGCAATTTATGTGTTTATAACATAAATATGGCAAGATTCACAAACTGAAGTTGTCAGATTTTGATCCAATAATTATAATAAGGATGCTAAAATGAACGTTTGATCTGATCGTAACAAGAAATTCGATCTGCGTCTTGGAATCGCCCAATTTCAGCCGCTGAAAGAGATGCTTTGAATTTATTTCGGATGTTATACACTCAAACTGATCGCCATAAAAGGATAGTAAGATTAAAGAACAACGATTAGATGAACAGAGGATCACTGAAGGCTGAAGGCGTATGTAATACCTCTTAATACAAAACCATCTACCATTTCGTTACTCAACGCAATTACCTGAGATTTACAATTTTTACATTTGCTGGATTCAAATTTGACAGGTGCCTGCACTTCTTTTAAGCTCATCAGAACTTTCAGTGCCATTGATATCGGAATGTCCCTAGAATTTCACCAATTCGTACCGTCTTCAAATTTGATCTTATTTAACCTTACAGGAAATTCAAATACCACGAACTTTATCGCAACAGAAAACCATCCTGGATCGGAGTCCTTTAGCCCTAGAGGCATTCTCGATAGATTAAAGATTTTTTTGCTTTCTTTTTTGGTAAAGTTAATAAGCTTCACTTTGACACGCCTTCACACAGAGCACCATTGATGATGTTGTTTGTTGTTAAGGGTCTTTCAATAAGCGCTTCTCAGATGCATATAAGATATCATTGATTATTTTTTATTCCTTTGAAAGACCTGTGGAAAATAACATCGTTCAAATGTCCGACGCGGCTTCTTTGGTTCACGCTTATCCAAAATGTATAATTTTCTATGACTCTGGCGCATAAATCAGGCTGAATTTGACCGATGGCATAGGTTTTGTTGGCTTAGAGGCCCGCTCTGAATTGTGACTTATTCGCATAGACCTGTGACTTCAGAAAACCCCAAAAGAAAAAAGACAAACGGGGTCAAACCGCATGATACATCACCTACACGTTAAATGATCATGCCCCCGAATCGCTCGCTCAAAATGTGGCGTGAACTGTCCGGCACGCAACGCCATCCTGTTTAAACCTCATCATATGGATATATGATCCAATTTACTCCAAAAGAAGTTAGTAATATTCGACCTATAGCGATCGCCGTTGACTGTGATGGTCTGGCCAACGTCGTTCTCAAAGAGGTATGGACCGATGACGGCGACAGCCCAAAATCCACACCAAACAGTGACGCTCTTGGATCTCATGTGGGCTGGTATCATCCCATATTCTACGCGTATGCCTTCAGCCCATGGGTCCGTTGAGTTTTGTTTAGGTGAAGGACCAAATCACGACGCAAAATTCGCCTACTTGTGGTCTGCGAAGGGTCGAGTTCTGGTGAGCGACACGAAATCGACTGCTTCGGATTCTCCTGCACACTCTTACGGACAGCGGCAGATCTTGCGTTTTGTCAATGTGCAAATGTTGGGTGACCATTTACTGAACCAGTGGACTAAAATTTATCCATCACACTGCGAACAGTCCTCTCGTAAGGACGATTATGGCGACCGTGAATTGTGCGAAGCGCACAAATCCTTGCCCGAACAGAAAACCCATTTTGATAAAACAAATTTATTATTTGCATGTGCTATTGAACACCATGGTAATTTGGCAAAACAGACTGAATGACAGCCAATTTGACAGATGAAGTTTCAAAAATTAGGCCTCTATCAACTGTCAGAGCTCGGAAATCCCTATTCGAAGACCCTTTACTTCACTACAATCGCTACACTTATGCTTTAGGGATGACGAAGTCACTCTGGGTGTTATACATACATATGTATATATGTAATTATATTCTGAAGATCCTGCCGATGACCATCGGGAGGGGTTAAGACAGCCGTTTCAGTCGTCCCTCAAGGGACAACTTTCATTGTCTATCTGCGAAGAATAAATCCATTGCATGACTAGACAAAATCCTTTATCATTTTAAAATTAATAAAAAGTACTGAATACGTTCGGGGTAGTTTCTTCCGATTAACATATTGGATACGGATCTTTCGAGCTACTTAATGATTCATCAATGAAGCCTCTTTAACCATTTGAAGGAACACATAGACACTTATTAGCTTGCATTTTTTTGCGGGAGCAGCTTTATGCATAGTTATTTCCCTTACTTTAAGTCTAGAGTGAATCCCTTTTAAAGACTGCATACGAAAATATCTCTTTTGATGTAGCTTACTTCATTAGGTCTTGTCTAAAACTTATTTTCGCGCACTTACACAAAACCACAAAAAAGTGTTGTGAAAGAATTAAATCTTTTGGGAACATAATTCTATTGAATCCATACAGAATGATTTTGAGCCTTCTTGCTAAGAAAGACTGGGATTTAAAAAATCTAAGTCACCAACAAGTTGAATCAAATGATTGCACTCTCTTGAATGGATTTGTCCGCAGTGAATTCAAATCAAATCAGTTGAAGTCAATGAATTAACAAAGGCAATTTGAATTATTTTGAATACTATTTTTAATAGGGTGATGATATTGATGATGATACAGTGCCGAGATTAATCTTTTTGGGTAGGCAAAAGCGGACTCGTTGAGCCGAAAAAAAATCTTTTACAGGAAGATTTGATGTACATTTTCGGTATCGTGTAACGAATGCAAATTATCATTAACACTTTCGTTATAATATGATTTTGGGTTTAAATATTGCCTTCGTTTTATTCTTAAATGAAGCCAAACAATACATTTAAATTGCAGTGGATAAATAAGTTCAAAAGAGATCCTTTAAGCCATTGCTGGTCTAAATGATGCTTGCTGACTTTAAATGAACTTAAATCATTTTAGTCGAATTCACTGATTTCTAGTGATTATATATTTACTCACTTACTTTTTTCAACCTATTTATTTGCACAATAATTTAAAACAAGAACTTCCTGATGGGAAGTTAAAAATTTCTTAACAAAAAACAATATAAATGCTAAAATAATAAATTTACCTTTTTTTAATGGCAATTTTAAAATTAACTCTCAATAAATAAAATTTTATTATAATCAGACTCAAGTAGAACATATTGTCTAAGAAAAGGTGGAGGCTATTGATCTTCATTATTATTTATATTTTTTAAAAAAAAATTAAAACTAAAACAAATAAAAAGCGACTTAACCTTACTTAGCCTAATTGTTATCTTCTACCCAATTTAGCCACCAATAATTATTTCAATTTGACCTATTGTCATTACATCCAACAGGTATGCTTATGCAGTATTTCAGTATTTAAAATGGGTTTCATTGCTTGAGTTTACAGGCACATGGAGGATTCGTTTGCCTGTTGCTCTTCTGGCATAATGATATATTTTTATTACTCAAGTCTGAAAGATAGCCATATACATCCAGATAAGGAAATGCTCCAGGTGTATATGTCCATTTATCGATGATATTAAATTCCAATACTA
This sequence comes from Orthonevra nobilis, assembly GCA_963555765.1. Lineage (NCBI taxonomy): Eukaryota > Metazoa > Arthropoda > Insecta > Diptera > Syrphidae > Orthonevra > Orthonevra nobilis. The sequence continues at coordinate 38,512,415 of OY743224.1, forward strand.
GTCACTCTGACTTCTAATTATGTAAAGTGAAGGCAATTGATTTAAATTTTAAGATTTCTAAAAATTGAATGCGCTTACTTCAAAAGAATTGTGATTGAAGTCTTTTCAAGTCGCAGTCTGTTCAAATTCAATTGCGTCCATCAAAAGTTTGAATTCTTTGGTTGAAATTCCAAAAAGAATGCGTTCTTATACAACTCTGTCACAAACTCCTTCCGATTGCCGACAAGTTGACAAACACGAAACAATTAACACTTTTTTGTTTAGTATTAACGTGGTTTTAATAACAAGAAAAAGTAGTAGATTCCTGGAATAGTACTGGAATCACTATGATATTTGCCGTCGGTTTTTCTTTGAAGTATACCTACGTCGGGCGTTGAATTTATAACAAAAATAAAGGATCTGCACAACCATTTGTTTCATTTTAAAATTTAGTGCTACTCATTACCCGTATTTACCAGCCACAATTTTGAGTAGTCTTAAATTTCCGCACGCGATGGAAATCTGAGGAAGGTAATTTATTCATTCAGTGGGTTGGGATTGTTGCACCACATCAATTGGTGTGCAGTCCTGATGGAAAACAATAAAGATTCTTCCGCACAAAAGGAATCTTCGACTTCATTCAACGAACAGTTGTTGGCCTGACTGTTGCCTAAGAGTGGGCGCTCTTAGCCGTCATTTCTGCTAATAACCATCTGAATAGCGCCCCGAGGGTGGCCATGCGCCATTATTTCATCATAATTTCATAAAGTATATCACGCAGTCAGCAAATATACATACATTCATATACAAACAACAATCCCGTACGATGCTTTCAAGTGGCAATTATTAGGGGTATGAATGGCAATAATCCTGAGTCCTGGCAAAGGAATAAAGGCAAAAAAATAAAAAAGAAATTAAAATAGCGACGTAGAAACTGAAAACGCACGTTCTTTTGTTTTAAGGTACTCGATAAAATAAAAAGTTCATTTTTTTTCTGTTGCTGGGGGGGATGAATTCCGTGCGTGTAGAAGTGTGTGTGTGCTAATAAAGATGGCTGGCGTAATTGGCAATTTTGCTAAGGCATTTACAGTTCGTTTACCAAGCAAATGAGTCTTCGTAATTGGAAAATTTAATTCAAACAACAAAATTCACATTGAATAAGATGAATTAAATTTGGTTAATTTTTTGAGGTACACCTTAAGTGGATTATGAACTGATTTTAATGATTGTTTTTTTTTAATGAATATCGAGGTTGTTCCCATTTAAATTTTAGGAAAATATTCCGCCTCTTAGGGTGTTGAATAAGGCTATGAATCCTCTTTATTAAATATCAACCACCTCCCCTTTAAACGATTCTAATAAAACTTGACACGTTTTAACCAATTTAAAATACTTTAGTGAATTGGAACTTGACAACAGCTGTATTTGTATTTTGTGATGCTAGCGACAGGACAGGTTGTAGAGGGGAAATCACCATCGGTGTTAATCAGCTTCTTTGTGTTTGGGCTTTGTTGAAATTTGTTTTGCATTTTCTTTGAGCCGTCCTTAAATTCCGATTTTGCTGTTACATTGTTTTCATAACCGAAACCAAGCATTCAATCCGAGATAATGGAGCCTCGTCATCATTGCCAGAACATTTTCTTCGTGTTATTTATTTGCATCCAAATCAGACAAGCCTATGCCTTCTGAAATTTATATGTGCCTGAGATTAAAATAAGAGTCCTTTAGCAAAATTTTACAAGATAGATCCTTGCATTATGAAGCACTGTGAAATGAAACTTGTGGACATTTAAAGCACAGTTTAAGATGAGCAGAAGCATTCTGTGCTCGAAACCCCCATATCCCTTTTGCCTCTGTAATGTTTCAAATATCATATTTAATTTTAAGAACCCGTCTCCATTTATATTCCTCGAAAAGCAGGTCATTTAATTTTCTTAATAATTTTTTTCTTTGGCCAATTTTGGTTCCATCAGATACGGAAGTCTTACGCTGCACCATATTTCACGATTCGACACCGAACTTTGTGATTGGCAAAAAACCATAAAGGCTTCTTAAAATGTTTTTAGAATAAGCATTGTTTGGTGGTTTCTACTCTAAACTGCTGCCTCACGAAACTCGGATAAAACATTTTCAGTGACCAAATTTTCATTTTATACGGAAAGCAATCCCATCAGCAAAATCGCCTGACACATATGCATGTCACTGCTCATATAGTGTCTCCAGCAGAACCATCTAAACTTTAGTGTATGAAGCCGTATCGATGACAAAGTTGATCTGACTGACGAAAAATTGTACATGTTCTTATTTGAGAAAATCTTCATCGGTTCCAGTCGGCATATTTATTGAATTACTTTTACTTTTTCTCTTTTAGTGGAATTTTCGAGTATCAATAATTTGTATACCGTCCTTCAATGTTTACGTTTTATATTACACATTTAATTTATGTAATCAATGAAATTATCTTCTCCGTCATTTACACGAAACGAATCACATTATCTAGCCGGCTAATTCACAGGGTCATTTATTAAGACGATACATGATTTTTCAAAAACAGAAAATTTTGCTAACATAACCGCTACGCCAAAAAATAAGAACGTCATACAGTACTCAAAAAAAAAATAATACAAAACAGCCACAGGTTTCCCTATAAATACGTGTCGATCGAGTCGCAATTGCGGCGGCAACCTTTTTTTTTTTGAGTACCAGCCAAGATGGAAATGATTTCCTGAGCAAAATTCAAGTCACTTTTGAGCTGCTCTAATCCTCAAACAGAGAAGCGCTAACAAAGCTGGCTGATGTTCTTGAAGATGTATTCACCATCAGCTAGTGCGACTAACTTTCATATGCGATGATCTTTGGTGCGTTTTCGAGCTTAGGCGTAGACTTTCAGCAACAGCTTAAATCAGCAAACAAATTTCGTGAACTTTCTTCTGTATTATTTCAACCGAAATTTATTTTTAAATTTTTAAATGTTTCGGGAAGACAGTATTTCTTTTTGAACCCCGTCCAACAGTGTTTAAATATTCAAATTCTGACGTTTCTGTCAATTTTTTGAGAACATAAGAGCTGTCAGTGTCAAAATAAGGCGTAATTCAAGGAGAGTCCAATAATGGTTTTGAAAACACTGTTTCTGCTTGCCTTAACTTAAAGTTTTGGATAAGTTTTTCATCCAATAAAGCAGGCTACGAATGTCTTATAGGTAACATGTAATATGCAACATGTAACATATAACATGTAGCTTTACATGTAATTTACATGCCGTGTACTATCCATATTTGTGACGGTCGAACAACACTTGTAAACGACGACGGGCTTTAAGGCCTTGTCCATATATATTTTTTTTTTCAACAACAGTCTAATCTGTTCGTGGTTCAATTGTTATTCGACAAAAGTGTGTGGAAAAGTTGTGTTTGACATATTTTATATATTACATAGCCCTGTTTATCTGGTTTCACTCAAAGGTTTCACTCAAAGTCACACAAATAAGAGATTCATGGAAACCGGTTGCGCACTTTTTGACACGTAGACATCTTCAAATTGGTAATCTTGTCAATAAAATTATTTCAAAAGTGGGCATTTTAAATAGATAATAGATACAAAAATGAAGTGACAGAGAATTCAATAAAATCTTAAATTTGAATGTGCAAAATTCTCAGAAACTTAATTTGGTACAACTCTCCGAAAGCCCAAAACACCCCATCGGTCCCTAAGCGCAACAATAAGGCACAAATGAAAGTAGTAAAATCACACAAAGTCCAATTAGTAGCATGACTAATGTATTCCAACTCAGCACAACCACTGTTCACTGGGATGAAACCAATTTCCAGGAATCCACAACCAAAAAAGGATCCTCTTGCCGCCTTCCGCCATCATTGTTATAGCTTTCAATGTTGTGGCCTGTATGCCTCAAAAATACCATTCAACCACATTGCATACTCGTTTACTAGACTAAGCACACACACTCACACACTTGTCTGTATTGATTTTAATTGAAAAATTGTTAATTTTCTAACATCACTGCAATCAGAGGAGCTTATAATGGTGCCTGGAAATACCATATCTACTCAGTGTCTGGGAACGCACACAATGCGCACACGAGATTTTCTCCCAAAAGTTGAACTTTATCCTTTCGTTTCGTATAGCTATCCATGCACAAAAGGATACTGTGACGTGTGTGTGTATCCACAACCTATTCTCTGTCTGGTTAATTATATATCTGGAGAAATTTTATACACGTTCTAAGCATACGAAACCCGGGAACAACAGACGGACGCACGGTTTTACGGAATAGTGTAGATAGATTGTTGGCATGCCTTGTCTGACAGAAAAACAGAAAATGGATAATGTTACTTTATGTGCCAACAACCATACTTGTCCCAAGAGAAAGACTTAACAACTTAATTTGAAAAAAAAAACACAAGTCTGTATTTAATTGATGCAGTTTAACAACAAAAGAAAAAACGTAAGCAGCCAACTTAACAAACTCACTTTCGACCACGAAATGCATTCATTGAAATCAAGGTGTGAAAATCTTTCAAGAAATTTGCAAACATACCGAACTTCTCACCACACCACATCCTTGTAGGAAATAATATTTTGCCAATACCAACACCTCATCGGACACTTGAATTCCGTTCCATACACAAGCCAGTCCGAGGTCCATTATTCTGCGAGTCCTTTAGTGATATAACAATCAGGTTAGAGCGAGAGCAGCAATCCCAAAGGACTTATTAAATGACGGTCTATTGTTTAATTTGTCTACAGGTGTGAAGGAGAACATGATAATTTCTGAGTAATTAGTTTGTCTTTGTTTTTTTTTTTCTGTTTGTCCCTTTTATGACAAAAGGAAGGGGTTTCGCGCTAAATAACTCAGATCAAATTACATTTAATGGAATTCATATAATTTTTGTACACCTACCTGTATTCGATCCTCAGGTAATTCAGTTTTTAGGGATAGCATTTCACGGGCATACACATCGGGATAGTGTGCTTCCTTGAAGGCTTCCTCGAGCTTCTCCAATTGATAGCTGGTGAATATGGTGCGACTGTGTCGTCGTTTCTTTTTCTTCTTTTTACTGCCGAAACCATTGATGCCATCGATTGTGAAGTCTTTGGAATCCAAAGAACCTGGAAAACCAGGAATACATTTTTATGAAATAATAGTTAATATGATTTTAAATGAGTTGTAATTGAAAAATTGAAATGGTTGCCTAAGAGAGAGATTAACAAAAGTCCGCTTTGTTGCTTAAATAATAAAAAATAATAAATAATTTAAGCCACTTATACTTTATCATAATTGTTTTAACTTTTCTTTTAAAGAAGGTATCAAAGAGCTAAACAAAGCGAGCTTTAAAATTAAAGCAACATCGCCTAGATTTCATCCATTCCTCTGCACACGCTCTTGCAATCGAACTCTCAAACTCTTGAACATGCAGGAGCAAAGCGTTTGTACAAAAGTCTAAATAAATCGAATCTGTTGTAATTTATCAATTTAAGGTATACATATATGGTGAGAAGAGCACCAAGTTCGCATATTTCTTTTCCCCTCAAGGGATTATGATCACCCTTATAATGCATGTTGTGCAGGATGCGTAGAAGGATCACGAAAAGAATTGAACGAATCAGTAGAAATGGAGAGTTATTAATCGACTTATTTGCATTCGTTCAATTCGCAGTATTTTTATTTGCACCACTATTTACTGACGATGGACTTGGATTTATTTTGTTTTTCGTAAGATTACTTTCCCAGTCTGCTATCAGTTTTTTAAAGACCTTGAAATCTTAGAGCTCCAGCATGACAAGCCGATAAAGTAACTACTGTAAGTCCACTACGCACTCAGCTTAGCCAGACTTCTATCGCTGGTCGACCATTCTAGTAAGTACGGAGGAAGTACTTACCGATAGTTTTTAAATTTTATCTTTTTGATATAATCCGCAGATTGCTAGACGTTGAAATTGTATACTTTTGTCGAACCAGATATCGCCAATCAGTCATCCGTAGACATCGCAGTGATTGCCTCTTGCTGACAACGTTGAGCCACATATTTTTGCATGGCTTCTGAGGTTGATGGTGTTCGAGGGTTTTTGTTAAATGTTTCCCATTTCTATTTAAACTTTTGCATCCACGACCGATAAGTTACGTGTTCGGCTCATCGCTTGTCCGTCGAAAATTGAAGTGAGTACAAAACACGCTACGCACAGCCCATAGAACCATTTATTTAAAAAGCTCTCAAATTCAACTTTTTGGGGATTTTCGATCGAATTTGACAGTTATAGCGTTAAAAGTCTTCCCATAAATGCAAAGACCCTTACCCTTAATTATCATTTCGGAAACAAATAACTTCGTTAGTTTTTCCAGATGCATCGTCATGGTGCAAAAAGTAGCAAAGAATTCTTCTCTTCGTCCCTGTTAAAATATTTTTTGAAATAACTTGTGGTAAGCCAGCTTCACTGCGAATACTGTATGATAAGTTCACATAGGGATGAGGCGACCACTTAATTTCAAGTTAACTACAACCAACATCACTTTTTTTTTTTAAATAGGGGATTTGCATTTTCTGTGCTTCATTCCATAAACTGCTGTTTGGTTCCGGGCCGAAGCTTTAAAACATTCCGACGATACGATCTTGCGTTAGCCTCATGGAGAAAATTAAGCTTTTTTTCTCTCTGAAAATATAATTTTGGTGATGGCGCTCGAGCTCAATTTATCTTCTACCTATCGTGTAGGATATTCGGCAAACTAAGCCTCCAGTGGGCACAACATTGGTTTCGGCTGTGATTCGAAAATCCTCTTTGCTGAAGAATTATTGCCCATTCAATCGATTAACGCAAGCCAGTGTATTTTTCGTATTTTGGCTTATGGACTCCATCCACATACATTGAGACAGCTCATAGAGTTCGCGCTTATATCTTCTCCCTACTTGCATACGGAACCAAATATTCGACGAATAATTTTTCTCTCAAAAGTGTTCAAAATCTGCTCTGCCTTCCTGCTTATCAACCAGCACACGGATCCATATAGCAGAACAAGCAGGATCAAAGCTTCGTAAAGCATACATTTCGTTTTCTAAGTTAGGAGTTTTGAAAACATTTGTTTCGCCAAACCATAGCAGCAGCCGTTTCCTATGATGAGTATGGTATTCGCCGAAGCTCCACTAGGGTGCCATTCATGGAGTTGATATTTACTCCGAGGTAGGTAAACTCCCTAACCGCCTCGATATTACTGTTAAAGTGACGTTTTGATGACGGACAGATGCTTCTCTGTTTGTTGACAACATGTATTTGGTTTTGTCCTCGTTTACTTTAAAGCCAACTCGTTTCTTCCGTTTTCCAATTGCCTCAAAAGCATTAAGAATTGTGCGCTGCGAGCGATCGATGATGTCGATATTCCAGTAACTGGACAGATTAGTTGAAGATAGTGCCGTCCGTGTTTTCACATCTCCTGCGCACCATCTGTTCCGGAACGATATTGAAGAAGTCACATGTTTGGAATAGTTCGGAGGAATTGTTTTCAAATTGCACAGTTCTCAAAGTCCGTTGGATAGGACCATATATGCGAAATTAAGCAGAGGTATGTCTCGATAGTTCTTACAATACATAGGATCGGCTTTCTTGAAGATGGGACATATAGAACTGGTAGTCCAGTCATCGGGCATGGCTTTTTCACCTATACTTAGTTGTTTATTTGGTGCATGCACCCTTCCAATTTACCGCTGGTGGCTATCAAAGCCGGCGGATCTGAAAGGATCTGCATTGGAAAACTAGAATGACAACTATGTGACAAAAATCATGTGGTTGACGAATGTACCAGAAGAAGGGAGTGAATACATTTTTTCAGGATATTAACCTCACTAATTATTGCGGTTTGTAGAAGGTTGTCCAGTAAATGACTTCCTCGGAACTTTCATCGATGAAGGTTCATTTTGAAGAGCTTCTCGAGTACAGGTTCATTTGAAGAGTTTTAGTCGTCAAATTTGTACGAAGTTGACAACTTTTAATTCGATGAAAAATCTAGTATTTTTTACTTAATTACCTTATCTACTAGTCGGTACTTTCAAATTTACTTGCATTTTGCTTTTATTTGCCAGTGATTTAATAGAAGATGAATTGGCCTCTAATTAAACTAGTTTCTCGAAAAGTCGGTCAAAAAGAATGATTTCAACAAGACCCGCAAGAAAACTTTTTCAGGTCCTCATGAGAGTTGAGCTTTATGAACGGTTTTTTAAATGTCGGATATTTGGCTTCCATCTAGCATCCCTACATTTGGGTCAATGATGTAAGAAAAATATTCTTTTTGATTGAAGGTTGAGTTGGAAAGCGAAAACATTAACAAATTTTTACAATGGAAGGTTACAAAGATGATCTCGACATTTGCACATAGAAGAATTATAATGCTTTGATAATCGGTGCTAACAGTCATGCAAAAATTCGTGATGTTGGTGTTGTCATGTCCAAACATAGGCAACTTAACGAATATTGCTTGAAAAATACTTAAAAATTTACTGCACTTCATTGCTTTAGGTACCCTGTTGTACTTGGTGGTTTAAAGTATTAAGTTCACTTTACTTTATTTACATGTTCAATGTTCTGGATAATTGACTGGTACTGGTACTGGAATGCTTACATTTTGGTTGTTAGCTTAAGAATTCCTTGCAGAAATGTTGCCAATCCGCTTCAAAAAAATCTTCTAGAATGCTTTCGACGATGAATCTTTAAAATAATTCCAAATATATTAATATAAGCGAAAGCTACAAGCGGAACACCTTGGAAAGGTTAAGTCTAATTTCTTGGAAAATTATAAGACAAATTAGCTTCCTGGTTGGTAATGCAACTTCCACCGAGCTTACTTAACTTATTTTTCACTTATTTTACAAATTTCAGATATTAATTTAGCAAGATTCGCGCACAGAATCGTACATTTTCATTCGTAATAATTTATGTAACAAACTGTAAAGCAATGAATCTAAATTTTGTAAAAAAATTAAGCCACTAAAATTATCTTTTGTTAGATAAAAAAATTGTCAATTTAGCAACAAAAATTTAATGCCACTATGTCAACTAAGAACAATGTTTCGAATGTTTCGTTCTATCATTATTCTTGCCTTCTGGCAAATACTGAACCATTTATTTATGTATTTCCATTTTTTCGGTGAAGGAAACAACAAGCTTACCATAAAAAATAAATAAAACACTGTCTTTTGAAGACAATTTAAGTTAAATCAGACTTGATCGTTTTGCCTCAAGATTTAAGTTAATCCTTACCTAAGAACATTCTATTTGGAAAATTTTCTAAATGATTTCGATTCTAACCTTGTTCCAATTTGAAGAGTACAATAAAGTCAACGATTGCTTTTCAAAAACGAAATTCCAACTGAACAATGGACCTTCTTTTCGCATGAGTATAAAAAAAAGATTTAATTAATCCGAGGATTAAAAGTGGTGAAACGACTTGGCTGCTTGCTTGTATATTTCACCACCACCTTCTTATATCCTTCATAGCCTACTTGCGCTTATTTTTCAATTTGGACAACTATAGCCATGGAACCCCCTGGAATATTGCCTATTATACAAATCATCAATCCGTAAGGACTTTCTGTAGTTTATTCCATCCAACCACCAAACAAATTTTAAGAACTCCAACCGCGAATGGCGGCATTTAAAAAAAAAAAAAAAAAACAAATCACATTCCCAAGGACAAAAGAGGATTCAGGCAGGGTTTCGGTTGGTTTAATTCTTTCAATTTTTCAATTTACTTGATTTTCTTGTTTTTTTTCTTTTTTTGGAAAAATGTGTTGTTAATTTTAATTTGGTTTCCATTTGTTCTCCCTTCAGTGGGTAATCACAAATAAATTGTAGAATAGGCGAAAATTAGACGAGGCTTTAACAGTTTAGCAAATTGGGAACCCCAAAAAAATTGAAATCTTCTTAGAGCTCCAAAAGGGCGTAAATTCGTTTGATTCAATTGTGTTATTGGGTGAACGTGGTGAGCTCTTAACAAATAAGCCGCTGTGCCTTCTTATTGGTTTAGCGGCTGCTTAAGAGCCTTTTGGCTTTTGTGTATGTTGATATAACAAGTCGCGTGTACTATGTAGGCACTTTGGAATTTATTTTATTCCACTGATTGCATTCGAATTTCGAATGTGCATTTTATTGTGGATTAACTTCAAAGGAACCGAAATATGAATTTTAAGGACTGTTTTTTTTCAATGTATGTATGGTCATTTTTGATTGGAGTGCGAGGAAGTTTTTTATTGCAGGCTGTGAAGTTATAAACATTTTTGCATTTCGATGAAAATTTCCCAGCCATATCTGCACCAGCTCGTCAAGCAGTTAGATCTTTTGTAATTTTCCTCGAAGTGATTGGATCAACACGTTCCTGAAACGGCACCGGAAAGCATTGTAGTGACCTTGGCAAGTTAAGGTCGAACAAAAGACTCGCCTCGCAATTGGCCGTGGATTATATTCACTTTAGTTGTGCGATATCAGTTCCTGACGCAGCTGCAGCAACACTGGTGGTTTCCAGACTTTAACATAAACTTTAATAGGCTCGTCGTAAGAAGTTTAGTCTAAAAAGTGAGAGTGAGAGTTTACTCCCACAAGAAGGGTTCTGCGCCTATTCGACACTTTGTTTCTTAAATTTTAGATTTCTTATAGCATCGCCCACAAATATGCAAGTTTAAGCCACAGAAAGTAATAGCTCGACATCGGCTTATCTGTTATTCCAATAGGAACAAGAAATAAAAAAGTTTACAAAAACAATCACAAGATTAAAAAACCGAGTGAAAATTGATTTGAAGTTCAATGATGAACGTCAAATTGAAGTGGTGTTAGTGCGAACCTCAATTTCCCATCTTAATGCGTGTTTTGTTATCGCAACTAAAAATTGTGATTATTATGGTATTTTCTTGAAAAGTGTATCATGTAATTCTGGAGGGTGTTCAAATTCATCAAATTTTATTGAAGAAAATAAAAGACTGCAATAATATCGTTTAGAGGTAGACAGAAAGGTTGCCGACTGACATGAAAATAATGAAAGAAAAGCGAAAACTTTTTTGTATTAATACATGAACATTATTTAATATACAGTGTCCCCGGGCCATGAATCTTCAACATCTTGCAAATCAGTGGTTGACACAATGCTTTTTTGAAGGTCAACATCGGTTTCATCAAGCCACTCGACGTCATCATTTTCGCGCACTACGCAGAGAATCTCTCTCGATCTTCGACGTAAGGATGCGGGAAGGACGAACATTATGCATCGGATTCAGTTGCTTGTATCAAGAATTCACATGTGCCTTAGCTTTTTTCTTTGTACAGAAGTACAATGCACTTTCCAAAAGTATTTGACGATCCTTCTGCAGGTTAGGGCAATACACATCATTAATCAATTTGCCGAAGCCTGCATACTTTGGAGTAATTTCAAGAGACCGACGCAAAAGAAATGGAGCAAACGTCTTGCCATCATGCTCTTGAGGTTTTGGAATATATACGCCACTGGACAACTGCAAAATCGGGTAAGGAGGTATAACGAAGCGTTTCGAAAGAATGGATCGTATAGAACTCCGTTAAGTCTGGCGGACGGTTGTCGCGGTTCGCGGAAACTTCACTTCGTTCGTTGCCTGGCATAACGGCGAAGCAAGGTCACACTACAGGGCGCTTTCGATTTCCCACCTTGTGATATTTCGTGATTTTTTAAGGACCCCTCCTCCCATTTCGAGCCTCAATTGATTAATGGACAAACAACGTCATTCAATGTTTACAATTTTCTTCATTTTGCAAACTCTGTTTTAAGTTATTTATTGGAACGCTGGGACAATCAGAACTCAAAGATACATTATTTTTAGAACCTGGTATTGAAATTAATCTTAATCTTTTCGGGTTGATAAAAATGCCGCCATGAAAGCAAAACACTTATACAAGAATGTGACACTCCGTTTGGTTTGGTAAAAAAACTATACAACATTCAATTCATACTAACACCACTACATTTTTACATTCGTTTCATAAGTTGCATTCGTTCAAGTGTTCCATAAGTTGCAAAATTTTTTTTTCTTTATTGGAACTCGAACTTTTGATGGAAAATTGATTGCATACTTCAAAAAGTTGTTAAGTTGCTCCATGAATCTTAATGCCTACTTTCAGGTGCTAAGTGGAGTTTGGATTTGAAGAAACACTTTCTGTATGGTGACCAATATTTATTTTTAACTTTATATCATTTTTATTGTTGTAGCGGCAATAGCAGTTCACATTCTGTGAAAATTGCAAGCATCTCCTTAAAGCGGTTAAGAAGATACAGCTCCGTGACGGACGGACGGACAGCGGAGGCTAAGTAATAGGGTTCCTTCGGACCCTTTGCTAAAAATGTAAATAATTTGCAACGATGGTTTCTTTGCTTTTCAACTAGCATATAAATGACTGCCTCGGCTGGCTTGGCATAAGGCCATCCTGGACATTTTGAATAGCTAAGTGCTCAATTTCCAATCGACCAATATTGTTCTCGAGAGCCTGAATCGCCCCTGGATTGTCCGCATAGCATCGATTTTTAATAGAATGAAAATAAACGTCAAAGCGTAACTCCATTGTGATCAACATAGCCAAGACGACTGAATTCACGACTTAGTGTGCAATAAATCGATTGTTTGATGTCCTTTGTGGAATCTGGAATCATTTATTTAGCTCTCACTCAATTTCTATCCAAATAATCAGCCTTGGAAGGAAGACCAGTGACGTTTATTAGACTAATTAGTCCCCGTGGTTCAGTAGCTGAGCATGAGGTCCTGTTTTCAAATCCAAGAAAGTGCATCTAGCCATTGTTTCGCTACTCGAAATCTCGGTGAATAGCGTTCCTGCAATGAGGATAAGTCATACGCTTATGAATGCAATTGGAAATACAGAACATTGGATATACTCGGCCCAACTCGTTTGCAAATGTCCGGTTTCACACTAAACCAAGAACCGTTTATTCTTCTGCGTGGCTCAGTATCGCGACTTTAACAAAAAGCTTGGAATGTTGCTCGTAGTTTCATTGACCTTTATTTCACTTGCAAATCTCTCAAAAATGTTCCTTCATCCTCGCTACATTCATTTATTTCCATTAGTTGCTATTATTTATATATCTGATTTCGTCCATCAATCGTCCTCTCTAGATACCTAAAGTCTGACTTAAGTCAGTCCCACTTTAGTGATCGTAGTATATTATCTATGGTCTCTACGCTGCAGCTACTGAAAGACTTGTTCGTGCAATGGTTCCTTCTGTCAAGCAATTAGTCCTTATACCGCCCGCTGGTCTCCACAAAAAAAAAAAAACAAACACTCATCTCCACAAATCAGCCATTCAACTTTGAATCACCAATTACTGCCAATGCTCGCTCCCACCGAATGGTTGGCCAACACAGTTTCCCTCACTGTGCATAAGAAAAACTCCTTTTTTTGTTGTCAATTTGTGCTCTCAAGGACATAAAGCTAAACCTCCAACATTAGTGCAATTTTCTACTTTGCATGACTAACCGCTTTGCGAGTCCTTTGGGTCGCATCAGCACACAACCAACTTCTTCCAACACCGCACCAACCACTTAAGTAAAAGAATATTGAAAGGATTTCTCATGCCCCAAACCTTCCCGTTGACATTATCCCTTTTCCTGCTAGTCAATTCGTCCCATGCCCATGTTGCACAACCAGAATCAGCACCAGAACTGCCAACACATAGTTATAGTGCCACCGGCGGCGCTGGTAGGAGTCATCATTCGAGTTCAAAGGAAGCAACCATGTTGGCACAAAATGGCATAAATTTCATTACGATGAAAAGTTTAAGGAACTGTGTAATTGTGCCTCTGTGTATGTGTGTGTGATTGGGAATGGGAATGGGGAGTATTCTGGAATCATTGATCGTAAGAAACTTCTCATGCGAAAAATGTTGTTTTTCGGCAGAAATATTTCTGAGGACATGCCACACACATGCATGCACACACACTTTTGAAGGCTCTTCGTCCTTCGCTCTGTTGAAATTTATTCATGTATGCAGTGCAAAAACCATTTCAAGCCGACGAGGTTCCTCTAGGCAAGAGTATGCGCAAAATTGTTCAGCGTATTTGCTCATCATGGATGGATATGGTGTGTGCGTTGGTTGGCTGTATGCGAGGTCCTTTTGTTTTATTGCCACCGCAAACGGGCGAACGAGGGAAGGGTTGTAATTACTTGGCTCGGGTATGCTAATATTCATGTTTATCAGACGTAATAAGTGGCTGCTTACTGCTGCTTCTGCTGAATAGCGGAGAGGAAGTAATGGTGGAAATTTACACATACATACCTACTCAGATGGGACTTATTTTAGCATTGACACTCGTCGGTTTTGCTGGCGGATTTACACATCCATTTGCTTCGACAAAAACAAGCAACAACAACGGAGACGATGATGGCTGAAGGAAATGCCGAGGAGGGCGCATATGACGACATATAAGTGGGCTCTCCAACCAATCCATATAGTGGGCTCTCCAACCAATCCATATAATGAATTTGAGTGAAGTATATAGAATTCCGGTAACTGCATGCGACATTGCCAGGTTAACATTTTTTTTTCAATAAAAAAATAAATTTTCAAAAATGAAAAACGAGATCTTCCTGCGATAGGAACCACAAATTGTTGAGGTAATTCCCATATTTACAAGAAGTAATATAAAACAGATGTCATTTCAATTTTTTTCATATATATTTGAATGATTTTCTACAGATATGTAATTTTTTAGTCCTTTAAGCTGGAATTGGTGGCTTACATCGAGCTATAAGTAGCCATTGTAAGCATAAGAAGTAAACAATTTCTATTTGATTTATAATTATTTCATATCAGCTCTTTCTTATAACTTTATTGATAATTTTCTATAAGTTTTCTGTAAAATTCTATAAAATAATTTATGTTCTTTATGTAGCTTGATAGATCGTTGTAACCTTGTAAGCCAATATAAAAAAAATGCTTACTTATGGCTGTCCAGTGTTGTTCAACGTGACAGCAAATTCGATGGAAACGATTCGGGTTTTTTAAAGACAATGTCTCAGGCCTTGCCTTCGTTTATATAGTATACAAAAATTTCTATTGCAATAAGGTCCTTTACAATAGATCAAACCCGATAATTTCCTAATCAAATTTATCCGAAGGCACGTTGCAAGTGCAATGATTTCGATCAACAACCTGATCCCTGGGGCTTTTCACCACAACTTGTTTTACCACGAGAGTGTGCGACTTAACGGTTTTATCTCTCCAGAGGCGTTCCTCAACCTCGATTCTAAAGGTTTGATCGAGAGTAGTCTGGCGATGCCGCTAATTTACCACGTCGCCCGTTCCAGTGTTGACAGGCGACTCATCTACGATCGAGACATCGGCCAAAGTTCCGAAGAGTCTCTCCGTTTTAGCAGGGCGGTATCAACCCGCGATAAGGTAGATTCGCAAAAGCAGCACCATCAATTTTGGAGGCTCTTAGAAAATGCGTAGAGATCTCTGTTTTTGATATCCTTCGAAGCCAGGTCTCCTTAAGGGGAAAAGTTGGGCTCTTTTTGTTTATAAAACCCTTGCCGACTTACATATATTTAGTTTTTCTTAAGTTTAAGTAGGATAAGTCATGGGAAATATAAACAATTATATTATATGTTTATATGAGTATGTGTATATTTATTGTGTATATATTTTCGTGAGTTTAAGCGTATAAATATAATCGGTTTATATATATACGTAGTCTTAAGTTAAATTTAAGTTTATATTTTTAAGTTATTTTAATATAGATTTAAGCTTTATATCTTAAAAAAAAACGTACATTCACTAAGTTTTTATCAAAAATTTTCTGTGTTTATAATTATTATCTTTAGGGCATATATTAAATAATAACTTTAAGTCGAAGGACATAAAATAAGTACCAGGTTCAGCTTAGAGCGTCTGCACAAGACTAGTAAGCTAGTTAAGTTAAGTAAAATTAAGATACATATATAAGTTAGTTTAAGCGCGTTTGTCTAGTGACTGACTTAGTCCTTTGAAAGAAATAAAATTGCATTTACAAAAAAACAAAATAAAAGCCAATACAAAAATTATTCTCCGCCCTCTTGCAGTTCTTGCCCTTCGTATTCTGAGTTCCTCATAGCCTGTAAAAGTAAACACCATGTCGGTATTTGTATTTGTATTTGTAGACATAATTTTTGATTTGGAAAACAAATAACATTGATAACATAAATAGTCATTTAACGATTTCAAAGTGTTTATTGTTTTGTATCTGTTAACTATCAAAATAATTCGCAATATGTCTTTATGGGCACACAAACAATAAACTAACTAAGGTAGTAATCAAAATGCAACTCTACCAAAATATAACACATATTCACACAAGTCCTTATGGATATACTCTACCTATCTTTATGTAAAACACAATTTTTTTTTTTTGTATTTTTTTTGCAAATGAAGTTCAAATGTTCTGCAAAAGTTATTCACGTATTTACGTTGCCAAGGTCGTTGTTATTTTGTTTTATGTAAGCGTCATCGTACTGCACAACCCTGGCAATACGGTTAATGAAAATAAGGAATAACCACACCCCAAGGATTGTTCCCAAATTTATGACAATTGGGGTCGATATTTATCCATTTACCGAAGAACTTTGCATGTGACCTGCTATGAACGATTTCTTCTTTCTGTGATAGCCTTATTAGAATGAGCGTTTATGCCGAATTTATTGGTAAATTGTTTTTTATCATACATAATTGGTAGACAATTATTTGTAAAGTTAACCAACCACGTTGACGAATGATATTGACACTGAAGTTCCGTAAGGATCTGTTCTTGGTCCTAATCTTTTTTTTTATTTTTACTAATTCCCTTTTTGATCTGCAGCTTCATAAAAAAGAATTTAATTTGCGGATGACTTATTCCAGTCTGTCTTCAATGGATTCAACTGATGATATAAATTTCGAGTTTGAAAAATCTCGAGCTATAGCTAGCTAGCTAGTTGAAATCCCTTTTCACAGCAGCAATAATATCAAGTTATTCATTGTCTTATACAAAAACGTGTGTCACTTCTAAATAGCCGTACAGCCTGCAAGGATCTTCGTTGAATTTTCTCCTACACAAAGCAGCTTATAAGAAGTAATTTAAAAATCAACCGCGAATGAAAGAGCACCACACTCAACTGTAATGAAGTTGACATATTTAAGCCAAACTGGCAGGTCCAACTAGACTACAGGCGATTCCTGGGTATTGCGGAACTTCTCAAGGAGATTCGATAAAGAGCATACCAAAATAATCTCTTTAGTCTGGTTTTCTCAATAAAAAAAATTGAGTAAATAAATAAATATCAAGGTTTAAGGCATGGAAAGCCCAACACAGGTCATATCTCTAGACTACGACAGTTTGTGTGAAGAACGCAGGAATTCTAGATCTACACTTAAAATCTATTCATCGTTTTTCCAAAATATCCGTTGAAGCTGGTAGAAAGAAATTTTAAATTCTCAGGAGGGTTTTGGGTCCGGAAAAGGTTTTCGAGAATGTGACATTCCGTCATGTTTATGTGATGTTTTTGAAAGAATCGTAATAAACTCAGCCGCTTATACAAGGAACGATTAATCAGACATCTGTCAGGTGCGAAGTATATGTTGTCAAATAAAATCAGAGTTCAAAATTCACATTTGGACAGAACGCCACAACAGACTGATGTCGACAGTTAAGGCTTTCGTGTTTGTATAAACTTTCCGCAGTGAATTTTGGGGGTCTAGGAAGTAATTCATCAATAAAAATGTATCTCGCAGGACCAAACTTGTATAACACAAAACATTTAAACTCCTTTTTCTGAAATTACATGCAGAAGCAATTCCATTATCAAAAACATATGGAAGTGATCTTGGCGGAAAAAAAATTCGAGTACAACGTTTCGAGCTGGGAGAACATTTACAACGCATGGACATCAACGCTAATAAATGCCAGAGAGCCACAGAGCTGCGAAGCAAGACGACACCTTCAAAGCCCATGCAAGTGGAAGCGAGCAAATAGACAGAAATGCAAGCACCCAACCTTCGTTTAATAGACCAAACAAGCACCGTGAAGAACCGTGAAGATTGGAAAGCAACTTTAGCTCAAACTTGTCACCTCCCCAGATCGATGGCCGGATAAGTAAGCAAGTTAAAAGATTTAAGTTTGGGCAAATTCATTAAATTTGAAGGGTACTGAATCGGTTAGCAGGCGTGGAGTAAATTGATTTAGTAGGACTGAGTTCTGCAGTTTCAAGCTTCCGTCTTTTGTGTCGAGAGAGTATCACAGAATTTTCTACTTGTAATGAGTTATGTTTATTTTTGATTACTTTAATCCTAATTCAGTAGTCTTTGCTAGGTTACCATAGGATGAAGCTGCAAGTTTCGTTTACGATTTCTAAAAAGGTCAAGCTGTTGTTTTTCAAACGCAGGACAGGACAGAAAATTTCGACAGTTGGGAAAAACAGACTGTCACAGCACTGCCCAACACTTAAGAAACTGGTTCTCCGAACTTAGCCCGCTCAATAATAAAGGAAAACTAAAAAATTCTTGAATATTTATAAGGAAACCATCAAAACAAACAATGATGCACAATTTGGAATTTCTTAAATACAAATGTAACTAAATTTTTACATGGCAATGCTGTTCCCTATAACTAGGTTCTTCTGCTGGCAAGCTTTTATTTCACATACTCGTGCACCACAATTAAGTGTAGTGCACAGTTTCCGCTCGACATCCGTGCATTCATGCACTGAGTGCAAAAAATATACGTTCGCGATGAGCATATGCAAAAAAAAGGATATAAAAAAAAAACGGGGCAATTTTATATTAAATAAATTACTATGCAGATTACTGTCGATGGCATCAGTACGAGTATGTGTGTGACGATGTCACAAGATATTAGCAATTAAAATTTTCCTGGTTAATTACTTCAGTAGCACCAGTCAGCTCTGTGGATTCATCACAAATAAGTTAGAGCAAGCTTCTGGCGTTTCCCTTTTGCCTTGCCTTATACGAGTACATAATATGGAAAAGCCTTTTACAGTTTTGTTGGGTGGCGGTCGTTCGTCACTTTACCGCTAAGGTTGTTCCTTATGATCCTGAATATTTCCCCATATACCGACAACAGTACTCATATACTTGCACATCCGCTCTTTCATGAATATGCATGCGGTGAATCTGAAAATGAATTTAATTAGGAAATCTAATTAGTCAGAGGAGCGTGAAAATTTCTGCTGAAAAGACTAATTCGACCTTAGTGTGCATTTACGGGATGGATGGCAGGATGGAAAAACTCTGAGAAGAGATTCTTGCCTCGAAGAGTGGGGTCTCATGCTTGACATCAACTTTGTTTTATGTACTTATGCGGTTGTTTAAGACTTTAAGCTAATTTTATAGTAATTTTTTAAATGGTCTTAATTCTTGTACTTAAAAAATCAATACGTTTGTCGAACGAGCCTATGTGATGGTACGCTTTAAGTCAGAAAAAAAAGAAAATTGTAGTTTTTGAAGCGGTTACATTTCTGAGGTTAAGGGAAATCAGACTGAATAAGGAAACTATATATTTTAAAAGAAATCGACTTCCAATCGATTTTTCTTTTTTGTATTTAAAGTCATTTAACCTGAAAGGACTAGAGCGTTATTTTATGAAGTTTTACAGGATATTCAATTTTGTTGTTCCGAAAGTAAATTCCAATAAAACGCGACTGAACATAACATCATTAAGACGCCTTGGCCTCAAGAGCTCCATTCATGACCGACTCGATTCTGTCAAGGAAATTTTCGATGACTTTAATATACGAATATTTGTTATGAAAGCGTCAAGATAAGATGATCTCTGTGGCTAGTTAGCGCCAGCAATCGCGGAACAAACAAAAACGAAACCACACGTGAAACATCTTCGACTAAGGACCAACAAAGTTCGGTTGCAACTTCCTCACTTTCGAAAAAACTGTGGTATCCGCCAAGATAAAATTGAGCCTTATTGCTGGAGAAATTTTTGTGTATAAATTGGTCATCCAAACACTGATGTTCAAGCATCCAATTGGAGTATGCTCTACGCGATCCATGGTAAGCTGGCTTAAATAAGTAAGGGTGTAGATGCAGATCTCCAATCTTAAATAAGCCGTAAGAAAAGCGCAAATTCTGTGCACGCCATGAAATCAATCTTCTTCCACATATTTCTTCAAAGAAGAAAGATTTCGATGAGGGATAGAAATCAAGACATCTAAAGGAGTCTTTTCAGCCAAGATCGTTCCGTAAAATCTTCCACAAAGTGGACGGGCATGGCTTCAACTGTTGTGCACGATGGCGAATCGACTCATTTTGATTCTCCTCAACACAACGGCAATCAATAACTTATTCTGTTCGCACTTTGTGTCCTTTTTGGGGATACATATTATCCACTAGAGTGTACGTGATGCCAAAACGATTCAATATCCTCCGAAAAACTTGCTCAGATAAACGATTATGTCGACTTTAAAATAAACGTGGCGTAGGCAAAATGTATAAATCATAAGTCAACTTTCAACTGTCAAATTCAAAATTTAAAAACGACACCTCTAATCGTCTTCACGGTTTTTTTTAACAGTTTTCCATTGAGTAGACCCGGATTTAACTTTATCTGCTTTTTGAATGATTATTAAAACCCAAACCTTTTATCTGGGTAGACAATTCGGTTTGACGTACATATGTATGTATGTGATTAAAACAAGGATGTCAAAACTGCACCACATATTGGATAACTATTTAGTTACTTCATAAAAACAAATTATAAGTGGGAATCGGACGCGCGCAGGTTAGGTTCGATTCCATCGTTCAATGTATTTTTCTAATTAAAATTTTCTCAAAGTCTACTTTCTCATAGTCTTCCTCACAGTCTACTTTTTGATTTGCGATTAAAAAATAAAAGTAACTACTCCCCTTCACTTGTGTTATAAGACCATGCTTTTTGCCAAATTTCATGATTCTGTGTCAACCAATCGCATCTTTGATGCTTTGATTTCTTTAAAATCCATTTCAAATCCTTGCAGTCGTAACAACCCAAAGCATATGCCATTCGGACAAGAAGGCCTCATTCCTAAGGTAAATATTCGATGGTTTCATCTTCATCTGGATTTTTACTTGCGCAGGTAACATGATAACATTGATCTCAACCGTTAAACGCGAATAAACAAGCGACAAACATCTGCTTGACAACAGCTTGGGACTAGATCGGATGAAGCCAACCAGTCAGCCCAAATTTCCACCTTTTGTTTCCCGCCAAGCTGATGCTGTAGTCAAGAGGACAACAGGTCTCATCTTTTGACTGATGCATGACTCTGCTTAGGTTTCCGAGTCTTGGGCAGTTTAGTATTGACCGTGTTCTAAAAAAAGTCAATTTTATAAAAGCATAAGTGAAAAGTTAGTAGCTACAACGAACCGAGATATAAGAACCTGCACATTCCGATCGTTTCGAAACCCACCTGAAAGCTAGCCATTATGACAAGTTTAGTCCAAAATTCATTCTCCTCTCATCCCTAAATCAAGAGCACGAGAAGATAAAACAAAAGTTTGCATTTTAAATCCAAGTTGGGGGAAGGAAAAAATGAATAGAAAAAAGAAAGTAGATTACGCAATCAATTATTTAAAAATAATTATAACTCGATCGCTTATAGAAATTATATTTCCAAACACAGCAGTTGCTACGAACATTTTTAATTGTTTCCGAATTCCGGATGCAATTAAAGATGTTCCGACGTTTGACGGCAACCCAAGATCACACTTTGACTTAATCAATAATGTGGAAGAAATTTTAAGCCTCATACCTCAAACTAATCCCAACCCAAATTAGAAAAAAAATCTTTATAAGAGCAGTGAAGTTGCATAAAGGAAATTCAACAGGTGTGGAAGCAAAGCGGTGCTTGTGTGTATCAAGAAATGTGTCTCAACTCCTTTTTGTCTAGTCTAAAGAAGCCACTAGTAGACGTGCGTACCAAAATAAATGTAATACTCATCCAAACTTTGTACCGCAACCTCTGTACATCAAATCAGGCAAATTTAGACGCTGTTGATGACAGATATTTTCCCATTCAAACCTCGGAAAACCAATCGGGTACCTAGAAATATCGATAATACAATTCCCTTACCATACGTACTCACTTCAATATGGACGGAGCACAAAACTTATCGGGAGTGATCTTAAGGCTTAAACAAGAAGGGCCATTAGCTTACTAAGATCCATCCAAAATTGTGGCAAAGTTGTTTCTAACACACAACCTCAAACCTGGAAGGTCAGTCTTATTGTGATAAACTAGAGGCCGGTAAAAACGGATGTCAGTAACACTATTCGGGTATTTGTCACCATCTCTTTTTAAAATAAAACTACTTAACTACTTTTGTAAATTTTTATCGGTCTAAGCTTAGAACGTATTCAAGAAGCCAAGATATCACTTTCTACTTCGCTTCGAAGCTGTGACGGAAACTTTTTCTCGAAATTCAACCAGCCAGCATCAATGGGATTTGTATCTGATTTTGCTATTTTACTCTTATGGAGAAAGTCGCGTCCATATGGGCCATTACAAGTTCCCGGTAGCTAGTAAAATAGACACCAGCTAGTCTCTATCCCATTCACAGTATATTGAACCATCGAAAGGTTACAAAAAATCTCTAAAAATTGTCTCAAACATAAAGTATATTTACCGCAGCAGTAAGGTTTGCGATTTTTAGTGTCTCAATATTTGTTTGCGATTTAGAAATCTTTAAATTTACTTTCGATCAATATTCACTTATCCAATTGTGAGTCCTTCTATTTGTGACCCGATTGCGGTTGTTATTCAAAACTATATCAAATATTATCGCCGACACGTCATCGCATCGTAATCTTTACCCGCCGTCGTCACTTCTTAATGAAACATCCTTTAAGGGGGCTTTCCCAAGAACTGTTTGCCGCACAAATACAAATAAAATCAAGTTCGATAATGACTCCCAGACTCGCACCTATACGAGGCAATCACTGCACATTCCCGCACTTCATCCCAGCCAGACGAAATCCTAGATGAGCACTTCCAACCACTCTCCGCGATCAAGGCTTCTTACAGCGACTGTAAACGCATCATTGATATGCCGCACATTTTCCTGCAATCATATCGAGTATTAAATTTCCCAAAAAACCAAACTCCAAGAAGCGCTGCGCGACGGAAGGCATTATCGCTTTGGGAAAACTCCACACATTTTCCGGGATGAGTGCAGCAGCAATGATGCATCACATACGGGCTGCTGTCGCCGCTAAGTGACAATTTCGCCGGAATTATGTATATATTTGGAATCGTTGACGGGTTATATGGTTACATGCATTTCTGTTTGTTGCTGTTGTTGTTGTGTAGGCTGTATCTTGGCTGTGGCAATGGCGGCGGCGCTCACTTTGGATTCAGTGGTGGTAGGTAATGGGATATTACAAATTTTCATGGAAAACTTTTATCACAACAAATTGGCATTCAGTCTGCGATGAGTGCAATTAAAAGAAAAAGCAAAATGCAACCGAGGAAAGCCACCGCCACCGCCACCGCCCTGCTCTCCTAATGAAGGGCAAACGAATTACCATACTTGTCCTTCTTGACTAGCTGCAATTGCATTTAATTTGTGAAGAAGGAACTAGACAAAAAAACAAACCCAATTGCAGAAGAGTGAGGAAGGATACAATCTAGAAAGGAGACTCCTTCAAGCTAAGCACCACCATCAACGCTTTTGCTAATTGACATAAAAGTCATTTTGCTTTTCAGTTCAGCTCCTTGTTGGAGGTATATATGTATATATGGACATAACAGTATATAATCCTACCACTGAATGCAGCTTATCTTGCCCTCGGGAGAGCAAGCTAACATCCTGTGCTGTTTCGTGCTCCTTTTTCACGGCGGAATCTAATTAACAATTTTCCATTGATATGGAAAGCTAACGATGGCAAAAGCGAGACGGAAGGACTAGTTATATGAATGGTTGTGTCAAAGTGAATTTTCCACCAATTTTCCAAAGCTCTTAGCGAACCTCCCGCTGTACTGTAGATGCTGGAGACATTGCCATAAGCGAAATGCATCTACATATCTACTTATATATAAAAGGCAAAGGATGTACATCCTGTCAGCTAGGAGGATAAAAGGGATTGTTTGAAAATTTCAAAAATTCCCTCGCTTTCGTTTGTCCTCTAAGCTTTCGATGTGCGCCGGCACGGTAGATGGAACTTAATGATTATTCCATTATTTCTACGACAAAGTTTTTCTTAATTGGCAGAGTCGCCGCCGAGCATTGTAAAATTTTACCAGTGTAAGCAAAAATAATCTTTTACAATTTCTATCTGGCAATCAGGCAATCAGGATTATTAAACTCTGTTTTTTATCCCTTTAATTTATAGGACGCCCAAAACGGTTTGCAATGATTTTTTTTTGAGCCACAAGTTTATACAATAAAGTATGATAGCTCGACGGACAGATTAGGCAAGCTAGAATCATTTGAAGGCCATGGACCACTTTTCGACCTGAATCGTTTTATCCGGAACATACCGAGGGGTTACGGAACATACCGCAAGAGGAAAATAAGTAGCGCGGAATTTTTCTTTTAAAGCGTCCAAAATCGCACGAATGAGAGTCGCCTTGTCTTATAACTTTTTCTTTTCTTTTTGCATCAAAGGGGTTTTGAAAACTGCATCCCTTTTCATTCGGACCGCTGACTATTTGCAGCTATGATTTAAATACAGAATAATATTCGGACCCATTCAAACCGAAGTAACTCGATTTTGCCGAGCGCACCAGAAACAAGCTCACAAGACCATTGGTAACACTTCCAGAAAGAAATCAGAGTTGCCAGCACCGATGTGCTATGGTCTGACGAAGAATGCGCACGATAAATGGTTACGTCAACAAACAAAATTGTAGAATTTGGGACGATACCAAACCAACTAAGATCCACGAACGCCCAATGCATCCCGAAAAAGTCACAGCTTGGTTTAGATTTTGGGCCAGCAGCGTGATCGGTCCATATCTCTTTGAGAACGACGTTGGCCGGGCCATCACCGGCAACGGCGAGCGTTGTAAGTCGATGATTACCAACTCCTGAATTGGATCATTTGGACACCAATGACATATGGTTCCAATAGAATGGCGTTACGTGCCACACAACTCACATCACATTGGAAATTGTGATCGAGCGATTCGAAGGCATGATTATCTCACTTGGAGGTGATGTGAACTGGCCACGGAAACCGTGCGAATCGACCCCGTAAAAAAACGTCATCAATTTTGTAGCAGAGGGACCGCGCGGTTAAGCAAGAGCTCACTTTCAATTCTGCTGGCAAACGAAAGGCGAGCTCAGCCCATTTGGTGAAGACAAAGTTCAAGCTGACTTATGAGATTTGAAGGTTGAGGTCCAAGCCTATCACGGACTGTAGTGCCACCGGAGCAAGAAGGTCAGTATTAACGTAATTACGTCGATTTTCAATTTATATTCAAATCGACTTTAAAATCAATATCAGTGTTATGGAACACACTTATTGTCGAATTTCAGACAGTACATCCACGAAACTTTAATAAAAGATGATAACATTAAAAAAAAACATTGTTTAGTTATAAGAAATGGGGTATTAAGCCAAAATCCAACATGATTTTCCTACAACCATGGACAGAGAAAGAGGACACTTATTAGTTTTCTGATAAAAATATATATAATATATTTAATTTCTTCTAATCTATATAAAAATATTCTATAAACTAAACTTTCAAATTAAACTAAAAATTCAAGAAAGTTTCCTCCGGCTTAATAAAAATAATATTATTTCTTTGTGATGACAATATTTCTATTGGACATTGAAATATCACATTCAAAACCTGTTGAAAAATAAAATTTTATTCTAAAACTTTGTACTATACCATTTTTCTATTTACTGTGTTAGTATTTTGCTGATCAACCACGATTTTTAAAAGTAGCTTGTCAACTTCTTGGTAAACTTAGCACCAGGTACTAGGCTTTCTGAATTCCAGCCCAAGGTTCTTTCAAACCTTTGAACTTTTTCTCAATCAACTCTATCTCACTTTTTAAATAATTTTTTTGGACTGGGGTTTAGGTCGGAACTTGGCGCAGGCCAGATAAGAACATTAATATTTTCTTCGGTGAACCAATCCTTGACCACTTTGGCTGAATGTTTTGGATCATCGTCATGCATAAGAATCCAGATGAAAGGTATTGACTCGAAGGAAAATGGTTTCATTTTATTAAAAAAATCTATCTATCGCTATCATCGGCCCCACCCCATGCTAGGAAAAGGCACCCCAGACCACCATACTGTCTCCACCTAGCTTTCGTAACTTTCGATTCACAAATGAAATATTTTGCCCTAAACTAATAATTTCTCTGTCCAATAGAAAGAAGCTGTGGAATGTTTTAAGCAATCAAGAAATAAATACCGTGAGTATCACTCACGGGATACTTTTAATTTTTATTTAGTGTGTCAACTGCAGCCCACATCATACCCTTAAAAAAACTAGCAATTATCATTTACTTTAATGGTGACTCTTTTTCAAATATAAATTCTTATAAGTTTGCTATTTCTCTCTCCATAGCTGTCCATAAGTTAGCTTTAAATAAAAATATCTAGACACGTCAAAAATTATCGAATTGATTGGTCAAAACTCGTCCTTTATATTAAACGCATTCGTAGGATTTTAACAGCAGAAGTATTATTGATGGAAGTACACCTGTCCCCCGATTTGCACGCTACTTTTTTACACGACTTTTTCGCAAGCCACTGTCCTTCGATGTACACGTTATTTTTCGCTCTAACACGGTTTTTGAAGTCACGAATTTTCCAAAATAAAACTGTTAAAACAAAAAAAAATATGCTGGTCATACTGGCACTAAACTAATTAATTAAATTAATTCCCTTTGTGTCATTTTTTTTTTTGCTTTTGATTGGTCAGCGATCCTTTAACAGCAGAAAGGTGTATAAATTTGAGAAATTCATATTTAACGGTAGGTAATAATTATTTATATTTTATATTAACAGTAGAACTAATTGAATTTTGAACCGGTCAAAGTTGCCACTATGGTTAAATGAGCGCCCTACGGCAAAACTCTTTTTAGGTTAACTGTTTTCTATTTCTCAAAAGTAAAACCTAAAATTCCGAAAATTAGTAAAAACAAAAACTGCTTGATTTTATATAAAAAAGCGCCCTCTAGTTGACCGTCCGTTACAGCAAGCCACGGTTGGTTTGAGAGATTAAAACAAAAACTTTCTCCACATAATCTCAGCTTAAAGGGTGAACTGGTGACGTAGATGCAGCGCAAGAATATCCAGCAAAGTTTGCTGATCAGGTATTCAATGCTGACGAGACAGAGTTATTCTGAAAAAAAACCTCAAGCTCACAAATCAGTAAGTGGTCATAAAGCAGGGAATGATCGTTTGGCAGTTATATAATGAAACCATTATTTATTTATAAATCAAAAACGCCACGTGCATTTAAAGGGATAAATATGAACAACCAGCCGGTTAATTGGATGGCCAATAAGAAAGCATGGGGTAATGCCACGGTTTTTATTGAGTGGTTTCATAAGTTGTTTGTCCTCGATGCCAAAAGGTATTTAAGTGAAAGAGGTTTGCCCTTTAAAGTGTTTCTACTAATTAACAATGCTCCCGGCCATCCTCAAAATTTACAACATGAAAAGTTGTATTTCTACCAAAGAACGCAACTTTTTTATTACTAGGAAGACCATGGAATAATTTCTACTCATAAGGCACTGAATATCAAGCAAACCTTAAGGTATATTTTAAAACAAATTGATTATTATGTTTCATTGACAGCAAATATTTACAATGTTTGCTTAACTAAAGCAAGTTGAATTATCATACTCCGAGATTAAGCAATCAACGCTGAATGCTTGGTGGAAAAAAGTATGGCTAAAAGTAGTTGAAGGTGAGATTTTTTCTCAACCATAAGCGGATAAATATTTTTGGATAGTTCAGTTGGCTCATGCAGTGGGAGGAGTTTTCGAGAAGTTAACTGAAACAGATATTAAAGAGCTAGTAGCTGATGAAGAATTAGTTGAGGATGATTTAATTAACATGATTGATGATACAATTAATCGACACAGCGGTCCTGATGAGGAGACTGAACCAATTGCATTCATAGCAAAAGTCAGCCACAAGGAACTTGTCATCGGGCGAAAGTTTGGTAATTTTTTTCTACAACATGACCCTTATGTTGAGCGGGCTCTTCGGTTCCAGCGAGATATCAACAATTTCATAGCTCAATATGAGCTTTCAACACAAATGTTGATTATTCATTTCATTGCCAAGTCTCTTCCATCTGAAATTGTCAGTAATCTCGCTAAACAGCGAAGAAGAAAAGATTTATTGACAATAGTAGTGATGATAGTACATAATTTAATTTTTGAACTTTTTCCTTATGATATTATTAATAATTGAAATAAATGAGTTTGAATAAAAAAAAACTGAAAATATTCTGTGCATTTTATTTTTGTTTTCGATTTACACGGTTTTTCATATGAAAATTCTGAGATTTCAATTTACATGATATTTTCAGGAACGAATTTTCCGTGTAAACCGGGGGACAAGTGCAGTGTAAATTACTTTTCTAGTTTGATCCTCCGATTTATTATTAAATATTTAATGATTCTACAAACTCCTTCGGCTGGTAACTATTTTTGTCGTATGATTTTTAATGGTTTCTACCGATAGTTCTCCAATCGTCTTTGGAAATGGAAATGCACCTCTTCTGAAAAGACGATTTTTCGAGCAAAATTTGTGGTCCATTTCGAAGCTTTTCGAAAAAGCAGGTGATCATTTTACTTCAGTTCTTGAGTCAATTGGACGCACGAGAGTCTTGAGACAGATGTGCATTGATTAGGATCGTTGGCGTGTTGCAGTTCTTGGGTTTGTGAGTAAAAAAAAAACGCTTTCGGCGGCAACAACTGCAGCGTTGAATACGAGAATGTGTTTGGTTATCAATTAGCACACTAGACTTACGAGCATTCTTTACAAACTTGCGTGCATCAACTGCAGTTGGTTCATTATTTCAGCTGAAATTTCTTTTGATAATTAACACTGTTTCGACAGCACAACAGGTATTCACTTTTCAAACAATTCATGCATTAATCAATACTTTTTTTGGCACAAACGAATAACTACTGAGTTTCTATCAATTTTTGGAGCGCATGGAATCGTTATATTAATAAAACATTCAAAATTAAGCCAAGATAAGGCCCACCCATTCAAATTTTCCTTTGGTATTTCTTTAAAGTTTTGCATTGTGAATTCCTTTAAATAAATGTATAAAAACAGGATAATTTTCCTTTCCCTCTTCTTTTTCAAAAAGCAAATTTTCAACTAATAAATAAGAAAAGCATTCCAAATTTCACTAATTGAAAAGTGCTGCCTAATTTAGCACCTTTTGCGTTCAAACGGCAAAGTACCCCTTCACATATGTGAACTTAGGTACATTCAGGTATAAAAACCACGTGCATTTGTACTCCCCAGTCAGACAATTACACACATGTTCAGCGTTTAAGGGTTTAACGTTTGTTCAACCCACACCCTCAACACCAGAGCCAGACAGACAGAAACACTAGCGACAAATTCACTGTAACGAATTGTTTATTTGTTTAGTGTGACTTATTCACAATCGGAATGTTTTAATTGAATTTCTAATGCAGCACTGGCGTCGCATGTGTGTGCCAAACCGAGTACCCAACCATCGGCAAAGCATCATTCGCAAAGATGATCTCGGCATATGTTATCGGTATCATACAAGAGGCATCCGCTTCCACCCTCGTTTACACTATTTTTACTAGTAGAAGTCATGTGTTGTTTTTTTGTGGTATGTAGTATAACAATGTTGCCATGTGTGAAAGGTGTGAAAAATCAACTCCCCCACCCCTCGAAAACATTTTGCCTAATAAAAGTGTTAAAATGCATTCGAAAGGGTTGGTCGATGGTGGGACTGAAGGGTTGAAAGTTTTATTACCGTTTAAAATGAAATTCTTTCAACCTGTTTGCGTTTATTGTTTTGTCTGCTCTTCGACAGTGTGTGTGTGTGTGTTGATTAATTTCGTCGGGAACTAATTTCACAGAATTGGCCTCGATGTAAATTTTATGCCCTTTTATCCAAGACTCGTGTGAATTTCTAGATGTTTTCGAAAGAATTAATACATTCCATGAAAATGGGTTCATTTATATACAATGAGTTTTTTTGGGGGTTAGTATTGCGCGTTTTCAACAGCCAACATCTAGTTCTTCTTTAACTTTCGGGAAAAACTTCATTTCATGTTTCTTCTGACCCCATGTTAGTGATTTCCGTCAGCAATCCTTGTCTGTCTTAATCTTCGTCTTCTAACCTTACTCTTGCTTACCCACGATTCTATTCTTCTCTTTAGTCGTATAAATATTTCCCTACGTTCTATAAGCAATCTCGGCCGTCTTGAAATAGTTTCTCCTGTTTTAAATAATCAGTTCTTCTCCAAAGATTTGTCATCTAGCTTCTTCATACTCTTGCAGTCGTGTGTTAAAACTTTTTAATTTTTGGCGCCTTTTTCCTTGTCGCAGTTTTTTTCTCTTGTAGTTGACTTTTTGAAATTTTGATGGGTTCAGATTCTTCTGAGCGGCCGGGACAATTTTTGACGTCGACGGTTCGACTCTCAAATTTTCCTCATTTCTATTTGCTGAGGATACGTTATCCTGGAACAGGTCATGTGGTGGAACATGGAATGACAAGTTTTGTCTATGATCAATGTTAGGACCACTTAAATGGATTAAGTCCATATAAGTAGATGTCTCGTGGTGCACGGCAATCTTCCCAGTCGTGAACTCACTCCGAATTCGGCCACTTATACGTCATTTTCGTCATTCTTGTCGTACTCATCAGTCTTGCAAAAACCGTTTGGCTCTGCTACCATCGAGCTCTGGCGTCTCTTATCCATAAATGTCTCTCTGCCTGTCTACACAAGTATCCTAGCTCTAGAATGTTCGTAGTCGTAAACCCAAATATCAAGGAAGAAATTCTGTCCTTGATATTTTGTTTAACTATAGTATTAAATAATTCCAGCGCAGCCTCATCATCATTTGAAGTATCAGTGTTCGTACGTCGTTAAAGCCAGCATTTTAAGCCATTTCCTTTCTGATTGTCTATAACCTCCTTCCCTAAAGAAGAGATGCTTTTGATCAGCATCCTCATGTCTCAGAAAATCCTCTTTTAAAAAAACCACGCGATCCATGGCGTCCCGACGGTAACGGCCCCATCCAGGAAGCTCGTTTGTTACAATTTTCCCCGCAGAGGTCGCTCAAGCGTTCTAGCGATAAAATTACGGGGAGTGACCCATAACCCCAGTACATTTCTGTGTCGCGAGATAATACATCGCTGAAAGTTCATGTGCAATAAGCGGTTCAAAAAAACCTCGTGTATACGCATCAGGTTTTTAAAAATAAGCCTCGTTTTCGTCGTCCCAAATTCAAAAAAAAAAAACGGTCATGTCAATGAAAAATAGTTTTTCTGCAAATCGGCATCAAACTGGATTTATTCGCACGTCAAATCGACAAACGAAGGAGCAGGAACCATGCCCACAAAAGCCACCAACATTTCAAGCACGTGAAGGATAAGAAGATAGCGGACGGAAGGGATAGAGCCCACACGAAGGTGTCTCGGAGCAAATATATGCCACGTAAATTCTACACAAAAAAAATTACAAAACGCAGGACTAGAAAACGGGCACCCAGTCTATCTTTGACAGAAATATGATCACTGAATCGCAGCAGTATTTCTAGCGGGTACTAACGATATTAATGACCAAGTGACAGTGAAAGAGTGCAAAGAAAACTCCAGACGATGAAGAAGCTCTCCCACCTTCTGATGAAGAACTTGCGCTGGCATAAAAAGGGCTTATTAACAACAAGTATAGCCAGGAAATTCTGGTGGGGAGTGTGCATCATGACAGGTGTGGGAGGACAGAACTATGAATGACGACTAGAATATCAGCTTCGTTTCTCCAACCCTATTCTTGAACAGATATTGCGACGGACAGACGTCATCTTGGAGGGCAATGTCTTTCATAAGACTGTCCGGCCTTCGAAGTACACAGACGAAAGTGACATTTGACTGTCGAACACCAACTGGAACAAATATTACAATCCACAGCTAGAGCAATAGAATATTAGAGGAGTCTTTATATCTTGGGACAAATATCAAATGCACAAACCACATCTTGAGAGAGATCCAACGAAGATCGTATTAAGACTCCGGACACAAAGAACAAAAACCTGCAAAACCCTCTTCTTACAAGGTTCAGATTTTGTGAAGCCAAATGATGAACTTTTAATGCCAATTAAAGAGCCTAAATATTTCTCCGTCAGATACATGGTTTTGTTTGCCAGGAGATTGGCTAGGAAAGAAGTTTTAACCTTTAACTCCGTCTTCAAACAACAGCCACCAGGTTCACAAAAAACGAAGACCGAACTTCGGCTCCGGTTCCATGATCCAGTAAGCTTTGTCTAACCAACTGGAAGCTGGTTCCTGGGAACGTGAAGACAAGAAAATAGCCCAGGCTCAGTCTCATATCCTCCCAAGATCGATGGTAGTTGAGTATTATATTATTTTAAGAGTCTAGGTGTCTAGATGCACCACGGTTCAAACCATACGGAGAACCAGTCTTAATATGGGCGTAGAAATAAATAAAAAACACATCCATTATTTCCCTTAAGAGTCTAAGCCAAGTCAAATTAATTAATTACTTAATTTTTTTCACGCGTTTTGCATTATTTGTGCAAATGGAAAAATAGTGTACTCAACGCACTCATCCATGTTCTAAATCACACGCCAACTATCCAACTGATTCATCCACCATTGCCCTCGTTTTCCTTTCCAATTGGACTTCGAATTAAAACACAGTTAATTTTTTTTTCTTGCAATCAGACATCTGCGCCATTTTGAAACAACAAGATATCCATCTCTTTTTCACTCGCTGGCGAAACACACAACCAAACATTCAAAGGTAAACAAAACCGAATCTGATTAAAAGAGCAATCTTCCACTTCCACTTTCGTTTTAATTGCCAATAAGAATGCAATCCGGTAAATTAATCCAAGCAGAACGCGAAGAGAAAACATTTAAGAGAAGCACTTAAGAGAACGCACATTGCCTTACGTGCAAACTCAACTTTATGTATATGGTGGACACTCACCTGACAAACAAGATCCCGCTGCACCAAATGAAGATTTCAGCTGTGAAAATCCTGTGAAAAAATGAAAAGAAAAAAAAAAACATTTAAAACTACTATCAATTTACATTTAATTGATTTATAAATAAGGACCATCGAAACGAGTCCTTGTATTGACCCAAAACCGAAAAAGGGATTCCAAATTATTTGCCCATGATTAAGCAATCCGAATGGAGATATGTACACTTGAGTAGAATTGCAAAAACAACAAAAAAAAGGACATGGAAATCGATATGGGAATTATGCTTTAAGGGAATCCACTTGGGAACCGCTCATGGGTGAGTAGATTGTGGTTGACAAGCATGGCCCTTAATCATTTCTAGTTGTCAAGTTATAAATAACGAGACAACTCGTGTGTATGTGCGTGTGCGGGTTAATGTGACACATTTTCAAATTAACAATAATTGATTCCGATATCGGACGTTTTGACATGTTTAAAAAAAAAACGTAAATTTTCGTTTTAGTAGCTCGTTTTCAAATAAGAAAGCATAAGACAAGCTTTTGGGCAGTTGGGCTGTTGCTGTTGCCCTTTAACTCTACGAAAAATAATAATACATACAATTGCTTAAATAAATGTTAAGCCTGATATATTTTTAAGTAAAATTTACAAAAAGAAAGCCAATTTCCTGCCAAGATGAACGCTTAAGTGTTAGGCCAAAAAAAATTAAGCCCGAATGTTTTCGTTTTTGCTCGGTACTTTGAAAAATACAATAGACACTTGCATAGTCTGACATTTGGTTTGACAGATACGCATTAAAAATACTCTTTACTTTCGAACTAGAGAACAATGCTTAAGTTACTATTACATTTCAGAAGGCTAAAAACAAAACATTTTCTTCTCAGCTCCTTTATAAAATATTTTTATTTAACCGCTTTTACAACGTGATTAAGAAAAAATGTTGTTTTTAATTTTCGCTTGACTGCCTAGGGCGTCAAAATTGAGACCTCGAAAAATCCTTGTCACTTGATGGACAACTAATCTCAGGATTGGAATTACTTAAACAAAAAATTCCAAAAGGATTTTATAAAAAAAATTGTGGGAATCTTCCAGAAATGAAAACTCGATTTAAAGTTTGAAAAAAAAGGAAATTCGATCTCCTTTTTTCTGTTTTTCCTATCTAAAATTTATTTGCTTTTAAGTTCTTGTCTAAATTAGGGTAAATTCCCACTTGGGACACGCTAGCAAATAAAATGAACCAGAATTTATTCTTCGGCCAATTCGGAGATTACCTGTCCGTCACTTGAAAAAATAAAAAGGTTATTTTAATTTTAAATAAGTTCAAATTGTTTTGTAGTTCATTTTCGATAACATCGCATTTTAAAAAGGTAAACAAATTTAACAAACGTTCTTCAAAATGAAGAAGAAGGAAGCTTCGTAAGCACCTTGAAAGAAAAAATAGTAAAAAATGGCTCACGGGCTTACAATCGATTCACTCAAAAATTATCTTTCGAATTTCTTAAAAAAAAATATTTTCTAATTCATTTATTCATTTCTAAGACTTTAATAAGTTGCACCTCTCAAGATATGAAGAAGATTTTTTATTTTTTAAAGAAGTATAAAAATTCAAAAAATAAATATTTATTAGTTACATTTTGGGGACAATAAACTTTCGATATTTTTGGAAACATTTTGATCTTAATAACAGTACAGTGAAGCATTTAGATAACATTGATATGATTAATAGCACTTTTCAAAATATACGAAATGTGACCTTTTCGAAATTGCATATTCAAGAAGAAGCGAACTGTAGTTCACCATGCGAAAAGCAAAGATATCCCAGATTAATGCTGGAAAGATATTGCGATGCAAGGTGCACTGGAAATCAAAACCGGTCAAAGACGAATGCCATGTCGATCGGTTTCATGGGATCAAGAAGTTAAGACTGTAACAGCACCCGGGCACCATTTTTTTTTAATTATTTACTTGCTCTTCAAGATGATACTTTTATATAATGCGTGTAGCACAGAGTGAGCGGAAGAATTAGGATGAGAATGAAAGATTTCGTAGTGGTTTGAGAAACTCAGGTGTATTTGGTTTCAACTCTCTTCCGTCGGTGGAGCCCGAAACGGGACCTATTAGCTTTCACCTAATTCGCAGGATTTTATTCGAAATTAGTTTTGATATATGAACTATGAAAGTTTAGAAGATTTTAGGTAAACACCCCGCTGTCAGTGTTATGCCTTCACAGCAGAGCTTTCTACACACAATCTTCAAACAACTATTTTTAAAACACGAATTAGGTATAAAGCCGATACAACAACCACAACAACAACGCCACCCATTAGTCAGACTACTATCGCTGGTCGACCAATCCCGTGATATTGCCATTAACTTGATCCGAATGGCAAATGGTGAATGGACCAGATTCGGAAAAATTAGACCACTCTAGGAATCAAACTTGGGACCTATCAGTTGAATCAATTGAAAGGCATGCGCTCTACCAACTTCGCCACCCAGCTGTTTTTTGTATGATCTTCTCCCTAAAAACTTTCCTTTAACTTTTGCCAACATTAAAGTCAAATCGGTCCGGCCGTTTTCAAGTTATGGTGTCACCAATAAAATATCGAGATTCACTTTACGGGTTCCGAATTCGAAGGGTGCCAACGGAACCCTTTTGATAAGCATCCGCATATAAAGTTCTTAAAATATGTTTTTTGTCAACCCGCGACGCAATTATATATAATTATATATATATGGGGGTATTCTAGTCTAGGAATTTAAAAATATCGATTTTTTTTTATATTCTCAAAGTTCAACTATTCAAGAATACAGCTACAAGAGGATTTTCCAAAATTCAAATTATTTTCGAAAATATAGGTATTTTACTGATCCGGCATCCAAACTCGTTCGGCCGGAACTAATCGAACAAAAGATGGATTCTCCGTCTACCTGAACCTATATTTCTCAGCAAAACCTTTTGTCCTTTGTATATATTCTAATACAAGAACCCAAGGTGACTTGTATCTTTTATAGTTAGTGTTCACTTACGTCCAGCTGCTTAGTGAAATATAAATATTGTATCCTCAGCGCAAAGGATAACGCGTCCAGTTCGACAAACAAAAAGGCGATTTCACGGCAGTAGGTTCCCGGCACAGGAAGACACCAGTTTTACGAGTGCAGCAAAATTGAGTAAATCAAATAATGAAGAGGTGATCATTGAAATGATGGAGCTTATGGGAATGAAAATTGTCCCGGAAGTTCATTAATTTGCTGCGAAAAGAGACTACGCCCGGATTGACCGCTCCGAGATACGAGCATCCAACGCATCAAAGGAGGCCAGAACCGCTCGATTTGAAGAGAGAAACGCGGCAAATAGTTTTTTCGAAGTCGAGGAAGGTCCGATGTATGAATCAGGAATGGCAGATTGAATAAATGTTAGTCTACATCATTTCATGACTTAGACTGCGAAAAACTTTACGCGAAACTTAAAACGAGTTTTTCTCGAAAATGTCTTTTTCAAAACAATACCCACGATTTCTCAGGTTCTACTGGACCGAGAGTCTTCTTTATAGACTTGTCTTTGTCTGGAACTATTCCCATCCCCTATTCTATTACTTTTTTCTTAAAAATTCGAAACAGTCAAAAAAGTGGTACAAAAAAATTTTTTTTTTGCAGGCAGTCGCCATTTTGTGAAAAAAAATGTTCCAACTTTTCCGTTGTTCCAGACATTGCGACATTATTCCAGATTAATAAATAACTAATAAAAAAATGGATGGTAAAAATATTAATTGCCTTTTTTATACGACACTTCAAAAATAACATGAAATTCATGCCTCTACACTAGAATACCCCCTTATGAAGCAACACAAGAGGAAGGCTATGTTCGGGGGTCCGGAATGTGTCGTGTGCGACGATACAATTTCATTAAATATACATATCCATTCGCAAATCTCACTTTAATTATACTGGCTTCAAGTCTGAGAGCCGAATAGGATTTTTATGAAAAGAAAATCAAAATTTTGACCCAGAAGTATACCAGATCTTATAAAAAATTAACGCGGAAGTTCGTAACAAATTATTTCGCAGCCACAAAATATGAATGGGTCAATTTGTTAAGAGGCCATTTCCGAAATGTCAACTCAAATTTTTTTTTGATCTTGAAAAAAAAAATATTTTCAATAAATTTTATAGATGACCTCTTTTTAAAATTGAATGACTCAGTTGTTGTTACCGCCATATCCTCCCAATGAAACATAAAACAATCTTAAGAGCTTCGTGCGATCTTCCGACTGCAAGATCGAAAGAGCCCCTAGCGATAGAGCCGTAAAGACGTTCACTCTCGTTTGAAGAAAACATTGGAGATTAGATTGATCGAATTCATTTACCAAGAAAATCATTCTTCACGGAATCTTAATTAGCTTAGCGGCATTGGCTTTTCTCAAGGATAAGCTTGGCTCCATTATAAAAGGACATCTTTTCATTAGCATTTTAAAGTGATAATGCTTATTGGTTAGTTTCCTAAAAAGAAATGTTGCCACATGTGATGTTTAAATTACTAAGCACACTTCCTGTCGAATTAAACTTGAAACTTGATAGCTCTTCAGTTAGATTCCAAGAAATACAGCTAAACTAACACGAATCTTATCAGCTGTCAGGTCCTCTAGTTCCTGGAAAAATTGTCTGCCTAGAGACCATTTTATTGCGGCTGATCCAGGATAATCTTATTGTAGCTGCAATTGTCCATAAGTGGTCGGTAATTTTTCCAGATTCGCCGGAAACCTTCGTTACTTTGAAGAATGAGATTATTTAATTTTTTTCAGACAGTGTTTGATTTTAGTGTTTGTTTGTACCCGACTCCTTCGCCTATAAGCCAAAGCTTCTATGTCCATATCGATTTTTTTCGTTCCCGGGTATATCTTTATGTCCTGCCACCCAATATTTGTTCATCTAATCGACTTCTGCGCATCCTAGACAGCCGTCTTTCCATGGAAATGCGGCTTTAAATCTGAGCGTGGTCAAAAAACATACTAAATCGTTTCGCTAGTACTTCATAGAGTGTAACCACGGAAACCTTTGGTTCCAAAGTGACGGCTGCACTTTTTTTTTAACTTTTGAAAATACAAAACAATTTAAACTAATAAATAAATAACACAATCCTTATCGTGCCAAAAAAAACAACAAACCCCAACTCTTTTTGACATGATTCACCTGCTTCCGCATTGCAGAGTACTCTTCGTGGACCTATTTCAAAAATCATAGCATTAAAACGATCGAACAGCGAAACATAAAAGAATTCCTGAAATCCTATCAATTCCTTGGATTGGTTTGCTCCAGCACCAAATCACTTGTCACCGACACTAAAGTGTGCTGTACAGTTTTTACTATCGAAACCAGAAAAGAGGCAAAGCAAACACTACTACTCTGCCAAGGACTTTTGCTGCTGACTGCTCCTTTTTTTTCGGCATTTTTTATTATCAAATCGAAAAATCCTCACGATACGACGGGTGTTCGTTCCTTGTGCTGTCAAGGAGCGAGGAGCCCCAAGTCGACACTGGTTGTTGCGATAGCGATTCTTTTGTTGCGCCTTTAACGTTCCTTCCTTCTCGAGTCATGTTCCGACACATCATGTGCTCGAATGTATGTAGTACGTATTCATTGCCTGTGAAGTGTGTTTATGGATTTCGGTTTTTATAGCTTAAAAAAAAAAGAAGAAAATTCCAGGAACTCACTCTCCAAAGCCATCAAAATGCTGTTTTCTGACCTTTTTTCACGTACCTACCGATTTTCTATTGGCGAAGAAGTACATTGTGACGTCGGGTACAAGTTTAGCATACGTGATGGCATTAAAAGAGGTGCACCACTCGTTCGCTGGTGTTGGCAGTTGTTATAAATTTGAACTCCTTTTGATTGAGGCCATGGATGAAGGATTTTCGCGGATCACGTTGAATTGATTTTGTTTTTTTTCAATAGATTGGAAGTGGAATTGTTGATAAATTTCTTAAATTTACTTTTTTCGCTTTTAACTTATAAATTTTGTTCACCTTTTTCGAATTTTAAAAGAAGGCCAGGTTGGACCTGAAAGTTATAGAAAGAACTGCAACGGCTGGATGACGCAATAGGTTAAGAGCCTAAGGTTAAAGTCTTGTAACTTGTCTTGTGAGGATCAAATTAACGGAACAATCTCTGGAGTGGTTGACAAATAAAATCCACTTGTTGGTATATCGACCAATGGCAAATAAAATACTGCGAATTGAGCGAATGAAAATAAATCAATATTAAATTCTTCTGAGTTTCAAACCGCTGCGCAGTGTTTTAATTCTTCTTCTGATCCTTCTGCACCCTCTGTGCAAGAAGCATCATAACCCTTTGCTTCCTATTGGTTTCAGAGTGAAGTCACTTCTTTATTATTTTGTTTCTACTTTCCAAGTGATTTTGTGATGAAACTGGGTTGATTTCAAGGACCTGAAATTCTGCCCCGAACTGAATGTGACTGATCGTTCTGTTCGGATAGTTTTTATTGTGCCACAAGTAATTCGAAAAATGGGAAGTACGTTAAGCGCATTTCTGAAATAATTTATAAATGAGTAAAAAGTTAATAGGGGAAATTCGTAAGATCCTTTTTATTTTTCAACCTCTTCTATGAAACTGCGAGGACGTAAATACATTTTTTTCTGAAGAAAAGGGCTACGTTGCTCATTTCAAATATACACCGGGAAAACTGCCACTATCACTGAAGAAGACCTAGGCTCACGTGTGGCCAAGAATCTTTCAAGAACACTAGTTGGTAAAGGTTACTGTATATATTTCGACAATTTTTTCAACTCTATTCAGCCACAAAACGATGATCTAACCATTCGGAAGGGAAGAAAAAACACACCCATTGAAATTTGAAATTCTTGACGACAAAGTGCTACAGCATGGACAATCTGATTGGCGAGTAAGTAAGGATGAGCTCGCTTTAAATAAATGGATAGAGCGAATATCCGTGCATTTTTTGACCATTTTCCACGATCTTTTCGCTTCTAGAATAGCTCTTCGTATGCAGAAAAATCGACGCAAACACATGGGCTATGTTTACAAGGCAGACATACTAAAATCCATCTTTGAAATAGATCGAGAATCAAAAATATGGTGTCAACGACTTGCTGGGCATATCTTTTTTAAGCTCGTTCAGACTGTTCAATTACGTAGCAGGTTCAAAACCACTTTCGTTAAAAATGTTTCGTTAAGCCGTTTACTCAGATCTTGTTGGGAGGCAGTCAACGAAACTTGTAAATGGAAAACCAGGGCTCAGCTCTTCCCCAACTCACTTCAAGACCACAATATCACTGAAAAAAAGAAAAGCTCTCATTAGTAAGTATCCTATTTTTTAGCAAATGCAAAGAAGAAGCAACTAAGTACCTGGATCTTGCTAGATTGATTGCCCTGAAAATTCTGCCCTGATTCGTTCATTATTGATGTGACAACTCTTTAGGGAACCAAGCCGCAGCTAAACCATTTCTATGTTAGCTATATATATTTTTCAATTTAATTGCCGGGCTTCATGGCTTCATCATGACAATTGTATTCTTTGAAGACCTGCAAACCAGTTTTAAAAGCCGCCAATTTTTGAAAAAAGGCTATCGCATTCTTTGCCACTGACCACCAAGTGATTGTTCCAATTTCAATACTCAAGATTCGCCCGGAAAAGAATTTCAAAAATTATCAGTTATATACTCTATGTGAGGCTTTGGCGGTGTCAAAATAGCAAATTACAAGTTTCATGCGCGTATTTAAGGTAGATTTTGAAGTATGGTGAAAATTGCCTGTGACTTTCATAGTTTTCACAATCAGCATTATGAGCGTTAAACGGCGTAACAGTTTCTCTATTTTAAGGTTTTAAGATTTTTTCGAACAATGTTAACAACAAAGTGACGCCAATGAGTTTCCCGACAAAAAATTTTTCTTCAAAAATTACGCGTTTATTGATTTGAGTAGAGCCGAAAAAAAATCTTTCACATCCTATTAAGGTCACTGTTGGACATTATAATATCTCAAAGCAATTGAAGAGTCTTGAGAAAAATGTCATGATAAAAGGCATAAACTCATCACAAAAATCAAACTAATCCGGAAATATTTAAATATTTTGTACAATTTTTTTTAAGAAAATAGAATTCACTTTTTGAGAAAACAAGGTTTTTTTCCAACAAAACAGAAAATATTGATTAATATTTTCTTAAACGTTGTTGATCAATTCAAATGTTCAAGCCAGCTGACGCAATCCAACGCAAAGACAGACGACCGGGAATCGTATTGCATTACACCTGCAATACGCTTATCATCAGCTTCCCACGATCCGAGGCATGGTTACCGCTGACCTATGCGCTCCCCGGATGGAATGATGCGATCTCTTTCCCGGCTTCGGTCGCAGTTACTCCGACATTGTGAACAGATTGGAGTAATTGCTTTTAAAAAGTGTCTCTTAATTGGTGAGCAGTGGGAGCTCGAACTTTGTTTTAAATGTTTCCCGGACAGCAAACTGAAGAAAGCCTTTCGAATAATAAAAGCGACTTGCTTGACAGTAAACCTTCCCTAAACCCAATTTTCCAGAATACATAAGGTAGCTTAGTCCTCTTTTTCTCCAAAGGCTTGACTTATATTGTGCTTGAAGGCCTGAATGGTCTGTAGATTGTTCGCAACGCATCGAACTTAATTAGGTGTGCAATAAATTGATTGTTGGATGGCATGTGTGGAACATAACCACATCTTGCTGGAACCAAGTCGAAAC
The DNA here is from genome assembly GCA_963555765.1 of Orthonevra nobilis. Taxonomy (NCBI): domain Eukaryota; kingdom Metazoa; phylum Arthropoda; class Insecta; order Diptera; family Syrphidae; genus Orthonevra; species Orthonevra nobilis. The sequence continues at coordinate 38,554,340 of OY743224.1, forward strand.
GCTTTTATTTCGCCACACCAAACAGTCATACGTTCAGGATGCTTTCCATCTCTATGGCTTAGTATGGATAACCCGATCCCCAAACATGACATTTTTGCTGCAATTAAAACAGTTGTATTAATACTGAAATTTCTTTTCGAAATTCGCAAAACACAGCATCAACTTTGAAAGTAATTTTGGAATATTTTCCAACGTTATTCGAGCGTCAATCGATCCATTTCAAAACGTGAAAATATAATACTGAGTTCCTGTCAATTCTTGGAGCCCAAAAGAGTTGTCAGTGTGATTCAAAAGAAAACCGACAGATGGCGCACTATTTATAATATATTTTCTAGTGTGTCTTTTGAAATGTTCATTCTCAAACAAATAAATCAAAAAACTGATAACATTTTCCGTTCGCATTTGTTGTATAAAAACCCGTTCTTGACAAGAGTCTCGTATTTGAATTTATCTATCCAAAAATATTCCGAAAATCGTTCGTCGCACATGGATTTTTCAAAAACCAACTCGCCTAAATTGAGAAAAAGAACAGCGTTTTATTCCGCTTTTTCGATTTATTTCGGCGGGACTTTTGTATTATTTGTTTGCGTGATTTACTATATTTATTAATACTTATGAAGGCCAGTAAATAAAAAGATCGGACTAGTACAATCCGACATCGAAAAAACAGCAAAGCTTGTATTTTTTAACCTGAAAATATTCCAACCTTCACATCAAATATTGTTCGCAATGAAATTCCCCTCGTATTACTGTTTTTTTATTAACATACTCTCAACTTGTATCATACAAATTGTTAGTTGACAAAATTTTACGAGCACTTTCCTTTATACAGTTTAACCTGTCAGTATCGTTGTGAAATGTACCTCAGCTGAGTGGGATAGCTGCTTGTATCTCAAAACTTGTCAAATCGTTTAAAAACAAAACAAATTTACCCAAAAACATTTGAAATACTTTTGTGTAAGTTTTCTCACCTCTCTGCCAAGATAATAAGATCATTACTGTAACAAACAACAAATGTTTGGTAATTTTCCAATTATACTATACTTAGCCAATCGCAAACACCTTTCACCACTTGGACCATTAAGAAACGAACATGATCGTTATTCGAAAACAGATTCTCAAAATTTCAAAGGACTGCCGGCCGGGGCAATTCAATCACTTTCAATCGGATTTCGTTCACTAATTGTTTCGTGTAATCGGATCTGGTCCATTTAGATGTTCGCAAGACCACCTATCTGTTGGGGGAGAGGGACCCCATACAAACATATATCAAAGTCCAAAGAAAATATCTTCACCAAGTTTGTTTGTTTTTTTTTTGTTTTTGAAAAAAAAAACAGCTGAATGCAATTTGACAAGTTAGCTTGTTATTAAGACAATTGTTTGTTTTTTTTTTTTCAGACAGCACATTGAATGAATTTTTTTGAAAATTTTGTTTCATTTATTTCCACTTGAAGTGACAATGAACTTGTTTGCCATTTGGTATTGGGGGCCTTCTCTGGCTTGGCTGTGATTGTCGCCTGTTCAGTCCATCACAATTAATGCGGTGCTGAGTGATAGGCCCTCTTAAAAGCAGTTGGGATGATTTATGTTGTTTTTTTTTTATAAAATTATTTTCGCTCTAGTAACACTGAATGTCGCGTTCTGACGGCAATTTTGTTGTCAGTCAAAAAAATTGTGAGGGAATGTGGCAAAATAAAATAAAACCACTTATGAGGTGCTTTCATTTGCGGTGCTTTGAACTGTAATGCGTGCTTATTACTCGAATCTTATTTAGTGTCATCCAAAGGATACATTAGCAGATCGACAGTTGTCATTTGCTATTTAAAGTGTTTGAGTGAAAGTTTGTTGATACATTTTTTCCTTCAAAAGTTGATGGGTGATTTTAGATTCATTTTCTGGAGAGAAACTTCAGATCTTTATTTTTTATTTACCGATCACACAAGCAAAACATGACAAGTTCGAAAGTGACTCGCTTAAAAAGGGATGCGTTTTTTTAACGAGGAAATGATACAAAGCAGCTTTATGGATGATTCAAATTTAGGCACATATGAATTTTACTAAGAAATAATGCCAACCCACAACCACAAGCTTATTCAAGTTTGAGGCTTGGGCTCCTTTTCGAGTCTCTTAAATGGCAGGCTTATTAAATGTAGCTTATTTTGTATTTGACTACCTTTGCATGATTAAGAGCTTTGTATCCCTCTATGGGCATAATGAAGTACAAATGTCTTGTCACCAATACAATACTCCTACCAATACTCCACTCCACTTAAGGGGTGGATGCGAAGACTTTCTGGATCGGATCATTGGTGTCCATTCGCTCTTCCTGACCTAGCCATCTCAGAAGTTGGACTTTTATCCTTTTGGCTAAGACTTTGTCGCTGTACAACCCGAACAGTCATTGAATCTTCTCCTATTCTTCACCGTCTCTGCAGTCAGGGCCATACACCATACATTTAGCTTTTGAAACATATTAAGGCTATCTCGAACACCGCCAAAACAAATGAAGTTCTGTGGGGAATTTCGATGTCGGACGGCTACGATCGCAAGAGATCGCCAAATCCTTTTCCGATCAAGTCTCCCTTAACATCATAAGAAGTCCAACGCCGCCAACACCAAGCATTAAAGATCAATGACAACATTGCCAAAAAGCTATCAGAGATGCCGCCGCTGATGTGCTGCGATGCACTCGACCAACACAACGAAACCCCTGGTTTGACCACGAGTGTTGGCAGGCGAATGCAACTAAACAAGAAGCATATAAAGCGGCAAAAAAGGACGAACACCAGCTTCTCAGGAGAAAAATGAAGGAGCATGAGAAGCGCGCGAAAGATAGTATTGAGGTGTATCGTTGCAAATGAAGGTAAGAAGAATGAGGTAAGAAAGTTCTACCAAAGAGTAAAAATAATGAGCCGAGGTTATAAAGCCCGAACCGAAGCCTCTAAGGATGATCAAGGGAACATCATAGTAGAATCCCAGTCGATGCTGAGGATATGGAGGAACACAACTGATATGGTTGGTCCATATAAGTGTGGCTTTATGCCAGGGAAATAAATAATATATCAAATATTAACACTACGGCAAATCTTGGAAAAAACCCATGATCAACAGATCGATACCCACCACCTTTTCATCGAATTCAAATTTTTAGTTTTTAGTGTCTAGTTTTGGCAACCGTACCAAACTCGTCTGTTTGTGAAGATGGAGAATACACGCTGCTCCATCAAGATTGGTAAAGACCTAACCGAGACCTTTGGTGTCAAAAAAGGATTCAGATAAGGCGACACGCTGTCATGCGACTTCTTCAACATCGTTCTTGAAAGAATTGCTCAAAACTCAAAAATTACTCAACAAACTTAGTGTAGGTAGACAGTCTCTAACTACCCACAGTCTATGGTGACGTTCTGACCAAGACGTCGGTGGCAATATCATCGGCTTTTGCAAGTAGTTGAACAAACCTTCAAAAGAAAGAAAGAATAGACCCTGAAGTCTTGACTTGGATGTTTTGCAATATTCTTTTAACTATGATGTTGAAGAAAGAAAGACATCGGATGATGATTGAAATCGATGAAAAGAGGGTGGGTTTGAATTTGGTGGGTTTTTTTTTCCAAGATATGCCGTAATGAAAATATATGGTTGATGGTGGACTTTTCCGGTCTAAAACCATACTGATATGGTCCTATCAGTTCGTTAACCATGTACAATATTCCGAGTTACGAAAGACCAATTTTCGTCAGATATCAGCGGACCCCAAAAATAAAGATGCAGCCTTGAGATGCGTACTCAAAATTGGAAGCTATCCTTAAGTGTTTTGAGGCGAATATTTCTGCTATCCATCGATCGAGCTGAAAAGGATGTGTAGTTGGTTTTAATCATTTGCTTGATTACAAGGGTTTATGACTACCCTTATAATGTATTTTTCACAGAGCGAGTAGAAGTGTTAAAAGAAGAATTGAAAGACTGTAAAGCGGAATAAATAGCAAGTAATTCGATTACTCCATGAACGGAGTTTGATTACCGACTGAGAAGTTGATATTGATTTATTTACATAAGCTTCGAATTCGCAGTATTTTATTCGCATTTAATTGATATACTAGCAGGTTTTTTTTTGGGCTCTGGAAGACTCTGTCATCAGTCAACTGATGTGGCTTCACAGCATAGCTGATCGGCATCAATATGCATATATTCATGCTGATCGGCTGTTTTACATTCATTTCCTGCCGTGGTTGGTGGATGGGTGGGTGACAACATATGTTGTTTCTGGTGTTTTTGCGCGGATAATGGATCATTTAAGAGTCTTCCACTAAGATGTTCTCTGTATGTTGAACCTTCTTTTTTTGTTGCAGCATTGGATATTTGAGTTACAGTTTGCTTCTGTGCTCACTGAAGAGCTTCCATTTCTACGCCAACTGTTTAACTATTCATGTTATGGTGACTTCAGCACTCTTACTCTTCCGAATCCGTCAATCATCAATAAAATTTAAATTCAACAAAAACCCAATTCTAGTCAGTGTTTCACGGAAAAAAATGTTTCCTTTTGCCACTGTCGCCTTCTTTGAGTTTCAATTTGAGTAGTTATTTGATTTGGCTGTAATAAGGTGCAAAAATCCACCAATTCATATTCGTGAATCATTTCAAAATAAAAAAGGTTTTGTCGCGAATCTCTTGAAAAATGCAAGTGAATAGTTTGTTAGCCCATTTTGCTACGGCATCCACTGCAGGATTCAAGGAATGAGTCTCCTTCAGGAAAGCCGTACTATAACGCAGCAGGCGTTAATGTCCGTGCTTTATTCTTTTATACGTTGACATGTGTCGATACTTCAGGGAACTACTCAAATTTAAGTACAGAATTTTTTTTTTCGAATTTGCTTAATAAAACATCAAATCAAACATTAAGCAAAATAAAAATATTAAAAACACTTTAATTTAAGTAGGCCCTGTTTACTGAGTTCGGTCAGCTGATAGTGTTCTACCTTCTTTCCTTCTAATGCGATGCCAATGTGATCCTCTGTGAGGATTACTTCAGCAAATGTTCTTGCTGGGAGAGGACTTCACCAATAACGCGATAATATTTCTTCGCCATTCAGACTTTATACGTGGATAAATTATTCTGATCACAGGAATCTTTTTCGTGACGAGCTGTGTCTTACCTTTGCTCTAAGAGACGACTCGAATGATCAAAAGTACCTTGGAAATATAATAACTGAGTATAAGAGGCAGACATCCAGTATTTTTTAGGCCTTTTTAAAATCAACATTTTGAAAGACAATTCAGGTGCTCTAAAATGTATTAAATCAAAGACCCTGGTAAAACGCCAGATGCGCTATGCAACAATGGATAAAATAATATCAAGCTTTGTAGACCAATATGGGAAGGAACGATTAAGCAAATGAACGAGTAGGACATTGGTGGACGAGCACAGTCTAGGTCAATACAAAATCGCCTAAAGAACTTTACCAGAGAGCTCTTGTCCCTGGATAAATCTGCCATACACATGCTTACAGATGAAATAACCAAGCACCCTGCAAATGGAAACTCATGATGATACCTATTAAAGTTGCTTTGATGAGGAACGATCATCGACTATCCAACATCTACTTCGGGTGACGCCAAAACGGTACAGGATGAAGGTACACAGATTAAGGCACTTATTCGCTCACGAACTAGTTAGTAGAAGTGGCCGGTTTTAGTTATAGTATATCGGAATACAGCAACTCTCAACTCAACATTATTTTATCCAACTCAACATTAATATTTTTTTTGTTAACAGTGAATGAAAAAGTGTCTTTGTGAGCAGGCCGATCTTTGATCCTTCGATTGATTACAGAATTTTTGAAAAGAATCTTGACAATGGAAACAGCTCTAGGAATTCATTTACATCGGGTAAGCTAAACTTTATTCCAACAAAATCACTCACCTTTCCCCTCTCCTCGGTTTTTTTAATGAACAAATAAACAAATTAAGTGAAAACCCGGTTCGACATAGTCCCACGCAACCAAACAAATAATAATAATTGATTACCCTCATTCCCTCTTTAAAAAAAAAAAGTTCAAGTTTCTATGCTATAAGATGCAAAATAATTTTAAACAAAAAAGAACCCTTTCATTAGCCGGCTGCGATTTCTATGCGTTCATATATGCATTCCACAATAGACTGGAGGAGATGCACTTGCATTGTGCGAGGTGTGAAAATTATCGTCATCATCGAATCCGTGAGTGCTCGGTTTGTTCTGCATCCTGCCGACTGATGCTGCATGCATGCATGCATCACTGGCCTTTTGTTGTTTGTGCGTGTGGGTGATTTCAGAATGCAATCATCAAGTGAGAGTCACATGTAAAATGAAAAATAACATGAGCCCGATTCAGAGCCCTCTCACCACTGTCACAGCTCAAGGATGTGGTGCACGAGCGCAGCGCAGCGCACGTAGCTTCAACTGAAAGTATGAAAAGTGTGAAATTCTAATTGTTCCCACAATTGAATGACACCAAGAGGAGGCGGCAACATGCGGTTTGTCTTATCATCTTCACTAATTGGCTATTTAACAAAATCAAGTTTGTCAATGGTTGGGACACTTGCAAGTGCATTCAGTTCTGACATCAAAGTGTTAAATTCGGTCACACCCTGTCGACGGACGGATGGTGAAGTGCAGCAATTATAAATGGGCGGCTGACGATTTAAATTTGAAAGGATTAAAAGTGTTGCCGATACGTCAAAATGTCACTGTTTAGTACGAGAATACGTAATCTGGAGAAAAATATTTCCGATAACAAGGATGGATAAGTTTTACAAAAATTTAGAAAGTCTTAGAAATCAGCGAAAAATTCAACTGAACATGCTAACGTGTACTTTCTTCAAAGTATGAACTCTTAGTTGAATTGGCACCAAGATTTAGTTGAATTGGTCCTTTAATCATGTTGGCCAACAGAATCAGGTTCGATAAAACCCAAAAGGTTTCGATTGCCATCTAAAACTACAAAACTAAATAGACAAAGTGAGACATTTTTGGATCTAAGTAAAGAAATGTTCGTCGTAATATTCACAAACCTTGCAAAGAGAATGTATTGGCATCGACTGATTGCTTTTTTGATTTTTTTTCGGTTATGCCTACTACTACTACTACTTCTTTAATTAGTTGAAACCTTAAACGAAGAAGATGTTTTGTGTCACTCAAATTTGCTAGCATTACAAGTGCAGTCAATTCATTGAATTTTTTGAAAAAGGTCGAACCACTGGTTACTCAATTAACTATAGAAGAGAAATTAATGGAAATTCCTAAGTCGGAAGCTTTACATTACTTCGAGTAACTTCGTGTTATTCTAGCTTCCTCAGATCAGGCATGTCAGATGAATTTTAAACAAATTAAAATCAAGGTTATTCGACGCTCTTAAACAATGGAACATTAAAAAAACATTAAAGACTTGAATCTAGGCAAAACTTGTTCCAAAATTGAGATCAAACTGGCGTAAAGCAACGTCTCTGTGAGTCAGTAGATTATGTTAATGGAATCTCAAAACACATGACCCCTTAGACTCGCTTATAAACTGTAGTTTAACTGATAGGATCAGATCACTCAGATTCATCCACAGACGTTGTGACATATCAAATATCTTGAATTGCATAAATAACAAACAAACATTACCCCAAACGCGGGTAATTCCAGAAAAAAAATAGAGACAGATCCGATTCGATGAATCTGTGCACTGCTCCACATTCTTACCGGAATATAAATCTGCTTAAATCGTTCTTCGTTTCTGGATTGCGCTAAGCTAAGTAATAGAATTGTGTATAGCTCGGCAAGAAGGATCATATCAAACGCCTACCCCAAGGTGAAGTAATTTCACCACTGTTTTGAACCGTCAACTCAAACCAAGTTCAAAAACAAACTTGGAATGGAACCATTACAACAAATGACAGAATCCCGAATTTTTATGAGACCTTACTTCTGTATTGTTTTATTATTAAAAAAACAAAAGAACAAACTTGCCAAGACAGCAGCTGCAACTTTGCTTACGACGTTGTGTTTTACCATTTAAGTAATAACTTTCATAATAACTACTTTCATCTGATCGAGCGATCCGTTATTTTAACGAAAAGCATAATCGAAACATTTTCAACTTCAACTCAACAGAAGTAAATAATTTTTTGTCATTGATTACAGCCTCGGCAACACTTATGAAAGGTGTTTTCATCACACTTAAAACTTTGACACACCCCTTTTCGAATACGATCCTTTCGGTTCTTGTACACACTAAAATAGCTTTCCACATAAAATGTCAACGTCAGTACATTCGAGTGTATCATGTTTCAAATGTTCCTGCAAAAAAAAAACAATTTTCTTTTTCTGATATTTTTTAGGTCCTTTTTTCTTATCCAGTCTTTTGACCAGATTTAGTGTAGGTCAGTTATAATTAAAAAAAAAGAAGCGTTTAAACATATCCGGTTGCAAGTTTATAAAAGAAATTCATTGGTGAACGGATTCACCGACGGTGAAGGACGTTGACATCCTTTTTGTGAGGCAACCGGTGTCGTATTTCTTCAATGACAAAGTAGGACTGTGATTTGTTTTTTTGTGTGGTCTATTGCCCTTTAATGGATTAAGTGAAAATAGGGTTCTGACCTCTAAAATCAAACTCCATATTTAAGAATATATTCCAAGAGCGATATTGTTTTTAAATGGATTGTTCGGAATCGATCTTTGAGTGTTATTGAACACATATGATGGCAGGATGGTAAGCCCCTTCCCATTCCAATTCCTTAATTTCTGATCACACAAAATCGGTTACCATGCATTGGTTGTGTTCTTGATTGACAATTTCATCCATTGTCGTCTGGGATGAAAACTTGGACACAAATGCATCCATCCAAAAAACCGCGCAAAACATTCAAACGGTCTCCAGTGCATTGACTATGCGAGAACTTCTTGAGTAGCAAGTAGGTTTTGGTAACCTAGGCGCCGAGATGGAAATGCGGCTTATCTGATGATTTTTTAAACAAAATTGTGACTAAGCTTGAAGCTCTTGAAGTTACTCTAAAGCGCAAACAAAGCAACGCAATTTCTTTTGTTTTTAACTTATTTTCTTATTTGAGTTGCGGTATAAACGGCCGCTGTACATCGAGTCGAATAAAAATGACATATTTTAACTCGGGCTTCGTCATTGTACCCCTTTTGTAGTGATCTTCGTTGGCTCTTTCGTGTGCCTTTTATTTTTTCTACGCTTATAGATCCGCGATATGTACTTTCTGGAATCTTCGTTTGTGGATAATGTAGTTCATATCCCACTTCTGATTTGTCAAAATATAAACATTTATTATAAAAAAAACAAATTAAATGTTTATTTCTGTGTAACTATGGAAAAATACAAAAGATTATTTAAAGGGTAAAAAATATTTAGCCTCAGCATAGAGAGGAGATGCTCCTTCGACTGCAGCTCAACAACAACTGAGTTCTCCCTTTTCGGTTGACACAATTTGGACGTGGTTCACTCGCATAAACGGCCATCGGGTTCTTGTATCTAATTTAGCCGCTGTATGGCCGGGCGTACAGCCGTACAAAATTGTACAAACATAGTATGCCCGTCAAACTGTCGCGCAAGAGTTGCTCGGCCGCTGTAAGGACATCATTTATTTTTACTCGGGTTCTTTCTAGTAATTCTAGAGGCCCCAGACAACGGAGTGTCGAACAGAACTTTTGGAAATCGATCTTCAACTTTCAAGCATCGCAATATTCCAATCTTTTCGAAGTCACGATATAAATGACTTACGATCACCTCGATTTCGGACATGATCTGTACACGATCAAGTCATCTGCGTACGCTATGGAGTGGCGGAGATCCTACAAGGTCGCTTGTGACGATCTTTAATAAAATCGGGGAAATAACTACACCCTGTTGTAGATCGTCGTTAATTTGAAAAGCTCCAGTAGACGTTACACTGTCTGTTGGTGAGCATATCTTGGATTATGTACAGCAGTGGTTTGCTTACAACGAGCTGAAACCGAAACCGAACTGAATAATCGGAATAATATTTTTGTCCTCAACCCACTCGGTTCAAAAACTTGCTGATGGTTGGCAGGAGACTTATCGAACGGAGTTTTGCCGGATTGGATGAGTCTTTGTGAATAGGTTGCACCAAAGCTGTCATCAATTATCAAACAGAGTAGAGTAAATGACTGCCGCTTCTTAAGGGGGATTTCTAAGAACAACGTTTGGTATTTCGTCGATACCCACCGTCGATTAGGATTGTCTCTCCGGCTGCGGCGATTGATGTTAAGTTGCTGAGATCTTTGAAGCGCTGTTACGTTATAAAATTGTAATTCGAATCATTTCGTACACCAAATATACAAGTCTGGATTTCTGACAGGAATTCTATGAAAAACGAACCTTCATGGCCTCAATCTTTCCTTTTTTGGGAATTCGAAAGCACTTTAAGGTCCGGACATTGCAGTCGATCTTTGCGTAGATCCACATCACCTTCTCCTTCATTCGCCTTCTCATATACAGGACCTTTCGTTGTCCCCTTAAATCTATCATACTTATACTGTCAAACAATCGGCTTCGTAAGCAAGAATTGGCAATATGAGAGCTTTGACCATGATCTAGCAGCCCTTAATCCTAGTTAATTGAGTGAACCGAAGTAGCATCGATTGCCTAGGATGAGCCTTCTTCAGATCTCCACCACGCGACGATGTCATTTGTGAAGTTGACATACGTCTCGAGATAGATAAGCTTCTTCAGTCTATGTTAAGGCTGTGGATTGTGATGTTGTCCAAGATGGCTTTCAAGGAATCGGTTTCTTTCCAACAGCCTGTATTTTGTTTTAGCTGCATTGATTTAAAAAGCCTCTTCTATAATAGCGTGAAAGCATTACCGACGGAACGTTTGGTGCGATGATGTCAATATCGTCTGGCTATCAAACTTGCTGGACAGATATTGCCTTTCATGAGGAAACCAAGCCGTCGCAGTATCTGTTAAACTTTGTGAAAGTCTAGTACAAGTTTGGAATTATTTCGAGGAACCTGGCAGAGTACATTTCGTGTTTTCGAGCGTTATGCGAGAAATGTTGCTAGATCGGTCTTCCCATCGTTCACTGAGATGAATTGTGTCATATGCGCCTGTGAATACCGACTTTAAATTCGTGTGTGTAACAAAACAGCGCCAAACTTTGACACAGTACGTTCCGGAGTATCATGTGCGCGACATGAAGTTGTTACAAGAGAAAGGATCCGCTTTTTTGTACGAGAGGCTGATAGAACTGGCATTCCAGTTTCGAACCCTAACAGATCTGGGTCATTCTTCCTCCTTTAACATTTTCACAGCATTTGAAAGGTTCAGCTTGTAGACAACCAGAGCCCACAGTCTAGTTTCTTCTGAGGTTTTTTTTTATGGCCACACACTATTCAGGACCTTTAAAATAATAAATTCAGCCTTAAATGGTTTTGCGGTACAAAAAGGTGTATCAAACACTTAAAGCATTCAGTGTTTGAGCCCGGAAATCAACAGATTCATAGGTTTGGAAAATTCAAGCCCAAATCGAATTTTATTGATTCACGTGTCCTTTTTTTCTGTAGTTACTTCCGCGCAAGCTTCAGGACATTTACAAATGCATAAAGATTTATTACGTACATTCCAGGATTAAAAAAAAAAACATCCTCTTCATAAAATAAGCGAATAGATATTATTTGACAATGAAAAGTTATGAATAATAATTGTCTACAAGTGGAAGGATACTTATCCGTCATTTTCGCACTTGAGTATGTATTTGTGTCTGGAAGATCAAAGGACAAAAGCTGACACATAGATACAAAAAGAGAATCCCCTGCTTTCGCCGCAAACAAGGAATATGCCTCAAAAGAGCTAATTGATATTCACGGTATTTGTTTAAGCATCATGGCTTGTGTCTGTCTGTCCTGGTTTGTTTTAGCCCGCGGGACATTACTTGATTTTTACTTTTGTTTTTTTTTTCTTATTCGACTCCTTTTAAAGGACAATTTTTCCTTTGATAGACGAACGAAAGTGTGGAATATTGAAGTGTGGAAAAAATAAAAGAAAAGTACATTAATTTTTTTTTTGTTATTTAAGTGAATGCAGTGATGACTTTGACGTTGCGGGTACTTGGTAGGAGTACACTTGAGGGGGGTTAACTTGGTGTCTATGTATAAAAGAACTCATAGAAACAAAGTAAAAGGATTTATTCTGTTTCTATCGATTTAATTAGCCGCTCTGTGGGACACAACTCTTATAATGCAGACCCTCTTTAAGAAGATTTTAAAGATGAAGGACTTGGAGTGCTGTTGTGTCTTTAAATTGGAACACTTTATGAAGCGTTTTCTAGTCTTGTGACTTATTTTGTAAAAGTGGCTTTGAAGTCATTGTCATTTGTCTACATTTGGAATTGAATAAGTGCTTCATTTTTGTGGATGAACATAGAATATTGTTCGAATGCGTCACACGAATCTAATCTTAGGTCACATTAAAAAGGCCTTATTTGTTGGTCTTCTATAACATTTCGCTCGATTGTGTCCCAGTAAGAAAAGGTAGGATGTTGACCTGCTTTCTTTTTAATCTTTTTTCTTAAAAAAAAAACTAGGGTAATCATAAAAGCTCACTCACTGGTTTCAATTGACTTTTGCTTTCATTTGCGTACTATTTTCGTCAGAGGGTAAATTTTTGTTTCGTTTACATTAAGTTGGAATAAATATAAATAAAGTTTCCTTTGCAATTTCTGTAGACTAGTGACTTTGTGCACATCCCCCATGACCAACAAATGTGGACCCAACATAACACGGCAAATGAAAGGGATCATTCATTGCAAAAGTAAAAAAGTCAATCGGGAACACTAGTACCCAGCGTTAGCGATGAGTTTGAAATGATTCAACGCTTTTTCCGTAAATGACATAAAGTGGAATAATCAACAAGGTCTCAGCTAACAGAAGAAGCTGCCAGAAAGGTTTTAAGAGTTTAAGAGGTTTTTAGTGTCTGATTATTAAACTAGTTATCAGGGTATCGATCTTTGCAAGATCTGAGCCTCAGTTATGGTTGCTTCAAATCTTTTAAGACCAACCTGGTGATCGGGGTAAGAAAGAACTCAGCTTTGGCATTGCTTCCATTCGTTAAAAATTTAACGATCCATTGTAGTCGATATACAAACATATGCTTGTCTCTCAGTGCTCGGCTTTTCATAGCTCATTAAGAGTTCGCTCACGTATCCTTTTGCCCATTCACCCTCCTCACATAAACGCTGTTTAGTTATTTCATCAACGGTCGGCTTCATAAATACGAACTGGCAAGATTACTATTTTTTAAAAGGAAGATTTTTGCCCATCCGAATGGCAGTTTTATTGATAGTTGTTTGATCAAACCGAAGAAGGATCTCATGTTAAGGATAATGATTAGCCGATCACCCGTAAAGTGTCATTTGTAGAGATGATGAAGTTTTTGGATTGTGACATTTTGTCACTGTCAGTTCTCGATTCGAATAGGAGCGTAAGACATGAGCCCGGAATCCGATGTTGCGTTTTTTGATTTCAATTGCAGGGGAAGAATGAATAATTGTGTAGTGGCTTGAAGCGTAGCTGTATTTGGTTTCAATTCGATTCCGTGGGTGGAGCCCGAAATTGGACGGAAGATTTGATAACGACTTATAAGTTTTTACCTAATTCGATATAAGTTGTCAAGTCGTCATGCTTGAAAGTTTAGAAGACAAGATGTCCGTTTGATTCCTTCCGAAAGAACTTTTATTCCAGACACGGGGGAATTCCTCACATCACTTCAGGAATCTCGTAAATGTGCTAAATTCATTGTTCGCATCCTGCACAAAGCTCATTTCAACAAAGGACTGAGTTGAAAAGAGAAATCCATTGAAACCAGTCCACAAGGAAAATTTGTCACACCGCCTGCACTAGACAAGGCGTTAAAACTGAAACATTCAAGGTCGCCTTAATACCTTTGTGTCATTTGTTAAACCGCATCATTAAGGCTACAGAATCAATATAAAAAAAATCATCATAAAAGAATCCGGAAACGAAAAGGCTTACGAAATTGAAAAATTTAGAGCGGAAAGTGCCTTCAACTGTGCTATGGTAATATTCAGAAATCTGCATGGACCAGGCTTCATGGAAACAACAGCAAATGCAAATATGCAAAGGAGTCGAGTTATATCTCATATTTCAATTTATTATTGATAATTTAATGTGGGTAGTACAGTGAGTGTGTATCTCTTATAGTACTTAAAATTATGACAACAAAATGAAAAATAAAAGTAACAATATTATAATAATAAAAATAAAAAAGTATGGAAATTTAGAAAAGAAAAGAAGAGGAGAGAAGAGAAAAGATTGAAGAATATAGAAAGGAAAAGGAGAGATTTCTGCTGTTCCACTAAATATTAAAATAGAGCATGTCTGAATTTCCCAGCTCATACCATATTTTTTATTTGCAGAGGTAAAGAGTGCCATAATTTGATGGTGCAAATAAAGAACAATCTCGATGAATTTGTGAATCGAAATTTTGGTAAAATCAAATTGATGGTTCGGGTAGCTTGCGTGAACTGCAATTTTTTGTAAAGATATATTGATTTTTTGGTTTGATTCAATTTATGTAGAAATATGCAGTTACGCCACATTTAATACTGTGCCAGAGAGCAGCCAATAATGTTTTTATTGTATAATGAAATATCCTTTTATTTACACAAGCCGTAAATGTACCGAGTCATCGCATTAATGGCAATTTCAAGCTTGCGCTGCGATAGAGAGTCCAAATTTGGGAAAACCTTTGACTAGTTGAAGCGTCGTATCCTGTGGAGTGAAGTGTGAGTAAGTGAGACCAAGAAATTTATAAGATCACAAAAGGACAGACTTAAATTCATTTTTACCCCCAGGTTAACCACTATGTTAACCTATTTAATCTGATTACCAGCAAGAAAAACAGCAGGCATCTCAGATGAATCATACTGCCTCTGAGAAAATGTTTTAAATTGTGTTTTGTTTGCATTAAATTGATGTCCATTTGAAATTGAATAGTTATATATAGATGCTAGGTCTATCAGACCAATTGGCCTCGACAAATGAACTTATCAGCGTTATCAGCGTACAAGTGTAATGAGACATTACTACGATTCAAACATCCGGAAGGTCGTTTATAAATATGCAAAACAGGATGGGTCCCAATATTGAACCTTAGGGTACACCTGCCAATATTTTTCTCATTTCAGAGAAGAGGTTCCCAACCACAACTTTTTTTTTGAAACCTATTTGTCAAGTAGTTTTTTGTTAGTCGTACAGCTCTGTCACTGAAACCAAAGTAAAAGCGTAGCTTTTTGCAAATGATCCCATGATCTATTTTATCAAAAGCTTTGGAAAAATCGAGAAGGCACAGCAGCGTCAGATGACATTGATCGAACTGTTGTCTTATATCATTAAGCATCCTTACCAAGGCAGTCGAGCAACTATGGTTTACCCTGAATCCAGATTGGAAAGGAGATAGGAGATGGTTCTCATGAATGTGGTTTGTAATCTGCTTCGCGAGCAAGCACTCAAAAACTTTTGACAAGCAAGGCAAGATGCTATTTGATCGAAAGTCACTTGGTAAGGTTGCTTGGGGTTCCTTCGGCACAGGTGTTATGCGTGCGATTTTCCAACTATCCGGGAAAGTTGATGATGCTATGCAAAAATTTAGTATGTGCGTAGGTGGATTTATTACGCAGGTTTCTCCATAGTTTCTTTCGATCCAATTTAGTGTCTTAAAAGTGCACGTATTTCGAGCTCTACAGTACTCCTCCCAGTTATCACTAGAAGGTTGTCTTTTCCACTTAGAATACATTTTTCTTCTGTTTTTTATGGTACCTAACATATCTCCATTGAACCATGGGCATTAAATGTTTCGTATGCGCATAGTACGTAAAGGAACATTTTTATTGAAGAGGTGAAAAATCTGCAGTTGGACACATTCTAGCTTTTTATCTGAACTGGAAAAATACTTAAAATCTTCCCACTGTACTGAAGCTGCTTCAAGAGCTAACAAGGTATGATAAATTTGATTGAAAGTCAATGTTGTATGTACAAAAAATCAAATCATAATCTGTGAAAAGGATTGAACGAAAAAAGAAACGGAGAAACCCAAACGACGTTGAACGGCGAAGATGGGAGCGACGATGCCCATAGAAATTCCTCCAACGTGGTAATAGAGAAACCTGGTTTCCAAAAACAATAAAACAATATTTATTTATTACCAAAGATGTGGTTCCTTCGCTGGTCGAGATCAAAGTGAACGAGACCAATAAGAATTTTTACAAAAAACGAATAAAGCACAAAGAGGAATACGAAAAAGAGTTACATGTATAAGAGAATGTAAAGAAAAATATAATAGAACATAGAAGGAATTCCAATTAGAAATAGTGTATGTTTGTAAAGTTATACTATATAAATACGAATCAAAATTGTAATGTATGCAAAAATTTAAGTATGCTATTATTGATAAAGACGAAAATAATGAAAGTTAATAATTTAAGTTGATTAAGGAGCGTTCTCAAACATTCCGCCGCCCCTGAACGAAGTTTCAGCAGACTGGTAGTTTTGCCAACTTATGTATCGGTCGTAGGAGATTTCCACTTGCTGTCTTCAGTGTAACGACACGAACGTGTCCGTCCTTTCCGGGATGTGTCTCTACTACACGTCCCATGGCCCATTTTCCGGGGGGTAAATCTGCGTCTTTGATGACCACTAGATCGTTGATTTGGATGTTCGCTTGCGCCTGCTGCCATCGAGGTCGTTGTTGAAGTGAGGTCAAATATTCGACCTGCCATCGTTTCCAGTAGCCTTGGACCTTGGCTTGCAGTTGTTGCCAACAGGATAGACGGTTGGGTGGCACTTCTAGTAATGGCTCAGGTACAGCCGCATATGATTCACCTAGGATGAAATGAAAAGGCGTTAGTGGGTCTAAGTCATGGTCAGATATTTGGCACAAGGGTCGCGAGTTAAGGACGGCTTCGATTTGACTTAACAGTGTATAATATTGTTCAAAAGTGAAAATGTCTGTCCCAATAACACGACGTAAATGTTGTTTCACTGACTTCACTCCGGCCTCCCACAAACCCCCGAAGTGTGGAGCCGAAGGCGGAATAAAGTTCCACGTAATACCATCACGAGCAAGAGTTTCTGCAACAATGGAATTGAAGTTTGTCGAGAGAACGAACTGATGCATCTCAGATAGTTTTCTAGCAGCTCCGCGAAAGTTTGTGGCGTTGTCGGAGTAGAGCTGCGATGGTTTACCACGGCGTGCAACAAAACGTCGAAAGGCGGCAAGGAACGCGTCGGTGGTTAAATCACTAACGAGTTCTAAATGGATCGCTTTGGATACGAAACACACGAAAAGTGATATGTAACCTTTGGAAAAGGTAGATTTTCGTCCCGATTTCACTTTTAGCACTATAGGTCCCGCGTAATCACACCCGCAAATCGCGAAGGGTCTACTTTGTTGTATTCGCTGACGGGGGAGATTTCCCATCAGCTGCGAAGCGGTCTCTTTGCGTTGGCGAAAACAGGGAATACACTCAAAGGAGATTTTACGGATTAAGTTGCGACAACCGAGCACCCAGTATTCTTGGCGGATGAGTGAAAACAAGGTCGAAATTCCGGGATGTAGATATTTTTTATGCGCGTCGAGAAGTATTAACTTGGTTAGAGCGTGGCCTTTAGGAATAATTATTGGGTGTTTCGTATTAAACGCGACGTTAGCTTGTTGGATTCGTCCCCCTACCCGTAGAATGTTTTCGTCATCTAAAAAGGGTGAGAGATTTATTAGCTGCTTAGGTATCGTCAAACAGTTGAATTTTTTCAAATTTTCGATATAGTCACCAAAATATTGACTCTGTAGCCATTTAATGACCGTTTTTTTGGCGTTGTAGATTTCGGTTGGCCGCAGATAATTCGATGAAGCTGCTTCTGTTTTCCGACATCTAGCGATGAAGCGTTGAAATCTTGCAACCGTTCGAAGAAGAGTGTTCCAAGATGAGATTCTTTTTGCGAGCGTTTCGATTGGATGTTCCATATGGTTGGTCGCCAAGTAGGATTGTGCTGGAACCTTTTTCGCTTCATCCGTGCACCTAGGGTCTTCTTCTGCTTCCACAATGATTGGCCAGCTGGAAGCATCTTCTTGAAGCCACTCAGGACCGGTCCACCAAATATTGTGCGATAACAACTGTGAAGGTGGTATTCCACGTGAAGCACAATCAGCTGGATTGCATGCCGAACGCACATGAAACCAGCGATTTCTAGGTATGGTATCCAAGATTTCCGATGTGCGATTCCCTACGAAAACATTCCAGCGGCGGGGAGGGGAGGATAACCAAGACAAAACGACCTTTGAGTCAGACCAAGCGTATACGTTTTCGAAGGTTATTTTTAATGATTTCTGCACCGAGTCAAGCAGTCTAGCGAGTAGGAGAGCGGCGCAGAGTTCTAAACGAGGTATGCTTAATTGTTTTAAAGGCGAGACACGCGTTTTTGCAGCCACGATAGTAGTCTGAAATATTCCACTTGAGGTTTCGTACCGAGAGTATATGACTGCGGCATATGCAGATGCTGATGCATCAGAAAACCCGTGTAGTTGTAAGGACGAATTCGCCAGGCCTATGTTTCTTGGAATTCTTATGTTAGTTAACATCGAGAGCTCATCGCGGAATTTACACCATTTTCCTACTATTAAAGCGGGAATTTCGTCATCCCAGTCTAGTTTTAAGTGCCACAGTTCTTGAAAAAGGATTTTTAATGTAATGACCGAAGGGGCAAGGAATCCGAGGGGGTCAAAGATTCGCGCGATATCTTTCAATATTTGACGTTTGGTTACAGACTCACTTGTTGTGTGGTTAAGCCGAAAACTAAATACATCGCACTGAGAGTTCCAATAAAGCCCGAGCACGGTAGTCCAAGAATCCGCTTCAGTTTCTAAGGAAGTGGGTTTTATGAAAAGGGAGTCAGATTCTTCGCGAAGCTCAGCACAATTGCTTTGCCATTTACTGAGTTCCATGCCGCATTTCTTAAGGAGTTCGATAAGGGATTTCTTTTTGGCAATGGCTTCAGTTAAAGTGTCACCGCCCGAGACAACGTCATCGACATAAAAATCATTGCGAACAATTTCCGAAGCAACTGGATACTCTTTATCATAATCGCGCGCAAGTTGTTCAAGTGTTCGTACCGACAAAAAGGGCGCACAAGAAGTTCCATACGTAACCGTGCGTAAGCGGAAGTGTTGCAATGGTTCGTTGGGTGATTTTCGCCACACAATACGCTGAAAGTCCGAGTCTTCCTCAGATACGCAAATTTGGCGAAACATTTTTATAATATCAGCCGTAAAAACGATTTTATGACGACGAAACCGAATACAAACCGAAAATAGATTGCGTTGAATGGGTGGTCCTATGAGCAACGAGTCATTTAACGAATTTCCTGCTATGTCCTTGAAAGAACCATCGAAAACCACGCGCAGTTTCGTAGTGCTGCTGTCCGGCTTTAAAACCGCGTGGTGGGGAAGGTAGAAGACGTTATTTTTTTCTATGTCCGAAGCAGGTACCTTAGACATATGGCCAAGCGAGAGATATTCGTCGAGGAACTTAGAATAGCTTTCGAAGAGATCCTTGTCTTTACTGAACTTTCTTTCCATAGACATGAGACGCGAGACAGCTCCATTCAAAGTATTAGAAAATCGCGGGGGTGTTTTAAAGGGTAGATGGACAACATATCTTCCATCTGTGTTACGACGATGAGTTTTAAGGAAATGTTCCTCAATTTCTCTGTTTTCTATAGATAAATTTGATTTGGAGCCAATTTCCTCTATCGTCCAAAATGACTGCAAAATAGCATCGACGTCTGCGACGGAGTGGAGGCACAATGTCCTGGGTACTGTCTGTGATGGCAATTTCCCAGCAAGAACATAACCAAATATAGTTTTATGTGCGATTGGGTGTCCATGTTTGCTATGCACTACATTACCTTGCAGTATGTCCCAAACCTTGTCGGCCCCTAGTAAAATATCAACCGATGTGGATTGATTGAAAAACGGATCAGCGAGATCCAACCGATATAAATGTTCCCAGTCCTCAATAGAAAACGAGTTCGTTGGCAAATTTGTAGTAACGCTGGATAAGATGTAAGTATGAACCAAGATACTAAATAAATCACAACGTGACTTGATGACCAACGATATAAGACCTCTGGATTTACCAGCACTGGTAGACCCAATACCGCTTATCGGTATACGAGCATTCATTCGCTTTAAACCAAGTTTTTTGACACAAGCCTCAGTAATGAATGAAACCTGTGAGCCTGAATCTATGAGGATTCTCACTGGTTGGTATTGTCCGTTGACATCTAGGACTTTTCCAACTGCTGTTGGAAGTAATGTTTGGGGAATATGATGGTCGATGTTAAGCGAATGGTTGTTGATGACCGATAACCCTGTCCCTGAAGTTGAAGGAGTACCAGAGATGTTCGCAGGGTTTTGTTGTGAAGAGTTATTATGAAAATCGCGCTGAGTGGAGTTTCGAACGAAAGCATTTGCTGCAGGGTTGAGATGAGTGGTTACAGAGTCTTCATGAACCAAAGTATGGTGGCGAGTATTACATGTTCTACAACGAAACTTGGATTGGCAGCGAGCAGACGAATGACCAATTCTTAAACAATTGTAGCACACTTTTTTCAGTTTCACGAATTCTCTTCTAGCTTGAATAGATAGTGCAAGAAAATCTGGGCACTGAGATAGTCCATGCACCGAGTTGCATTTTGGACAAACTGAAGGAGGCGATGAAGCATGAAGACTCCTGGCAATTTGTTTCTTGGGTTTAGACTCGCGAATGGTTGCCGCGCAGCTTTCGAGAGCTTCACACCGACGCTCTAAAAATTCGATTAATTGACCGATCGTGGGATAATCTTCAGAAACGCTTTCTGTAGACCATGCTTGCCGAGTTTCAGGGTCCAACTTGTTTAATAGAGTATAAATCAGCCACGGATCCCTGTTGACCGAGTTAATAGAGTTAAGGCCTCTGATGATTTCATCAGCTCCATTTGAAATATTTCGAAGATGGACACTATTCAAACTATGGGCCGACGGAAGATCCATAAATGTTTTTATATAGCTATTAATTATGTACCGCGGCCTATCATAACGTTTTTCCAACCTTTCCCAAGCCTGCTCGTAGGTGGCATCGCATACTGGCAAATGGTTAAGGAGACTAAGCGCTTCATTCCTAAGAGACGATTTAAGAAGATGGAATTTTTGAATGGGGCTTAAACTTGACTTGTTGTGAACTGTACTCTCGAACATATCGCGAAACGTGGGCCACTCCTGGTAGTTGCCCGAAAAAGGTTCTATGCGAAGCGTAGGAAGAAAGCTATTTGAGCCTTGGGACACATTGGATTTGTTCAAGGTCTCAATCAGAACCTGTTGCTGATCAGCGAGTCGACTAACAACATCCTGACTACGAACCGCGCGTTGACGTTCCCTAATTGCAGACTGTAAAACCGTTTTAACCATGAGGTATTTGGCCTCGACTTCCTCGAAGTCGGGCACCGGGTCGAGGTAACTTTTATCATCCGCGAATTCGTAAATTTTATTTTGCGAAGCGTTAAATTCTGTCCACAGATCCTCAGCTCTACTAAGCTTAACCTCTAGCTCATCTACGGATGTCGTTTCCTTAATGGACTCCGTGTACGTGACCAATTTGGTTAGAGAGCCTTTTAAATGACCGCGTGTGAGCCGAAGCGTAGACAAACAAGCAACCGAATGACTCATGCTTAATGAAATTTAATTTAATTGTCTTTACAAGTAAACCAAACAATAAATTTGCAGAAAATGTGTAGAATTTTAAACGAAAGAATATTACACGATTCTGCATGCAAGGGCATACAAACCGATAAGTTCTGTAACGAAACGTTTTGCAATCAACCGAATAGTTCACGAGAGATTTATTGATTGGCTATAAAACTTATCAAATTCGCAATCACAAATTCCCAATCGAAATGTACAATTAAAAGTTTCACAAACAAATTTTTACCGCACGTGTATTTGTCTGCCACAATGTTCTTTAATAGTTTTTCCTCAATTAAGTGTGAATTGATTTGGACACGATATTATTTTTTGAAACAATGTCTAATCGTAGAACACAATATTAATTTATACACGAGTAAATCCGGCTCGAAGGACCAAAAAATGAAAAGGATTGAACGAAAAAAGAAACGGAGAAACCCAAACGACGTTGAACGGCGAAGATGGGAGCGACGATGCCCATAGAAATTCCTCCAACGTGGTAATAGAGAAACCTGGTTTCCAAAAACAATAAAACAATATTTATTTATTACCAAAGATGTGGTTCCTTCGCTGGTCGAGATCAAAGTGAACGAGACCAATAAGAATTTTTACAAAAAACGAATAAAGCACAAAGAGGAATACGAAAAAGAGTTACATGTATAAGAGAATGTAAAGAAAAATATAATAGAACATAGAAGGAATTCCAATTAGAAATAGTGTATGTTTGTAAAGTTATACTATATAAATACGAATCAAAATTGTAATATATGCAAAAATTTAAGTATGCTATTATTGATAAAGACGAAAATAATGAAAGTTAATAATTTAAGTTGATTAAGGAGCGTTCTCAAACAATCTGATATGCCTTAAAAAGATATTTGATCAACTAGCAGAGCATATTAAGGATCAGAAACCAAAATTAAATCCAGAAGTCTAGGTGTTGCGTTGTTAGCATTAAACCAGAAGCTGAGCTGATTAGATCGAGAATCGTGCTCTAATAGGTTAGCATTGAAATCGCCAAAGATAATATAATATGTAAAATCAGCCGCAAACTCAGATAACTTTAAAGCCACTCTGAGACTCAGATAATATATTGACCATTTAACGGACAGAATCGTTACTTACACCATTTCCACAAGTTCTTTTCACTGGTATCATGAAAATAAAATTTAAATTTAAAAGCTCAAAGGAACAGCTGCGACTAAGAGAAAGAAAGATTGCAAGACAAAGGATAAAAAGAATATGCTTCCTATTAATATAGATAAAGATTTGAAAGAGGAATGTTATTTCAAAAATAAAAATATTCATAATAAGGGAGCGTTCAAGTACTATATCACGTAACCCTATTTTTAACACGGTATTAATTTGTTTTCTACGTTTTAGTTGAAGTGCTTTTCTCAATATACATCTAACATTGATAGCCAAATAACAATCTTAGTTCGGATTCGTTTCAGGCACAATTCCTGGCTACTTTCCTCTTGAAATAACGCGGAACAAATTTGGATGCAACGGCGATAAGGACAGCGGCACAAAAGCTGCTGTAACATGGAGGAAATTCTTATGCGATTATCCTGAACCAGTAGCGCGCTGAAAGGATACTCTAAGCAACAACTTCTCCCACCGATTCATATTTATATCTAATTCAGGTCATGAAAATTCGATAACCCTCTTATACAGGAATCAGCGTTAACCGAAATGAACACAAAACATCCTTTTCATCCATCTTTTAAGACGTTTAAGGAGCGCACGCCATTAGCAAAAATTGTAAGACTCACAAACAAAGCTACGGCCTGACTTTCAAAAGAGCTGTTTTATTTATTTATTTATTTACATTTTGAATTTTGCAAAAACTTTTAAAAAAATTTAACTTATTTCTGCTCCACAAATTCTAATACTTTCAAGAGTTCTGCTAATTTCGAAATTATCAACCTCATCGCGCACACTCAAACGAAAACGCAGTTAATCAGTTTTTTTTTTGTGGTCGATGGCGACTTGAAGAGCAAAGAATCTGGGTTTCGGTAAGGTTTCGAGTACCTAACTACCGTCCGGTTCCGTTTCAGTCGTCACGCAACCTCACTTACATCACTGCACACGCTAAAGGCTACCGTCGTCGTGTATCTAAGTATCTTCTTTTGCTACTTTTAGCTTCAGCTTGAGCATCTTCAGTCATCCAGTTGTGCTGTGGCTGCGGGTTAAATTTTCTAATTACACACGGGCCCAGGCACACACACGAAAAGAAACTCTCATTCCCACCTGGAATTGGCCACTCAATGAATTAAATCAACAAATTTTCAAGATGTTCGCCACCGGTGCTGCTGCTGCTGCTGTTGCTGTTGCTGTTGCTGCTCCAGATGATGGCCACTAAGCCTCCCAATTACCAAACCGAACCGTTTGTTAATGTCTCATTTAAATAGGACCACCAGCGGAGAAAAGAAAGTCGTCTCGAGCTACGAGTACCAACTACGAGTGCGAGTACGAGTATCTCTGTACTGTACCCGTTTTTTGGTATCGCGCATATGTATCTTTAATTATCGAAACAACTGTGTGGTGTAAAGATACTCCAACGAATGAATATTTCGCTCCTTGAGATGGTCTCAAGTGCAAAATAATATTTTTTTCTTTTTTTTTTCTTGGGTTTTTTTTAGTCATATTTTTGGCAGAGGGTATCTGGAGCTTTCTGGCTTGGGGGCCTTGTGTACATATGCTGATTAGATCGTGCTAATCGATATGACTGTGATATATTTTATATTTTTATATTGTTTATTCGTATTTTGGGGGTTTTGGGTGCAACTTTTGTGAGACTTGGAATACTTGGAGTATAACAAACGCTCCGCTCCGTTTACGGCAGCAGTGGGATTTTCAAGTGCGTACTTTTGAAATTAGCAGCGCGGGATGGGTTCGAGATGGAGAGAGATGGAGTCTTGGATTTATTCGTTCATTCAAATCGATTAAACGAATCAATAATGTCGAGTGGTGGCTTGGTTGGAGAACTGTGGCAGTGTTTTTATTTCGTGGTGCTGGTCGCTGAGTATTCATAGCGGTAATGAGCTTTAAGTGGGCGATTGATTTGATTTTGATTTTGTTATTTTTTTGTTTTTGGAATGTGTATTTTGGTTTGGTCGTATTGGGGTGGCTTGTTTTTTTTTTTTTTTTGAACACGTGTTTTGTGGACAAGATGAAGTATTGGAAAAAAATCAGCTCAGCGGCGAACTTTATTTGAAAATATCATAAATGACAATACTTAGACTTGCGTTTGAATTTTCTGCGGCAAGTAAAATCTAAAATCTACAGTCGAAAGAAAAATTGACAGTAAATGCGATGTTTTTTTTCAAATCCTGGCAACAATTCCTCAAAATGTTGATAAGCTTTTTTCTTTATATGGTTTTGTAGAAACATACATACAAATGTACTCGTACGTTTTGATTTAAGTTCGTCCAAAATAATTGTCAATTTTTGAAACAAAAAATTTAAGCCTCATTAGAATTGGCGCCATTCAGGCTGTTATGGTCGTTGCAGGGCGGCGAATGTGCATTTTCGCGTCGAGCTTTTGTCCAACGTTCGCAATCCATCGCTTCTTTCAAAATCGCACTGTCCCTGGAGTAAATTGTTTACCTGTATTGATCTTATAAACATGAGTGTAACAATGTGAAGGTCACCTAGAAAAATGAGGCAAAGAGAGCTTCAATGTTGCAATCTCCACGGCATTCTGCGCGCTAACATACGTCTGCCCTCAGATCGTTCTGACCATTTAGTAAGGCAGACGCCTTTGCATATTCACTTAAAGTGACAGTGTACATGTGCAGTTAATTCAGGTGACACCGTTCGTCACTGGTTATCTAAAGAAAATGACTTCAGATTAATTATAAAGTTGGCCTGAAATATATCACCCTATCGAAAAATGATGCATCTTTAGCGAATAATTGAAACTCGACATTTGTAAAGAAAACAGGTGCCGAAAAAAAATCCAGGGCACGCTATATTCCTTGAAATACTCATAACTATTTCTATACCAAACTTTTTATCAATGTATGTATTGTAATGTAAATTTCGGCGAAAATTTCCCAGTGGGCGAAATTGATCATTAGGGGCGAGATCTATCTCCATCTGAACGGATACGTTAACAAATAAAATTTGAACGCTGGAGGTGTTCATCGTGCCTGCCTCATTTTTTTTTCCACTACGCCGTCGCATCCTCGGTAACATAGTTACTGACCTTGATGCGCGATACAAAACTATAGTGAACAAATTTTTTACAAAGCATTTTGATGAATTAAATCTGGAGAGCATGTGGTTTAGACAACTGAACGATTAAATTGCACTTACACGGCTCGAGCGACAATGGACGTTATGAAAAACGCGTCACCGGTTCGCGTACGATATCTATTTGGGGAATTGCAGTTGCTGGCAAGATTACTCGAATCGACCACTCCAGAGAGACGCAAATATTCAACAAAATATGCGTCTCTCACTTTATAGATGTCATCTTCTCAAAGAACTCGAAGTCCAAGTTAACATTTAGAAAAAAAGCTGAAATTGTGTTGTTAATGAGTGTTTTCTGGGCACTATGTATTACGAGCTACTTTATGTCGCTCGAATCATTTCAAAGGTCTTGATAGACTTGACAAGTCTATCGATGCCACATCGTTCAAAAGTCAAATGTTCAAATGCCGTGGCTTGTCTGGATGTCGTGAATCCTATGACTATGGGGCATAAATCAGGCTGAATGTGATCGTGCATGAGGTATGTTGGCTTCGATCACCTCTCTGATTTATGGCTTATTCGGGCGGACCTGCGATTTGAGAACAACCTAAAAGAAAAAGTTTAATTTGGTCAAATCGCACGATCTCAGTGACAGTTCACATCGCCTCTGTGTTGCTGTTGCAACAACATGTCGTTGGTATCCATTTAGCCCTCGCCGTTGATGGTGATGGCCTGGCCAACGTCGTTCTCAAAAAAATATGGACCGATGACGCCGCCAATCCAAAATCCACACCAAACAGTGACATTTTCGGGATGCATTCGACATTATTGAATCCTATGTGGATTTTGTTTCTTGACATACTTATTCATCAAGAAATGGGCCTCATCGCTGAAAATGATTTTTCAATAAAAATAAGGGTCAGTTTCTTACTGGTCCAGAGCCCATTCGGCGAACACACGTCGTTATCTATGACCGTCGTTTGCCTTCAGCTCCTGGGTCACTTGAATTTCGTACGGGTGCATGGAAAATTGCGACGCAAAATTCGTCAAGTTGTGGTCTGCGATAGGCCGAGTTCTTGTGTGCGATGCGAAATCGACTGCCTCGGATTTTCCGGCACACTCTCACGGACGATGGCGATGCTTTCGGCAGGTCTTGCGTTTCGCCGACGTACAAGTGTTGGTTGACCATTTACTGAACCAGTTGACC
Organism: Orthonevra nobilis; assembly: GCA_963555765.1. Classification (NCBI taxonomy): domain Eukaryota; kingdom Metazoa; phylum Arthropoda; class Insecta; order Diptera; family Syrphidae; genus Orthonevra; species Orthonevra nobilis. The sequence goes on from OY743224.1 coordinate 38,581,541, forward strand.
CAAATTTATTCATCACACTTTGACACTTTGAATAATATTGTCGAAAGGACGATTATGGCGACCGTAAAATGGGACGAACGTTGCCGAAAAAAACACGCATTTTGATAAAGCAATTTTATTATTTAAACGTATATCCATCTATGAAAAATTACAGCCAATTTTACAGATGTAGCTTCAAAAATATGGCCGCTATCATAACTGTCAAAGTTTGGAGGTCCCTATTGGAAGACCCTTTATGTACATACTTTGTCTTTGTTTGTCAAAGTATATGAGGGATTTTATCAACGATGCATGAAGGGCTAAAGTATATCGATTACAGCCTACATTCTTAAGGTATGTTGCTCCCAAGTATTTTAAGCTGGCTCCAACACGATGTGAACAAAATTATTGCTGTTGCTGGGTCAGATGCAGAGATGCAAAATATTGTCTGAAGTCTTGAAGCTTTAAATTTATTTAACTCTTATGAGGCAACTCCTCCTCAACCTACGGCTTTATAACATAGGGCAGTTTTTTTCTTTATTCAAAATATTGGTCTAACACTATTATGCACTGTGGCTGGTATTCTGTATAAGCCGGTCTTTAGACATATTGTGTAATTATTTGAGCGAAAAGAAATCAGTTTTTGGAATATCTGACCATTGGCAAATTGTATCGATTGGATACTACTTTTTGGCACTTTTTGAACTTGCCTTTCAATTGGATCAATTGATAGGTTCGAGGTCCGAACCCTTGAGTAACCATTCATCACTTGCCATTGAAAACGAATAAATAAATCTCTTTCTTACCGCTGCAGCGTCAATCTCCAGACTAAGATCCTCATCAACCTTTTCGGGTGAGGTAAAACAATCACGCTTATTTCAAATCACTCAAGAATTGACGCCAGCTTACCACGGAGTGTGTATAATATTCACATGCTATTTATTCAACGTTATTTTTCGGAACTATAATATTGACGACCCTGAATGTTTTTTAAATGCTTTGTCTTCTTTTTTCAATGGATTTTTTTTATTTAATAATTCCTTAAACGCTACACAAAAATGCTTATGTCTAGCTTAATTAACTTTACTATGCCTTAAACAACTTACTGGCCCTTTGCGGGCACTCTAAGCTAAACCTAACAAATTAAAATAATGTCTTTCGACTTAATACTAACTAAAATTTTATACTTAAATTGAATTAACATCAATCTCCGTCCAGCCACCAATAGTTTCGGTAGGTATTGCCTTCGACCTCAGCCCTGTCGGGGTCTGACACCGCCCTACTGAGCCGAAGAGTCCCTGGTGAGCTACTTGCGATTTATTAGTCGTAGTCAACACCCCCGTCCACAGCTTTTCGAATAACGTGGAAGATTAACGGCACCGCAAATCTATCCTGGACCAGACTTTTTCTATCTAATAGAGAAACGCTTCAGGGGGAATAAGGCCGTTAAGGCGCTTAGTCTCGTGGTGCATATCATTGGGGTTAAAAGCCCCGGAGATCAAGTTGTTGGTCAAAGTCTTTGCTTTTGCAATGCGACTTCGAATAAGCTATGTCAGAAAGTTATCCACTCTGATCCGGTTGGCCCAGTTGTACAGGACCTCATTACTATAGAATTTTTTTTACTCAGACTCTGGGGTTCTATATAAGTGGAGATAAGCCCTAAGCCATTGTCTGTCGAAAGCCCAAATCTTGTCCATTAAGCTTGTTCCGACATTGAACAAAACGGGACATCCATAGGCAAGAACAGGCCGAATAAGGGCCGTCTAGCAGATCAGACTGCTGTGAAACTCTGTCTCATTTTCAAGGCAAATGCCGTTTTGGCTCTGGCTTGAGCAGTATCTATATGTTTATAAAAATATAGATATTGACCTAGCTTCGATTCGCCAGTGGCTGCCCGTTTTGTCCAACGGTAGATAATATTCGCCACTTCTTTTTATTATTTCTAGAGGCCTTAGACAACATAATCCTGAACAGAAGGGTCTCGCATTTTTGGAAATTGATCTACAATTTCCAATCATCGCAATATCCCTGAATCTTTTCGAAATCACGTTACAAAAGACTTACGATGACCTCGATTTTCGGACATGATCTGTACACCATCTAGTCATCAGCGAATGCTATTGAGGGGCGGAGAGATCCTTCGAGATCGCTTGTGAAGATCGTAAATAAAATCGGCGAAATAACTACAGCCTGTCGTTGATTTTCGTTAATCTCAAAAGCCCCAGTAGACGTTACAATGTCTGTTGGTGAGCATATCTAAGATTATGTACATCAGCGGTTTGCTTATGCCGAGCTGGTCTAACTCGAAAAAGATCCCACGCAACCATACAGTGTCAAAGGGATTTTCCAAGTCAATCAGGAAGGCAACCGCGCATTGTTTCTTAACTTTGTTCCATTGGATATCCGATTCCCAGTTAAGACGTGGCATTTAGTTTTTTAAGTGTTCTTTAAATGTAAGTCGACCCTAAACTTTGTTTTCTCGAACACATCCGCAAAGCGCATATGAAAAGAGGTGAACAGCTTTTCTCCTTCTTCTAAAGATTCAGCCGTAACCGTGGATGGTAATCTCCAGAAATATTATCGATTTGCTAATCGTTTTATAGGTACTAAATGTTTGCTTTAATTAAAGATTATATTAAAATCATATTGGATGCACTGTATGATATATGTGGGTCAAGTGTCCACCTGTAGCCCAGTGGCTTTTCTTCAGCATTTTTTTCTAGCAGTAAAAAGATTTGCTTTCAAATGAAGACTTACAACTTTTTAAAGTGATCAAGTAACTTTAAGGTGCCCTTAATACTGAATTCTATTTAACATTTGCTATCTAAAAATTATTCGTAATCTTTTGGCAAACTTGTTTAAATCACGGCTCCTGTTTCATATCAAATCACACTCAAGACTCTCATGCGCGTTTTTTAGGCAAAACCAAATATTCTTTTTCTAAGCAAACCTCATTTACAAAAGTATAAGGTTTCATGAAAGCACTTAGTTTTTTTTTCCCGCGCGAAAGGGTTTTCAAATCGTTTTGTTGTTAGGATCCCGATTTAATTAACTTGTCACTTGCATTTTCAAAAATTCAATCGAAATCCCTAAAAAATGTATTCGCTCCCATTGTGTGTGATTGTAAAATACCAGCGCCTTCTCGAATTACATCTGCGCAACGAAAACTAGGAAAAAAAAATCACCAACATCATCATTGATTAGCCCTCTGTGGGCTTTTTTGGTATGTGTGTGTCCTTAGTCCTTCTCTAAATACAAAAAAAAAAAACTACTACTTTTATTGAATAATTCCTGACAGGAATGTAAAAATTCTCTTTGTTGAACTCGGACTGGAGTGTTTGAGTGATGAGGAGAGGAACGCGTTAATGAACAAAGAGCCGTAAACAAAAGAAATTAGCGCGCTTGTCTGTCAAACTCAATTTTAGCTGATATGATTTTGCGCTAGTCGACCGACCAAGCGTCTGCCATATGTTTGAATATATCCGTAATAATGTGCGCACAAGGCTAATAAATAAAATAAAAAAAATAAAAATTAAATACACACAACAGAAATCGTTGGATTCAATTTGGCCATTGACAATGCTCAAGTGGCCAGTTCAGGATGTTGGGTTTTTTTGTTTTTTTTTTTTTTCAACCCTTCTTCCTACATCGAAGCCAGTGGGAGGGGACCATGCATATGTTTGTACATGAATATGAAGCCCACTCGCGAAGATATTTTTCGATTTGAGTACTCGTCGAGATGTGGGCACATTTAGAGTTGGTTTTTAAGTGAAAATTTGGTACCAATCGAGGAGACCTTTTTTATTGGCAGCTAATTAAGTGAAAAATTCTTATCATTCATGACAACGATTTAAGGCAAATAGAGTACGATTTAGCGTATGCGGGTAGAAGTGAAAAGACAAGTTGCAAATGGCGTTGGTTTATATATAAAAATACAAGATCAAAAGCGTCTATTTTATTGCTATGCTAGTTGGCAGCTGACAGTCTAATACTGAATTGCAAATTTTGAAATAAGATAAAATGACAAGGACATCGGTCTTTGAAGCATTATCGCAGCTTAATTGCATCAACGTGATGTTCAAGCAAGCAGTCAAACACCACACGGATGAAGAGTTCCAGCAACAACTGGAAAAAATAAAACCAGGACCGGACACGTTCAAGAAAATTAATTCGATAGTCGGAAAATCGAATAATTCACCGGACATTCTGCGGAACGGAGACCAAGAGGTTACCACGCCAATGGAGAAAGCAGAAGCTTTTGCAAGCCATTTTGAGCAAAACTTCACGGAAAGACCATCAGTGCACCTTCCTGAATTCTTAGCAGAGGTCAACGAAAAGGTCGAAGAACTCTCAAACGACCATAGCAGCATCACAACATTAAGCAGTGATAATACGACAACATTCCACAACAACAACAACGATATTTTCACCAATGCAGGAGAAGTAGAGGAGCTGTTTTTGAGTGCAAACTCAAAAAAATCAGCTGGTCCTGATCGTATCTCCAAGTTTTTATTAAAAAAGTTGCCGAACGTTGCGATCCTACTGCTCACCATCATCTTCAACTACTGCATAAACAACGGATATTTTCCCACCTCGTGGAAAATAGGTCAAGTTGTTCCAGTTCCAAAGAAGATCAACAGAACGTGCATTGAAGGATATCGGCCAATATCACTATGCCACTATCACTATACTATATATCAAATGGAATTTCCCAGACATTTGGTAAGAATAATCCTTAGTTCACTAACAAATAGGTTCTTTTTTGTTCAGGTCTTTGATGCTTCTTCATCCATGAAGCTCCTAAGAGGGGGTGTCTAGCAAGGAGGAAGAACAGCACCAGAGCTGTTCAACATCTATACGGCAGATCAGCCAGAGAACGATCCTCAAACAAAAACGTTATTATATGCGGACGACTCCATCACATACGCAGCATCACCTTCACCAATTATAGCAGCGCCAAGGATCCAGGACCACATTAGGAAGCTCTTTGATTACTACACAAAGTGGGGACTCAAAGTCAACAGCAACAAAAAAGAACAGATTTTGTTGATTTATTTTTGTGGGCTATTAAGAGATGTTTCTGTTGATCTTGCCCACCTCGCGAACTTTTTGTAACTGTGACGCTCTTCTCCACGCTAATATGTCATCTCTCAGATGTGGCTCTACTTATCCGAAGCAACACTGCCGAAGAGCTCTAGGTGTGCATTGATTGCCAAATCCAAATCCTTTTTTTCCAATGCCTTATGTGGTCTCCATTTCAAATTGTAATCCACCTTCACTCACAGATTTTTGTAGGTCGATGTCTGTCGTACATCTTAAGCTTTAAATTTGTTTTAGCAATGTGAGGCGAGCGAATGTGCAAAGCTTTGGTTTTTTGTGAGTTAATTATTAATCCATGGTCGTAACAGCAAGCTATTATCGCCTTAAACTCAACTTGCAATAGTCTTGCTGCCTCCTCAACATTCCTGTGACTTACTACTATAGCCGTGTCGTCAGCATAAGTGTATCCTGAATTTTTAAACGGAGAGCAAATTGTTAACATATATAATCAGGACCAAAATCAATCCCTGTGGGACACCGTACACGATTTTTTCCTCTTCATGTTTGCCCTATTTGACATTAAAAGTCCGATTGCAAAGGTTTCCTTTCAATCCAATTTCCAGCCGTTTTGATATCTGCTTGTGGCTTAAGGCATCTTGAAGTCTCTATGTGTGGTTTTTAACAAGGTTTATGTGCAACTTGTTGGCGAAGTCCCCCAGCTGCGAATTTGTTTACAGGGTCTACGAAATCACTATCATGGAAATATGGTATGGTCTCTCTTAACTTTTTAAAGCTTTGAAACTTCCGTTTGTAAAAAATTTGCAAATTTTTTGTTAAGCTTATTCCGAAATTCTTTGTATTCTTTGTGTTAATTTTCGTGATGCCTCTTGTTATTGCAACGCCTATAAAGTGGGTCGAGTTTCTAACATTCATTTTTCAATTCAATTGTCATTCAACTATTTTCGGTGCTCATTACTCACAAACATCTTTATGTTGAGTTAACTCATCGCAGTTAAAGTCAGTTATTTTGTTTCAAACGATGTGGCTTAGAAACTGTCGTACTTTTGCTTTTATTTTAATTTGCTTAGTCTCCAAATTAAGTCCAAAGTATTTCTGTAACTATTGACTTCACTTTGAATTAATGTTTTTGTGTGTATTTGATTCAAGCTCGGTCCACGCACGTGTTCGACAATATACAACTTCATTCATCTCTTAATATAAAATCAATTAAATTCCAACTGCATTGATATGATTCATCAATGAAGTACTCATCTCCTCGCCTGAAGTACAGCGCGAACAAAATATCTCTGCCACATTTTAAGAGCTCTGAAACTGCTTTATTTACTGACTCATCTGTTAAAGGTCGTTTTTTTATGTTCCATCACTTTCTCATAATCGTTAAGCAGCTGCTGAATGTTCAGCATAAAGACCCTTGTGGATCGATGATTAGATTTTATTCCCAGTTAAGGTGACTGCAGCAAGACTTTTGATCTTCTATTATAGAAATTCTAGATCTTTAAGCTCGAAGACTTTTTCATTCGCGGTCATTTTTTCCTTTTTCACCTTATAACTCTGGTACTACAAGTTCATCTTTTGCCTTCTTCTCCTGCTCACAGTCGTCGTGAAACCATGAGACCACATAGTTTGTACCGGGGTAAGTTGATAGTCGGGGCTGTTTCCTGAATTACAGTGCTCATTTGGAAGTCTTTCATTTAAATGTTCTCTGTAGGCTCTGACTATTTCGGCTGTTCTGAGGTGTTCCGTGTTGAATATCCTCCTCAATCGAGCTGTCAGATTGGTAGAAGCCAGCATTTCAAGAATGTTTGATGAGTGGCTTGAGTCAATTAGCATTTGGTTGATTTGGTTGGCAGTTCGACCCTTTTAATTCAGGCAGATTGTTATGCCAAAATCTAGTTCATATAGTGAAGGGTGCATTTGCTTAACTCTCCGATTAAGTTGTTCTCTCTTTTCCCTTATTTGTAAGTAAATCCGGTCATATGACCAAATTAAGGGAACCTAACAAATAAAGAAATAAAGTTAGAATACGTCGTTCTTGCACCACTTTGGACATCAATTGCAATGTTATAGAACTGTCATCCTGCCAAGTATGTCCCAAAGGAACACTGTTCGAATAAGGTCGGTTGATTAGGCAGCCCAATCCAAATTCTCAATACCGACGCAAGAAAAACGTTCTCAGACAATTATGGTATCACTGCATTGCTTGACTGCTGGAACCACACCAGGCCGCCGAACGTAAACTCCTTTTTGTTTTGTCCAGTTATTTAAAATTTCCAGCTGACGACTCTACGATTGATGTCAAATCTTGGGGCCCTTTTCCCGGCTTATTATGAGGTCGTAGGAAAGCTTTTCGTAGTGAGGGCCTGTGGTGCTGGTTGGTCTCTGCAGATATGTCTGGAATCATAGGCAATCAATTTTTCTTGATTCTTAATTCTATAGTCCTCCTGTTTTGATGTTAATTTGGGCCTCTCGCGATTTCTTTTTTGTTTTAAAAAGTCGTTGATTCTTTCGTTGATAAGAGCTTAGAGTGCTCTTCTTTCAACTTCACTCTTTTTCAGAAGGAGTGAAGAATACTTTTTTTTGCACTTGAATTAAATTTAAATTTTGAAGTTCCAGGACAAGTTGACTCGCTCTTCTTTTCTTAGACGCGACGTACTTTAAAGAAAACCTGTGCTGATGTTTTGAGCAAAGTCATTAGTCTCAACACAGTAGCCTGGTTATATTATTCTCTAGATCGATTTAGGCTTCTTTCTATTTTTTTTTAATTGCTTTGATATTTTACATATCGACCCTTGAAGGCTGTTAACGTATCATTTTTTTCATTTTAGTCCCATGCAGAACAAAAAACATATTCCTATGGATAGTGACTGACCGAAGATTCGGCTTCGGTTTCGGCTAAAAAAATTGGTTCCGGCCACAGTTTCGGTTTCGGAAAAAAATCGGTTGAAACTCAGTCGTCATGCAATAGAGCGTGCCGTTTGGCTGAAGTAACAGTGGCTGCCTCAAGACACCCAGTGTTTTGGCCCATTGTGATACCACGAGGGTTATGTGGATAAGCGTATCTATGTTGGGGAGGAAGATGGTTTTGAGAGGCTTTCCTTCTGGGTGGTGAAGAAGGGGAAGGTGGAGAGAATTATTTGGTTTCTCTAATGAACTTGGCAAGGTCTTTTGGGTTTGCTTTAACAAATCGTGGCAAAGCTATGAAGAAATGGGAACATGGATTTCTAAATCTTGATATCGTTATGGTCGGGCATTCACAGAGGAGATGGGTGACGATCCTCTCAGGCGATTTCTGCAGAAATCATTTGACTGCACGCCTAGTCTTCCCACATGTCTGTCAATAAGACAGTGTCTCATGAGAACAGATACGAGAACATCTTAGTAGTTGTGACTCAAGTTAATTAGCTTTCTGATTTTCTGTTTGTTAAGTAGGTTCCAGGTTTGCCAGGCTGATGTATTTATTTTTAATGCTTAGTTTGACCGTACCTTACGGGATGTCAATGCATTGTGTGGCGTATCTGTATGGGTGCATTGTACCTGCACGGCAGGCTCATCTGCTCTGCAGTTTCCTTGGATATCCTTATGCACTGGCACCCCGTAAAAGTGAATGGTGGAAAAGTTCACTATCTTCAAAAGGGAAACCCGACATTCCTTGACAATCTTAGATGTAGTGTTTAGCTCAGGGATAGATTTTGTGGCAGCTTAACTGTCAGTGAAGATGAATAATTTCTTTGCAGAAATGCTATTTTACAGCAGCCACTTTGCGATCGTGGTAAACCAAGGAAGGAGGGTTTTACACTAAGATTACTTGAAAAGATAGACTCCCACTTTTTGTTCCAGTTTTGACCCATCGGTTGATATCGTGATGGAGCCGGCGGATATCGGGAAACCTGCGGATACGAGTTTCGAAGTTCGAGGCGGAAATTTGTTTTTAAAACTATAAAGTCTCCAAAGATTGTGGAGTGACCAAAATCATCCCTGATGCATGGTGGGATTGCATTGAGTCCTACCAACGCAAACTTTCTTTGTTGTTCGACTTGCACGGTTAACTTCGTGCGAGTTCGTGATCCGTGTGGTCAGGTATGGTCACCAGCTGACCTGAGTTTGTGTTTTTTTTCACGCATGAACGTTGCGCAAAGTGTCAGGTCAATTCGGACGAGATAGCTTTCTAAATTACACTTAATTTAAACAATACCAGTTATAGAACAATGCCAACTCCAACATGTCTAAATAAGTTTCGGTTTCGGCTGAAAATCCGGTTTTAAGTGTAAAATGTTAGTTTGTAGCTCAACAGCTCTTTTGAGGGCCATGGTCTAGCCTTTTGTATGTGCGTCTTACATATTTCGCAAATGATAGGAGTTGCACCTTAAGTTTATTGCCGGATTTGAACCCGAGTCTCCACGCTCAGAAGCGACGGGAAAGCAAATTGAATTGTTTCTAATCTTCTTCCCCGATCGAAACTGAGTGGAAAGAGAACTATAACGTCACAGTTTATAGTTCCAGAAAGAATGTATGTATGTTCGAAACTACCGAACTCAAAAATGTGGGAACAGATTTTCCAATCGATGCTTGAGCTATAATACAACGGATATTGTTAACGAAAAGTAAATCCGACTGCTTCTAATGAAGCCCTCCCTTAAGACGGAAATTTGTCGCGTCAGTTAAATTCACGGCACTGCTTGAGTCCTAAATTCAACACATATGCAAATAATTCTTTGTCAACTGACCTAATCCATCATTGAACGTTTCAAATCTCTCTCGAACTTCATTCGACAAAAGATAACAAATAACAAATTGAATAATTAATCAATTCAATTTGAATTTGGCACTTTTCCAAGTCAAAGAGGGCAAGAATCGGAAGTCAAAATCTCACTCCACCTGATCTTCTCGTACGCTAATTACTCAAGGAGGTCGGTCCCATTACCATTCGAACAGATGCAACAAGCAACACTGTCAACGATCCTCTCATGATCGGTTCCATCCAAAAAAAAAAAAAAAATCCAATTACTCCAACAAAACACTTGAACATGTTTTTCTTACTCCAGTAATCCCATCGTTGTCATCGAGCGGGACCCTAATTTCCACCTCACCATCGCCGTCGCTACGATAAAGCTTGACACTGGCAACAGCTACGACGCAGAGTGCCTCATTGTCTGGTTCCGAATGATTCTTTGTCCCCTGACGGATTGTTGTAGTTCATAGTCGTTGTCGCTTCGTGTCCGTCTATACGTATGTTCGTCGACCGCTTCAACGGACGATCGTCCAGATGATGTCATGTGGATTGTTTTCTCTGTAAATATTCTGCCACTTGACGCCCGGAAAGTGGAAAAAATTATTAAATTAATTTTTCTGTCCGTACAAATACACACACAACGACGCGCGCAGGCGTACATGCACGACTTAATTGGACGACACCTTGATACGTTGATGATCATGCCGGCCGATATCTCCCCTTTTCTATCTCATCATCGAATTAAATTCGATGGATTGTTTGTTGTAATCACAAGCCAGGCGAAAGGTAGCCAACGGACTAGAGAAACAGAAACAAGCTGTCTCGAGGAGAGGGCAAATTTGTATCTACTCGTACACAGATTCAGATACGGGCTTCAGACTCGAAAGACGAAGAACGCGCTTTGGTTGACAGAGTGGATGGGTGAGTTGACGATATTTTTTTGTTTGTGGTTGTCGAAATCCCAGCTAAGATTTTTAAGACTTTAAGTGGCCAAATAATTTTCTATTATCTAGCGGAGTTTTCATTCATCAGATACTTTATCTGCTTGGATTGTTGAATTAAAAAGTTTTACTCGACCGCTTTTTTTTTTTTTTTTTTGTATAGTTCCTAAATTAATTTGTTATTTTTTGTTGTTGAATGACCGTTCAATGAGCGTCGAGTCGAGAGGTAAGAGGGTGGATAATTATACAAAATACAGTACAGTTTTTTTTTTTTTTTTCTATTTGAGCTCACCTCTTGGGAGACGTGTGTGGAATGTTGGACGAGCGTAGGAGTGTGGGAATCATAATTCACTTGATAGAATGATAAAGCTTATGGAGAGGGCTAATCTGGGTGCCCGAGTTTGTTTGTTTAAGATATTGTTGTATTGTGCCTAATTAACTGAATATAAAATGAATTATTGAAATTTGAAAAGTCAAAATGATGGTGGAACCTTGGTTCATACAAAAAGTCAAAAGGTGGGTTGGTTGTGTCGTCGGCAAGGCCACGTATTTGTTGAGCGTATTTTCGTTTATAATAAATAAAAAAAAACGTTTTTTATTTCCGATGGCTTCCTAGAAAAATCTAAAAAAAAACTGACAGACAATTTAGGACATTCCTTCTAAAAGAAGACTTTTTCCTCGAAATTTTCAAAAATTAATTTTCTTTTTCTTCGGATTCTTTATCTGCTTGTAAGAAGAAATAAATCAGTTGAAGCGTGCCCCGGAGAACGAACGTTTAGGCAGCTGACCGATGCAGCAAAAAAGGCCCGGATGGAGCAGTAGGAGATTTTAGCGGCTCAACATGAGCAGCTAGAAGAAGAGGAGCAATGCATCTATGGACCGATAAGCGGCAATAATAAACACATTTGTGTAAAGACATCACAAAACTTTAAACGCGTTTTTTTCGAAAACAAGTTTTTAAAAATTACTGACATTCTCCTGAGACCGCTGTAATTAACATATCGACCTGAAATTTTGAGAGCATACTCAGAAAATATATCTTCACCGAATGACGGACCGTTTTTTCGAAAGATCCATTTTTGCATTTATTATTCACCTTTTTATGCGAAAAAAACGCGAAAATTCGATTTTTTTTATTTGCCGCCATATTTCGAAATTTGTACTTAACAAAAAACCCATCCGTCATTCCATGACCCAATGGTCACAGTTTGATAATATGCTTTGAATTTGTGTTTCAGATCAACAAAGTGGGGGCAGTGAAGTCAGCCGTTTACCTCCGGCGAATTTGAGGAGCTGTTTTCGCGAAGCTGCATCGGCCGCTATTTTTTCTTATGAATATCATGAACAAAAGCAATAAAAAACCGGCCTCAAAAATCTTTACTCGTTTCCTTTAATAAAACAAAATGTAAACACCTGAAATATGGCACTCCAAGGACAAAGTCTCCCTTGAGGAAGACATTGAAAATTTTGAACCTTAAAGTTTTCAAGATAACCAAAAGTTGCTCATAAAGCTGATCAGTGAAAACATGAAAATCCAAAGTAATGGTATGAAATTGTCTCAAAAATAAAGCATAGCTGAAAGTTGCCTTCATATATATTTATTCCAATGACCTAAACTCAAATCATACAAAAGCCAAAACGTAAAAAAGAATCCAATTCAAATATGGGTGTTTTTTAAGAGAAAAATCTCAAAACAGGGGTCAGACTTGGCACGTGTCTTTGACACTTTTGAGGAGAACACTTTGGGAAATTACCATGCAAGGAATCACACCCAAAAGACATTTAGAAGTCGTGGAAGGTTCTGTAGAGGGAGCCTATATCACTGTGAATGGCAAGAGATAAATACAATTGAATTGCGATATTTTGCTTCTTTCTGTCGATAACAATGTCTACAACATGCTGTATAGTATGTCAAAGTATCAGCCTGTCAATGAGCCACCTTCATTTAATTTAGAACACTTTGTGCGGACATCCGGGCCAACATTCGGCTACCCACTGAAGAAGATGTTGGTGCTACCATAAAAAACCTGAAGCTTCAAACGCTTAACTTGCTGGAGTTCTTAAAACTAACCGAAATATTTATGGTGTGAAGCCATGCATTAGATCATGTTTCAGTTTTGCGAGGAGGAATGCATGCCCGACAACTGGAATATCTACTCCATCAGTTCCATCTACAAATAAGACGCTTGCAACAACATTCGTCGCCCCAGTGTATTGCGTGAACGTCAGATTAATACGATCCAATCATCAAATACCAGTGTGATTATCATTATTACATTTCACATAACGCCAACATTTTGGAAAAGACCTAAAACCTTCAAGCCCATACTCATACAAAGCTTGGACCAAATTCAGGATCCAGATAATGTCGCGATTTCCAGATTTATACCGGATTCAGCCAAGGAGATTGAAAGTCAGGTTATTTCTTGGTCCTTATTCTTGAACAGTTATTGCGACACTAAAAATGGTAGGCATTATCCTTTGTAATTCTGATTAGGTCTTGGAATAGGCACGCAATATTGAGTTCATCGCTGCACCCAACACGAAGAAGAAAGGAAGATCGAACACCATCCTGGATAACACATCACAATCGACAAATTTAACATTGACGTAGTAAGGGGAAGCCATCGTGAACCTCAGTCTTCATACTTTTAAAAAAATGTAGACCAAGCGCCGATTTCGCAGCTCAAGTTGATGCCAGGAGGTTTGGTGTAACCGTGACGAATATAAAGCAGCTTTAGCTTCAAGCGTCGATTGAATGATAAGAGAGTTAAGTTCATGCCACTAAATTAAAGACCAAAAAAAGTTCAAAGGCAACATCCGAGTTGAAATAGTAACGGGACGCCAACCACTGTGATGAAAATTGTCAGAAAAAAGCCTGCTTTTGTTAAACCAATAACGGTGGACATAACTTTCCATAATCCATTGTCAACGAGAATAGTTGTTTTGACCAGATTGAAATGGCGCACCTCTTATTGTCAACAGAGTAATGGGTCGCAGGTCTCGTCTGTGTAAGAAGCTCTTTTCGCGCCTTGAAAATCAGACTTATTTTAATAATATTTTAGTTCATTCGATTTCGCGGTGCAAAATATCAATTTGTGCTTGAGCAATGTTGGGAAATGTAGAACGCAGTGTTGCCGAAACAGTGCAAATTTGAATAGTGAATTTGAAGAAAAAAATTTTGACAAAATAATGCACTTACCACTTACTGGCTAAAGCAAGTTAATGAAGAGAGTTCGTGGGTATAACTTGCTGGCCAACGTTATTCGCATTTTGAAAGTTGTGTGATAGACTGATGAACGGACGGACGGACAGCGGATAATGTGCACTACTTACATAATAATCTACATTTGGTTAACGTGAATAAAAAATCTTTATTGCACTGATAGACAAACAACTAAAAATATAAATTTAGTTATAAAAGTTAGTTACTTCGTTACAATACCTTTTTGCGTCCCAAGTAATTTTTTTCATTGATTCCGACTCTTTGCACAAAAAAACTAAAGCGTTTAATTTTTCTTGCCTCAAGGTCGATCTCAGAACGGATAAACGTTCTGCAGACTCTGTTTTCGCAGAAACGAAGATAGACTCTCTAATGACGAACAAGCTGGTTTTACCAAAATGCTTTACAAAGATGTGTGGCTTCGAAAATGTATGCATTGTTGAACTAACTCAGTCTCTAAATCGTTAGGGTATACTTCTCCGAAGGACAGAACCTTTTTTGTGCGGGTTGATAGGGAAAAACATAAAAAACTATTCCTACAATTTCGCTCTCTTCACTCATACAAATGGTGGGCAGAGGGTGCTAAGGCCGAGAACTGATTGGGAGGCGCTCGGGCGGGGAACTAGCTGTTCGCTACTCTCGGAATGTGTAATGCCAAGTGAGAGAGGAAAGTCATCAGCAAAATTTGTTGCAGACTTCTATCTGTGAGACATCAGAAAACCGTCATGCGAAAATCTTTTTGATTTCAATAAAGTAGCAAAAAAAAAACATAAAAAATCGGGCCCCAAATCTGCCGCCCTAGGCTCGAGCCTACTCAGCCTGCTGGTAAATCTTTCACTGGTGGAAAAGCTGGTTTTCTTCATTGTTGTTCGTGGTAAATCGGCTTCAAGCCTCCGGCTGAACATGAAGCCATAAAAATGTATGCCACCGTACTTGCTGGCCGACTTGCTTGAAAAATGTACCTGTGTGACACAAGTCGTCCAACAATCGATTTTTTGTGATTTTTTTACGCCGATGGTCCCTTTTTTTAGTTGGCTGTCATTAAAGATTGCTGAATCAGATGACAATTTAGGCAATCAAGAACAATATTGTTGCAATTCGTGATTTACTTAAGTTCTTTGTCCCAAAAATGTTTTTAAAAAAATTGGGTTGAATGATCGCTCGTCTATTACATAATTCAGCGAAGGTTTAATTCGTCTCTATAAATCAAAAGTCGTTGAAAAATATAGAGCAGTTTTAATTAAAAGCCTTTCAAAAAGGAAACTTACAGACTAAAGAAGTAATTTTACAATGATTTTCTTCCTTTCTTCATACCTTCGAAACGCGCGAAGACTATCAACACTTTTTCAAAGGGGTACAAATAAAGGGTTTTTCAAAGGGACGCTGCAAAAGTAGAGCAACAGGGACAGCAAACGACGGCATATTTCTTGCCGTTTTTTTGCATTTCTCTTCAGTAAGGTTTGCCATTTCATGATGGAAAATTATTAAAATTTACTAACGAAATTCGAAGTCTGTGGCCTCAACGTTAAGAGCGCTACGTCCAATTTATGGTCGACATAATCGTCCTAGCAAATCAACAATTGAGCGTTTAGTGAAAAAAATTGATTAAACGGGCACAGTACAAAATGTTCCCGTGCCATTGAGACAAAGAAGTTCCCGCAGTGTCGAGAATATTGCTGCCGCTGAGGCTTCAGGTGCAGAAAGCCCAAATGTGTCTTTCACACGTCGGTCTCAAGCGTTGGGCATCTCTGTGACGTCGTTGTAGCGAATTTTGCGAAAAGATCTTGGCCTACATCCTTACAAGATTAAATTGACGCAAGAACTGAAGCCGCTTGACCACCAGAAGCGTCGTATGTTCGTGAATTGGGCTGAGCAACAACTTGAAAATGATTCGGAATTTCATCGAAAAATCATCTTCAGCGATGTGGCTCATTTCTGAGTGAATGGCTCCGTCAATAAGCAAAATATCCGGTATCGGTCAGACAGCAATCCACACGTATTCCATGAGTCATAATTGCATCCCGAAAAACTACGGTTTTGGTGTGGTTTATGGGCCCCCGGCGTCGTTGACTTGACTTCTGCAAGCGTGCCCGTGGTGGCCATGCAAAAGAAGTTGAGTTTCATACATTATGGTATTAAACGTTCTTTCACAAAAATAAAGAATTTTATTGATATCCAAAACCGTTTTTGTTAAATTAAAAAAAAAACTTTTGTAGCGCCCTTATTGAAAAATCCCTTTTATGTTAAAACCAACTTTCATTTCCCTAAGGGCTTCAGAAGTCTTGAAGAACTGAATGAAAAATGGAGCACCGTTTATATCAAAATACTGCTCGACATCATGTGCCCCGAGCAGCTCATATCTGGATCACTAGCATCTTTTAAAGACATTCATATGGAGCACGTAGATAAGTGACGAAGCTTATGCCTGCCTAGTTTCGAATTTGTGAACAAACAGAACCAAACTCAAGACTAATTCAAGCATGATCTCTTCATAATTTTGCAAAAACGTTGTTTGTTGTGCAATTTGAATTGGCAACTACCAGCAGCACTGAGCCATTTCCCCCTTCGAAGATGATGCCAAAAATTATTGTTCCATTGAAACGTGATCAGTACAAAGTTGGAATTATTCAACAATGGCCTCAGGGTGTGATGTAACAGCTCGTGTTATAGTTGAAAGTTAGCGCCTAGAGAAGCTATCTTTTTTTGTTGGTAAGTGAACAGTCAACAACTTGTGAACTTGAGATGAAATCGGTAGTCATTCTGAAGGAGTTATTTTAATTTGAAATGATGAATCAATGAAGATATGATATATGTAAGTAGGCTTGTGTATATTTAAGGGAAATCTTCAGACCCGAGACCCTTTCGTTTGACTCATTCGTTTGCTTTGAAAAATTTATATACTCGTACGCTAAGCTCTACCGGCACACGGGGCACTCCCGCTTTGTTCTTTGTTAAATTACAATGGAAACATTTGTTTAAAATTGTATAATGAATGATTTAATGAATATTTATAAACAGAACATCCTTGCATAAATGTTACTTAACAATTCTTTATAAAGCAAAGCGCTGCCGCCCATTTGAAGCGAGGACATGTGAAGCATACGCGACTTGAAAGTCGACATCATTGTTTTTCTTTTCATATTAAATCAGAATGAAATAAAATATTTAAAAATAAACAAAACAACTTAAAATGCAAATTGTTTGCTTGAATGAATAAAAAAAAGCATAATTTTCAACGAGTTTAATGAATTATTTAACTGATCCTCCAGGATTCAGGTGCCACCAAGACAATAGAAATGGCTTTATTCTACGCTCTTATAGTGTGGCTACATGTACATCACTTCAATTCTTTGAAAATACAAGGACATTTTTAAAAGGATGCTTTGGTTTTCCATCTGAGGAAGGGCATCGCTTAAAAGTACGTCCTTCATTCCATTTTTAAGCACGTAAAAAATGATTCAAATTGATTTATATTTCTCTTGTTAATTTGAAGAAGCTTTGAAGAAGATAAAACATTATGCAGATCAAGTGAGATATGAGCCAGTTCAACAGCGATCAATACAATTGTGAAGTAAGATTGGTCACTGGCACTTTTCAAAACGAAAGAAAACACGTTTTCAGCCGTCATTCCGTGTCGAAATAATAAATAATATTTAAAATAATAAACGTGAAACTAAAGGCGTTCCTTAGAGCCAAAAGCTTTCGTTGTAACGTTGTAACATTCGAAAAGAAATTATAAGCACGTTCAAAACACTCTCTCCAATAAAATGTAAATTGTTCTTTATTGAAAAACGCGTAGTTAAAGAAACTAGCACTCATTTCGGTTGCGACAAAGAATTCAACTCCAATATTGGCTGACAGAGTAAAGGGCAGATTTTTTGCAATAAGTCACGATCACGAAGTTTTGGCAAATCGGGCTGACGACATACAGGTTAACGTGTAACCCTCGATAAACAACTTTTCGAACGCTGAAGCATGAGCAAATGAATGCAGCGAATCAACCTATCTCGATGGCGATTGTAAGTTGGTTTAAGACCCCAACCACCTACAACATCCAAAGTTCTGAGTGAGAATGTAATCAAGAATTTAAGAATTGTTAACGATCTTCAGGCAGTTAAAAGCGGGTTTCACTGCGATCGAGGAAATACACTACAGGAGATCACGATCATTGTAGAGGAAAGAAGAGGAGTAAGAAGGAATTTGGTCATCGACTTCGAACTGAGAAGCTACCTCCTGGCTGTGATTCGTATCGAGGGTAAATTCCATAACGTCATTTTAATAAGCTGTGCACATGCTCCCACCGGCGAAGCTTCTCTATAAATGAGGAATTCTACGAACTCTCAGACGCAGCCTGTCAAAATCATTCTAGCTATAAAATCGGTAAAAAAAAAAACATCGGTGGAATAGTCGAAGAGTAAAGACTAAAAGTAAAGGCATCCGGCACATAAACTTAATCGTATCCAAAATGATTGTTGTTTGGCGCAAGACATTTGTCAAATTTACAACATGTGCGAACGTGGCAGCAGCCAAGTCCAACTGTCTCATGCTAGAAAGTTGCGCCATGCAAAAATAAGGCGATTCAAGTTTAGACACCGGAAACCTTCTGAAAGCGAAAGACTCATTTAAGGGCCTTTGTCGACTAGATATAAAAAAAATACGAAGTCATAATGCCGCATTATAATTCCTGAAGCAGCCCAAACCAATTTAGCATACTATTTAAACCACTGCGACAAGAGATATTTGGGATGATGACGAGTACTGCAGAATAATAAGGCAACACACAAGAAGACGCTGCAAAGAAAGAATGCATAAATTCATGAGGCGAAGAGAAACAAATACTGCGAAAAAAAGCCTTTGCAGTCTTGACGCTCAAGGATATAGCTAAGTTTGGGAACCAGAAAACTGTGTGGTTGGCATCCAATGTCTCCATAAATATAAAGGAAATCCACATGAATTGTGGATTTGTTCAAGCAGCTTTTCCAGCAAACCGATGAAGTAGTTCTCCCACCCAGAATTTATTTAGTCCATATTCAAGCCAGAAATCAACAAACCTTTAGGTTCAGTTATTTTGCAAGCTGAGTGGAGTATGCACCAGATCATCTCACAGGTTAGAAAAAACCATGCCCAACTACTGGAATATCAGCTCCATCTGTTTCATCTACAAAAAAGGCTTTCCTATGTCTTGCAACAGCTTTTAATGCATTTCCAACTTTTTATACATGACCCAGTCCAGCGTAAATCAGTCGATGTCGGCGGGGCCGGAAGTGACATAAAAATACACTCAATTTTCACATTGCACCAAATCTTGAAAAAGAACGACTTTTCAAGTCCATTCTCACAATTTATGAATAATCACAAAATGATCCGGTTATGTTATTTCTTTACCTTACTCTTAAACAGATATTGCGACAAGTATGTCTCAACATGCTCGGCAATATATTCTCACCTGTGCGGAGTCCAGCGTGTCATCATTGAAGTTTTCACTGCGATTGAAAAAGAGGTGATTCGGAAACAATTCAATCTTTCCCTATTATAAAAACCTTTCTTCGGCCTTTCTTTCGACCCCATCAAGCCACCAATCATTTTCACTATGATTTTGCAGAAATGACTTACACCATGTACTTAAAGGATTTCAAGTTCGGTTCCCTCTAGGGTGCTCCACGGTTGACTATTTGCTCGTCCCCAGAGCAGTATCGCGGAGTATTTTCCATCCAAGCTAAAGCAGCTTTGCAGATCGATTCACCCGACATCAGGACTAAGGCCAAGATGTGCGGGAAGTGAGCGCACCCTTCATTGAAGATAAAGTTCCTCATCTGCAAGGAGGCGATGAGTAGACGAGTTCGCTTTTCAAAGCCTTAGAATTGAGACATCATTTGGAAATTTCAAATTCAGGTAGTTCATGTTCTTCAAATAAGATTTTGGGTAGGTTAGTCTAAGTGGACAAATGTATGAAATTTCCCGAGTTACAGCTTAATCAAACAGCAAGCAAGTTAAGTTAATCTTTAATGCTTTAAGGACTTTCAATTTTTAGAATATTTATATTTTAACTTTGGAAAACTCTTTTTCGAAAATTGGGCCTTGTGGTAAAAATAAAATCTTTGAACATCCCGAGGATTGGCTGATCCTACGAAGTAAAAAAGTATCAAAAGAAGAAAGAGACGAGCTGGAATCTTAATTTCCTACGACCAAACGAACAACGCCTGAAAAATAGTCAAAGAACAAGCTAACAAAAAGTTACAAAAAAAAAATGCCCGATTGTCTGAGGTGAATGGAAGCATGTTTAAAATTGTGCTGGAGAAGGAGTGGAAACAGCGTCATACTCTCCCAAATTTAACTCAAACATACCTCGTGCTCATATATATCTTTATATGCCCTTACTATAAAAGCGACTATGATTCAAAATTAATTATCACTATCACTAAATATAATAAAACAAAATCTCCTGCCTGTCTGTCTGTCTGAACGCGATAAACTCAAAAACTATCAAATTGATTTTCATATGGTTTTTACCAGCGGACAGTGTGATTCAATTGAAAAGCAACCAATTAAAGTTTTGTATCAATTGGCTCAAACATGATGATTTTAAATTCCTTTTGCACTGCGAAAACTATTTACGATGAATAAAATAAAGAACTATAGAAGTGAGACTTACTACCATACTAAAGTCACAATAGCCAATTTTAATTCAAATAAGTGAATCACAACGCGGGATGAATAGAAAGATGACGACATTCGTTTCAGTCCTCTTGTTTAAAAGTAACGACGTGTATAAGCGTTCTAAAAGTTAGAAAAATGCCGCAGTTTCTACGCTTTCTACACAATTTCCTACACAATTTATTTACGTACAAATTATCCTTATTAAATTAAATGAGACCATCGTTTTCCGCATTTTATCCATATTTCCATACAACTCAGCATTGCGTGTCCGAATAATTAAACAGTGATTATAGCGTGTCTTAAAAATTTTCTCTTTTCAATGTTTTTTTCATAAGTTAGTTGATTTTCTCTTTTTTTAATTACTAATCAAAAGATGAACAGGAAATAAACTTTAAAAATATTCAAAAAAGACTTTCAAAAGCAGATGTGGCGCTGACCGAATGTTGTGTCACAATTCGAACATCGAAAAAACGTTTTCTGAACTCAAGCCAACATTCGAACTGAACAACGTTTTTTAGGTCAGGACGTACGTATATAAATAAATAATATTGTACAATTCATTTGAAAATTCAAATGTCGCAATCCTTACCGTGAATGCGATCTTAGTTTCAACAGTCTATTTAATTATTAGTGCACAAAATGAGCTTGAAACACGTGAACGACCAGGAAAAACTTCGCCAGTTTTTTACCTCTTAGATGGTAAAATATTAAAACAACTACCCAAAAATGCCTTTTATGCCTACAGAACGTATTCAATAGCTTTTTAAATTTCAAATATCATATTTTCCCAAACTTTGAAAAGTCGAGGAAGTTATCGCTACTCCTAAGTCAGGAAAGGACGTTAGGAAATTTACGTCGTACAGACCAATCAGCCTGCTTCCACTTATAGCCAATTTTTTTGAAAAACTCTTTCGAAAAGAATTGATCCTATACTGAAACAGATCGGAGCTATCCCAAGTCACAAATTTGGCTTCGGACGACATCACTCGACTCTCGAATAGGTTCATAGTGTGGCAAACAACTTTTTTACCATCCATTGATGAAAAAGATTTCTGCGTAGTAGTTTACTTGGTCGTCGTAAAAGCTTTTGACTCGGTTTGGCATAAAGGACTTCTGTACGAACTCAGTAAACTCATCCCCAACGATTATCTCTTATTACTAAAGAGTTATCTAGAAGAACGGTACTTCTATGTCAGATAAGTTGACAAATGTTCCCAAATATACCCTGCAAATGCAGGAGTGCCTCAGGGAAGCATCCTTGGACCACTCCTTTATCTTCTATTTACAGCAGATATCCCTCACCCCAGCAAAGAAACGACAATGGTGGCAACTTTTGCAGATGACACTGTTCTCCTTAATTCCAGAAACCATCTTCAATCTACAACATCCCAACTTTAAGAAACACTGGACAAAACAATAGAGTGGTTCTCCAAATGGCGTATAAAAATTAGTGAAGAGAAGACAATACAAGTTTCTTTTACTACAAGAACAAAATTCACACCTTCACCATTAACTTTCAACAACAAACAAATAAATATACAACCCGTCGCCAAGTACCTGCGAATACGCCTGGACAACAAACTGACTTCGAAATTGCATATCCAACAGAAACGTGCCCATATAAAACATAAATTTAGACAACTATATTGGCTACTACGACCCCAATCAAAAGATTTGACTAACGTCAAATTACTCATTTATAAGAGTATTATAAAATCAATATGGACATATGGTATCCAAATTTGGGGAACAGCAAAGATGACAAAACTGAATATAATCCAGAGACAGCAAAATAAAATCCTAAGGACAATTACCAACGCAGAATGATATCCATCACGACCTGCAACTCAACACAATTGACCAAGAAATCAAAAAAATTAGTTTTAAACATCTAACGAAGGTATAAATTAAGAAAACGAAGATTAAAACGTAAAGGACTATTGATCTAGCTTTCCAGTCATGAAACCTAAGTTTTATGTGTTAATATGTATTCAGTGTTGCATATACTATCACTGTATTTTACGTATTAGATTATTATATTACAAACTTATATTCTGTACTATATTTGTCTTAAGAGAAGTTACCAAAGTTACATTTCTGTGAAAAATATTATCTGTGTATAACAGATATTATTGTACACTAATTTGACATCCAAAGGCGACATCAGCGTTTTGGGTGAATTAAAACTCACCTGTGTCTCTTCTTGTCATAATTGGTATATAACTTAGAGCAATGGTTCAAAGTTCTGTTAATATCTGCCAAAAGTAAAATATTTAGCTACAACATTTACTCAATGTCTAACCGACAGTTGTAAAATACATTAAGGAAATAAAAAAAAGAAAGTTTTTGACCACGAGCTGAGTTCGCTACCTAAAAGGATTTAAGAGCTGAGCTTAATTCACAAGTTTACATGTGTTTCCTGTTGAAAAAGGTGCACTGCATGGAAGAATAAGAAAATAATATTTAATGGTCCGATAAAACCATGATAAACTTTTTTTGACTCTGATGGTTAATTGCATGTGCGTCGTCTTTAGAATCAGGAGCTCAATCCTTCAAAAAAACACAATGAAGCATCAATCATTTGTGGTTTAGCATTGCTTTGGCTGTCGCTGACATTAGACTTAAGACCAATTGAACATATTAAGGGAATCTTAAAAGAGGATGTTTCGAAAACTAAAATCAAAAAATCGCTTTCATTTGTGGCAGGTAATCTAAGAAACTTGGAATTATTTTTCAATTTTAAAGTGAAGAGCACTTGTCGAATCTTGTATGTTGTCTTGTATTTTGTATTGTAACTGAACATTACTTTACTTCTGAAAAAAACTTACATCATAATTGCAAATATTAAAATTTATTATAAGGCGTCAAGAAAAACCCTTTTTAAATTGATAAAAATTCGTCATCCAAGACTGGAAGAAACTGAGTATAGAAAGCACCGAAGGAGCTGATATCAAATATGTTTTATGAGTAAAAATAAATAAATAAATAAGAACAAATAATGATAAGATAAATAAGAATAAATAGATTAATGAACAAATCGATACAGAAGCAAATAGTGAATCGTTTTTAGTTCAATTAATACAAACATGATTGCATAAATAAGTGATTGTATAAATCAAAAAACAAATAAACGTTGTTGTTCTCGAAAACATTGAAGAAAATTGATATTTGTAAGTTTTTTTTGTAGAAATTTATGCTCGATGTTGGTTCACAAATATTTCGAATGGATTTTCAGGGTGAACATAGGTTTTTTATTAATCGTTTTAAAAAAACAATAATGCACAAATTTAAATTTTTTATCTTTTCTTGTAACTAATTTTGCATATCGTGGAGGAAATTTAAAATAATAAATTAATATTAAACTATGGAAAATTAGTACGCTTTGGTTTGATCAGATGGCAAAAAGACCCTTTTCGAGTTTAACAACTTTTCTTAATACGCGAAGACAAAATCAGAGCCGGACGTCATTAATAAATCAAAACAAAATTAAATATCCATTTTTTTTTTCATATCATTTTAGAAGCCTGAAGCTCAGCTAGTAAATAAATATTTCAAAACATATTTAAATAAATAAATCTAGTCCGCATTACTGCAGTCACATTTGAAAAACATCTTCAACTTTGTATTTTGTTTTTATGATGAAACGAAGATCGTATTAAAAAATATATTATAATGAGGAGATTTTTAGCCTCCACCTTTTCTTCTCGCAACGAAAATAATAAATTATAAAATATCTCAAATCAAAACATGTTCTGGTAATTTAGTCTAAGTAATTATTATGAAATTATATGTAATGAGAGCCAATTTTAAGTTGGCCATTTACGAAAATGTAAATTTATTGATTAAGCGGTTATTTTGTTTCTCGTTAAGAAAGTTGTTAAAATTATGGTGGAAATAAACAAGTTTGAAAAATAAAGATCGTATTAAAAATATTTATTGAGTCGTCGTGTCTTGCCGCCAGTGTTTTATGAACATTTATTTTCTTATAATTTATATAAAATTTATTGTTTTTGCAATTGTTTATTCATTTTGGCTTTGTTTATTTTCCAACTTTTCAGCTCCGTGCCCAATCTGCCGCACTTGAAGTTGGAGCATTTCTTATTTTGCAATTAAATATTTTCAGCGAGTAGGCTGATTGATATTTTTAGCCTTCCAGTGGGAAAAAATGCCCAACTATCTCCGCCCAGTCGCGAATATTTCAGTTCCAATATAAACAAAAATATTTGTCATTTTGTTTACAATTTGAAAAAAGTTACTTCCACTCCATTAATTATGTTTAAATTAAAAGAAACAAAATTTTATAATTGCCCTTAAAAAAATTTCTCACACGCAAGTAAACTCCCACCCAAATGATGTATGCTCATCGAAATACCACCCCATTCCCCAACCACAGTCAACCACACTGACAACAAAACAAACAATAGAAAAAGCAACAAACAAAAACTCACCCCCACCTTGTGGATGCAACAAATGATGATGATGATGATGATGCCCTCCAAGTCCTCCCGCGCCCGTCATCGATGCACCATTTACACCACCACCACCAACACTGCCACCATTGCCGCCGCCGCCGCCGCCCGCACCGCTCATATTGTGTGGTAAAAATGCAGCCGCCACCGCTGCATGAGCATTGAAGTATGCCATCCGAGATGCAGCAGCCATTGTCATCTGATGATGATGATGATGATGATCGGCGGCGGTGAAGGGCGTTTGCCCATGGCCAACATTGGGATACAAGCTTGGCGTAACTGCCGAAACAGCTGCTGCAGCTGCAACAGCCGCTGCCGCCGCAGTGGCTGCTGTTGAAGCCACCGATTGTGACGACACCGACGCGGACACCGATGGCGGCGAGCACGAAGCTGCCGTTGTCGATGATGACGCTGGCGATGGCGACGAAGCACTTCCATTAGCACCTTCAGTGGCTCCATTCGAATTGTTTGCATTGGTCCTTGCCGCTACAGCGGCTGCCACCGCTGCCGCCGAATCACTTAATCCTAAAAGTTCCTGTATCGCGAAGGGGGATCGTTGAGGCATTGCGCCGCGCCACCACACCAAGCCAAAAAAAAACACTCGCAACAACAAAATTATCAAACAAACAACAAATTCGATTCGCACACAACAAATGCTGACAGTTCACCTTAATTAAATGTCATTTTCAACCGAATGTCAACTGCAATGAACCGCCCGACGAAAGTGCAGCCAAACTGCATGGGAGCGCCAACAACAACAACAAAAAAACCAAAATAAATAGCGCGCGCTTCAATTGTGCCGTCCTAATACGCAAACCGGTTTCCAGCGATTGTCGCTGGCAATAACTCGTGCACGTTTGATAGCCATCAAAGTCTTCATCGGCTTCGGCAGTCACCTACACGCACATCTCGTTGCAGTTCAATCGGCGGCGTTAAGGAACACGCAAACGACAAGCGACGACCACTGTTGTCGTCAGCTCAGCGAGTTTAGTGGACAGGAAAACGAAAAACAGAAAACAAAAAAAAAAAACAGAAAAGAAAACGAAAATTATTTGCGGCCGGAAAAACACACGAAAACTTCAAATCGGAACGAATCGAAACCCACCTAGCCAAGACCGGAACAAGAGAAGAGGCGCACCTTTGTACGCTGGCGATTGCAAACGACACGCGATTGATGCTGAAATGGGTAGAAAAAGGGGGCGTGTCCACTTGTTGTACGCCGCGCACTGTGCACAAAACGGCCTGCCTGGAAACATTTCGTGGCCTCGTATAGTCGTTCTCCTTGCGTGCGCTACGCCGAAAGAGAACGTCTCTCCTCAGGTTGCCTTCCAGAGTAGTTCCAGTCGGGATCATAGTATTAGTTCGTCACTAATACCAACAAAACTCGAATGGCAATGTATTGGTTCAACTTTGGAAGAGTGTGTGGTTGGCTTAAGATTTTGCCTCTCGCTTGTTTAATTCTTTTCTCTTTTTTTTTTTGTACTCTTGCTCTTGTTGTTGTTGTTGTTGTTTTTGTTTTAATGGAGGACGCCAATAATCATGATGGGAAATAATGGTCGACTTAAATCGTAGACAAAAGTCGTCGTCGCCGTCGTCGTTGTCGTCGTCCTCACCCTCATCCTAAGCAATCCTTAAACTTTTCACTGCTACTGGCATCTGGCGGGTGGTGTTGGTGTTGTTCATCCTGATAAATTTGCATCATTTTCATTTTGGCCTAGGATCCGAATCCAACATACATTTGAAAAATGGTATGATGCGGGGTGTATGAGGTATGGAACTGTATCCCCGACAGGATCCTCGGTTGACATGTGTTAATTTCGAAACGGTAATTAGTCAATTGAATTGGTTGGTATACCTACCGCCATGCTAATGGTATAACTGGGTCGGGTTTCCGGCGAGGCTGTTGGGTACCTACTTTTGCGGAAAAGGGTGTGTGCCCCGTTTTTTTTTTTCTGTAATTTACTTGATGATAACATCCTGGTAAATTTAGTGCTGCACATTATTGATTGGGGAAATGAACGTTTGCAGCGTTTAATTGCAAATTGGTTCCATTGGTAATTCCAGCTCCATAAGGAGTGGAGTTTGGGTGCAACGGGCCACTTGACATTGAATGGAATAATCGGAGTGTAAATTTGTAATAAAAAAAAGGACATGTTTCTAGTTTATATCGATTTCAAAATCTTGGATTGTGCTTTGAAATGAAATCAAATGAGGATTTAAGGTGGTTTCTAGAAATCCAGATCTTTGCGACACAAAATCTACTAAACGATGTTGTTTTATGGGGTGACGCATGAAATGACCGAATAAGAGAAGTAAAATTTCCATTCAAACATTATGTGACCCGTTTGCGTACATTAATCTCTGCCAGCATGATTCAAAGCCCGTCAATTGCTTTTTGGCGTTCATGATTTGAACTTGTCTCTCTCCTCTTTATCGGCAGGTCTCTTGGTTTAAAACAACTCAAGCTTACCAAGGCTGGTGTTGCTGCACTAGTTTTTCCCAGGAGGCAATGTATATCTATAGGATCCTTTTTTTGAACAACGAAGTGCCAACTGAGCCGGGCACCCTCCACCTTGTTCGAGATGAGTTTAAATCTTCGAAGTTCTTTTATTCGAGAAACTTCTGCGGTTTGTTTGCATTTTCGGTGACAAAAATTAGCACAGTTTAAAACAATTGAAGTCCCTTTTCAGTCGTCATTCGATCGTCGATCTTAGATTTTTCAACTTTTCAAACTTGGATAGAAATTTTGCAAGAAAAAGATTTTAGAAATAGGCCGGGGGAGATTAGAGAAAAGAACTTGACCGTTTTTGAACTGATGCAGTTCCCATTCCCTTCCAAATCGTGCTTTTTTTTAAATGTATTTTTATTTATTTAAAAGGACTACTTAGACACTAGAAAAAAAGGCTTAAACTAGCTTAAATAATATCTTCAATCTTGATATCTTCAATCTTCAGTCCGGATCTATTGACTTGCAAGGGAAAGAGACACTAAAAAGTATCGGTGAATTGACCGCACCCTGTTGTAAGCCTGTTAATAATTCGAAAACATTGCTATTCTTCACAACGAACTTTCTATTGGTAAGCATGTTATAAAGCATGTACAGCAGTGGTTTGCTTACACCAAGCCTGTCCAACTTGTAAAAGAGCGCTTCTAACCGTACGGTATCGAAGGCCTTCTCCAAGACAACCAGACAAGCACCCCTGCACTGTTTTTAAAATTTATTCCCTTGCGCATCTGACACTAGTTTAGACCGAATTGATTATGAGAGATTATATTCTTGGCCTCTACCCACTTGGTCAGGGCTCTATTGACTTCTTTTTCGAATACCTTACTGATTGTCGGAAGGAGACTTATTGACCGCAGATTTGCCGGATTGGAGTTATCTTTTCCGTGTTTGGGAATGGGCTGTACTTTAGCTGTTTTCCAGCTCGCCGAAAATGCGCATTATTCAACGCATTCATAAACAGTCGAAGCACAATATTGGGTATCCCATCGATTCCTTTAAACTTTTCTTTTTCTTATTTAGTGATTCGAAAATCGCTTGAAGATCTATCTTGAAAAATGAACGGAGGATTCTCCCTCTCAACAGCGACGGCATTAAATGCCAAATTATCGTCATTGAACTCAGTGAAAATTCGGTGCTCTGATCGCCATTATTGGATATCATTTCGTAGATAGAAATTGTGGAACAGGATACGATTTTCCAAGTTACGGTTCGGTGGCCAATGCAAGCATTTGCCCAATGGACTTCCTGAAAGGTCGCTACTATATCCTCAACTTTTTCCTGTGAGTCTTCAATCACAAAAAAGTTTTCTTCATCAGCGGCGTTTATCGAATCTACGCCTGTTGTCAATAGTATACGTTCGTTGTCTGTCGTTCGTGGGATCTTAAGATTCGAAAGTTCGTTACGATTATTTATTCGAAATATTTGCTTAATTTGAGCTTGCTAATTTTATGCCTGCATAGACACAGCATTTGAGCTTATTTCTATAACTTTAAACATGTTTAAATGTGAAAATGATGAAATTAGTGAAGCATTTATTTTTGTACTGGTACATACACTACGGTTCACTTGAATAAAGTCAACCATTTAATCTAACTTAATATCTTGTTGATTTTATGCCCAAAATTAATTTCTTAATGGAAACAAAGTTTTAGAATCTTTCAAAAGAATTCACTTGAAAAATCACTGCTGTGCAAAGTAATGGGATTTGGTGCAAAGATTTCAAAGAGAGTCTTAAAAGTAAGCAAACAAAAATCGGTTCACCTGCATAAAGGTAGTTGTGAAATTGATTGTTTTCATGAATAATTGTTAAGGAAATGCATGCAAAATTATAAGTCAAGATTAAAGAAAAGATTGTGACCAAAATATTTGAAAGGTATCATTTTAGCTACAGCTGAGAAAGGAACAATAGAAGTTTACCACTCGGAAGGTGATTCCGCCCGTAACATTCCAAAAAAATAATGGGTTAAGTGCAACTTCTGCTGACAATTATTCAAAAGATCCTGAATCCCATTGCGAAGTTATACAAAGAAAGAACATCCACAATGATATCATATAATAGACGATAGATGAATCGATGTCCCTTCAATTCCAGCCTTTCCATATCAAACTGAATAAATGTCATAAAATTGAAAGCGGGAAAAGAAGCCGAAAAAGCTTCGATTGTTAATTGTGAAAAATCACATAGTTTGGATATAGGCCACAGTCTAGATGTCTTGACGACTTATTCTCTTAGGTTTTCTTTAGATGGACCGGATGGTTTTAACTTCTACTTTCATGAGTCGCGCAAAAAACAACGGCTCAACGATTGCGGAGTAATAATCGTAGGCGAGATGTATTATCATGAGGCTCTTGAGCTAAATGTTCCGAGCACTAAAACGACATGAATCACTTAAAACGAATATTGGAGTCAGCTTTTTTTCTAAATTGAACATGTTGTTTAGACCTTTGCTATGGATTTTGCGAAAGCTTAACGCACCAATTAATTCGGCGCGAGCAGTAAAGTCGATTTTTGCAAACCAAAAACTGAAAATTATGAATTGGCCGTCATGTTCCATCAGGAAGTTCTTGTAATCGGTCCGATTTTTCGGAATTCAATTTTTTTACATACCTCCACGTTAGTCGGATTCCATTGTTTTAAAAAAGATTTCTGTGTTTTTGTGAGTACGTACGTACGTGCTGATTCCTTCGTGCAGCCTTACTCGATAACAAATCCAGCTACCAAATTAGTTTCATTCGTAGCGTGTGTGCATAAAGATCACCTGAAAAGCTTTTGGTTAAGTTTGACAGGCTGGTTTTAATTTGGTGACGATAAAACTGTCAAAAAAAGGGACAATTTCAGTTCTTCAATTAAAATCAATTTAGTTTTCCAGTAAAAAAAAGTAAAAAATCAATTAAATTCATAGTTTACAAGGTGTCAGATAAAAAAATATGTATAAATATATACACTGCCGTTTATAAGTTTTTTTTGTTCAATTTTAATCCCAAAAAATTCATCAATTGTCCACTTGACTAAATTTAGTTAGTTATGAACTATAAAGACTAACTTTAAGTCTTTAAGACTTAAACAGTGTAAAGTTCAGTTCATTTAACATTTTGATGTGCCCCCTTTTTAATGGAAGTGCTTGAAAAATTAAGATGAGAAAATTGAATTTGTAAAAAGAACATCGAAGTTAAAACACATGGAAAAAATTGCATTACTGGCTTATTAAAAAACGTTTCAAGGAAGATCATAACATCTAAAGATTAACATAGTTTGTTTACAACTATTGTGGTTTCTTATCACGAACAAAAATCTGGAGGTCTTATAAGAAAATGACATAGAGATAAACAATCTCCCGAAATCGTCCTGGAAATAGCTATCAAAATTTCAAAGAAAACTGGAATGAATGTGACCCTCTTAAAGCCATATAGAAAAAAAGGAACAAGATCATATGCTGAGTAGTTCCCAGCTCAGAAGGAAGAGGTGGTGAAAATCTCTCGAATGAAACTATGTACTTTGAACCCTTTCTAAAAGGACATAAAGATAATCAAAAAATATAATATCCCGAGCAATGGTAAATAATTTTCAAAGAGAAATCAATCTAAAAAATTTGATGAAATTAATATGGAAAAAAAATTCGAAAACACATTTGACAAGGAGTTGGCATAAGCGGTCTTTCACAATGTTTATATGGAAAAAAACTATTTAAATTCTTCAAAAAAAAACGCAGAGCATGGTCACAATTTCCCTTTTGCTGATTTCAAACTTTTTTCGTTCATGGGTCTTTCCTTCGTATGACGGGCAGTATGTTGACGCTTCATGTAAATTTTATTTATTTTTCATTCATTTTCATTTAATTTCTTTATTGAAATATGTAAACATGTAATTGCTATTTTTAAGTTTAAAAATTCTATTACAAACTTTATCAGATACATTTGTTTAATTTAATACTTTGCATTGTAAACACTGATACTACTAATTCTAAACATGTAAAGGAATATCCTGAATAGGAGAATTGAATAAATCGGTCCTTTTTTCTCTGACCGCCAAACAGTGCAGATCGCACTTTTTAAAGTATTTTTCTTCGTTGGTCGATTCTTGACGGAGTATACAATTTTATAGTTGAATCCAAAAGCGCTTGGACAGCACTAATAATAATAATTTGTGGATGATGTTTCAGTGATAGCTCAATGAAGGGATAGTTTGCAAAGAAATTGCAGAGTTCAACCGAATCAGACAAATTTTAATTCCAAATACAATGCAGTTCCTGTTATTATAGGCGAGCGAGCTTTTCATCGTGATCGTAATTTTTATTTGCGTCACCATGCAACAAGTTTATCATGAGATGGGAAAGTTCATGGTATGGACAGGCCTACTCACACCCAAACCAATTTTTTTATTTTGTTATGAAAGGATCATTCGCCTCTGGTTACTTATAAATGTGCTACAAAAGGATGCTTACAGATTTATTTTGAAAAATGTTAGGTATTTGCTTGCATTTTGAAGTAGGCGTAGTTCCGTATTGATGGACATGGAAACACCATCATAAACATTTGAATTATCCAAAAAGGATAGTGTTGTCTGTATATTTTACCCGTTGAACCATTGGGCTATATATTTTTTTTAAATCAAGTCATTCAATGTTGACGAGATTGATGAGCTTTCGGTATTGCAACTGTATCTGTTTTCTGGTTCAGCAACACAACACAATTTCTTTAAGACGACGCCAATCCAAACACAGTTAGAGTTTCAATGGAGAGCATGATGGCGATTTTCACAGTAAAATAATCAGCATACCCTGGGCACCTAGGGGCACAGACCTTAGATCGAGGGCTTATAGCAAACTATTCCCAGAACCCATACACCAGAAAACATTTGCTACCATAGCCGTGTGACTGGTCACAAGTTGCATCGCTTGTACAAAATCGCCACCTCATTTACACAGGTCGATAACAATCGCAAGTGCCTTGTTCAGTTTTCATAAAAATGCCAACCAGAATTGTCGCACTGCGTACTGGCATTAAAATTAAATCACTTGTGACTGAGCATTTGCGCGTTTGTTTTTTAGTCAGCAGTCGCATGTGGCCGGACTCCAAACCAAAGTTTAATGCTTGTCCGCTTTGAAACTCCCAAATTCCATTAAACAATTGCAACAAAGACCATCGATTTTTGCCGTGTGGCGAATAGAGGGTGGTCTAGACCCTCGGTTCTTAAACTGTGTACCTCGTGTAGGAGGAAAAATATCAGCAAAAGAAACAACAGTAGGTAGGCGACTGACTTCTTTTATTCTATCACACAATACTGAACCGCGTCGTGTGTAGCGGTCAGCGTATTTATACACAATTATAACATAAATGTTTTGGAGACTTCAGGTCAATCATCTGATCGGATGACCGGCTCTATATAAAACAGCATATTATGCAAGTTACAGTGCGTGGCGAAAGAATGTGTACGCATAATATTTAATCTTCTAGGACTTTCTTGAATTAAGAATAGTAAAACACAAAAATAAATTTTGTATATATTTTGTATATATATTTTCTTTTTATTAAAGTGTAAGCTTTTTTCAGACTCCTTAAACTTAAATTATTATGGACAACTGGCTTACGGCAGGACGCCTTTCGCAACAAGTCTTCGTATCAAAAACTGTGGTTGATGATGGAAGAACAGCAAAGTTTACCCCAAATATAGAGAACATTTTGCTAATTGTTCGATGATTAAAAAGCGTAAGGGAAGATTTATCCATATGTACCAAGTTGGGTAAAATACATGTAATTTTTACTTTTTGTGATTTTGCTTTGTATTGTTGTATCGTTATGACTTGTTTTCGATTTTTTCTATTTGAGTTTTCATTCAAGCTTTTTACTCTTGAAGTGCGTTCTATGTTTGCTTCACGCCTACTATCTCATGTTTCAAATATAAAAAAATCATTGCTAGAATACAAGTACCGACCCCACTATATCTGAGCCAGCAATTTGAATATTGGTACAATTTTTTCCCCGAAGTGGAGAAGGGGTAGCATTAAATAAATAATAAAAATGTTGCCGCTGTTTTCTTTTTCCAAATTTTTCTTCATTATTAAACTTTAGGATGTAGATAATGCAACATAAAAAGATTGTTAATTTCGTCGAGATTCTTCAATAAAGTGTGGCAAAGATATGGGAAGTCAGTACGAAGCACTTCTTCTGCACACACGCCTATGTCTTTAACTGCAAACCTTTTTGATGTAGTGCAGACATTTTTCAAAAGTTTAACAAAGCTGCTATTGCTTTGCAGGAAAATCTATAATGGTATTTTTTTTTTGCGAAAGACAAACTGGCAGCTTAAAAAGGAAAATTTAATTTCAGCTTATCTGTGTACAAAAGAACAATGTTGAATGTTTTCCAGTTTTACTTGAACTCTTGGAAGCAAACATGCTAGAGCTCAGGACAAATATTGGCAACATGATCACTGAACATTTGGCAAGTCTAGAAAGATCTTTATGAGATTACTTTCCAGATATGAAAACTGACATCAAGTAGGTACAAAATCCATTTCTAATGAAAACCCAGCCTACGACACTAGGCATTCCGGAAAACGTATATATATATATTTGATTCTGTTTCATTGAACGAATTTTGGGTTGGTATTAGAACTGTAAGAAATCTCTTCGATAAAAAAAATGATTTTGAAATGTGTTGTTTTATATCTTTAAGAGTTGGGGTTCCTTGTCAGGATTCCACAGCTTAATGAGTTTGAGAATCGCTGGTCTAGACACATGCCAAACAAAGTGGTGTTGACGTGACTCTTCACGAGCCGCAAAGAAATAAAGTGGAAGATGTGGCACACATATTTGTGTGTGGATAAAAATAAATCCTTGTTTTTCAATTCGACTGCTCCTCAAAATTTGCCGCTTGGTTCATCTTCAATTAACGCTACCGTTCACCATATTGCCGCATATCCTTGTTAAGCAAACATATTCAAACTCTAAGAACTCACCCTGTGTCGCTTGCATATCTTCCATCTTCCCATTTAGGTCACTAGCTCCTATTCCAGTCTGAAAAAAACAATATCCTCGACAAAAATAAAAAAACCAACCAAAATTAATCAAAGGAATACGTCAAAATATTTTCCCAACAAACGCAGTCCAGATATTTGCACGCAGACCATTTAAAATAATAATGAATTGTGAAAGGGTCGAAACCTGAATGCCTCTCGTCCCCCAAAGTCGCCCCAAAAAAAAAAAAAGCTGAATCATATCCTTTCTTATGGAATTTCATTGAAATCGGATATTCACAAAAGTAAAAAAAAAACAAAAGGATCTCCTCCAAAGAATTTTGCACTCATTTTCGACTAAAGGAATTCCTTAAACTCGCAAGGTGTACCCTACACACGCACACACATTCGAGTATATTTATGTGTATTTTTGAGTAGCATTTTGATTGATTTTATTGAATTTCATAGCCAAAAGATTCCCCAAATACCTTTGGTATCTCATTACACAAAAAAAAAGAACAGAAAAAAAAAATCATAACAAAACCTCCCCATTGCCACCTCGAATTCCTCCCGCTCGCTGACTGAATGGCATCGTACGTCACCTGAACCTACATACATATGTCTATGTATTGACGTTTTGCTTTTCAATTTTCACATCGATTTCCATTGTTTGCCAAAAGGAAATTCAATTGAGCCTTCGTCGAAAAAAACAAGGCGCAAATAATATCGAATTACTCGCGCTCCTTGGAGGCAGCCTCGCGCTCAGCTCTCAATTCCATTACAAGAGGACCTACAGCGCGCAGCGTAGGTATTTTCCAATTGAGCTGCCGTTGGTGTCACAGCTTCCTAAGCCTGTCAAAATTGAGGCTTTGTCTGATTTTACATTTTATTTTTTTATTTTTTTTTAATTGCTCAATTGAGTGCTCGGTGATTTTAATTTTGTGGAACGATCTCGATTCTCGTTGTTGTTGTTGTTGGGCTGATTGTTCATCGTTCACACGGCATCATTGACAGGTAAATTAATCATTTACAACGCTCAAGTGACATGGCTTCAGCTCAGAGGCATATGCGAGTGCGTCTGCGAGTGTAGTTGTTGTGTTGTTTGGCTGGCATCTTAAATTGACTATAATGAGGGCCGCTAAGTGTAAATTATGGCAGCGTTCCTAGATACGCTCTCATTGTCAATTATGTTCTTGGGCGAAATAATTTAATTGAGCAAACGACGACTTGTGTAGATTAAACTTTCAGCGTAATTATGTTGTTATTTGCCATTTGTACACATGACAACAATGCATTGTGTCATATGTCTCGCTGTGTGATATGATCGAGGGTGCTACAGTGCCCGGAGGAGTCGAATTTGTTTTTTAAGCGCAAAAGTAGGGCCCAATGGGCAGATGGATGGATATGTGTGTCTTCATTTTGTCGATGAATGCTTAATGAATAT
Organism: Orthonevra nobilis; assembly: GCA_963555765.1. Lineage (NCBI taxonomy): Eukaryota > Metazoa > Arthropoda > Insecta > Diptera > Syrphidae > Orthonevra > Orthonevra nobilis. Next base: position 38,617,505 of record OY743224.1, read on the forward strand.
TTAAAATTAATAATGTCAAGTAGTGTTTGGCGATCAAAATGGTTATTTCTGTCATTTTACACTTGTAGCCTTTGAGACGGACTCGGGGGTTGGCTGTTTATTGAACGATTAAATACACCATTTTTTTTTCTTTGTGCGCGGTGCCACTCTGGCGTGCATCTGTGTTGTGAATGTTGTGAATGAGGGAAATTTTAATTTGGCATGTCAGGGTAGTGGTGAATTTTATTGGCATAAGATGGCGCTGACGCATGCTGCACTGAATGGGTTTGTGCATTCGATTGGGAATTGGATGTGCTAGGGTTTGTGCAGGTAATTATCCAATTGGCAGTTAATTTAAAACAATAAAATGCTAGTTTGTTTTAGGAAACCAAGGCGATAATCGACTTAAGAAAAATTGGTTTGGGTGCGAGTAGGCCTGCCCATACCATGAACTTCCCATCACAAGATATAAAAAAAAAACAAATGTAGGTGTTAATTTATTTGCCGCCACCATCAAATTTAATTTGGGCTATGAAAACATAATTCATTCCCTAGACAAATGCATTGCAAAAAAAAAAAAAAAACAAAGATACATATTTAATTTAAGCTGCCCCAAACGAATATGTGCATATTATGTTATCATTTAAAAAAACATTTGTGAATCTCTTTTTAAAGTGTACATGCCCCTGCACCATATATGAGGATGGGGATTTTGAGGGTCTTATAGAGCGACACTTTAGTTCTTCGAGAGAGGACTTTACTCAATTTTTTTCTTAGCCCAAAGAAACAGCGATTAGCATGAGGTATTCTTCGTTTGATCTCAGCATTAGTTTAAGCAGAGCCTAAGTAGAAAAAGTTCCTAATTAGCTCAAAGTTATATCTGTCTATGGTAACGTATTGACCAAGACGTCGCGTTTGGGTGTTCTTTTTGATGATAACATTTGCTTCTTTGTGCACCTCGTATATAGCCAAACTCATCTCCAGCTTCTAGGTTTTTTCCAAGATCTGTCGTGATGATAATAGTTGGTCTATGTTGGCCAATACTGGTCAAAAGCTATACTGATATGGACATATCAGGCTGTTGACGAACTGCTTCAGACGTTCACTTAATACGGAAGCAAGGATGTTTTAGTTTCTTCAAGATTCGGGCATGCTTTATTCTGTTCACATGGTATGTCGCAGATAAGTTGATCAATACTCCAAACCAAGTCATTGCCGCCGTTTTGAAATGTTCGGCAGTGAATCCGTTCGCTCTAGTGGCTATTTTTTAGACTTAAGCTTCAATATTGCTTTCTTTTCTTCTTTTTTTGTTGGTCTGCGTCGTCTTATCGAATGATTCAGGCTGCTTACCAGCGAAATTTGATTCATCATCGACGTTATATAGTCTGCAGAAGTGATTCTTTCATATCCTCAGCAATGACAGCAATTCTACTATAATGTTATATTTTGAACTTTGCAGGCTTCGGTGTGGGCTTGTAATTCAAAGATGATTATTTTTCATGTGGGTAGAATTTTCTAACCTAGGATTCACACTTCTGGGAATGTGGATCAAGAAAAAGAGCAAAAAAGGGCACTAAACTAAATAAATCTGTTTCAGCCTGTAAGTTTGTTTTTATCGTTTATAACTAACTAAATTTAGTCAATTGGATAAACAAACATAATGTTGATGAAACTTTTTGTATGAAGATAGATCAAACTACAATTTTTATGAATTTGTGTATTTATATCTGATAAGGATTGATTTTAAACTTTTTTATCGGAAAATTTAATTTATTTTAATCTAAGAAATGAATTTTTCCCTTTTTTTGACAGTTTTTTCGTCATAAACGTAAGTACCCACATACACACAGACATCTTCAAAAATAACAATGGAATCTGACTACTAGGACCGCGCAACGTGGAGAAATGTAAAAAAATTGAATTTCGAAAATCGGACAGTACACAAGAACTTCCTGATGGGAAGTTAATAAATTGATTTATAAATCAATAGACAAATTTACATTTTTGGTTAAAATCTAAAGCTTCAAACGTTTCTTTTTTGATTTTGTGTATTGTAGAAGGTTTTTTGAACAAATTAAGTAATTTTATTAGATGACTCTACATTTCCAATACAAGCTTTGCACAAATTTGCATATGTATATTCAATATAATTCAATTTATTATTCAAAAGTTCAAGTACAAACTTATGACGTTTAAAGTAGGTTTAAAGATAATTAAACAAATATGAGCAGTTAATATTAAAAAAAATGCTTAATTTGCACATTAGAGAAATAAAATTGTAATTAAATGGGTAAGAAATCAACAATTATTTTTCATGCGGCTCACCAAAATATGTGATAATTGAGTTTTTAACTTATTTTCTGCAACTATTCCCTTTGCTTCCAAGGGAAGAGAGTGCACGAGCCTGGCGACGTGGATGAAGAAAAGTCGTGAAGAGTTCAAATATCTTGATGCAGGACTATCAGACAGTAGAAAATTAGTATGTTCATATCTAATAGTGTCTTTGAAAGCTACAGGTAACTTAGGCTGGGACTGTGAATAAGGATTCCAGTAAGCCACCGCAGCATAACTAATAGCAGCATAATTGAACAATGTCAACTATACACATACATACATATATATACATATAAGAATTGTTCTACAACAAAAAAATTATTTTGCGTCCAAGACAACAGAAATGGGCTCCATTGTCAATTGATAAATGTTAATTTTGATTATGATAATTCTCACCATGATCTTTATTTTCAAGCTTCTACAGAAGTATTATTGAGTAAAAAAATCAATGAAGATTGTAAGAAATCCTCTCATTTAGACATTTAACACGGGTTTCTGGCCACGGAGTATTCTAAACAAAGATGAAGCAAAAAATGACAACTGTTTAGTCATATAGAGAACTGTAAGGAAAGATACCCCGATACCATATTGAAACAGTAATGCTATATCTGAATTGCGTCAAAAATTATATAAACAAAACAAAGGCATCGATACTTTCCTTAGGAGCATGCAATGAAATTTTTTCTAATTTTGAAAGAATTTTTTGTAATTTCAGAAATGTTTTTTTGACTTTAAGGCTCATTCTCAATCCGGACTCTCAGGTAGCCATTTCAAAACAGCCTGCGATAATTCCGACACAAATTCCAACTTGTTGGTGCATTAACGTGCTGCTCAACAACTATGACAACATCGTTTCATATTTCTAAATAATGTGATAGTATCATTTTCTCAGGGTGTCTTGCGATTGAGCCAATGCCATTTGTATGTAATGTACCCCCTTTAAAATATTTGAATTGCGGGCTGCTTAATCTCTCCTTTTGGTCATAATAAAAGTATTTCCTGCCGTCGGAGTGTCATCTTTTCACAGATTGGTAGTTGTTTATAAGTTCCTTCGTGTATTCCAAACTAAGTCTTTGCTTTTTGTAATTAATGTAAAACTTATTGACTATGTTTACTGCACTTATAATGTCTCTTAAAATATCGAACCGCATCGCTATCTTTCATTTCAGATGATACCATTTTCTGCCTTACACAATTAAGCAAACACTGAAGAATTATTACCGAAATACAGTTACGAATTTCAGCAACTATAGCCCAGAGCTCCCCAAAACAAAAGTCTGGTTTTAAAAAAAAAATGTTTCACTTTTTGTTAACAAACCGAACTAACTAAATTTTCGCATACAGTAAAAAAAACATGTCCCGAAAATTTAAATTTAAACCACTCATCGAATCATAAGAATCCCAATTTATTTCTAAACAAAGTGTAAATTTTTTTTTAATTCCAAATTTGGTACTTCTAAAAATTATGACCTATTCTCAGATGGAACATTTTCAATCATGCATGAAAAAGTTTTGGTGAGTGGATCTAAACCATCCAGGATCCGATCAAACCCACAGATAAAATTTCATCAACATGGGTGCCGCCGTTTTCTAGTCATTCAGAAACTAATAATTTAATACATAAAGACAGTCACTGCAGACAAATTGGTAAAAGGATTTGATTGGACTTATCTATCCGTTTAGTGAAAAAGTCCTTCGAATGTTACAATACAATTTTTTTTTGAATATGGCGTGACTCGATGAGCAATATGATTTAATATTTTATCATGAGCAGAAAACGAGCTGGTGTTACTTCTAATCACATAAACGTTCTAAGAGATGCTTTTGATTTATGCATGACATAAGACATGCAAAAGGACATAATCTATGTTTTTTTTATAATTTGCTTGCTCCTCAAGATTATATAGTATGAATACTCTTATAATACAACATGCATGGAAATAAAGTTATGAACAATTTTGAAAATTTTGGACGGTCAGGAGGAGTACGTGAAAGAAATCAAGGGATTCTTTTTTTGGATTTGGTTTGAGAATACAGTGGAAGAAATATTACATTCTCTTACCAGCCATAGATAAACACTTTGTACCAGTCCATGGCACTGTTTTAGAACTCCGTCGGCTTCTCCAGGGAAATCTCCTTCAATGAGAAAGAAACTAGTCATTTTTTTTGTTTTTATTTTCTTGTTTATTTCCACTACATAAATATAAACATATTCTAAACCGAAAGTTCTTAAACACTACATTTTTACAGTACACCTATCCTCCGGTTTACACGTAAGATCCGTTCCTGAAAATATCGTGTAAATTGAAATCTCAGAATTTTTTATGAAAAACCATGTAAATCGAAAAAAATAATGCACAGATTTTTTCAGTTTTTTTTATTCATATTCATTTATTTCATTTATTAATAAATAAAGGAATTGCTTCAAGGAAATTAAGAATACAAAATTCATAAGAAACAAGGTCAAAAATTAAATTACAAAGATACTATTATCACCACTATTGTCAATCAGATTTTTCACCTTCGCTGATGAGACTTCGTTTTCATCATTCATCACACTATTGGCGATTCTGCATCTATGGATGATAAAATACTGACAATTTCAGATAGAAGAGACTTTGCAATGAAATCAGTAATCAACATTTGTGTTTTGTTTTTGGTTTGATCTTTGTATAGGCCCTCATATTGAGCTAAGAAATTGTTGATATCTCGCTGGAACCGAAGAGTTCGCTCAACATTAGGGTCAGGTTGTAAAAAAAAAATTACCCAACTCATGTTAATTAAATCATCCTCATCTTATTCATCATCAGCCACTAGCTCTTTAATATCTGTTTTAGTTAAATTCTCGAAAACTCCTCCCACTGCATGAGCCAACTCAACTGACTGAGAATATTTATGCGCTAATGGTTGACAAAAAATCTTACCTGCAACTACTTTTGGCCATACTTTTTTCCACCAAGCTTTTAGCGTTGATTGCTTAATTTCGGAATATGATAATTCTTGATTTTGTAAGCAAGTTGTAAGCATTGTAAATTTTTTGATGTCAATGAAACATCATAATCAATTTGTTTTAAAATATACAGTGATATACAGTAGAAATTATTCCTTGATCTTGTGGCTGTAATAAAGAATTTTTGTTCTTTGGTACAAATAAAACTTGCACATTTTCATGTAAATTTTGAGAATGGCCGGGAGCATTGTCAATCAGTAGAAGTACTTTAAAGGGCTAACCATTTTCACTTAAATACCTCTTGGAGTCGGGGACAAACAACTTATGAAACCATTCAGTAAACATCGCGGCAGTACACTATGCTTTCTTATTGGCCATCCAATAAACCGGCAGGTTGTTGATTTACGATCATTCCCTGCTGCATGACCACTTACTGATTTGTGTGCTTGAGGTACAAACGTTCTTTTTGGCTTTTTTTTCTAGAATTAATTTAAGTCATTTAATTAGTTTAGTGCCGGTGTGACAAGCATAATTTTTAAGTTTTTATTAGTTTTATTTTGGAAACTTCGTGAATTTAAAAATCGTGTAAAAGCGTAAAATAATGTGAACATCGAGGGACAGGTGTCTTGTAAATGGTCGAGCTGATGTTGGGTCTCATTTAAAAACTTATAACCTAAGAACAAACATACAAACAGAATAAAAAAAACACAACCTAACTAATTCTAAGTGTAAGCTTCTTATGGAATAGACTTCTATCAGATCACCCAAAACAAAATTCCGGAAATCATAGAATTTTAAAAGTCAACAAATGGTGGATGGTGTTGACACTTTGGATCAGATGGTTCGAACATCTTCGTGCAAGCGAAAAAGCAATCGTTGGCCGGTAGTTTTATTTTGTGTTATATTATAATATTCCTGCATTAAACGGATACATTCTATGGAAAGAAATTCATCCAACGTGGAATTGTAACAAATATTTCAAGCGCCGTATATTTTTACAGGAAAAAGGTGGTGTTCTTTGTAAGCCGTCTCCCGAGAGCCGAGGTTTCTGTAGCAATAGATCGAAAATTTCAAAACGAAGACTTGGTGTTAGATTAGTCCTCAAAAACAGGAAAATAAAACGTTTACGCTTACAGTTTCCAGTACAATCACTTATTGTGGAAGACATTAAAAATAAATTCATATAAATAATAATATTATTTTTTTTTACTTAAATAAGTGTGAGTCAATTTTTGACCCGAACCGTAAAATCGGTAATTTTTTTCTAACAGAACAAAAGGCTTTCATATTTCAAGACGCTTTTGAAAAGTGTTAAGCCCCACTAATTTTTTTGCGTTACAAAAACGCTTACAACAGAAATACAAAAAAAAAACTCGAGCATTATCTAACAACCTTCATGTACGCTATCCCGGAAAAATACTCTTAATTGTACTTCCAATCAGAGTCTTTCCAAAAAAAAAACTCCAGAAGAAGCCCCCATGAGCTGCTAAAAAACCAAGCCAAGAAAATCTCATCAACAAGTAAATTGAAAGCATTTACACTTAAGACGAAATTTGGATTTTCTTCCAGTTCATTGCATTTCTTCCTCTTCCAAAAAAAAAGACATGAGGGTGAATAGTTTCTGTATTTTTTTTTCTAAATTCCACAAATATACATACTTTCTACATACATACACATACGTATGTGTCAATACATACAATGTGTCCCATTTTTAGCTCTTCCTGCCTAGCACATGAATTACAATAATTTTCATCAAAATATTAAAATAGGGGTGAAGTATGGATACAAAATAAAAAAAAAAAAATTGCAAATTACAATAGCTGATGAGCTATGTGTCAAAAAATATGTATTTTCCATTACATACCTTCCATCATCACAGCACCACATGTCGTTCTACCCTTAGTGGGTTATTCCTTTGCCGAAAATTTACGCACTCAAATTCCAATTTCGAACTTCCCATCTTTTTTTTATTACATCAAAAAATAAAAAAAAACAAAAATTGAATGAATAATCTGATTGTGCACAAAAGGGTGGGTTGGTTTCCGATGAGAGCACTAAGCAAATGACAGTTCCCTGCTCTGGTTCAAATGCCTGCATTGGATCTTCTGGATAAGAGGGTTCCGACTCTTCCAATAGAACAAAACTCTATAAATTGTCACAATAATCACGTAATCAAATAATTTTGCTATTTAAAAATGCACACACATGTACGTTTATATGTATTTAGGTTACAGTTGAATGATTGGTGAAGCACTCTGTGGACACAGCAAGCCATTTTGTATAGTTTCATTGAAGCCTAAGGAGGGCTCGTTTCAAGTCCCCCTGCTGATGGTCATTATGTGGAATTAACGAGGGTTAGGGTTCGGTATTTGCTGGTGGCAGTAACACGAATGCTTAGGGGAAGAAATAAAGTGTCTGTGCGCCATATTAGATAATTACTACCTTCCTTCCCACTGCCATGGTAGATTGACTGGCTGGCTGGCTCGCTGGCTGTGACTGACTGCTTGAATGGCCGATGGTTTGTTTGTATGATGTTTCCGTGGAGTTTCTTCTGGTTGTTATTTGTAGTGAGCAGCTGAAGTGACTTCTTTGCTTCTTTGGGGTGTGTTCATGTTAATATTGGATGGATGAATTGGCTTCTGAGGTGGCTACAAGCCATGCATAAATGTGCGCAAATATTATCGAAGTTCATTCAGTATTCATTTGCAGAGGTTTCAAATTATCCAGCTGATCCTTGACTGATTGGCCTTACATTTCGTGCCTTTCCCGTTGTTGAGGTTAGTTTCTGTAGACAAGCTCGAACTTTCGCCGACTTTCTAACTTTTGCGTTGATATATACATTTTGTAAATGTATTTAAAAGATCCACAAGACGTTATCGGACCAATTAGGACTTCTAAGTTTAGCCTTAGCATGTATTTTTGATCTCCTCCAAGCCTGCTGGTCAACCGTGAACGAAATCGTTTGATCAACCTTCAACACTTCTTTATTTCTCGGGAAGATGTGGTCTACTTCTACTGTATACCTATTGGGTTACAAAGATCTCTTGGTCTCGCATGAAATGAAGTCCTTCAAATACCGATGGCGTTACATTTGTATAATTCAAGCGTCTCTCGGCCTTCCTGTGTTCAACTTTTGTACCAATTTCGTAGCATTTCTGCTTTGAATATGACAAAAGTAGAAGCCCACTTTTATTGAGAAAGCTTTCTTGGATCCTTGAAATATTTACTTGCATGCGAAGCACTTCCTTAAATTCTTCTGATAATTTAAAACGAAACTATCGGTAGGTATATTTCTCAGAACGATTGCCTTTCAGCTATGAACTTTTTTCATCATTCTATAGAAATGTGATTTGTTGAAATTTTCAAAATATTTATTAATTACGGAGATGATCTAATCGTGCGAAAACGCGAAAAAATATGTCGAATTGACCAATTCTGGAGACGGGTATTCAGCAGCTCAAAGAGCAATTCACTCCAATTTCGAAGCAGCCAGAACTGGACTTTTCGAATGGCCATCACGTTTTCGGTGAATATCCCGAACCCCACCTGCAAAAGAGCAGATTCGCCTGATGAAATCCACTGTTTTAATTGCTGCTTGCTCTCTGGTGTATAAAAGTGGCTCCATATAGCATCAGAGGTTAGGAAACGATAAATTGAATGCACCGGCTTGTGCTTCAGTAGGTCGAAGCACCTTTGTGAGAGCGTTGGTAATCTGGGTAGACCAAAAGCAGTTCTCAACCCGCCGACGAAATTTTCGTACAAAATTTTCTGCGCTTTTTCGAACAAGGTGCTTCTTCATTCTTATCAAATATCAAATATCTGGACAGCAACTGTTTACGGGTTTACGGGCGTTATCTTTACGAATACCTCTCAAAGATATCCTTCCGTCCATCGAGTGCTAGTTCAAAAAAATGAATCCTCATGAAAGATGGCTCTTTGGCCACCAGAGAACAATTTTGAAACATAAACCAGTCAATGACTTCAACACTCGAATATTGCAATGGAAAATTCGAGTAACTAAGACCTTTGAATTCCTTCAGGTATTCTCTCATTTAAACAAAGGTAAAACTCCTCAGTTTTATCACGCATTCTATCTTTGAACATTTGAATATTTATCAACAAAGTTTTCAAAATTATCCAAATATATGCAAGTCTTTGCAGGAGTACCAATATTTTCTTTTTGCCAAATCTTAAAGACGTTTAATCTGCTCGTAGATACAATTTTTTGACAAGTTTTTTAAAAATCTTCGACTACATTGCTCGTAAAAAAATTGGGCAATATTTAAGTTTCCTGTTGACTCATATGTAACTTGAATACTGATAGCCCTTATGCGCTTAAAAAAAAAACTGGAACTCAGTCTAGAGTCATCCAATTCTTGCTTTGGATTCATCATCAAGGTTTCACTCATATACGAAAAACACTCAAGTATTGAAGCCAGCTGACTACAGCTCACGAGGCTAATTTTCAGTAGTTCTTAGTAAATGGGGAAGATTTAACCTTTATCGTTCGTAATCGCAAGAACCAAATATTATCTGAAATTTTGGCGTTAAATCTGGTTGTGTCACATTTCACCACTGCGACCTGTTTTGACTTTATTGCAAGAGAATTTTCCTGGACACGATTCGCTTACGTGAACTGGCTTCCAAGATCGTTGGATTTGTCGCCATTGGGTTTCTTTCTGTGAGGCTATTCAAAAGATCCTGTCTATATGCACACAATCTGCAAACTCTTGACGCTTTAACGACAAATATTTTTCAATTTATGGCCGAATTAATTCCTGATATGTGCCGAAAAGTCATGGGAAATAATCTAAAAAAAAACTGAGTCCTGTAAAAACTCCTGTGGAGATCCAAGTAATGTACTGGAATAAAAACATAAACGAAATCTAAATCAAAATCACGTTTTATTTAAATTTACTTCCGGAACTGTGGTTTCTTTGTTGCCAAAACCGTGCGAATTTTGAAATTCGAATCGAAGCAGTTTGAAAAGAAAGCTCTGGTACGCTCAATGGAGAGCCGAGAACCTTAACAACTCAATAGCCTCATCAAATGAATTCAGCATTAAGATCTCGCATTATTCGTTTACAGGATCCAATTGACTCAGGAATTGTTATCAGTCGTTTCGATGATGTTGCTTGTTCGCTATTGAGCTGCGATTGGATGGCTCTGCACTGGATGCAATTAAAGATCGGCGCTATTTGAACGATTCACAGCCGATTCTGGCAGTTAAGTTATTTTAAATAGGGGCCGCAATAATCAATAAAATAATCAATCAAAAAACTTTTGAAAATATTGATCAGATCGAGCAAGCAACTGCAACGCACGTCCTCAATACAAATTTTTCAAACTTGAACAAACTCCTCGCAATGCTTTGCAACGAAGGCATCCTACTTCAAGGTGATCCCTTTCGTCAATTTTATAAGAGAAGGACTTTGAACAAGTTTTTTTTATAATTCTTCTTCTTCGCCTGTATGTAGAGCACCAAAAAACGCATTATTAAATGGTTGTCAATTTTTTTTCTCGTGGGGTATAAGACTGTAAGACATAGCATAAACCTTACTTACTTACGGCTCTATTGTAGGGTGGAAGGCAGCGGAAAAGGTCAGCTTTGTCCTAATGCTGAATAAAGCACAAAGGTTCTATCCTGTCTTTTTATAGCAGGTGCATTAAGATCAACAAGTCTCGCGATTATGCTTGACCTGACCAATATCTTAAAGAATCTGAAGGGCACTGTAGGCTTTAGCCAAGAGGCACGACAACTTATTTTGGGTGCTAAAATTTGTTTTCCACAAAGACTAGTTAATTTGATGGGTTGCAGAGCAGGTGGAAAGTTAAGTGTAAGTTGGGGGGTTGGAGTGGTATGGGCAATTAATAAAAATATTTTTATTTCTTGTATAACAATTCAAATAATATAGAAGCATCCAGAAGCAGCAATGACTAGGAAAAGTAGTAATGCGTTTCAGACTCAATTTGATGAATTACTTTTATCATTCTTCACTCGAGCTACTGTCATTGATTTCTTCATCTTCATCTGAAATTTTCGGAGGGAACGGTATTATTTTGCTCTCTCATACTTGTGAGCTTAGGGTCTAACCTAAGTAGCAAATAGGGCCTCCAGACAGAATGTTTTTGAATAATCCTTTTTCAAACAACTGACGTTATTCAGTACATTGGAAGAAATTAGATATTTACATTGATGTATAACTTTATTTGTGGAAAAAAATGTATAAGAAAAAAAAACAAATTAGCGGCTCACAGCTGCTCAAAGCTTTCATCTTTTTTTTGCGCTGTGGAATGCCCAGCCAACAATTTTTCATTAAAATAAATTTTTTCGCATTATATGAACCTGAAAAAAAATAGAATTTGAGCAGGAAAAGAAAAAAAATCCATTTATTTAATAAATAAATTGTTAAAAACAATATTTTTAGTATTAATTAATTCAAATTTTCAGGTATATTCAAAGGACAATACGAAACGCATATTTAATTCGAACCGCTGGAAAAGTATATTGTGAGAAAAACTCGATTCAACTTAAGACTGTATAATAACAGCAAGCCGTTTCTTGGCAGACTTTTTACATGGCAAAATAACAACAGTAACACAATCCGATTAATCGGCCAAAGAACCGCCAATATTTTCCAAAAAGCTAAGTACAAAACTAATTTGGTCAAGCAATTAAAAGGAATATGCTGTAAAAAGCGCGCACTGGCTAACCTGGCAAAAAAACAAAGAGAGCTTATTGTTGTTCCGACGTTTCTCATTTAACTTTCCATTGAGCTTAAAACATTCAAATTAAATTCTTCAGGCTGTAAATGAATTTTTTAAGCATAAAAAGATGCAAAGTCCTTGAGGAACTCTTCAGGGGACCCTTCAGTGCGCGAGTTTTTTCTGAAATATCTGAGTCGCTGCTGGTACCGCAGTTGCTACATGATTTACCAAATTGGACAAAATCTGAGTTGCATATGCCAAGACTCGCTTAGAACATTGACCGAATTCGGCCAATTGATTTCAAACATGTACCTTCGAGTTACGGCCAACTTATTGCAACCTTCTAAAAACAATATTCAATTATTGGGCAATTAGTTTGGTATAAAAAAATCATTCAAACGAGGTTGGAACACAAATAGAACGACGATGACGGTTAGATTTTTGGCAATTCCACATTTAACGTGTTTATAACAAAAAGAAAATAAATTAAGCTAGACTCACAAAACGCCGCGTAACTCCGAAAAGAGCAAAAAGGTGCAGCTAAGTTTTTTATCCCCGATTCATAAGACATATTGACGTAGGAATTTCTAAAACAATCAAATCTGGGACTGCTTGGGAACGTCAACAAATCTTCAATTTTACTGAGTGGTTAAAGAGAACAACAATTTCTGTCATAACTTTTGTTCGACTGCCCTAGACACGGCGGCCGATGTATTCTGTAAAATCAGGTGTATAAATGGCTCATTTCGTATAGAAGATAGCTGCAGCGTATTCAAGGACGCGGTTACAGCCATAATAATACAAGCCAAGTAAATGATCATTTGAGATATTTAAGTCGGTTAGGTTATGACCATCTACGTTGACAGTCCAAGGGCCTGATTTAAACGTAGATAAAATTCAAGCTTGTTAAGATGTGCAAACAACAACTAAAACTATATCAGCGGTCAATTCGATATATCTATGTTGGGTGCCAGATCACCAGGATATAATAAAAAACGGAATCAGAATTGGAAACGAAGCAAATGACTCGGAAATAACAGACAGGGCTAACAGACGCTGGAATCAAACCGAATCATGTGCAATAGCCAGGCTTTTGTGACCTATCATCGTCGCTCATAGATCCAGAGATCTCCATAACCAAAAGGCCATTGCACCATAGGCACTTCTCGGTAAAATGATTTTTGCAGAAGCTGCAGAGACGTCGAAGAAAAATAATCAGTACGTTATCTGCTCTGCGAATGTCCCGCACTAGCCATAAAAAGATTGAGAACTTTTAGCAGTTACTGGGTAATGCAAACCCCAGACTCCTTCTGAGATTCTTTCTTTTATCTGAATGAACACAATGCGGCTTAAGCGAGCCGCTTACCTAACCTTGGTCGACAAAATTTTTATTTATTTTTATTTATTAAACACAAACCTTCACCTTCACACGGATTCCACTTAAAAAAAAAACTTTATAAAAAACACAGCACGGCAAAAATGGTGAATTTTGGTTTTCAAACTTTTCAAATTGCACAACTTTGCAATATCGATGTTGACAATTGGTTTGACAGATTGACGCGTTGTTATGTTTTTCTAAAAACTTGATTTTACTGGCGACTTTGAAGCTAAAAAGCTGTCCATCCAGTGGTAACTCGCTCTGGATTTTTGTCAGCGACGGGAATCGTGGTTGGTTTCCGACTGGTTGTAAGCAATCAGTAAATTGCTTAAGCTCTTCAAAAGGCATAGAACAGTTGAAATGGATTGATTCAATTGGATTATTTCAATTGAAAAAAAAAACACACGTAAGCATGCTCCGATATAACTAAAAATCGGTGCCCTTTTTTTCGTCAAATACTTTATTAAAAAATGTGGTTGCCTGTCTTCAATAACCTTTAAGCTTGTCGTATGTTCATATTTTAAAACAATGCAAAACTCTATTTTCATTAAGCCACTAAACGTCCATAAGCATGGCATATGCACTGAAGGTTAATTGTTTCTGCGAGGAGGTTAATCGAAGGTTAATATTGAATATGTTGACATATGGCCACAATGGACCATTCAATTAATCAAGCAAGGATCCGCCTTCAAATTTAAATTCCCGACGATTTTTTTAAGAAATTTCTTATAGAGCAAAAAAGAAAAACACTTGTTTATTTCAACCTTCCCATCAACGCCATTACATTGGAGACAAAGAGTTTTTTTCGCATTCGTTGCATTCTCTCTGTCGCTTTGAGATCATTTCAAATAGTCCTTCGTCTCTCATGCATAAATTCATTACATTTAATCCCTCTTTTCAAGTGCACTTAACATTTGCTGTGTGCACAGTCTTTCTCATAACAACATGAGACTGCATCTGACAAGGACCCTTATAATTCTCACTTAATATTTTAATGGTTAAAATAAAATGAAAATTACAAAAAAAAAAAAAATGTCCGCCCCAAATACGCCCACATAATTCCATAATTAATCCCGAATTTTCAATTTAAATATTATATTTTTTTTTTTAATTATCATATCGCCCCCAAACGCGAACATACACTTTGTTTGCTCTGTGATATTCCAAGGACTAAAGAAACAGATCCGTTGTATATGTCACCACCCATATGCATTATTTATGCAACCGCAATTAACTGCATTCGCATTCATAAATCAGAAAACAAGGATATGAAGGTTCAGCTTATACGCATGGCAAAATTCCAACATGCCACAATATACGAATAGAAAGCTCTAGCCATGCCACTATCTCGGTTCTCGTTTCTATGGGAATATAATGAAAGAAAAAAAAAGGACGAAATTCATCCGCCTTATAATGAAGCGCATACAAAACCGCCGAAGGTATTTTCATAATGCATCCTTAGATTCCTCTTTCGTTTGTGTTTTCTCCCATTTTGCGTGCATAAATTATCCTGAATGAGGATGAAAAAAACGCAAGTATCCTGCTCATACTACCCAACACCCACTAACGTCTGCAACGACAACGACAACGACGACAATCAAATGTGGTGCACCACAGAAAAAACCAAAAAAAAAAAACCAGCATAAGCATGAAGATGAAAATAATAATCTCCACTGATTACAAAATGAGAAAAGGATTCAATAGATGATACTAGAAAAAGGATAAGGCACAAAAGTAAAAAAAATATTTGAGGGCAACAACACTTTTGCCAACTCTGCATAGTGGCAGCCATGGCGGAACACAACGGATGCGGGGAATTAGTGCAGAATGAACTCAAACGCATCGCATACATCGCCTCCATAAGGACATTCTTCATTAAAAATCATCCATTCAGGAGGATTTTTACATTAGTGACATCCTTGAGTACAATTTGCATTCATTTTTTTTCTTTATCATTATATTCTTATTCATATTCATAAAAACAGAGCCTTTCTATACTATATACATACCTCCCCCATCTAAGGCCGATCCTTGCACGCTATTTACAAATCCTTGTGCAACAGCAAAGTGCATACAATTGCAAAAAAAAAATGAAAAAATAGGAAGTCTCCTGCCCAAGGTGTACGGGAGGTGTATATGTATATTTTATAATTTTTTCATAGGATAAGGACTAAATTGCAATCTCAATGTGCATAATCCTTGAGAATGAATATGAAGTGTATAATGCATGTGGGCATTCAACTGAAGATGAAAACGCCCGAAAGGCATTTTTGCGTTGGCGCAAAATCTGTGTAATCACATGAAGAATGGATCAAACGAAATTATATTGGATATGAGTGGCGCTGGATTTGCTTCTCCTTTGATCAGCTTTCGAAGGATAATGGCCAAATGGAAAATGTATTCTTGTTGTGACTGTGTAGTTGATACTTGAAATTGCTTTTATTGCGCTTTTTAATTGTTGGTTGACAAAAGTTCTGCGCCAGTCATTTAGTCATTTAAACATTCCAGATTTTCAAAAAAAAAATCATGTCAAATGAGAACCTGCCAAAAATCGATATAATCAAGATTATTTTTTAGTTCAAGGAATTAAATATTTGGGCTTTATGTTCTTAATTGACAATATACTGTAAGAATCTCACAAGACGATAGGCAAGTTTAAATACCATGATTCTTTTTAATATTCGTACATTGAGCACACTCTTATTCTCAAGTGCGCGAAGTCCTTTTATAAAAAAAAAAAACATTACGTTGACTCCGCAAAACGTATCTTAAGCGGCCATAACCTCATTTCTTATACCCGCGCTGTTTTTTGAGTCGGCGAAAGTGTTAGAAGACCTCAAAGTCAGATTTAGGAAAACAGTTGACTTTTGAGCAATTCGAAATACGATTTTCGAAATAGAGTCATCGCAACGTCGAGTCGGGTTTTGTTGCTGGAGCGTTGTCCTGATGAAGAACGGCTTTAACTCTTATTTTTCCCCGCCTGTATTCTTTGAAAACTTTTTGCAATCTGCGACGGCGGTTTTTTCCGCGTCATCGAACGTTGTTTCATCTAGGGGGATCCATCACATATGAAGGTTGTAAATGGTTTCAAAAATCTATCGGCAAAAGCTTTGCTCTAAATTTGCTCCTGGAATCACCGGGAGTTTCTCAGTATTTATCGAGCACTTAGGGGTAAAGTTCGTGGGATGATTCGCAAAGCTAAGACCCATGTTTATTGTCGCCGACTTGAACCAAATCTGTCAGCAAAAAAAACTATGGGTGTCGGAAGGCAAAGAAATTAGTGCGTTGCGGATGTAGATCTTGATGCTCTTTGCTCGGGGCGAAAGTCAACCACCATCTCAGAACTTACCGGAAGCTTAATAATCTCAGGTTAATGAACAAGAAAAATTTTATTTTCAGAGAGTTGATGAACTAGATGTTGTTAAGGCTGTTGTAGATATTCATTCGAATGCTATGGGATTTGATGAGGTGGAACCTAAGTTCGTAAAAATGATTTTGCCACATACACTGTCAGTTATTGCTCATATTTTTAATTCAATTATTTTGACAAGTTCTTTTCCTTTGGTGCGGAAAGTCACAAAAACAATGCCTATTCTGAAAAAGCCTGCTACCCGCCAATCACCACTAGAGCAGACCCAAATCTATTTTGTCGTTCTTGTCTAAGGTTCTTGAAAAGCTTCTTCAAAGACAAATGCTGCATTTTTTAAATAAGAAGAAGCTTTCGTGTGACTATCAGTCAGGATTTAGAGTGAAGCACGGTTGTATATCAGTACTTTTTAAAGTCTCGGATGATCTTCAACACTCTATGGATCACGACTTAGTTTCGTTTCTTTGTCTCCTAGATTTTTCGAAGACGTTTAATACAGACGATCACCCAATTCTATTCCATAAACGTAAAATATATTTTGATTTTTACAATACCTCCGCTAACTTAATATTTTCTTACCTCCAGGGAGTTGTTGCAGGAAAATATGTGTCGCGCTTTCTAAATCCGGTGTACCACAAGGATCCATATAAGGCCCGCTTTTGTTTATTATTTTCACAAATGATGTGCCAAATGCTTTACAAAACTCATCAAAGCATATTTATGCTGATGATTTTCAAATTCACCTGAGCTGCAAGCTTGGTGTGGAGTCTTAAAAGGGATCTTGAAATTATTAGACTATGGTCCAAAAGCAATAACCTTTTTTTTAAACCCAAGAAAATCCAAATGCATTGTTGTCTACAAGAAGCAATAAGACAAAATTTGTTTTCCAATTTTGTACTTAGTTGAGGACATAGTCGAATACGTTGAGACCGCTAAGAAGTTAGAAATTCGGTTTGACTCCACACTAAGGCTGTTGCCAAAATAATGCCTCCGTGTGCAGTTTAAAAAAAAATTTACCCCACAAACTATAATATTGCAACTAGCCAAAGCCTTAAAAACGCCGATTATTTTTTATGGATGCGAAATGAGTTGTGTAGTCAGTGCAGATACAAAACGAAGAGAAGATATGTGTACAATCTTGACGTTTTGACCATGTTTCGGGCTACAATAAATCCAAATTGGGATGGAGTTTGATGATCTATTTTAAGGTGTGTACCCTAAAATGTTAAATAAAATAATAATGAATAAAAGACCATCATACCTTTATGAATCAAATCAAATTTTCTGCTTCATCTAGTTCACATGTTCTAATTTCGCCGAGATATAATTCTCGTATTGTACAGAAAGTCAGTTTCTTATTTATGCTATCAAGCAGTATAACTCACTTCTCATACGCATACGTAGACTGCGAGGCAAAACCCAATTTGATAGGGTAACTTTCGGGCATAAGGTCGATAGTTCTTAGTTTCGAACTTTTTCAAGTGATAAATTATTATATTTCAAGTTAAAATTTATACTTTGTTGTATTTGCTTTCGTTTTCATTTTCATTTTCATTTACTTTTAATTTAAATTGTAGGCTAAAAATACTTTAATTTGCATAAATGAAGATTTTGTTACTTATTAAAATAAATTATATTTGTAATAACTTTTACTTTTATTAGCCGTAAGCTTATTGTAAAAGATGTTGGGCTGGATGCATAAATAAATAAAAGGTCTGCTTTTGTTCGGCGGTTGAAATATTAAGTATCTTCGATTCAACTTTGACATTGGCTTTGGCATTTGTTCTGGCAGAGCTTCATGCCCTGAGCTCTGAGCTGATTTTTCTCGGCCGCCTTGTCGCTTTGACTACTCTTAATCACATAAAGAGCCGTTTCCAGTCCTGATCTTATAACTTGTGTCTTGGATCACTAGAAATGTAACTGCCTCACTGTAACCACTTACCAGGAAAACCACCGCCCAATCCTCCATCAAACCAGACAACTGCTGTCTCCAATTGAAACCCGCGAATGCACCAATTCACCTGTAAAAGCAGTGTTCTTATCTCATTTATACCCAAACCTAAAAGTTGAAAAAACATCGTCGATGATAGATTTCGTTTGACAGTTGACGAAGTCATTTCTCATATGATTCAAAATATGGACTTGTTGGTATATAGAAGGAGTCGCGTCCTTATTGGAACAAATTGAATAATTTCCAGCTTACCGGAGTAGGTACCTGCAGATGGCTTCCTGATGACGTATGCAAGCTTATTGTCACCACACATCGCTGAATGGAGTGAACTATTGTACACTACCTCAGTGTCTTCATCGAACTCCAAAGTGATAGTCATAATCAGCTGGAATTAAATGGACAAGCGAAGTCTGGATTAAAGGAGAAACCTCGCGTTTCACTGCGTCTACGTCAGAAGTAATCACTTCTGTATAAAAAAAAATGAAATACGGAAAATTAAATGTCATAATGGTTGATTAAAAATAAACCAGTCATAGATTTTTGGAGAAACATGCGTGAATTGGGTGACATTTAAAATTCCTCCTGTGCCAATGCGGCCGGCCCAAAATATTCATCTCCAAGCTGAGCAAACAATTTCAGTCCCTAAATCTTCCACGGAACTTTCTCTTTCTTATTATACTCGTCATAAGCGTTGTTGGTAATGGTAAAATTATATAAGGATTTTCGAAACTATCATTAGGAGTAGCGCAGGGGTTCAAATCAAGACCGTTGCTGTTTAACAATTTTATAAAAGTTAAGTATTTTCTGTATGTTATAACATGGAAGTCACATATTTTCAAATCCTGTCTCATAATCTCAAAGAAACCTAACTGTAGCTTTTCTAAATGGTTATCAAGAACGAAGAACCCACTTCACCGATAACTTGAATCTCCAAAAACTTTGAGCTCCAAGAAAACATTTAAGAAAACAAATTATGTCATTGGATTTTGAAGATAGAGCAAAACAAAATCGGATGACTATTTTTGGACCATCCTATAAACTGTTAATGTAAACGGCAACTAAATGTAATTTGGTACTTCCTATCTAATTTTTTTTTGTCAGTGCGTAAAAACCTTGCGCTAACATTCTTTCAAGTAAGTGATTAGATTGCTCAGTCACTTCAAACTATACACAAGTGGATAAAATGAATTTAGTTCAATTACATCCTCTCCATAAACGCACCGCACCATCGTATCTCTAACTGGCATTTCTATGGAAGATATCTTCTACGAGATATATATTTTCTCACACTCTAAAAAAAAATAATACAGAGGCGTGCACTCATTTCCTCGAAACAATGGTCCCTTCTGTAGAAATCATTGAGGAATCCTATTCCAAAGAATAAACACACACAAATCTAAGTAATAACAAAATCAACACCATGTTAGAAACGCCTGTCAAAATTATACTCATTATCCAATAATGTCATTAACAATACGTTGAGTACCACTGTATTTTGTATATGCGTCCTACACACGCACAGGCGTGAACGATGTGTGAAACACTTCACACTCTACTGTGGACTGGTGCTACCAGCGCAGCGCGCCTTGGCGCAAAAGCAAACATCAAGTGGCCATTATGGCTGAAGAACACCCCTCATCGTTCTCGGATGCGGTAGACTGTTGAATAGTGGCTCTAGCAAATTGAAGACCGAGAGAAGTCACTTCAAACTGAATTTCGATTGAACCATTTTGAATCCTTATTAAGACTCGTCGGTCGCACTCTCTCGCTGTAAGAAGATGTGTGCGCAAAGAAAACAGTCATGCAATTTATTTCTTCGTCCTTTTTTTTGCTTTTACTACAAGTACCACAAATAGTTGAAGTTCCTTTGCAGATTCTATTTAATTTGTTGTTCCTTCTGGGATAAAAGCAAGTTGCTTGCAAAGGACTTTAGAACGACGAAATGTCTGTTTTTTTTTTTTTAGGTTGGTTGATGTGGTTCCCTTTTGTATGGGTTAACAAGGAGAATACCGCAGTGACATCTCAAAGGTAAATATTTTGACAAATGCCTAATGTGCGGACAATAGATGCTGTCAGTCTCCTGTTGTGATCCTTTTTCAATAGAATTTCATCACTGAAGATGGATGTTTTTTTCTACTCTCATGCATTTGCGAATTTAGGAATTCCAATAGACTCGAAAAAAAACAACACATTTTGGGTTTTTGAGGAATTCAAGAATTAAGGAATTTAGACAATGTTTACGGTGCGATATCCGTGTAAACATATTCAAGGATAATAAGATCATCCTGTTTGTGAATGGGTACGGTACTTGCACCTTGTAAGTACGGCAACGGAAGGAAATCAAAGTGTCGGATTAGGGCTTTACTTGTTGAATACACTGCGACGGAGCACACAAGTATCGATTTCAAGTTAAAGGCGGGTTAATCCATTTAATGGACATAAAATGAACCGTCTTCGCCTTTGAAATGTATTCTTTCGGTATTCAGCCTTGAGGTGTGGGAAACGATCAATTTGGTTGTTCTTTTGAGGTGTTCTCATGATATGACTTGCCACTCATACTCGTGGGTATCGGCATCTCAGGAAACCATATTTGCGATGTCGCCAAAAAAGTGCATTTTGAAATCATGGGCTCTAGTCCAGCAGAATTTTGCAAATAAACCTCGGATTTCGTATTTCAATATTTTTGTTATTAAAAGGACCTCAGAGCTGAAATTTGAAATACGCACTCAGTTTGTGATACTCGTGGTTATTAATACCTCAGAAAACCACACTGGCGATTTCGCCAAAATAGTGCATTTTGAAATCATGGGCTATAGTCCAGCAGAATTTTGCAAAAAAACCTCGGATTTCGTATTTCAATATTTTTGTTATTAAAAGGACCTCAGAGCTGAAATTTGAAATACGCACTCAGTTTAGGATACTCGTGGTTATTACTACCTCAGAAAACCATATTTGCGATTTCGCCAAAAAAGTGCATTTTGAAATCATGGGCTATAGTCCAGCAGAATTTTGCAAAAAAACCTCGGATTTCGTATTTCAATATTTTTTTATTAAAAGGGCCTCAGAGCTGAAATACGCACTCAGTTTAGGATACTCGTGGGTATCGGCATCTCAGAAAACCATATTTGCGATGTCGCCAAAAAAGTGCATTTTGAAATCATGGGCTCTAGTCCAGCAGAATTTTGCAAATAAACCTCGGATTTCGTATTTCAATATTTTTGTTATTAAAAGGACCTCAGAGCTGAAATTTGAAATACGCACTCAGTTTGTGATACTCGTGGTTATTAATACCTCAGAAAACCACACTGGCGATTTCGCCAAAATAGTGCATTTTGAAATCATGGGCTATAGTCCAGCTCGGATTTCGTATTTCAATATTTTTGTTATTAAAAGGATCTCAGAGCTGAAATTTGAAATACGCACTCAGTTTGTGATACTCGTGGTTATTAATACCTCAGAAAACCATATTGCCGATTTCGCCAAAAAAATGCATTTTAAAATCATGGGCTATAGTCCAGCAGAATTTTGCTAAAAAACCTCGGATTTCGTATTTCAATATTTTTGTTATTAAAAGGACCTCTGAGCTGAAATTAGAAATACGCACTCAGTTTAGGATACTCGTGGGTATCGGCATCTCAGAAAACCATATTTGCGATGTCGCCAAAAAAGTGCATTTTGAAATCATGGGCTATAGTCCAGCAGAATTTTGCAAAAAAACCTCGGATTTCGTATTTCAATATTTTTTTATTAAAAGGGCCTCAGAGCTGAAATACGCACTCAGTTTAGGATACTCGTGGGTATCGGCATCTCAGAAAACCATATTTGCGATGTCGCCAAAAAAGTGCATTTTGAAATCATGGGCTCTAGTCCAGCAGAATTTTGCAAATAAACCTCGGATTTCGTATTTCAATATTTTTGTTATTCAAAGGACCTCAGAGCTGAAATTTGAAATACGCACTCAGTTTGTGATACTCGTGGTTATTAATACCTCAGAAAACCACATTTGCGATTTCGCCAAAAAAGTGCATTTTGAAATCTTGGGCTATAGTCCAGAAGAATTTTGCAAAAAAACCTCGGATTTCGTATTTCAATATTTTTGTTATTCAAAGGACCTCAGAGCTGAAATTTGAAATACGCACTCAGTTAAGGATACTCGTAGGTATTATTACCTCAGAAAACCATATTTGCGATTTCGCCAAAAAAGTGCATTTTGAAATCTTGGGCTATAGTCCAGCAGAATTTTGCAAAAAAAACTCGGATTTCGTATTTCAATATTTTTGTTAATAAAAGTGCCTCAGAGCTGAAATTTGAAATACGCACTCAGTTAAGGATACTCGTAGGTATCGGCATCTCAGAAAACCATATTTGCGATGTCGTCAAAAAAGTACATTTTGAAATCATGGGCTATAGTCCAGCAGAACTTTGCAAAAAAACCTCGTATTTCGTATTTCAATATTTTTGTTAATAAAAGTGCCTCAGAGCTGAAATTTGAAATACGCACTCAGTTAAGGATACTCGTGGGTATCGGCATCTCAGAAAACCATATTTGCGATGTCGCCAAAAAAGTGCATTTTGAAATCATGGGCTATAGTCCAGCAGAATTTTGCTAAAAAACCTCGGATTTCGTATTTCAATATTTTTGTTATTAAAAGGACCTCTGAGCTGAAATTAGAAATACGCACTCAGTTTAGGATACTCGTGGGTATCGGCATCTCAGAAAACCATATTTGCGATGTCGCCAAAAAAGTGCATTTTGAAATCATGGGCTATAGTCCAGCAGAATTTTGCAAAAAAACCTCGGATTTCGTATTTCAATATTTTTTTATTAAAAGGGCCTCAGAGCTGAAATACGCACTCAGTTTAGGATACTCGTGGGTATCGGCATCTCAGAAAACCATATTTGCGATGTCGCCAAAAAAGTGCATTTTGAAATCATGGGCTCTAGTCCAGCAGAATTTTGCAAATAAACCTCGGATTTCGTATTTCAATATTTTTGTTATTCAAAGGACCTCAGAGCTGAAATTTGAAATACGCACTCAGTTTGTGATACTCGTGGTTATTAATACCTCAGAAAACCACATTTGCGATTTCGCCAAAAAAGTGCATTTTGAAATCTTGGGCTATAGTCCAGAAGAATTTTGCAAAAAAACCTCGGATTTCGTATTTCAATATTTTTGTTATTCAAAGGACCTCAGAGCTGAAATTTGAAATACGCACTCAGTTAAGGATACTCGTAGGTATTATTACCTCAGAAAACCATATTTGCGATTTCGCCAAAAAAGTGCATTTTGAAATCTTGGGCTATAGTCCAGCAGAATTTTGCAAAAAAAACTCGGATTTCGTATTTCAATATTTTTGTTAATAAAAGTGCCTCAGAGCTGAAATTTGAAATACGCACTCAGTTAAGGATACTCGTGGGTATCGGCATCTCAGAAAACCATATTTGCGATGTCGTCAAAAAAGTACATTTTGAAATCATGGGCTATAGTCCAGCAGAACTTTGCAAAAAAACCTCGTATTTCGTAATTCAATATTTTTGTTATTAAAAGGGCCTCAGAGCTGAAATTTGAAATACGCACTCAGTTTGTGATACTCGTGGTTATTATTACCTCAGAAAACCATATTTGCGATGTCGCCAAAAAAGTGCATTTTGAAATCATGGGCTATAGTCCAGCAGAATTTTGCAAAAAAACTCGGATTTCGTAATTCAATATTTTTGTTATTAAAAGGGCCTCAGAGCTGAAATTTGAAATACGCACTCAGTTTGTGATACTCGTGGTTATTATTACCTCAGAAAACCATATTTGCGATGTCGCCAAAAAAGTGCATTTTGAAATCATGGGCTATAGTCCAGCAGAATTTTGCAAAAAAAACTCGTATTTCGTATTTCAATATTTTTGTTAATAAAAGTGCCTCAGAGCTGAAATTTGAAATACGCACTCAGTTAAGGATACTCGTGGGTATCGGCATCTCAGAAAACCATATTTGCGATGTCGCCAAAAAAGTGCATTTTGAAATCATGGGCTATAGCCCAGCAGAATTTTCCAAAAAACCTCGGATTTCGTATTTCAATATTTTTGTTAATATAACGGCCTCAGAGCTGAAATTTGAAATACGCACTCAGTTTGTGATACTCGTGGTTATTAATACCTCAGAAAACCATATTGGCAATTTCGCCAAAAAAGTGCATTTTGAAATCATGGGCTATAGTCCAGCAGAACTTTGCAAAAAAACCTCGTATTTCGTATTTCAATATTTTTGTTAATAAAAGTGCCTCAGAGCTGAAATTTGAAATACGCACTCAGTTAAGGATACTCGTGGGTATCGGCATCTCAGAAAACCATATTTGCGATGTCGCCAAAAAAGTGCATTTTGAAATCATGGGCTATAGTCCAGCAGAACTTTGCAAAAAAACCTCGTATTTCGTATTTCAATATTTTTGTTAATAAAAGTGCCTCAGAGCTGAAATTTGAAATACGCACTCAGTTAAGGATACTCGTGGGTATCGGCATCTCAGAAAACCATATTTGCGATGTCGCCAAAAAAGTGCATTTTGAAATCATGGGCTATAGTCCAGCAGAACTTTGCAAAAAAAACTCGGATTTCGTAATTCAATATTTTTGTTATTAAAAGGGCCTCAGAGCTGAAATTTGAAATACGCACTCAGTTTGTGATACTCGTGGTTATTATTACCTCAGAAAACCATATTTGCGATGTCGCCAAAAAAGTGCATTTTGAAATCATGGGCTATAGTCCAGCAGAATTTTGCAAAAAAACTCGGATTTCGTAATTCAATATTTTTGTTATTAAAAGGGCCTCAGAGCTGAAATTTGAAATACGCACTCAGTTTGTGATACTCGTGGTTATTATTACCTCAGAAAACCATATTTGCGATGTCGCCAAAAAAGTGCATTTTGAAATCATGGGCTATAGTCCAGCAGAATTTTGCAAAAAAAACTCGGATTTCGTATTTCAATATTTTTGTTAATAAAAAGCCTCAGAGCTGAAATTTGAAATACGCACTCGTGGGTATCGGCATCTCAGAAAACCATATTTGCGATGTCGTCAAAAAAGTACATTTTGAAATCATGGGCTATAGTCCAGCAGAACTTTGCAAAAAAAACTCGTATTTCGTATTTCAATATTTTTGTTAATAAAAGTGCCTCAGAGCTGAAATTTGAAATACGCACTCAGTTAAGGATACTCGTGGGTATCGGCATCTCAGAAAACCATATTTGCGATGTCGGTAAAAAAGTGCATTTTGATATCATGGGCTATAGTCCAGCAGAACTTTGCAAAAAAACCTCGTATTTCGTATTTCAATATTTTTGTTAATAAAAGTGCCTCAGAGCTGAAATTTGAAATACGCACTCAGTTAAGGATACTCGTGGGTATCGGCATCTCAGAAAACCATATTTGCGATGTCGCCAAAAAAGTGCATTTTGAAATCATGGGCTATATTCCAGCAGAACTTTGCAAAAAAACCTCGTATTTCGTATTTCAATATTTTTGTTAATAAAAGTGCCTCAGAGCTGAAATTTGAAATACGCACTCAGTTAAGGATACTCGTGGGTATCGGCATCTCAGAAAACCATATTTGCGATGTCGCCAAAAAAGTGCATTTTGAAATCATGGGCTATAGCCCAGCAGAATTTTCCAAAAAACCTCGGATTTCGTATTTCAATATTTTTGTTAATATAACGGCCTCAGAGCTGAAATTTGAAATACGCACTCAGTTTGTGATACTCGTGGTTATTAATACCTCAGAAAACCATATTGGCAATTTCGCCAAAAAAGTGCATTTTGAAATCATGGGCTATAGTCCAGCAGAACTTTGCAAAAAAACCTCGTATTTCGTATTTCAATATTTTTGTTAATAAAAGTGCCTCAGAGCTGAAATTTGAAATACGCACTCAGTTAAGGATACTCGTGGGTATCGGCATCTCAGAAAACCATATTTGCGATGTCGCCAAAAAAGTGCATTTTGAAATCATGGGCTATAGTCCAGCAGAACTTTGCAAAAAAACCTCGTATTTCGTATTTCAATATTTTTGTTAATAAAAGTGCCTCAGAGCTGAAATTTGAAATACGCACTCAGTTTGTGAAACTCGTGGTTATTAATACCTCACAAAACCATATTGGCGATTTCGCCAAAAAAGTGCATTTTGAAATCATGGGCTATAGTCCAGCACAATTTTGCAAAAAAACCTCGGATTTCGTATTTCAATATTTTTGTTAATAAAAGGGGCTCAGAGCTGAAATTTGAAATACGCACTCAGTTTGTGATACTCGTGGTTATTAATACCTCAGAAAACCATATTGGCGATTTCGCCAAAAAAGTGCATTTTGAAATCATGGGCTATAGTCCAGCAGAATTTTGCAAAAAAACCTCGGATTTCGTATTTCAATATTTTTGTTATTAAAAGGACCTCAGAGCTGAAATTTGAAATACGCACTCAGTTTGTGATACTCGTGGTTATTAATACCTCAGAAAACCATATTGGCGATTTCGCCAAAAAAGTGCATTTTGAAATCATGGGCTATAGTCCAGCAGAATTTTGCAAAAAAACCTCGGATTTCGTATTTCAATATTTTTGTTATTAAAAGGACCTCAGAGCTGAAATTTGAAATACGCACTCAGTTTGTGATACTCGTGGTTATTAATACCTCAGAAAAGTATTGGCGATATCGCCAAAAAAAGTGCATTTTGAAATCATGGGCTATAGTCCAGCAGAATTTTGCAAAAAAAACCTCGGATTTCGTATTTCAATATTTTTGTTAATAAAACGGCCTCAGCGCTGAAATTTGAAATACGCACTCAGTTTAGGATACTCGTGGGTATCGGCAACTCAGAAAACCATATTTGCGATGTCGCCAAAAAAGTGCATTTTGAAATCATGGGCTATAGTCCAGCAGAACTTTGCAAAAAAACCTCGGATTTCGTATTTCAATATTTTTGTTAATAAAAGGACCTCAGAGCTGAAATTTGAAATACGCACTCAGTTTGTAATACTCGTGGTTATTAATACCTCAGAGAACCATATTTGCGATTACGCCAAAGAGTGCATTTTGAAATCATGGGCTATAGTCCAGCAGAATTTTGCAAAAAAACCTCGGATTTCGTATTTCAATATTTTTGTTATTAAAAGGACCTCAGAGCTGAAATTTGAAATACGCACTCAGTTTGTGATACTCGTGGTTATTAATACCTCAGAAAACCATATTGGCGATTTCGCCAAAAAAGTGCATTTTGAAATCATGGGCTATAGTCCAGCAGAATTTTGCAAAAAAACCTCGGATTTCGTATTTCAATATTTTTGTTATTAAAAGGACCTCAGAGCTGAAATTTGAAATACGCACTCAGTTTGTGATACTCGTGGTTATTAATACCTCAGAAAACCATATTGGCGATGTCGCCAAAAAAGTGCATTTTGAAATCATGGGCTATAGTCCAGCAGAATTTTGCAAAAAAACCTCGTATTTCGTATTTCAATATTTTTGTTAATAAAAGTGCCTCAGAGCTGAAATTTGAAATACGCACTCAGTTAAGGATACTCGTGGGTATCGGCATCTCAGAAAACCATATTTGCGATGTCGCCAAAAAAGTGCATTTTGAAATCATGGGCTATAGTCCAGCAGAACTTTGCAAAAAAACCTCGGATTTCGTATTTCAATATTTTTGTTAATAAAAGGACCTCAGAGCTGAAATTTGAAATACGCACTCAGTTTGTAATACTCGTGGTTATTAATACCTCAGAGAACCATATTTGCGATTACGCCAAAGAGTGCATTTTGAAATCATGGGCTATAGTCCAGCAGAATTTTGCAAAAAAACCTCGGATTTCGTATTTCAATATTTTTGTTATTAAAAGGACCTCAGAGCTGAAATTTGAAATACGCACTCAGTTTGTAATACTCGTGGTTATTAATACCTCAGAGAACCATATTTGCGATTACGCCAAAGAGTGCATTTTGAAATCATGGGCTATAGTCCAGCAGAATTTTGCAAAAAAACCTCGGATTTCGTATTTCAATATTTTTGTTATTAAAAGGACCTCAGAGCTGAAATTTGAAATACGCACTCAGTTTGTGATACTCGTGGTTATTAATACCTCAGAAAACCATATTGGCGATTTCGCCAAAAAAGTGCATTTTGAAATCATGGGCTATAGTCCAGCAGAATTTTGCAAAAAAACCTCGGATTTCGTATTTCAATATTTTTGTTATTAAAAGGACCTCAGAGCTGAAATTTGAAATACGCACTCAGTTTGTGATACTCGTGGTTATTAATACCTCAGAAAACCATATTGGCGATGTCGCCAAAAAAGTGCATTTTGAAATCATGGGCTATAGTCCAGCAGAATTTTGCAAAAAAACCTCGTATTTCGTATTTCAATATTTTTGTTAATAAAAGTGCCTCAGAGCTGAAATTTGAAATACGCACTCAGTTAAGGATACTCGTGGGTATCGGCATCTCAGAAAACCATATTTGCGATGTCGCCAAAAAAGTGCATTTTGAAATCATGGGCTATAGTCCAGCAGAACTTTGCAAAAAAACCTCGGATTTCGTATTTCAATATTTTTGTTAATAAAAGGACCTCAGAGCTGAAATTTGAAATACGCACTCAGTTTGTGATACTCGTGGTTATTAATACCTCAGAAAACCATATTGGCAATTTCGCCAAAAAAGTGCATTTTGAAATCATGGGCTATAGTCCAGCACAATTTTGCAAAAAAACCTCGGATTTCGTATTTCAATATTTTTGTTAATAAAACGGCCTCAGAGCTGAAATTTGAAATACGCACTCAGTTTGTGATACTCGTGGTTATTAATACCTCAGAAAACCATATTGGCAATTTCGCCAAAAAAGTGCATTTTGAAATCATGGGCTATAGTCCAGCAGAATTTTGCAAAAAAACCTCGGATTTCGTATTTCAATATTTTTGTTAATAAAACGGCCTCAGAGCTGAAATTTGAAATACGCACTCAGTTTGTGATACTCGTGGTTATTAATACCTCAGAAAACCACATTTGCGATTTCGCCAAAAAAAGTGCATTTTGAAATCATGGGCTATAGTCCAGCAGAATTTTGCAAAAAAACCTCGGAATTCGTATTTCAATATTTTTGTAAATAAAAGGGGCTCAGAGCTGAAATTTGAAATACGCACTCAGTTTGTGATACTCGTGGTTATTAATACCTCAGAAAACCATATTGGCGATTTCGCCAAAAAAGTGCATTTTGAAATCATGGGCTATAGTCCAGCAGAATTTTGCAAAAAAACCTCGGATTTCGTATTTCAATATTTTTGTTAATAAAACGGTCTCAGCGCTGAAATTGGAAATACGCACTCAGTTTAGGATACTCGTGGGTATCGGCATCTCAGAAAACCATATTTGCGATGTGACCAAAAGAGTGCATTTTGAAATCATGGGCTATAGCCCAGCAGAATTTTCCAAAAAACCTCGGATTTCGTATTTCAATATTTTTGTTAATAAAAGGGGCTCAGAGCTGAAATTTGAAATACGCACTCAGTTTGTGATACTCGTAGTTATTAATACCTCAGAAAACCATATTGGCGATTTCGCCAAAAAAGTGCATTTTGAAATCATGGGCTATAGTCCAGCAGAATTTTGCAAAAAAACCTCGGATTTCGTATTTCAATATTTTTGTTAATAAAAGGGGCTCAGAGCTGAAATTTGAAATACGCACTCAGTTTGTGATACTCGTGGTTATTAATACCTCAGAAAACCATATTGGCGATTTCGCCAAAAAAGTGCATTTTGAAATCATGGGCTATAGTCCATCAGAATTTTGCAAAAAAAACCTCGGATTTCGTATTTCAATATTTTTGTTAATAAAACGGCCTCAGCGCTGAAATTTGAAATACGCACTCAGTTTAGGATACTCGTGGGCATCGGCATCTCAGAAAACCATATTTGCGATGTGACCAAAAAAGTGCATTTTGAAATCATGGGCTATAGTCCAGCAGAATTTTGCAAAAAAACCTCGGATTTCGTATTTCAATATTTTTGTTAATAAAAGTGCCTCAGAGCTGAAATTTGAAATACGCACCCAGTTTGTGATACTCGTGGTTATTAATACCTCAGAAAACCATATTTGCGATTTCGCCAAAAAAGTGCATTTTGAAATCATGGGCTATAGTCCAGCAGAATTTTGCAAAAAAACCTCGGATTTCGTATTTCAATATTTTTGTCAATAAAAGGACCTCAGAGCTGAAATTTGAAATACGCACTCAGTTAAGGATACTAGTGGGTATCGGCATCTCATCGCCATATTTGCGATGTCGCCAAAAAAGTGAATTTTGAAATCATGGGCTATAGTCCAGCAGAATTTTGCAAAAAAAACCTCGGATTTCGTATTTCAATATTTTTGTTATTAAAAGGACCTCAGAGCTGAAATTTGAAATACGCACTCAGTTTGTGATACTCGTGGTTATTAATACCTCAGAAAACCATATTTGCGATTTCGCCAAAAAAGTGCATTTTGAAATCTTGGGCTATAGTCCAGCAGAATTTTACAAAAAAACTCGGATTTCGTAATTCAATATTTTTGTTATTAAAAGGGCCTCAGAGCTGAAATTTGAAATACGCACTCAGTTTGTGATACTCGTGGTTATTATTACCTCAGAAAACCATATTTGCGATGTCGCCAAAAAAGTGCATTTTGAAATCATGGGCTATAGTCCAGCAGAATTTTGCAAAAAAAACCTCGGATTTCGTATTTCAATATTTTTGTTATTAAAAGGACCTCAGAGCTGAAATTTGAAATACGCACTCAGTTTGTGATACCCGTGGTTATTAATACCTCAGAAAACCATATTGGCAATTTCGCCAAAAAAGTGCATTTTGAAATCATGGGCTATAGTCCAGCAGAATTTTGCAAAAAAAACTCGGATTTCGTATTTCAATATTTTTGTTAATAAAAGTGCCTCAGAGCTGAAATTTGAAATACGCACTCAGTTTAGGACACTCGTGGGTATCGGTATCTCAGAAAACCATTATGGCGATTTCGCCAAAGAGGTGCATTTTGAAATCATGGGCTATAGTCCAGCAGAATTTTGCAAAAAAACTCGGATTTCGTATTTCAATATTTTTGTTAATAAAAGTGCCTCAGAGCTGAAATTTGAAATACGCACTCAGTTTGTGAAACTCGTGGTTATTAATACCTCAGAAAACCATATTGGCAATTTCGCCAAAAAAGTGTGTTTTGAAATCATGGGCTATAGTCCAGCAGAATTTTGCAAAAAAACCTCGGATTTCGTATTTCAATATTTTTGTTAATAAAACGGCCTCAGAGCTGAAATTTGAAATACGCACTCAGTTTAGGATACTCGTGGGTATCGGCATCTCAGAAAACCATATTTGCGATGTCGCCAAAAAAGTGCATTTTGAAATCATGGGCTATAGTCCAGCAGAATTTTGCAAAAAAACCTCGGATTTCGTATTTCAATATTTTTGTTAATAAAACGGCCTCAGAGCTGAAATTTGAAATACGCACTCAGTTTAGGATACTAGTGGGTATCGGCATCTCATCGCCATATTTGCGATGTCGCCAAAAAAGTGAATTTTGAAATCATGGGCTATAGTCCAGCAGAATTTTCCAAAAAAACTCGGATTTCGTAATTCAATATTTTTGTTATTAAAAGGACCTCAGAGCTGAAATTTGAAATACGCACTCAGTTTGTGATACTCGTGGTTATTAATACCTCAGAAAACCATATTGGCGATTTCGCCAAAATAGTGCATTTTGAAATCATGGGCTATAGTCCAGCAGAATTTTGCAAAAAAACCTCGTATTTCGTATTTCAATATTTTTGTTAATAAAAGTGCCTCAGAGCTGAAATTTGAAATACGCACTCAGTTTGTAATACTCGTGGTTATTAATACCTCAGAAAACCATATTGGCAATTTCGCCAAAAAAGTGCATTTTGAAATCATGTGCTATAGTCCAGCAGAGTTTTGCAAAAAAAACTCGGATTTCGTATTTCAATATTTTTGTTATTAAAAGGACCTCAGAGCTGAAATTTGAAATACGCACTCAGTTTGTGAAACTCGTGGTTATTAATACCTCAGAAAACCATATTGGTAATTTCGCCAAAAAAGTGTATTTTGAAATCATGGGCTATAGTCCAGCAGAATTTTGCAAAAAAACCTCGGATTTCGTATTTCAATATTTTTGTTATTAAAAGTACCTCAGAGCTGAAATTTGAAATACGCACTCAGTTTGTGATACTCGTAGTTATTATTACCTCAGAAAACCACATTTGCGATTTCGCCAAAAAAAGTGCATTTTGAAATCATGGGCTATAGTCCAGCAGAATTTTGCAAAAAAACCTCGGATTTCGTATTTCAATATATTTGTTAATAAAACGGCCTCAGAGCTGAAATTTGAAATACGCACTCAGTTTGTGAAACTCGTGGTTATTAATACCTTAGAAAACCATATTGGCAATTTCGCCAAAAAAGTGCATTTTGAAATCATGGGCTATAGTCCAGCAAAATTTTGCAAAAAAAACTCGGATTTCGTATTTCAATATTTTTGTTAATAAAAGTGCCTCAGAGCTGAAATTTGAAATACGCACTCAGTTTAGGACACTCGTGGGTATCAGCATCTCAGAAAACCATATTGGCAATTTCGCCAAAAAAGTGCATTTTGAAATCATGGGCTATAGTCCAGCAAAATTTTGCAAAAAAAACTCGGATTTCGTATTTCAATATTTTTGTTAATAAAAGTGCCTCAGAGCTGAAATTTGAAATACGCACTCAGTTTAGGACACTCGTGGGTATCAGCATCTCAGAAAACCATATTGGCGATTTCGCCAAAAAAGTGCATTTTGAAATCATGGGCTATAGTCCAGCAGAATTTTGCAAAAAAAACCTCGGATTTCGTATTTCAATATTTTTGTTAATAAAAATGCTTCAGAGCTGAAATTTGAAATACGCACTCAGTTAAGGATACTCGTGGGTATCAGCATCTCAGAAAACCATATTTGCGATGTCGCCAAAAAAGTGCATTTTGAAATCATGGGCTATAGTCCAGCAGAATTTTGCAAAAAAACCTCGGATTTCGTATTTCAATATTTTTGTTAATAAAAGTGCCTCAGAGCTGAAATTTGAAATACGCACTCAGTTTAGGACACTCGTGGGTATCAGCATCTCAGAAAACCATATTGGCGATTTCGCCAAAAAAGTGCATTTTGAAATCATGGGCTATAGTCCAGCAGAACTTTGCAAAAAAACCTCGGATTTCGTATTTCAATATTTTCGTTAATAAAAGTGCCTCAGAGCTGAAATTTGAAATACGCACTCAGTTAAGGATACTCGTAGTTATTAATACCTCAGAAAACCATATTGGCAATTTCGCCAAAAAAGTGCATTTTGAAATCATGGGCTATAGTCCAGCAAAATTTTGCAAAAAAAACTCGGATTTCGTATTTCAATATTTTTGTTAATAAAAGTGCCTCAGAGCTGAAATTTGAAATACGCACTCAGTTTAGGACACTCGTGGGTATCAGCATCTCAGAAAACCATATTGGCGATTTCGCCAAAAAAGTGCATTTTGAAATCATGGGCTATAGTCCAGCAGAACTTTGCAAAAAAACCTCGGATTTCGTATTTCAATATTTTCGTTAATAAAAGTGCCTCAGAGCTGAAATTTGAAATACGCACTCAGTTAAGGATACTCGTGGGTATCGGCATCTCAGAAAACCATATTTGCGATGTCGCCAAAAAAGTGCATTTTGAAATCATGGGCTATATTCCAGCAGAATTTTGCAAAAAAAACCTCGGATTTCGTATTTCAATATTTTTGTTAATAAAAGTGCCTCAGAGCTGAAATTTGAAATACGCACTCAGTTTAGGACACTCGTGGGTATCGGCATCTCAGAAAACCATATTGGCGATGTCGCCAAAAAAGTGCATTTTGAAATCATGGGCTATAGTCCAGCAGAATTTTGCAAAAAAAAACTCGGAATTCGTATTTCAATATTTTTGTTAATAAAAATGCTTCAGAGCTGAAATTTGAAATACGCACTCAGTTTAGGACACTCGTGGGTATCAGCATCTCAGAAAACCATATTGGCGATTTCGCCAAAAAAGTGCATTTTGAAATCATGGGCTATAGTCCAGCAGAACTTTGCAAAAAAACCTCGGATTTCGTATTTCAATATTTTCGTTAATAAAAGTGCCTCAGAGCTGAAATTTGAAATACGCACTCAGTTAAGGATACTCGTAGTTATTAATACCTCAGAAAACCATATTGGCAATTTCGCCAAAAAAGTGCATTTTGAAATCATGGGCTATAGTCCAGCAAAATTTTGCAAAAAAAACTCGGATTTCGTATTTCAATATTTTTGTTAATAAAAGTGCCTCAGAGCTGAAATTTGAAATACGCACTCAGTTAAGGATACTCGTGGGTATCGGCATCTCAGAAAACCATATTTGCGATGTCGCCAAAAAAGTGCATTTTGAAATCATGGGCTATATTCCAGCAGAATTTTGCAAAAAAAACCTCGGATTTCGTATTTCAATATTTTTGTTATTAAAAGGACCTCAGAGCTGAAATTTGAAATACGCACTCAGTTTAGGATACTCGTGGTTATTATCACCTCAGAAAACCATATTTGCGATTTCGCCAAAAAAGTGCATTTTGAAATCATGGGCTATAGTCCAGCAGAATTTTGCAAAAAAAACCTCGGATTTCGTATTTCAATATTTTTGTTAATAAAAGTGCCTCAGAGCTGAAATTTGAAATACGCACTCAGTTTAGGACACTCGTGGGTATCGGCATCTCAGAAAACCATATTGGCGATGTCGCCAAAAAAGTGCATTTTGAAATCATGGGCTATAGTCCAGCAGAATTTTGCAAAAAAAAACTCGGAATTCGTATTTCAATATTTTTGTTAATAAAAATGCTTCAGAGCTGAAATTTGAAATACGCACTCAGTTTAGGATACTCGTGGTTATTAATACCTCAGAAAACCATATTGGCAATTTCGCCAAAAAAGTGCATTTTGAAATCATGGGCTATAGTCCAGCAGAATTTTGCAAAAAAAAACCTCGGATTTCGTATTTCAATATTTTTGTTATTAAAAGGACCTCAGAGCTGAAATTTGAAATACGCACTCAGTTTGTGAAACTCGTGGTTACTAATATCTCAGAAAACCATATTGGCAATTTCGCCAAAAAAGTGCATTTTGAAATCATGGGCTATAGTCCAGCAGAATTTTGCAAAAAAACCTCGGATTTCGTATTTCAATATTTTTGTTAATAAAAGTGCCTCAGAGCTGAAATTTGAAATACGCACTCAGTTTAGGACACTCGTGGGTATCGGCATCTCAGAAAACCATTATGGCGATTTCGCCAAAGAGGTGCATTTTGAAATCATGGGCTATAGTCCAGCAGAATTTTGCAAAAAAACCTCGGAATTCGTATTTCAATATTTTTGTTAATAAAATGGGCTCAGAGCTGAAATTTGAAATACGCACTCAGTTTGTAATACTCGTGGTTATTAATACCTCAGAAAACCATATTGGCGATTTCGCCAAAATAGTGCATTTTGAAATCATGGCCTATAGTCCAGCAGAATTTTGCAAAAAAACCTCGGATTTCGTATTTCAATATTTTTGTTAATAAAAGTGCCTCAGAGCTGAAATTTGAAATACGCACTCAGTTTAGGATACTCGTGGGTATCGGCATCTCAGAAAACCATATTTGCGATGTCGCCAAAAAAGTGCATTTTGAAATCATGGGCTATAGTCCAGCAGAACTTTGCAAAAAAACCTCGGATTTCGTATTTCAATATTTTTGTTAATAAAAGTGCCTCAGAGCTGAAATTTGAAATACGCACTCAGTTAAGGATACTCGTGGGTATCGGCATCTCAGAAAACCATATTTGCGATGTCGCCAAAAAAGTGCATTTTGAAATTTCGGGCTATAGTCCAGCAGAATTTTGCAAAAAAACCTCGGATTTCGTATTTAAATATTTTTGTTAATAAAAGTGCCTCAGAGCTGAAACTTGAAATCCGCACTCAGTTTGTGATACCCGCGGTCATTAATACCTCAGAAAACAACATTTGCGATTTTGCCAAAAAAGTGCATTTTGAAATCTTGGGCTATAGTCCAGCAAAATTTTGCAAAAAAAAACTCGGATTTCGTATTTCAATATTTTTGTTATTAAAAGGACCTCAGAGCTGAAATTTGAAATACGCACTCAGTTAAGGATACTCGTGTGTATCGGCATATCAGAAAACCCTATTTGCGATGTCGCCAAAAAAGTGCATTTTGAAATCATGGGCTATGGTCCAGCAGAATTTTGCAAAAAAACCTCGGATTTCGTATTTCAATATTTTTGTTATTAAAAGGACCTCAGAGCTGAAATTTGAAATACGCACTCAGTTAAGGATACTCGTGTGTATCGGCATCTCAGAAAACCATATTTGCGATGTCGCCAAAAAAGTGCATTTTGAAATCATGGGCTATGGTCCAGCAGAATTTTGCAAAAAAACCTCGGATTTCGTATTTCAATATTTTTGTTATTAAAAGGACCTCAGAGCTGAAATTTGAAATACGCACTCAGTTTAGGATACTCGTGTGTATCGGCATCTCAGAAAACCATATTTGCGATGTCGCCAAAAAGTGCATTTTGAAATCATGGGCTATAGTCCAGCAGAATTTTGCAAAAAAACCCCGGATTTCGTATTTCAATATTTTTGTTAATAAAAGTGCTTCAGAGCTGAAATTTGAAATACGCACTCAGTTTAGGATACTCGTGGTTGTTAATACCTCAGAAAACCACATTTTCGATTTCGCCAAAAAAGTGCATTTTGAAATCATGGCTATAGTCCAGCAGACTTTTGCAAAAAAACCTCGGATTTCGTATTTCAATATTTTTGTTAATAAAAGTGCCTCAGAGCTGAAACTTGAAATCCGCACTCAGTTTGTGATACTCGTGGTCATTAATACCTCAGAAAACCACATTTACGATTTTGCCAAAAAAGTGCATTTTGAAATCTTGGGCTATAGTCCAGCAAAATTTTGCAAAAAAAACCTCGGATTTCGTATTTCAATATTTTTGTTAATAAAAGTGCCTCAGAGCTGAAATTTGAAATACGCACTCAGTTAAGGATACTCGTGTGTATCGGCATCTCAGAAAACCATATTTGCGATGTCGCCAAAAAAGTGCATTTTGAAATCATGGGCTATGGTCCAGCAGAATTTTGCAAAAAAACCTCGGATTTCGTATTTCAATATTTTTGTTATTAAAAGGACCTCAGAGCTGAAATTTGAAATACGCACTCAGTTAAGGATACTCGTGTGTATCGGCATCTCAGAAAACCATATTTGCGATGTCGCCAAAAAAGTGCATTTTGAAATCATGGGCTATAGTCCAGCAGAATTTTGCAAAAAAACCTCGGATTTCGTATATCAATATTTTTGTTAATAAAAGTGCCTCAGAGCTGAAATTTGAACTACAAACTCAGTTTGTGATACTCGTGGTTATTAATACCTCAGAAAACCACATTTGCGATTTCGCCAAAAAAGTGCATTTTGAAATCATGGGCTATAGTCCAGCAGAATTTTGCAAAAAAACCTCGGATTTCGTATTTCAATATTTTTTATTATTAAAAGTGCCTCAGAGCTGAAATTTGAAATACGCACTCAGTTTACGATACTCGTGGTTATTATTACCTCAGAAAACCATATTTGCGATTTCGCCAAAAAAGTGCATTTTGAAATTATGGTTTATAGTCCAGCAGAATTTTGCAAAAAAAAACTCGGATTTCGTATATCAATATTTTTGTTAATAAAAGTGCCTCAGAGCTGAAACTTGAAATCCGCACTCAGTTTGTGATACTCGTGGTCATTAATACCTCAGAAAACAACATTTGCGATTTTGCCAAAAAAGTGCATTTTGAAATCTTGGGCTATAGTCCAGCAAAATTTTGCAAAAAAAACCTCGGATTTCGTATTTCAATATTTTTGTTATTAAAAGGACCTCAGAGCTGAAATTTGAAATACGCACTCAGTTAAGGATACTCGTGTGTATCGGCATCTCAGAAAACCATATTTGCGATGTTGCCAAAAAAGT
Source organism: Orthonevra nobilis (assembly GCA_963555765.1). NCBI lineage: Eukaryota > Metazoa > Arthropoda > Insecta > Diptera > Syrphidae > Orthonevra > Orthonevra nobilis. Next base: position 38,656,283 of record OY743224.1, read on the forward strand.
GCATTTTGAAATCATGGGCTATAGTCCAGCAGAATTTTGCAAAAAAACCTCGGATTTCGTATTTCAATATTTTTGTTATTAAAAGGACCTCAGAGCTGAAATTTGAAATACGCACTCAGTTAAGGATACTCGTGTGTATCGGCATCTCAGAAAACCATATTTGCGATGTCGCCAAAAAAGTGCATTTTGAAATCATGGGCTATAGTCCAGCAGAATTTTGCAAAAAAACCTCGGATTTTGTATTTCAATATTTTTGTTAATAAAAGTGCCTCAGAGCTGAAACTTGAAATCCGCACTCAGTTTGTGATACTCGTGGTTATTAATACCTTAGAAAACCACATTTGCGATTTCGCCAAAAAAGTGCATTTTGAAATCATGGGCTATAGTCCAGCAGAATTTTGCAAAAAACCTCGGATTTCGTATATCAATATTTTTGTTAATAAAAGTGCCTCAGAGCTGAAATTTGAACTACAAACTCAGTTTGTGATACTCGTGGTTATTAATACCTCAGAAAACCACATTTGCGATTTCGCCAAAAAAGTGCATTTTGAAATTTCGGGCTATAGTCCAGCAGAATTTTGCAAAAAAACCTCGGATTTCGTATTTAAATATTTTTGTTAATAAAAGTGCCTCAGAGCTGAAACTTGAAATCCGCACTCAGTTAAGGATACTCGTGTGTATCGGCATCTCAGAAAACCATATTTGCGATGTCGCCAAAAAAGTGCATTTTGAAATCATGGGCTATGGTCCAGCAGAATTTTGCAAAAAAACCTCGGATTTCGTATTTCAATATTTTTGTTATTAAAAGGACCTCAGAGCTGAAATTTGAAATACGCACTCAGTTAAGGATACTCGTGTGTATCGGCATCTCAGAAAACCATATTTGCGATGTTGCCAAAAAAGTGCATTTTGAAATCATGGGCTATAGTCCAGCAGAATTTTGCAAAAAAACCTCGGATTTCGTATATCAATATTTTTGTTAATAAAAGTGCCTCAGAGCTGAAATTTGAACTGCAAACTCAGTTTGTGATACTCGTGGTTATTAATACCTCAGAAAACCACATTTGCGATTTCGCCAAAAAAGTGCATTTTGAAATCTTGGGCTATAGTCCAGCAAAATTTTGCAAAAAAAACCTCGGATTTCGTATTTCAATATTTTTGTTATTAAAAGGACCTCAGAGCTGAAATTTGAAATACGCACTCAGTTAAGGATACTCGTGTGTATCGGCATCTCAGAAAACCATATTTGCGATGTCGCCAAAAAAGTGCATTTTGAAATCATGGGCTATAGTCCAGCAGAATTTTGCAAAAAAACCTCGGATTTCGTATTTCAATATTTTTGTTATTAAAAGGACCTCAGAGCTGAAATTTGAAATACGCACTCAGTTAAGGATACTCGTGTGTATCGGCATCTCAGAAAACCATATTTGCGATGTCGCCAAAAAAGTGCATTTTGAAATCATGGGCTATAGTCCAGCAGAATTTTGCAAAAAAACCTCGGATTTAGTATTTCAATATTTTTGTTAATAAAAGTGCCTCAGAGCTGAAACTTGAAATCCGCACTCAGTTTGTGATACTCGTGGTTATTAATACCTTAGAAAACCACATTTGCGATTTCGCCAAAAAAGTGCATTTTGAAATCATGGGCTATAGTCCAGCAGAATTTTGCAAAAAACCTCGGATTTCGTATATCAATATTTTTGTTAATAAAAGTGCCTCAGAGCTGAAATTTGAACTACAAACTCAGTTTGTGATACTCGTGGTTATTAATACCTCAGAAAACCACATTTGCGATTTCGCCAAAAAAGTGCATTTTGAAATTTCGGGCTATAGTCCAGCAGAATTTTGCAAAAAAACCTCGGATTTCGTATTTCAATATTTTTGTTAATAAAAGTGCCTCAGAGCTGAAACTTGAAATCCGCACTCAGTTTGTGATACTCGTGGTCATTAATACCTCAGAAAACCACATTTGCGATTTTGCCAAAAAAGTGCATTTTGAAATCTTGGGCTATAGTCCAGCAAAATTTTGCAAAAAAACCTCGGTTTTCGTATTTCAATATTTTTGTTAATAAAAGTGCCTCAGAGCTGAAACTTGAAATCCGCACTCAGTTAAGGATACTCGTGTGTATCGGCATCTCAGAAAACCATATTTGCGATATCGCCAAAAAAGTGCATTTTGAAATCATGGGCTATAGTCCAGCAGAATTTTGCAAAAAAACCTCGGTTTTCGTATTTCAATATTTTTGTTATTAAAAGGACCTCAGAGCTGAAATTTGAAATACGCACTCAGTTTGTGATACTTGTGGTTATTAATACCTCAGAAAACCATATTGGCAATTTCGCCAAAAAAGTGCATTTTGAAATCATGGGCTATAGTCCAGCAGAACTTTGCAAAAAAACCTCGGATTTCGTATTTCAATATTTTTGTTAATAAAAGTGCCTCAGAGCTGAAATTTGAACTACAAACTCAGTTTGTGATACTCGTGGTTATTAATACCTCAGAAAACCACATTTGCGATTTTGCCAAAAAAGTGCAATTTGAAATCTTGGGCTATAGTCCAGCAAAATTTTGCAAAAACAAACCTCGGATTTCGTATTTCAATATTTTTGTTAATAAAAGTGCCTCAGAGCTGAAATTTGAACTACAAACTCAGTTTGTGATACTCGTGGTTATTAATACCTCAGAAAACCACATTTGCGATTTCGCCAAAAAAGTGCATTTTGAAATCTTGGGCTATAGTCCAGCAGAATTTTGCAAAAAAACCTCGGATTTCGTATATCAATATTTTTGTTAATAAAAGTGCCTCAGAGCTGAAATTTGAACTACAAACTCAGTTTGTGATACTCGTGGTTATTAATACCTTAGAAAACCACATTTGCGATTTCGCCAAAAAAGTGCATTTTGAAATCATGGGCTATAGTCCAGCAGAATTTTGCAAAAAAACCTCGGATTTCGTATATCAATATTTTTGTTAATAAAAGTGCCTCAGAGCTGAAACTTGAAATCCGCACTCAGTTTGTGATACTCGTGGTTATTAATACCTTAGAAAACCACATTTGCGATTTCGCCAAAAAAGTGCATTTTGAAATCTTGGGCTATAGTCCAGCAAAATTTTGCAAGAAAAACCTCGGATTTCGTATTTCAATATTTTTGTTAATAAAAGTGCCTCAGAGCTGAAACTTGAACTCCGCACTCAGTTTGTGATACTCGTGGTCATTAATACCTCAGAAAACCAGATTTGCGATTTTTCCAAAAAAGTGCATTTTGAAATCTTGGGCTATAGTCCAGCAGAACTTTGCAAAAAAAACCTCGGATTTCGTATTTCAATATTTTTGTTAATAAAAGTGCCTCAGAGCTGAAATTTGAAATACGCACTCAGTTAAGGATACTCGTGTGTATCGGCATCTCAGAAAACCATATTTGCGATATCGCCAAAAAAGTGCATTTTGAAATCATGGGCTATAGTCCAGCAGAATTTTGCAAAAAAACGTCGGATTTCGTATTTCAATATTTTTGTTATTAAAAGGACCTCAGAGCCGAAATTTGAAATACGCACTCAGTTTAGGATACTCGTGTGTATCGGCATTTCAGAAAACCATATTTGCGATGTCGCCAAAAAAGTGCATTTTGAAATCATGGGCTATAGTCCAGCAGAATTTTGCAAAAAAACCTCGGATTTCGTATTTCAATATTTTTGTTAATAAAAGTGCCTCAGAGCTGAAATTTGAACTACAAACTCAGTTTGTGATACTAGTGGTCATTAATACCTCAGAAAACCATATTGGCAATTTCGCCAAAAAAGTGCATTTTGAAATCATGGGCTATAGTCCAGCAGAACTTTGCAAAAAAACCTCGGATTTCGTATTTCAATATTTTTGTTAATAAAAGTGCCTCAGAGCTGAAATTTGAACTACAAACTCAGTTTGTGATACTCGTGGTTATTAATACCTCAGAAAACCACATTTGCGATTTTGCCAAAAAAGTGCATTTTGAAATCTTGGGCTATAGTCCAGCAAAATTTTGCAAAAAAAAACCTCGGATTTCGTATTTCAATATTTTTGTTAATAAAAGTGCCTCAGAGCTGAAATTTGAACTACAAACTCAGTTTGTGATACTCGTGGTCATTAATACCTCAGAAAACCACATTTGCGATTTTGCCAAAAAAGTGCATTTTGAAATCTTGGGCTATAGTCCAGCAAAATTTTGCAAAAAAAACCTCGGATTTCGTATTTCAATATTTTTGTTAATAAAAGTGCCTCAGAGCTGAAACTTGAAATCCGCACTCAGTTTGTGATACTCGTGGTCATTAATACCTCAGAAAACCACATTTGCTATTTTGCCGAAAAAGTGCCTTTTGAAATCTTGTGCTATAGTCCAGCAAAATTTTGCAAAAAAAACCTCGGATTTCGTATTTCAATATTTTTGTTAATAAAAGGGCCTCAGAGCTGAAATTTGAAATACGCACTCAGTTAAGGATACTCGTGGGTATCGGCATCTCAGAAAACCATATTTGCGATGTCGCCAAAAAAGTGCATTTTGAAATCATGGGCTATAGTCCAGCAGAACTTTGCAAAAAAACCTCGGATTTCGTATTTCAATATTTTTGTTAATAAAAGTGCCTCAGAGCTGAAATTTGAAATACGCACTCAGTTAAGGACACTCGTGGGTATCGGCATCTCAGAAAACCATATTTGCGATGTCGCCAAAAAAGTGCATTTTGAAATCATGGGCTATAGTCCAGCAGAATTTTGCAAAAAAAACTCGGATTTCGTATTTCAATATTTTTGTTGTTAAAAGGACCTCAGAGCTGAAATTTGAAATACGCACTCAGTTTGGGACACTCGTGGGTATCGGCATCTCAGAAAACCATATTCGCGATTTCGCCAAAAAAGTGCATTTTGAAATCATGGGCTATAGTCCAGCAGAATTTTGCAAAAAAACCTCGGATTTCGTATTTCAATATTTTTGTTAATAAAAGGGCCTCAGAGCTGAAATTCGAAATACGCACTCAGTTTGAAATACTCATGGTTATTAATACCTCAGAAAACCACATTTGCGATTTCGCCAAAAAAGTGCATTTTGAAATCATGGGCTATAGTCCAGCAGAATTTTGCAAAAAAAAACCTCGGATTTCGTATTTCAATATTTTTGTTATTAAAAGGGCCTCAGAGCTGAAATTCGAAATACGCACTCAGTTTGAAATACTCGTGGTTATTAATACCTCAGAAAACCACATTTGCGATTTCGCCAAAAAAGTGCATTTTGAAATCATGGGCTATAGTCCAGCAGAATTTTTCAAAAAAACCTCGGATTTCGTATTTCAATATTTTTGTTAATAAAAGGGCCTCAGAGCTGAAATTCGAAATACGCACTCAGTTTAGGACACTCGTGGGTATCGGCATCTCAGAAAACCATATTGGCGATTTCGCCAAAAAAGTGCATTTTGAAATCATTGGCTATAGTCCAGCAGAATTTTGCAAAAAAACCTCGGATTTCGTATTTCAATATTTTTGTTAATAAAAGGGCCTCAGAGCTGAAATTCGAAATACGCACTCAGTTTAGGACACTCGTGGGTATCGGCATCTCAGAAAACCATATTCGCGATTTCGCCAAAAAAGTGCATTTTGAAATCATGGGCTATAGTCCAGCAGAATTTTGCAAAAAAAATCGGATTTCGTATTTCAATATTTTTATTAATAAAAGTGCCTCAGAGCTGAAACTTGAAATCCGCACTCAGTTTAGGATACTCGTGGTTACTAATACCTCAGAAAACCACATTTGCGATTTCGCCAAAAAAGTGCATTTTGAAATCATGGGCTATAGTCCAGCAGAATTTTGCAAAAATACCTCGGATTTCGTATTTCAATATTTTTGTTAATAAAAGGGCCTCAGAGCTGAAATTCGAAATACGCACTCAGTTTAGGACACTCGTGGGTATCGGCATCTCAGAAAACCATATTCGCGATTTCGCCAAAAAAGTGCATTTTGAAATCATGGGCTATAGTCCAGCAGAATTTTGCAAAAAAACCTCGGATTTCGTATTTCAATATTTTTGTTAATAAAAGGGCCTCAGAGCTGAAATTCGAAATACGCACTCAGTTTAGGACACTCGTGGGTATCGGCATCTCAGAAAACCATATTGGCGATTTCGCCAAAAAAGTGCATTTTGAAATCATGGGCTATAGTCCAGCAGAATTTTGCAAAAAAACCTCGGATTTCGTATTTCAATATTTTTGTTAATAAAAGGGCCTCAGAGCTGAAATTCGAAATACGCACTCAGTTTAGGACACTCGTGGGTATCGGCATCTCAGAAAACCATATTCGCGATTTCGCCAAAAAAGTGCATTTTGAAATCATGGGCTATAGTCCAGCAGAATTTTGCAAAAAAAATCGGATTTCGTATTTCAATATTTTTATTAATAAAAGTGCCTCAGAGCTGAAACTTGAAATCCGCACTCAGTTTAGGATACTCGTGGTTATTAATACCTCAGAAAACCACATTTGCGATTTCGCCAAAAAAGTGCATTTTGAAATCATGGGCTATAGTCCAGCAGAATTTTGCAAAAAAAACCTCGGATTTCGTATTTCAATATTTTTGTTATTAAAAGGGCCTCAGAGCTGAAATTTGAAATACGCACTCAGTTTAGGATACTCGTGGTTATTATCACCTCAGAAAACCATATTTGCGATTTCTCCAAAAAAGTGCATTTTGAAATCATGGGCTATAGTCCAGCAGAATTTTGCAAAAAAAAACCTCGGATTTCGTATTTCAATATTTTAGTTAATAAAAGTGCCTCAGAGCTGAAATTTGAAATACGCACTCAGTTTAGGACACTCGTGGGTATCGGCATCTCAGAAAACCATATTCGCGATTTCGCCAAAAAAGTGCATTTTGAAATCATGGGCTATAGTCCAGCAGAATTTTGCAAAAAAACCTCGGATTTCGTATTTCAATATTTCTGTTAATAAAAGGGCCTCAGAGCTGAAATTCGAAATGCGCACTCAGTTTGAAATACTCGTGGTTATTAATACCTCAGAAAACCACATTTGCGATTTCGCCAAAAAAGTGCATTTTGAAATCATGGGCTATAGTCCAGCAGAATTTTGCAAAAAAAACCTCGGATTTCGTATTTCAATATTTTTGTTATTAAAAGGGCCTCAGAGCTGAAATTTGAAATACGCACTCAGTTTAGGATACTCGTGGTTATTATCACCTCAGAAAACCATATTTGCGATTTCTCCAAAAAAGTGCATTTTGAAATCATGGGCTATAGTCCAGCAGAATTTTGCAAAAAAACCTCGGATTACGTATTTCAATATTTTTGTTATTAAAAGGACCTCAGAGCTGAAATTTGAAATACGCACTCAGTTTGTGATCCTCGTGGTTATTAATACCTCAGAAAACCATATTGGCAATTTTGCCAAAAAAGTGCATTTTGAAATCATGGGCTATAGTCCAGCAGAATTTTGCAAAAAAAAACTCGGATTTCGTATTTCAATATTTTTGTTATTAAAAGGACCTCAGAGCTGAAATTTGAAATACGCACTCAGTTTAGGACACTCGTGGGTATCGGCATCTCAGAAAACCATATTGGCGATTTCGCCAAAAAAGTGCATTTTGAAATCATGGGCTATAGTCCAGCAGAATTTTGCAAAAAAACCTCGGATTTCGTATTTCAATATTTTTGTTATTAAAAGGGCATCAGAGCTGAAATTCGAAATACGCACTCAGTTTAGGATACTCGTGGTTATTATCACCTCAGAAAACCATATTGGCAATTTTGCCAAAAAAGTGCATTTTGAAATCATGGGCTATAGTCCAGCAGAATTTTGCAAAAAAAACCTCGGATTTCGTATTTCAATATTTTTGTTATTAAAAGGGCCTCAGAGCTGAAATTCGAAATACGCACTCAGTTTAGGATACTCGTGGTTATTATCACCTCAGAAAACCATATTGGCAATTTTGCCAAAAAAGTGCATTTTGAAATCATGGGCTATAGTCCAGCAGAATTTTGCAAAAAAAAACTCGGAGTTCGTATTTCAATATTTTTGTTATTAAAAGGACCTCAGAGCTGAAATTTGAAATACGCACTCAGTTTAGGACACTCGTGGGTATCGGCATCTCAGAAAACCATATTGGGAATTTCGCCAAAAAAGTGCATTTTGAAATCATGGGCTATAGTCCAGCAGAATTTTGCAAAAAAACCTCGGATTACGTATTTCAATATTTTTGTTATTAAAAGGACCTCAGAGCTGAAATTTGAAATACGCACTCAGTTTGTGATACTCGTGGTTATTAATACCTCAGAAAACCATAATGGCAATTTCGCCAAAAAAGTACATTTTGAAATCATGGGCTATAGTCCAGCAGAACTTTGCAAAAAAACCTCGGATTTCGTATTTCAATATTTTTGTTATTAAAAGGACCTCAGAGCTGAAATTTGAAATACGCACTCAGTTTAGGACACTCGTGGGTATCGGCATCTCAGAAAACCATATTTGCGATTTCTCCAAAAAAGTGCATTTTGAAATCATGGGCTATAGTCCAGCAGAATTTTGCAAAAAAAACCTCGGATTACGTATTTCAATATTTTTGTTATTAAAAGGACCTCAGAGCTGAAATTGTGATACTTGTGGTTATTAATACCTCAGAAAACCATATTGGGAATTTCGCCAAAAAAGTGCATTTTGAAATCATGGGCTATAGTCCAGCAGAATTTTGCAAAAAAACCTCGGATTACGTATTTCAATATTTTTGTTATTAAAAGGACCTCAGAGCTGAAATTTGAAATACGCACTCAGTTTGTGATACTCGTGGTTATTAATACCTCAGAAAACCATAATGGCAATTTCGCCAAAAAAGTACATTTTGAAATCATGGGCTATAGTCCAGCAGAATTTTGCAAAAAAAACCTCGTATTACGTATTTCAATATTTTTGTTATTAAAAGGACCTCAGAGCTGAAATTTGAAATACGCACTCAGTTTAGGACACTCGTGGGTATCGGCATCTCAGAAAACCATATTTGCGATTTCTCCAAAAAAGTGCATTTTGAAATCATGGGCTATAGTCCAGCAGAATTTTGCAAAAAAACCTCGGATTACGTATTTCAATATTTTTGTTATTAAAAGGACCTCAGAGCTGAAATTTGAAATACGCACTCAGTTTGTGATACTTGTGGTTATTAATACCTCAGAAAACCATATTGGGAATTTCGCCAAAAAAGTGCATTTTGAAATCATGGGCTATAGTCCAGCAGAATTTTGCAAAAAAAACTCGGATTACGTATTTCAATATTTTTGTTATTAAAAGGACCTCAGAGCTGAAATTTGAAATACGCACTCAGTTTGTGATACTCGTGGTTATTAATACCTCAGAAAACCATAATGGCAATTTCGCCAAAAAAGTACATTTTGAAATCATGGGCTATAGTCCAGCAGAACTTTGCAAAAAAACCTCGGATTTCGTATTTCAATATTTTTGTTAATAAAAGTGCCTCAGAGCTGAAATTTGAAATACGCACTCAGTTAAGGATACTCGTGTGTATCGGCATCTCAGAAAACCATATTTGCGATGTCGCCAAAAAAGTGCATTTTGAAATCATGGGCTATAGTCCAGCAGAATTTTGCAAAAAAACCTCGGATTTCGTATTTCAATATTTTTGTTATTAAAAGGGCCTCAGAGCTGAAATTTGAAATACGCACTCAGTTTAGGATACTCGTGGTTATTATCACCTCAGAAAACCATATTTGCGATGTCGCCAAAAAAGTGCATTTTGAAATCATGGGCTATAGTCCAGCAGAATTTTGCAAAAAAAAACTCGGAGTTCATATTTCAATATTTTTGTTATTAAAAGGACCTCAGAGCTGAAATTTGAAATACGCACTCAGTTTGTGATACTCGTGGTTATTAATACCTCAGAAAACCATATTGGCAATTACGCCAAAAAAGTGCATTTTGAAATCATGGGCTATAGTCCAGCAGAATTTTGCAAAAAAAAACTCGGAGTTCGTATTTCAATATTTTTGTTATTAAAAGGACCTCAGAGCTGAAATTTGAAATACGCACTCAGTTTGTGATACTCGTGGTTATTAATACCTCAGAAAACCACATTTGCGATTTCGCCAAAAAAGTGCATTTTGAAATCATGGGCTATAGTCCAGCAGAATTTTGCAAAAAAACCTCGGATTTCGTATTTCAATATTTTTGTTAATAAAAGTCCCTCAGAGCTGAAACTTGAAATCCGCACTCAGTTAAGGATACTCGTGGTTATTAATACCTCAGAAAACCACATTTGCGATTTCGCCAAAAAAGTGCATTTTGAAATCATGGGCTATAGTCCAGCAGAATTTTGCAAAAAAACCTCGGATTTCGTATTTCAATATTTTTGTTAATAAAAGTGCCTCAGAGCTGAAACTTGAAATCCGCACTCAGTTTGTGATACTCGTGGTCATTAATACCTCAGAAAACCACATTTGCTATTTTGCCAAAAAAGTGCATTTTGAAATCTTGGGCTATAGTCCAGCAAAATTTTGCAAAAAAAACCTCGGATTTCGTATTTCAATATTTTTGTTAATAAAAGTGCCTCAGAGCTGAAATTTGAAATACGCACTCAGTTAAGGATACTCGTGTGTATCGGCATCTCAGAAAACCATATTTGCGATGTCGCCAAAAAAGTGCATTTTGAAATCATGGGCTATAGTCCAGCAGAATTTTGCAAAAAAACCTCGGATTTCGTATTTCAATATTTTTGTTAATAAAAGTGCCTCAGAGCTGAAACTTGAAATCCGCACTCAGTTTGTGATACTCGTGGTCATTAATACCTCAGAAAACCACATTTGCTATTTTGCCAAAAAAGTGCCTTTTGAAATCTTGTGCTATAGTCCAGCAAAATTTTGCAAAAAAACCTCGGATTTCGTATTTCAATATTTTTGTTAATAAAACGGCCTCAGAGCTGAAATTTGAAATACGCACTCAGTTTGTGATACTCGTGGTTATTAATACCTCAGAAAACCACATTTGCGATTTTGCCAAAAAAGTGCATTTTGAAATCTTGGGCTATAGTCCAGCAAAATTTTGCAAAAAAAACCTCGGATTTCGTATTTCAATATTTTTGTTAATAAAAATGCCTCAGAGCTGAAATTTGAACTACAAACTCAGTTTGTGATACTCGTGGTTATTAATACCTCAGAAAACCACATTTGGAATTTTGCCAAAAAAGTGCATTTTGAAATCTTGGGCTATAGTCCAGCAAAATTTTGCAAAAAAAACCTCGGATTTCGTATTTCAATATTTTTGTTAATAAAAGTGCCTCAGAGCTGAAATTTGAAATACGCATTCAGTTAAGGATACTCGTGTGTATCGGCATCTCAGAAAACCATATTTGCGATGTCGCCAAAAAAGTGCATTTTGAAATCATGGGCTATAGTCCAGCAGAATTTTGCAAAAAACCTCGGATTTCGTATTTAAATATTTTTGTTAATAAAAGTGCCTCAGAGCTGAAACTTGAAATCCGCACTAAGTTTGTGATACTCGTGGTCATTAATACCTCAGAAAACCACATTTGCGATTTTGCCAAAAAAGTGCCTTTTGAAATCTTGTGCTATAGTCCAGCAAAATTTTGCAAAAAAAACCTCGGATTTCGTATTTCAATATTTTTGTTAATAAAAGGGCCTCAGAGCTGAAATTCGAAATACGCACTCAGTTTGAAATACTCGTGGTTATTAATACCTCAGAAAACCACATTTGCGATTTCGCCAAAAAAGTGCATTTTGAAATCATGGGCTATAGTCCAGTAGAATTTTGCAAAAAAAACCTCGGATTTCGTGTTTCAATATTTTTGTTATTAAAAGGGCCTCAGAGTTGAAATTTGAAATACGCACTCAGTTTAGGATACTCGTGGTTATTATCACCTCAGAAAACCATATTTGCGATTTCTCCAAAAAAGTGCATTTTGAAATCATGGGCTATAGTCCAGCAGAATTTTGCAAAAAAACCTCGGATTACGTATTTCAATATTTTTGTTAATAAAAGGGCCTCAGAGCTGAAATTCGAAATACGCACTCAGTTTGAAATACTCGTGGTTATTAATACCTCAGAAAACCACATTTGCGATTTCGCCAAAAAAGTGCATTTTGAAATCATGGGCTATAGTCCAGTAGAATTTTGCAAAAAAAAACCTCGGATTTCGTATTTCAATATTTTTGTTATTAAAAGGGCCTCAGAGTTGAAATTTGAAATACGCACTCAGTTTGTGATCCTCGTGGTTATTAATACCTCAGAAAACCATATTGGCTATTTCGCCAAAAAAGTGCATTTTGAAATCATGGGCTTTAGTCCAGCAGAATTTTGCAAAAAAACCTCGGATTTCGTATTTAAATATTTTTGTTAAAAAAAGTGCTTCAGAGCTGAAACTTGAAATCCGCACTCAGTTTGTGATTCTCGTGGTCATTAATACCTCAGAAAACCTCATTTGCGATTTTGCCAAAAAAGTGCATTTTGAAATCATGGGCTATAGTCCAGCAGAATTTTGCAAAAAAACCTCGGATTTCGTATTTAAATATTTTTGTTAAAAAAAGTGCTTCAGAGCTGAAACTTGAAATCCGCACTCAGTTTGTGATTCTCGTGGTCATTAATACCTCAGAAAACCTCATTTGCGATTTTGCCAAAAAAGTGCATTTTGAAATCATGGGCTATAGTCCAGCAGAATTTTGCAAAAAAAACCTCGGATTTCGTATTTCAATATTTTTGTTAATAAAACGGCCTCAGAGCTGAAATTTGAAATACGCACTCAGTTTGTGATACTCGTGGTTATTAATACCTCAGAAAACCATATTGGCAATTTCGCCAAAATAGTGCATTTTGAAATCATGGGCTATAGTCCAGCAGAATTTTGCAAAAAAACCTCGGATTTCGTATTTCAATATTTTTGTTAATAAAAGTGCCTCAGAGCTGAAATTTGAAATACGCACTCAGTTAAGGACACTCGTGGGTATCGGCATCTCAGAAAACCATATTGGCGATTTCGCCAAAAAGTGCATTTTGAAATCATGGGCTATAGTCCAGCAGAATTTTGCAAAAAAACCTCGGATTTCGTATTTCAATATTTTTGTTAATAAAAGGGCCTCAGAGCTGAAATTCGAAATACGCACTCAGTTTGTGATCCTCGTGGTTATTAATACCTCAGAAAACCATATTGGCAATTTTGCCAAAAAAGTGCATTTTGAAATCATGGGCTATAGTCCAGCAGAATCTTGCAAAAAAAAACTCGGAGTTCGTATTTCAATATTTTTGTTATTAAAAGGACCTCAGAGCTGAAATTTGAAATACGCACTCAGTTTGTGATACTCGTGGTTATTAATACCTCAGAAAACCATAATGGCAATTTCGCCAAAAAAGTACATTTTGAAATCATGGGCTATAGTCCAGCAGAACTTTGCAAAAAAACCTCGGATTTCGTATTTCAATATTTTTGTTAATAAAAGTGCCTCAGAGCTGAAATTTGAAATACGCACTCAGTTAAGGATACTCGTGTGTATCGGCATCTCAGAAAACCATATTTGCGATGTCGCCAAAAAAGTGCATTTTGAAATCATGGGCTATAGTCCAGCAGAATTTTGCAAAAAAACCTCGGATTTCGTATTTCAATATTTTTGTTATTAAAAGGGCCTCAGAGCTGAAATTTGAAATACGCACTCAGTTTAGGATACTCGTGGTTATTATCACCTCAGAAAACCATATTTGCGATGTCGCCAAAAAAGTGCATTTTGAAATCATGGGCTATAGTCCAGCAGAATTTTGCAAAAAAACCTCGGATTTCGTATTTCAATATTTTTGTTATTAAAAGGGCCTCAGAGCTGAAACTTGAAATCCGCACTCAGTTTGTGATACTCGTGGTCATTAATACCTCAGAAAACCACATTTGCTATTTTGCCAAAAAAGTGCCTTTTGAAATCTTGTGCTATAGTCCAGCAAAATTTTGCAAAAAAAACCTCGGATTTCGTATTTCAATATTTTTGTTAATAAAAGTGCCTCAGAGCTGAAATTTGAAATACGCACTCAGTTAAGGATACTCGTGTGTATCGGCATCTCAGAAAACCATATTTGCGATGTCGCCAAAAAAGTGCATTTTGAAATCATGGGCTATAGTCCAGCAGAATTTTGCAAAAAAACCTCGGATTTCGTATTTCAATATTTTTGTTATTAAAAGGGCCTCAGAGCTGAAATTTGAAATACGCACTCAGTTTAGGATACTCGTGGTTATTATCACCTCAGAAAACCATATTTGCGATGTCGCCAAAAAAGTGCATTTTGAAATCATGGGCTATAGTCCAGCAGAATTTTGCAAAAAAACCTCGGATTTCGTATTTCAATATTTTTGTTAATAAAAGTGCCTCAGAGCTGAAACTTGAAATCTGCACTCAGTTAAGGATACTCGTGGTTATTAATACCTCAGAAAACCACATTTGCGATTTCGCCAAAAAAGTGCATTTTGAAATCATGGGCTATAGTCCAGCAGAATTTTGCAAAAAAAACTCGGATTTCGTATTTCAATATTTTTGTTAATAAAAGTGCCTCAGAGCTGAAACTTGAAATCCGCACTCAGTTTGTGATACTCGTGGTCATTAATACCTCAGAAAACCACATTTGCTATTTTGCCAAAAAAGTGCCTTTTGAAATCTTGTGCTATAGTCCAGCAAAATTTTGCAAAAAAAACCTCGGATTTCGTATTTCAATATTTTTGTTAATAAAACGGCCTCAGAGCTGAAATTTGAAATACGCACTCAGTTTGTGATACTCGTGGTTATTAATACCTCAGAAAACCACATTTGCGATTTTGCCAAAAAAGTGCATTTTGAAATCTTGGGCTATAGTCCAGCAAAATTTTGCAAAAAAAACCTCGGATTTCGTATTTCAATATTTTTGTTAATAAAAGGGCCTCAGAGCTGAAATTCGAAATACGCACTCAGTTTGAAATACTCGTGGTTATTAATACCTCAGAAAACCACATTTACGATTTCGCCAAAAAAGTGCATTTTGAAATCATGGGCTATAGTCCAGTAGAATTTTGCAAAAAAAACCTCGGATTTCGTATTTCAATATTTTTGTTATTAAAAGGGCCTCAGAGTTGAAATTTGAAATACGCACTCAGTTAAGGATACTCGTGGTTATTATCACCTCAGAAAACCATATTTGCGATTTCTCCAAAAAAGTGCATTTTGAAATCATGGGCTATAGTCCAGCAGAATTTTGCAAAAAAACCTCGGATTACGTATTTCAATATTTTTGTTAATAAAAGGGCCTCAGAGCTGAAATTCGAAATACGCACTCAGTTTGAAATACTCGTGGTTATTAATACCTCAGAAAACCACATTTGCGATTTCGCCAAAAAAGTGCATTTTGAAATCATGGGCTATAGTCCAGTAGAATTTTGCAAAAAAAACCTCGGATTTCGTATTTCAATATTTTTGTTATTAAAAGGGCCTCAGAGTTGAAATTTGAAATACGCACTCAGTTTGTGATCCTCGTGGTTATTAATACCTCAGAAAACCATATTGGCAATTTTGCCAAAAAAGTGCATTTTGAAATCATGGGCTATAGTCCAGCAGAATTTTGCAAAAAAAAAACTCGGAGTTCGTATTTCAATATTTTTGTTATTAAAAGGACCTCAGAGCTGAAATTTGAAAGACGCACTCAGTTTGTGATCCTCGTGGTTATTAATACCTCAGAAAACCATATTGGCTATTTCGCCAAAAAAGTGCATTTTGAAATCATGGGCTATAGTCCAGCAGAATTTTGCAAAAAAAACCTCGGATTTCGTATTTCAATATTTTTGTTAATAAAACGGCCTCAGAGCTGAAATTTGAAATACGCACTCAGTTTGTGATACTCGTGGTTATTAATACCTCAGAAAACCATATTGGCAATTTCGCCAAAATAGTGCATTTTGAAATCATGGGCTATAGTCCAGCAGAATTTTGCAAAAAAACCTCGGATTTCGTATTTCAATATTTTTGTTAATAAAAGTGCCTCAGAGCTGAAATTTGAAATACGCACTCAGTTAAGGACACTCGTGGGTATCGGCATCTCAGAAAACCATATTGGCGATTTCGCCAAAAAGTGCATTTTGAAATCATGGGCTATAGTCCAGCAGAATTTTGCAAAAAAACCTCGGATTTCGTATTTCAATATTTTTGTTAATAAAAGTGCCTCAGAGCTGAAATTTGAAATACGCACTCAGTTAAGGACACTCGTGGGTATCGGCATCTCAGAAAACCATATTGGCGATTTCGCCAAAAAGTGCATTTTGAAATCATGGGCTATAGTCCAGCAGAATTTTGCAAAAAAACCTCGGATTTCGTATTTCAATATTTTTGTTAATAAAACGGCCTCAGAGCTGAAATTTGAAATACGCACTCAGTTTGTGATACTCGTGGTTATTAATACCTCAGAAAACCATATTGGCAATTTCGCCAAAATAGTGCATTTTGAAATCATGGGCTATAGTCCAGCAGAATTTTGCAAAAAAAAAACTCGGAGTTCGTATTTCAATATTTTTGTTATTAAAAGGACCTCAGAGCTGAAATTTGAAATACGCACTCAGTTTGTGATCCTCGTGGTTATTAATACCTCAGAAAACCATATTGGCTATTTCGCCAAAAAAGTGCATTTTGAAATCATGGGCTATAGTCCAGTAGAATTTTGCAAAAAAAACCTCGGATTTCGTATTTCAATATTTTTGTTATTCAAAGGGCCTCAGAGCTGAAATTTGAAATACGCACTCAGTTTGTGATCCTCGTGGTTATTAATACCTCAGAAAACCATATTGGCTATTTCGACAAAATAGTGCATTTTGAAATCATGGGCTATAGTCCAGCAGAATTTTGCAAAAAAAACCTCGGATTTCGTATTTCAATATTTTTGTTAATAAAAGTGCCTCAGAGCTGAAATTTTAAATACGCACTCAGTTTAGGATACTCGTGGGTATCGGCATCTCAGAAAACCATATTTGCGATTTCGCCAAAAAAGTGCATTTTGAAATCATGGGGCTATAGTCCAGCAGAATTTTGCAAAAAAAAACCTCGGATTTCGTATTTCAATATTTTTGTTATGTAAAGGACCTCAGAGCTGAAATTTGAAATACGCACTCAGTTTGTTATACTCGTGGTTATTAATACCTCAGAAAACCATATTTGCGATGTTGCCAAAAAAGTGCATTTTGAAATCATGGGCTATAGTCCAGCAAAATTTTGCAAAAAAAAACTCGGATTTCGTATTTCAATATTTTTGTTAATAAAAGTGCCTCAGAGCTGAAATTTGAAATACGCACTCAGTTAAGGATACTCGTGTGTATCGGCATCTCAGAAAACCATATTTGCGATGTCGCCAAAGAAGTGCATTTTGAAATCATGGGCTATAGTCCAGCAGAATTTTGCAAAAAAACCTCGGATTTCGTATTTCAATATTTTTGTTATTAAAAGGGCCTCAGAGCTGAAATTTGAGATACGCACTCAGTTTGTGATACTCGTGGTTATTATTACCTCACAACACCATATTGGCCAATAGCCAAGCTGTCTTCCTGTCAAGACTGTGGAGCCATCATCATTGACAGTTTATATTTCGGGTACAAGCTCGTAAAAAGGAGGCTATTAAGACTTAAGTAAGGTTTTTGATAAGCTTTTTAGTCTTAGAATGAAATTGGTAGGCTAGTTATAAAAATTAGCTGTAAAAATCAATAAACACCAAAGCCGCACGTAAAACATTTCAAGTCATGAAAAAGCAAGCTGACTTTGATAGCTAAAGACCGCAAAAACTGAAACGACACCACGCAAAAAAAACAACGATATACATTCCTAGCGCTAACTATATTGAAGAGTAAAGTATGCGAGATGTATTTAAGGTATCGCGAAAGTTTGCTTACATAAAGACGCAGTTACATCATGGTTGAGAATGAGGGTTACTTATTTCAAGCTGGTAACAGATTACTTGACTGTGATTCGTAACGTCTTGGGCGGATAGATAGGAAAGTACAATCTCCTTGAAATAAGAAGAAATAGCTGCCGCACAGAAGAATACGAAAAAGAAAAAAAACAAATGTCCTTATAAACAAATCCTTGCAGCAAACTTGCCATCGCAAGACGTTCAATCTTGCCAAACAAATCGACCACGTAGTGTATGATACAAGATCCTCGTCAAATATTCTGAATGTGCTTATATTTAGAGGTGCTTATGTTGACGCTGACAAATTTTAGTATCAGCTCGAATTCAAGTCCGTCTGTCCAATTTTATAAACCGTCACCAGCAGCATCAGGCAACAAATATAAGATTCAGCATTTCGGATACGCAGAAAGCATCTATGAGTCATTTTCTGACACAAATGCTAACAATGACGGATTGAAATTCAACTAATTTGCAAGACCACAAAAGGCTATTAACAAACCCACGATACAAATGTCTGGTATGATGCCGAGTGCCACCAGAAGAAGGTTAAAGAAGGAATAGGGTTCGAACGACACTATCGATACTGAGTAGGTATCGAACGATCGATATCCGATACTGAGAACTCGATACTATGGCCCGATACTTTGAGAAATATCGTCGTTTGAGAATCGAGTATTGAAAAGCACATTTTACTGTAATATACGAATAAGAAGCGAAGGGTTTTGAGCGAAAAGAGTGCACATGGCCTTGACATTTTCTTTTTTTCTAGCACTCTATTTGTGAATATTAACTTCAACCTCATTATGAAATATTGTGTATTGCTTATTTGACTTTAAAAATACAGAACAAGGGTTCAGAAATATGTTACTGCCATGTTCGTAGTGTCGTCAATGCGAGCAGAAATATTGTTTTCCAAAGCCGGTGCTACAACTACACAGACATGAAATTGTCTCATGCCGAAAGTGTTGTAGAAAATCAATTTATTTTTCTAAGCAGGTCGTCCTGAGGAAGACTTAAATATGCCATATATGACAAACATTTTTTCATAAACATTTGAATTCCGAGTGCGCTACTGAGTAGTAACGATACTTTTAGTTCGATATTTTCAAGTTTTCGATACTCACCAGTTCGATACCAAAAAGAACTCTGCATCCATATCCAGTGCCGGTATACCGAACCCCTACTTACCTAGACAAACGCGAGCATCAAGGTAAAACTACAGGATTACGAAAAAAGAAAAGAGCCAACTTCA
Source organism: Orthonevra nobilis (assembly GCA_963555765.1). NCBI lineage: Eukaryota > Metazoa > Arthropoda > Insecta > Diptera > Syrphidae > Orthonevra > Orthonevra nobilis. Next base: position 38,675,476 of record OY743224.1, read on the forward strand.
TTCTCCCAGCAGCAACGTTTTTGAACAAGGAAAATATGTTCTGATGGAGAGCATTCATCTTATCATTTGTGAGGTCTGAGAGGACGAAATTATGCCTGACACCTGGAATAACAGCTCTTATGGAGGCATATCCCTGCTGAATATCCCTAACAAGATCCCCTCCAATGTTTTTTGTGCATGTCCACAGTTGGCCAATACCCACTCAATATTTGTCGACTTCAAAGCTAAATAAGAATGCATTAAACACAATGAACTATTCAAACTGATTCATGGGGAAAATGTAACCTCCACTGCCAACACTTCGACAGTCGATGCTGATTTAGATTTCGCAAAACCTTAAAGTTCTTAGCTCGAAGGACCAAAATCATCCTCATCATCTCTTTATGAAGCCCGTTTTTGGAACATAATCAAGACAACAAAACATATAGTATTCCAATCGAATCGGATCTGATATGCGATCGAATTCTCGACATAAGCGAATAGAGGAGAAGATACAATCGCGAGCTTTACGAACTGTGTAGAGAAGTGGAACAAGTCCAGAGGGCGACAATGTCCCGGTTACATTACGCGAATAGACATAAATGCTGCAGGTAAGAGTGTCTGCACATCTCAACCACCACCTTCATACAGAGGAAGAAGACTAAACCTCTGGTTGAAAAATCAAATACTTCAGATCCCAGGGAGCTTGGTGCAAACAACTCGAAGCAGCCTACCCCGCGATCAAAAGCGAGAGAAAGCAGATTTAACTCTATCTCAGATCAAGGATCCAAGGATCAATTTGTCTAATAAATTAATAAGTATCCTCTGGAAAAAAAGTGTGGAAGAACTTCGTTCATCGTTCTTTCTTTTTTTCTTCCATGAAAATTATTCACAAATCTGGAGCCTAGTAGTTCTGTTGACTCTTTCGTCAGACCAGAATATCTGAAGATCCATATGCACTTCAAAATACCAAGACCACTGTCGAAGTTCTTCACGAAGGCAGTATTGTTACCCTTTTTTTTTTAAAAAGTTTTGAACATACTCACAAACCATTTTACAGACTGTGTAGGAGAAACGAATTAAAAAACAAAATCACACGGCCTTTAGGAAAAGCCCCTTACACGATAAACAGAAACGGTTCTTTAAAACCCACAAAATTCGACTGAAAATATTCATACAGCTGTATCGATCTGAGACCATACTGAAATCCTCAGAAGTTCCCAACAGCCTCAAGATGATTCCTTGATATTGCCCAACAATATATGTGTACCATCCATACCATCGGCACCAGAAGTATCTTTACGAGCCGCTCAAGAGCACCTAACGTGGTGACGACAACAAAATTGGTGATAATGAGGGAATGACATGGATGGTTGGTTAGTAGCATTGGTGGCTTCTAATTGCTATTTGAAGAACGTCGAGGTTCAATTGGAACAAAACGATAACAACTGCTGCCGCAACGGCAGCGACAGCGACAGCGACATCGAGACCGCTCGATGAGGATGATTGCGGGTTTTGAAGCAATTAATTTGAGGGTAAGGAAAAAAAAATTCCCACTAAATGGTGGGCGGTTATTATTAATAATTCTATTTTTCTTTTTTTCTTTTCTTACTTTACACACCTCTCATATTCTAGAGCACTCTTCGAGTACCACCCTGTACAACATAGAGGGTGTGTTGAGAACAGGTGCTCTGACGTACTAAACGCCGACCGACAATACGATGAAGGATGAATGATTCCTAGTAATCAATTCAAGTGTTTTTTCGAGCAGACAAGAGAGGAAGGAATTTTCTTTGTTTTTCTTTGGCCTGCGGGACACGTACATACGAATGTGTATGTCCTTGCAGCGGCTTGAAAAATGCCAGCTACTCGTGATTGCGAAGAGCGAAGGTTTTTGCTGTTTTAAAGGATTACAAATCACTGTGAATCCTCTTCAGTAATTGAGTTGTAGATTGTCGGTGGAAACGATTAATGAGTGAAGGAGGAGGTATGCGCCTCCACTTATTGGAAAGATCCTTTGGATTCTCAGTGCACGATTCACCGTAGACCTCCTGCCAATCAAGATGATTGTAAAAATTAAGCCGGCTGACGTCGATGTTAAGAATCTCAACTTTGTTTAAAAAATTAAGTTGATTGATGAAGTCAGCTTAAAATGAATACTCAAATCACTTAATTCCCGAAAGTGCACAGCTGACATAGAATTAAGCTTCGTAAAAGACAGCAAACGAATAATCAAGTCCACGCTTTTGAGTTTGTGTCCTACCTGAGTTTACTGCTTTGTCCAACACATTTTTTATGAAAGCCAACTTTGAAACGATATCTGATTCCATCTGAAAAATTTACTTCCCAATATCCTCCCTACTAAGATTTTTATTGCGGGCGATTATTTTTTTTCTTCCATGGGGTGCAGTATTGATTGCTTTGCATCCAGCTGTTCTAAGGCTCGTCAAATATTCCATGGGAAGGATTCACATCTCACTCAGCATTCACTCAAAAGCCAAAATATGCAAAGATCTTGGAGACTACTTTCTTCCTTCATTCTTCTAGAGAGCTGTGTTTCCTCGGCATCAAAGCTTAACCATTCATTCAACACTTCTATTCTCTTCCTGTGGAGACGGAAAACAGCATTAATCAGGTCCACCCTTAAAAACCGTCAACGAAACTAAGTCAAATCGTCAGCTTATGTCGACCTGATGGCATGTCTCATCAAAAAGTGGAACCGATCTTTGCATCCTTCAGACGAAAATAAATTTACTGCACTCGACTGCTGAATTTCTTTTCTTAGAATGTGCATCAATTTCACATTCCTCACCTTAATGGTCATGATCAGGTTTCGTTTATATCGAAATAAGCAGGTGCATTTAAGGCAATCCAGTGCCTTCTCAATAGAATTCAAAAACGAACTTAAGTCATCTTAATACGATTGTGATCCTTTCCACCCGATTATAAGGGTTTCCAGAATCCGCTGAAAAATGTTTAATACATGCAAAGTATGATAGTAAGTTTTTCAAATCAACTTTAGAACTACAAAATTCATTTTTGGAAAATAGAAATAGTACTCTGAAAAAATATAAGGCTCTTTTAATGCTTTTGGAAACAACTTTTCTTGTATGGCAGCGATAGTTCATACTAAACTTGCGGGGAAACGGGTCGCGCATGCTTTCTTCGTTGACCTAAAAGCCTTCGTTATGCCGAAAAGCGGCATAAAATTCCTCACGCTTGTAATAAACGCTTGCCTCAAAATGCAATTCTTTCCAAATGCTTGGAAAGTTGCAGAGGTAATACCAATACCGAAAGCAGGAAAACCTCCTGAAAAACCCTAAAGCTATAGGCCAACTATGCTTGCGGAGCAGTTAAAGCAAAATATAACAACGAATTTAAAAAGAAAAACTGTCAAAAGTCGCTGAAGAGAATCACGTTATTCCGCATGAACAATTTGGATTCCGAAGGTACCATAGCACAATCCATCAAGTTCTTCGATAACTTCGTAATAGCGTAAAAAAAAATTCGCAAATGGGAAGTCCACCGTCCATTTTTGGAAAAAGTTTTGTAACAACACGAAAAAAGTACAAAAATTTAAAGAAACTATTTTATTTTGGAAAACAAGAGTCGCATTGGCAAGTATTCCGAGATGAAGAAACTTGTGGCTGAAATGAAAGAAGTTTGGGACTTAAAGGTATGTAGCGAAACAATGAAGAACTGCAATGCGCAAACCAATCATTTCTGTGGTTAATTAGAAGAAATGGTTGTTATTCGCGAAAAGTCATGGTCGTAAACCTATGGAATTTTCGAAAAATGTTAACTTTAGTGACGAGAATAAAGTTAACATTATTTCTTTGGATGGCTTTCGAAAAGGTAAACAACCTTCGACCAGTACCAAAACACGTTCTTGTGTGGGGTTGTTTTTCTGCCATCTGTTAACATCAAGTTAATGAATCAATTCGAACACGTCTTTTAAAAGTTAAATACAATACATATTTGAATGTGCATTATCCAAGTAGGACATCGTTTTTGATTAAAGAAGATTCAAATAGACTTTTATAAGTTGACCTTAAATTTTATGCCTTTTTACCTGACTGCGCCAGGAGGGTTATGTTTTTCGAGTCTATATATTTCTTTGAGAGGTGTCGTTGAATTCATCAAAACTGTGAGAGTGACACTGGATATATAAAAATTATAAATTTTATGTCGTAATATTTTTTTTTTAAAGAATTCACATCTGATCGCGAGTTATGTTACGTCCTAACATAAATGTAAATGAGATCATTTGAGCCTAAGTTTGTTTAAAGGATGATCATTTTCGGGCAATAGTTTGTTGACGATTTCTTGTCGCAAGATCTAGTCGGCGAAAAATGTTATTATCGACATATATTTTGAGTCGAGATGTACACATATGTACACAGTACAGCGGTAGGGAGATTGTCACCCATTTTTAAAAACGTGTTTTCGTCAAAAGTTTTGTAATGAGATTCCACAAATGTTTATAATAACAGCTTATCGGCAATGCCTGGTCCATAGAGGCCCTATCTCCTCTTTTTCAAGGTGCTCATGTTGAGCCACTATCTTCTCCCGCTGCTCAATCCGGGCCGTTTTTCCTGCTTCGGTCACCTTCCTCTCCGCGCGCTCTATCCTTGCTTTGTCCGGTGAATGGTCAGAGGGCGCTGACGGTGTCAATTTCAAACGCGTTTGAAATATCGTAAACGTTCGATATCCGGAAAACGCTTCTACAGATTTATTTCTACTAACATGTAGATTAAGAATTCGTCATAAAAAAATGATTTTTTGAAAACTTCAAGGACAAAGCCTCCATTGACGAGGCGGTCACTTCGGAGACGCTCTGTTGAATATGATTTTTTTACAATTTCTGTACATAAAGTACTGTATGTAACCCCCGGAAAAAACATCAAATGCCTGCAATAAGCTCTTGGAACCGCGGTTTATGGACGGATGAGAGTTTATTTGAGTTCCATGGATCACAAAAACAAGCGTTCAAACCATTAATTATGGTTAGTTATGCAAGTTTTGCGAGATATTTTGCGTGACAGGATCATGCAACTCGCCACTCTACAAACCAGATTTAAATGGTCATTGAAAAAAACTCCAATGAAGGAAAAAGTGTTCTTCTGACTCAGAGCAGAGAGGCGACAATTTTCGAAATAACGCTTTGGAATAAAATTCGTTCAGTAAAGTTGCAAAATCTTAATGAATCGGTTGTTAAACGATTGCAAATAGTAAAAAAGTATTTCAGAATAGATTTTTGATAGTTATTTATTTGCGGAAACAATTTTTTTGACAAAGTCAAAGTGAATTTATTTCCTTGTAAAAAAGTTTATTTAAGTAATTAATTTTATAAACAAACTATGTCATTATTCTCCTAGAATTCAACACTTTTAGCTTTTGATGTTGTAAAAATAATTATGCCGATGACTGCAATTAGGAATTATTTTATATCACGTAGCTTTGAGTTTCTCATATAATCCCACGGGCAAAGAAATATCTTGAAAGGATCCTGTAAGTAATACTTTCCTATTTTCACCGAGCGAATGGGCAAGTGTTTGCATGTGGCATTTCTAAACTTCAAATAGAAATGCCGCCTCAAAATTGTTCTTTTATTTAATAATTCCCAACATACGCTCAACCAAACACTGCTTCCTCACACCATGTGCACACTTCTTATTTTCATAATCAATGCGACCCGTTTCCTTACAACAACTGAACAACAATTGTCATTCTGATTCAGCTCAAAAGTCAAAATGTTAATTGGAAAAACACCAATTCGCATCCAAATTCAATGCCAAAAGGATCACGTGTATTTTGGTTCTCATATTTCAATTTCAAAGTCCGCCAAATCAAAGATGTTGCCACAAAAAAAAAGATGCAAATCGAGCCCATTCCTCTCCGTTCTAATGGAGCAACAATAATTGCGTCTCGAAAGCAAAAATCCTTTGATCACCTTCAGACTTATTCATGCGTAAATTTCATCGCATTATTATTATTATTATTCTTAAGGATAATAATTCGTTAGTAAATTGATATCGTGGGTTGGTTGTTGCTGTGCCACACCGAATCTCCCTCGAAGACCAAATGAGGGCAAAAAAAAAACAACAACAAGTATTATTCAAATGATATTCACGCTTTTGTCGTTTGTCGTAGTTCGAACAAGGACCTTTTCCGTCCCACAAAAGCTATATGGAGCATATGAAATTTCCAGGGAAATCACTGCAATTAAAACGTAATTGTTCATAAGAATTTTCATGAGAGAAAAAATACAAGCCCAGGAAACAAACAAAAAAAAAACACAGTCACACACACACACAGAGCAACCCATTTGTTCGAAAGCAAAACGAAGGAATAAAACAGCCAGGACTCATTTGCATAATTTCTTAACGTTTTCAGCTTGCCTGTGAGTTATAACTCAGCGTGGCGTGGCGTGGCGGCGCGGCGGTAAAAGCTTATGGTTGAGAGGATTTTTTAATGCCGATGATGTCGTACCTAGCCTAGCCTCGCATATCGCACGGGGATTTGACTAATGTTTCTTATAATCACAGTCATTCGTAACACACGGGCCGGTATATCCTTATGCCATTAACGCCAACGAATTATAATTAAAATATGAACGAATAGAGAACGAGCAAACGAATGGGTACCATTCGTGGAATATAAATTAAACGACCAAGGCTAGGGATAAGTGCACACATGTGTATGAATGTACATTAAGGCTCAAAGCTTAAAAAAAAATAATAATAATTTCCTCACTAATTTGAAATGTGAAAATTGCATATGCACGCAAATTAAGCATAAAAGGATTTCGTGCTTTTTTTCTTAAGATCCAAGTGGATAGGAACCCTTTACGAGGATAGAGAGTTCTGTACTTAATTTAAGCTTCGCTGGAATCAGTTTACCTGAACATAGATGCAAAAAGGTCACCGACAGTGGATTGCATTCGCGAAATGCCATAATGTGGCCACTAAGGATAGGAACGCATCATTAAGCTGCATGAATGCAAATTGGAAAATGGTTAACATGCGACGACGACGACGACGACCGACGATTCATTTCGTAATTGGAATTTTCTTATTGAAATCCTAAACGGTTTCAGCCTAGGGTGGACTTTAAAGACAAACGAGGATATACCGACACTTTTCACCTTTGAAGTCGTGTTCTTAATTTTTTTCAAAAATTCAAGGACGTATTATGTTCTTTTAAAAAGTGCACAAAGTCTCAAAAATAAAATAGAAAATTGAACACTGTAAATGAAAGGATATCCTGACGGAAAATTAAGTAATGGTAAAAATGTCATTCGTTTTCTTGTGTCATATTTGGAGGAAAAATGTTCATGTTGACCGTTGCATAAGGAGTCAAATCTTGAAAAATTAGCTAAATTAGGTTCAAGAACATTGAATATGCCAAACCTTAATCGAAGTAAAATCGAAACTGAAACAGTTTACAAAAAAGACCAAGATACCGGCCTACAGGCTTCCGCAGCTCAACAGTCACCCGCTATCACTCTCGCGGTGTCATTCGAGATTCAGTGCTTTAAAAAAACACAGGAAAATCGGTAGCAGGATACTGTAAGCCTCTTACACGTGCAGTAAACCTATGATCTATCTATCATCTATAAATAAGGAGCTCCGGACAAAGAGGGACGCAGTTCGACAATTCTCACATAGGATTCTCACATGCAAAGGAACCTGAGCAGAGTTCCGAGACTGGGTGCCAAAGAAAGAAGGATTCATACACTTATCGTCCTCTTTCCCGCATATCAATGTCAATCTTTGCTTCGTGCAGCACGATAAGACTAGAGAAGAGAGTTGGAGTCTGCTTAAACTACGACCACTACCGGTGTTCCTATCCTTTTAAATGCAAACGAAATCTTTATCCATACGGATATCTCCAGCATTGGTTCCGTGATTTATTTCATTCATTCATTCAGTTTGACACCTCCCAAGCCAAGCAAGCATTTTTCCGGAGAGTGTGTTGGATCAGTGAGGCGTCCCAATCACTCAATTCTATTGCAACAACTTTGAAACGAGTTAAAGTCATCTATTCAAACACCGTTCTCCTTCGTATAAAAAGATAATAACAAACGCAATAAAAGTCGTGAACTGATGCCCTTGGAAGCCATCAGTACGAAAGTTATATACCCCACTAAGGAATGTAAATAGTGAAGTTTGTTAATAAAAAGTGCTGCACACTGGCCAATAGAAACTCACACGACAAAGTTTTTAACACTGTCCGTTCTGGAAATACTAATAACTGAAATTTCTGTCGAGCAATTTTCAGAAATTCATTCTCAGTATCATGTCCTCGGGATGGATTTAAACGCGTGGTCCTGCTGTATGGCATGAAAACGATACATTTAAGGCTTATTGTGAGTGGAAAGGCTACATAAAAAAATTGATTAAAAAGGCACTTGCGTAACGCACAGCGTCTATGAAATGACAACATATGAAAGATTCTTTTTTAAAGACGTGTTAGCTACTTTTAATACGCTTATCAATAGCGGAAGATTGCTTAACAAAAAGATCCAAACAGCAACGTAGCTAGCCACAAACGGTCGAACTGCCACCATTCTGTAATAATGTCGACTGTGATCATTTTTCGTTGCGCAGAAAGCTGCACCAGACAGCAGAAGGAAGATCAACAATGGACACCTCAGTACACCAGATATAGTAGGAGCCCACAGAGAACATCAATATTAACTTTAAGAAAACTCCGCAATCCACAGATTTAACATTTAAACCAACTCCACAAACAACACAGATCGTAGGCAATCGAATCTACATTGTTCAAGCAAACTGCAACGTATTCCGTAAATTATACGAATTTCTGTATACAAGTTGACATCATTCATCACACTGAACTATATTTTGAAAAATCTGAACTCGAGATCCCGGCAGAATTGATCCGGTTGAATTGCACAGCTCTCGAAATCACAGCACAGCATACGTTTATCTTGAATAGGATCTGCGTAGATCAGACTTGAACATGGAAGTTAGCATCCTTATCAAGTTTGTCCAGCTATTAGGACACGCTGGTGTAATTTATATCTTCCCTCCGGTAATGCGCTCTTTTCAACATCACAATCAAAGAAATTTTAAAGCAAACAACCGCTGTACTCGTTTCCTGCCTGATATTTGACAGCTTGACCTAAATTATGGTCTCGTTTGCTCATTTTCCCTAAATTTTTAGCTACGATTTTAATGGCGTAACATTTTCAGTTTTCATTCACCATTCACAAAAGGATTTCAAGTACAAATGCCAATTCCCAAATGATCCGACAGAGTACAACTAGGATTGAAACTCCTTTAAATATTCATTATAAAAAAACTCATTTTGCCAGTTCTTTTTTACAAAACCCAGTTCAGCTCCTGCTAGCATGCACAAAATCTATATTTAAAAAGATTATTAACTTTCAACCGTTGCCGAAAAATTCTCGCGGAAATTGATATTGCAAAGATCCGAAATGATTATAGGGTCCTTGGAAGAGTCTTCCAAGATGAATTACTGTGCAACAACTCAGAAATCCATAATCATAATTAATTATTCTACAGTTATTTAAAATCAAACTAAACGCATGTCCCCATTTCAACTCCGACCGCTACTAGAATCAACTCCTCTGTCTAAAAATTCAAAGATACCCTTAAACACACGTATAGTTAAAAAAAAAAAGCCAACCCTTCGTCACCATGTTATATCCGCACAACACCAACCACAAATCGCAACGCAACGACTTCGTCGAGTGTTTTCCTTTGCAGACAAAGTGGAGAGTTACATCGCTTGAGTGTTTGTTCAACTTCCCAAAATCGAAAGGGTTGAAGCGCGGATTGAATCCTTTTTGGCGAAATTTTTGCACAACCATCACCATGCCATTGAGGTGGTTGTACAAGCTTAAAAAGTTCTGCCAGTGGTTTGAGCATCAACTTGAACTTTGTTTTTTTTTTCTCGTTGAAAGCTTTTATTCGCGAATAGCGATGCAATCATTTCAAATCAAATAACAACTCATGTGAGCATCTTGAGTCGCAACAAGATTTATTATATTCAAATTTACTCCCCTAATTTATTTCAGTTGCTATCCAATGTCCTGTTTTTCGCATTCATCATTCGTGTCAGGGTTATCCAACTCCATGCCAAGGTACTTGATTGGATTACACTAAATCGAGTTAAAGTTGTTTCAGCTTCAACGAGTATCCTTGTATCTATTGCCTTTCAAAATCATTTTCTGGCTGCGTATACGTACATTATTTTCTTCTGCCAACAGCAGGAGCAGTCCGACAATGTCCTTAGATTCCTTTTTCTTTTTTGGGGGTGAATGAAAGGCGCCAGAAAATGTCATTTTGCCATCCCTGCTGGTATGTGTGTGTATTCTTTTTTCATCTAAACGGTACTTAAAATAAATGGATCCACATCTTATGCTTGAACGAGTATCTATTTGAAGGACTCAATTGTCCAGAGTGTGTATGTTTGGATACACACTGACAGCTCAGACCATTCAAGTGCTTGCCAAGAGATGTGTTTTGTATCTAAAAGATTAAATGGGATAAAAGATACGAAATTCGTTGGAACGAGAATTAAATGGATAATTTGTGTCTGGAGACACAAAATAACAAAGGACACTGCAGGAGCTAAGGAAACTCAACACCTTTCTTTCGCGACCAATGAAAAATCATCGTTCGTCAAATTGAGTGATAGAGCTATCGTAGAGAAGATCAGAAAACAAAACAGCCCACAAAAATATTTGCCAACTTCACACCCTGGTTTGGTGTGATCTTTTCATTTAAATCTAAGGACATCTGTCGAAGGATTTCCCTCATGCGATTGTGGATACATAAACGCGGGTCTTATCTCGATCCCGAATATAAATATCGTTTCATTTATTGTTTATTATGTCACCGTCGTGTAGAATGACGTGACAATCTTGGAAAACATGCAAACAATGGTTGGAAATCTAGGTGTACGAAAAAGGTGACACAATTGGTCTCAGAAATGAGTGTGAGCTGTCACTCAGAATGACAACACTCATCGTTTTCATTCCTTCGGTGGCAAATTGATAAAAAAAAAATTTTCAAAAAGATTTCCATTGATGTCGAAAAGGGTTAGTGTAGTTTTGAAGATTGCAACATCTGAAGATGGTTTCAAGTGATAGTTTCAAGCAGAAGGACTTGAAAAGATAATATTGCACAAAACAGCGGAATAAAGGATTGTGATTCCAGGAAAGTGAAGGTGCAATTTTAAATATACCCACCGATCTTGATGTTGCAGCACTGGAAATTCTTAGCTTCAGTAGTGTTGTAGTAGCATAGTATGTTGAAAACATGAAAAATTACATTCCATTAAATTAAAAAAAACATTTCCGAAAGTAAGCAATTCTTCTTGGGCACACTCAAGCGCTTTTGTCACTTTTAAGACGAGAAGACTCCAGCCCGAGTATAGGTTATCGCGCAAAGTTTGGCAGCTGAAAATGTAGCCGTCGTAGGCTTATCCCTTTTTATCTGATTCAGTATACTGCCCATCCGTAACCATTTTGCATATGAATCGTGGCCTACATGATAAGATGAAGCGAAAAGACTGCTCACAATGCTGTGCTTCCAGAGAATGGTGCGGGCTTAGCACTGACATTGAAATTGGGTCATATTTTTTCTAAACATGGTCATGCGACTTTTTCAATGAATAAATTGCTTTTTACCGAACGATTTAATCCGTCAATTTATCGCTTGAAATTGAAATTAATTTCCCGAACGTGCGAATGCTTGAAGTGAGAATCGTACAATTTAGCGTACACTGTGCCATTTTAAATGAAGCGGCTAAGAGACAAAAGTGAGGCCCTAAAATTTGCTTTCTTTCGTGTGAGGCTTAATTGCCGAGTTATGGGCCTATTGTTTTTGGAATCAGTGAATTTATTGTTTGATAGTAAAAAAGATGCTGTTCCTAATTTTTAAGTCGAATTTGGATTAATATTTTATTATTATATAGAAAAAGACTGACTCCGCTTGGCAACATTCCCGACTTCCAATTCGGATTTCGTAACAAACATTCTACCATAGACCAAGTGTACCAAGTGACTGCAAAAATTATTATCAACTTATTGAGTCAAAAATACTGGAAGAAAATTCAGGGTTTTACGGGGAGAAGTCTACTCTAGCTTCTATTCAGTTTTAGCACAAGGAAGTGTTTTGGATCCGCTCCTGTATCTCCTTCATAATGCTGACATTCCAACAAAATCGAATACTTTTATCGGTACATTCGCTGATGATACGATTGTCATGTCGTCGGACAATTCACAAGCCGTTGGAAGTGGAACGCCTTCAATATCTTTTTAATTGGACCAGTCAGCTGGAAAATTAAACTGAATGAGTTGAAATCAGTGTAGATGACGTTGGCGTTGCACCGAATAAATGATGGTCTTAACAGACCACAGGTGACACATGTGGATACTTCAAAATATCTAGGAATGCATCTTGATTCAAGACTAACTTGGAAACATCATGTCAGACAAAAAGCTAGACAAATGGAATTTAAATAAAAAGAAATGAGTTGGTAATTTGGTCGATGTCTTAACTTGAAAGTGAGCTGTGAAAGGTTAATCTACCAATTCAAATTCAAGCCGATTTGGACGAATGGGATGCAACTCTGCGGCTGCACTGTAATCGAGTCGACTAATTATACAACAAAGTCAGATCAAAATCCTTCGTGAAATCACGGACGCTTACAGCTAAGTTACCAACGAAGAACTACACCTTTGTATCAAATGGGTCAAGGAAGTCATCGTAAAATATGCTGTAGAACATGGAAAAAGATTACTCCACTCCACTTATACTGAAGCCAGGCAGCTGCTGGGCATTTACCTAGAATTAAGACCACTAAAGAGAAGCAAACCGCATGAATTGGTCACCTAACTCAACCAACAACATACAAAATACTGCGAACAGAATTATGGATGCATGTACCCACATACGTATTGCTTAGTTATAAAAATTAAGTACGTTATGAACACCAGGAATTAATTATCGTAAGATATGATTGTACTATACAAATATTAATAACAAAAAAAGCGTCAATAGTTCACCACAAAAAAAAAAAATCTGATCGTCATTAGTTATCAAGCGCATGAAGCGCTTTCTAAGTCGGCCAGTTCGAGCGGAAACATGCTTAAATACAAAAATATTATGCGACGCCTTGGTTCTAAACTTGTGACGTTCACTCTGAATTCAAGAGTATACCATGAGTCTAGTCGTGTGTATGTTGGTCATTTCAACTTGACTTTTGGGTCTTCAAGAATCGAGGGGTTTTAAAAAAAGGACACAAAAAAAAATATTGCAAGGTGCCAAATCTAGAGAGCCGGTTGATCAATCCAATTCGCAACTTATTCATCTGAACTGTTGCCTTAAAAAAACTTAAAGTATGAGACAATGCTTCATCCTATTGGAACCAATTATCCTTTTAGTCCAATTGATCTAAGGGTCACTGTGACACATTTTCGCCTCATTGAAGGATCGACAACTGCAAGTGCATACGCATGTCTGCGCGAAAATGCCATGGAGATATGATTGAAGTTCTCAAGTGATCTGATAGGCCAAGAGACTTCATTCCTTCGTCTTATTATACTTGGGATTTGTTTAAATTTTCTAACCTAAAGTACAGAGCCCAACCGAACTATATTGGAGTAAGCTGGTTAGCGATCACAAAACATCAATTCACTTTCCCAGGACATGACGACAAATTACCTTTAAAACACCATAGTTTAGAACCAAGCATTTCAAATGAGACCACTTCCGCCCCCCCTTTAGCCCTTACAGCATAAAAACTGTGTATTTCAAAAATGGATTTTTGTAACCGCAATATTTTAAGGTTCACTGCAAAGATTATGCCGAAAATATATTTTTGAGAAATATAAGTGCCACATTTATTTTTAAAACAACGGTAGAGTTCAATTTAGACACGCACATGATGGCTTCCGTACCACCATATTACCACCTTGTTCAAAAAATTCCCGGAATCACCACCGTGTGGCGCTCCTTTCGTTCCGATTGGAGTTTTTTTTTTTTTTTTTGTTAAGTTGGTACATCTGCTTAGCTTAGCCATAGCTTGACATTTGCAAAAGTTACGTAGGCAAGAGTGCATCTATCTCTGCGTGTGTTGGCGATTTTTTACATTTAAATTTGCGACAACATACTTGTATTAAATTTTGCGTAGAAACGGATTTAATGGTTCGCGAACGTTGGAAAAGTGTTTCAGCAACGACACGCAATCCAGACATCAGGTAAGTGAATGACGTTTACCAAGTGAGCCGAGACCAAGTGAGCCACGTCGTTTTCAGTCAAAAAAGAAGGCAATGCTCACGGTTTTCATGGGCTACAACGGTGTAGTGCATCATGAATTTTTGCCAGAAGGCCAGACAGTAAACCAAGAGTATTATTTGGGCATAATGAGACGATTGTGCGCAGCGATTCGCTGAAAGAGAACAGAAATGTGGGCAGAAAACTCATGGATTTTGCACCATGATAACGCACCGTCGCACAGTTCCATTATTATTCGTAATTTTTTGAAGAGAAATGCAACAGCCACCGAATTCACCTTATTTGGGTCCCTGTGACTTCTTTCTGTTCAATTGAGTTAAGAAACATACCGAAAACCGAATATAAAAAATGTTTCGAGGATTGGATTTTCAACTTTATTCTATTTTTGCTATAGCGGCCATACTAGTACACATTCTGTGAAAATTTCAAATGTCTGTAACCGATGGACGGTTAGCGGAGCCTTTGAAAAAGGATTCATTTGGCACCCTTTGGGTAGGGAAACCCTGAAAGGGAAATCGGAAATATTAAGCAACTATTAACTCTTAAGTTTTTGAGAAAGCAGTAAAGAAAAACGTGCTATACACCTGAGAATAAAAAGCTTTTTTGTTCCAAGCATTTTCCACGGTGCTTTGAAGGGGCTCTCCTCGAGGTTTGTATTTTTTAAAATAAAAAGATTTTGTGCTCAGATGTTCGGGTAATAACAGAAAGCAGATAGTTTGAGTTGGGGACTTCTTAAGCAAAGCAGAAGTTATTAACCCAGTTGTACTCCAAAGTTCGGTACTTGGTCCAATTCTACTCCTCCTGTAGATGATTTTTGTACTGCACGTGTCTCTTCTAGGTCTCAAAACTAATTGACTAATAACAACAATGATGCACACTTTTTAAAACAGAAAATGATTTTTGAAACACAAGTTGAGCATCAGATATTAAATCAGAGTATTTCGGCCTTTATACTCAGAAGGTCAAGCTAATGAGGAGCCCTGAGTACCTTAGTGGTTTAATCGACCAAACCCTGAACTGGTCCGATCAAATCACGATGAAGTCTCAGTATTAAGGGTCTTCAATCCGTAGTGTTTAAGGTCTTAAGAACTTCTTCAAAAGTGGTTAACTTTGGAGCGATTCACTCAAAACTTCAGTACGATATAAGCTTTTGAAAAAATATGTCGATAGAATGGCTTTTGGCTATATTCGTTGAAGCCATTCAATCGTTCTGTTTAGCTCATTGAAAAGCCTTTCATTAATAAATTTGTGCCATGTGCCATGAACGTTAAAGAAATTTTACTAATAAAAAGCTTTTCATGTTCCAATCATCACTATTACACAGCTACTCATTTCTTTCTTTAAATTTTACTAAGTAAATTTTATTTTTACGATGCGAAAGATGATTTATACTAAAGTACCTCCCGCATTTGCTAACATCTCAGCACTCACATTTGATTGACATTTTCAGATACAATGCCCAGATTCGTTGAACCATAAGAGGAGCACTCAGTCCTCCAACTGCAGTGTCAATTCAATTTCACAGCTGTAATCGAAAAATTGCATTACAGGACAAATAGCAATCCAAGTGCAGTGAAAACATACTCTTGTGGAAATCAGTTATCTTTTCATGACAACTTGCTCGGCTTCCTTCTTTGCAGATGCACTCAAAACTTTCCAAGTAATTTTCTTTTCATAGAAATGTTACTTGAGCAAAAGTCATGCGTTTGTGTGCAAAATCGAAGGATTTAAAGAAGCGCCGCGCCGCACATCCACTCGTAAGGAAATGGAACGATTTTTTTAAGTGTGTAAACTGCACTGCAAGGATGAAATTTATTTTTCAATTGTATTTGAGTTCATATTTCATATATATTTTGGTAAGGAAGTCTTTTTGAAAATTGTCAAATACACTTAACAATTTTTTGAACTGGAATGTTGCTGATAAATTATTTATGGTTACGCGTAAAGTTTATTTCGATCCTCTGTCGCTCCTTAAGTTGATTGTCCTACTGGTGGCAGGACATTTCAAAAGACAATCGTTACTAGCACGAACATTTTGTGCAGACATCATAGAATACCTTTATTGTTTTGTTTTTCAACCGATAAAATTTAGGGTAACCTAAAAATTTTAAAATAAGATAGAGAATCTGCTAGGCTTCGAAACTAAGGCATTCATGCAGGGAAAATTAATACCTCCTTCTCAAATATTTAGAAACCTTAGAATAAATAAGTTGAAAGGCACAAAGCAGCTCTTGCTTTGGCTACTGAAAATATGTTAATAAATTTTAGAGGCGTGCCTGTGATGAAAGCAGTTAGACGTTTTTTCTCATCAAATTGGTAAAAATTCGTTTCAGTTGTTGGCTTGATTTCTTGGAGTCAAGCAAATCAATATTTTACAACGACTTTTTCTTTTACAGGGTGACTTGCTAGACTTTTATTCATGTACACTTCGATATCGTTCCCTTACCTCGTCCCATTCTAAACTCTTTCTTCGCTGCCCGAGTTCTTCTGTGTAGGGTCTTCTTAAGCGCCTTTTCATGTGGTGCGCTTGATGTTGCAAAAAGCGGAGGTGAAAAAAATAATAGGAGCAAATACAAGAGCTACGAGGTAACACGCGTGTTCTGAGACTCAGAACAAAAACCTGTGGAAATAAAGACGTCAGTTGATTTTTAACAGATGGAAAGACTTTTAATGCAGTAAGGTGAGGATGAGGAAGAACTCACCGCTGTCAGACAGAATCATCCAACATTCGTAAAGACGTGCAACGAAACCACGCATCCATTCGTAATGAAGTCAAACCAGTTATAGCCAAACTGGAGTCCAAGATGACCTGGTCTTTACACAACCACATTTCCTGATGTAAAAAGAGAAATTCAAAAGACGCTTCTGGCTATCTTTTGTTGGTTAGAAGGCTGTATTTTTCTGTTTAAGAAAATTCATCCAACTTTATATTTACAATGAGAAGCAGCTTGTCAAAGATTGAATTGGTGAAACGACTTGTTAGTTCTGAAGCCTATTTTCACCTCAGTCTGTATCACATTTGAATAAGGAAAGTCAGTAGTGAAAATTCTTTCAAATGACATACACGTGTTGTGTATCACAAAGATTGTGCTCACGCATATGTACTTGTATAAGCTTTGCTGTCTTCTTTTCATTAAAAGCTCAAACGAGGAGAAGCTGAGAAGTCTTTGTAATTTTTCGATGGAGTTAGTAGGTCTCTCGACATTGGGAATTATGTGTCCATCACTTTATTTTAAATAAATCACGAAAACTTAGTTAAGCTTGGATTATACCGCCTAGATAGGCGATGAACCGCACAGATTTTGGCTTAGGTGGTTTGTGGCTCAACCTATCCAACTATAGGAGCTCCGTCAGGCTTTAGATTCTTTTTGAGTGACAAAGGTTCTTGCACCGATTGCTGTAGAGTCACCTTGACTTGCTACGCTGAGCGTACGTTTCTTGGCTGGCTCTTCAACCCTCCTCCGATTTCTTCCCATTGTAGTACACAAATCCAGTCAACATCTCTTCCTGTGTGCTCTCATCATGTAGACCATTCTTATCTAGAGCCATGCCTTCATCACAACATCATGATTGCAAAACGCTTTCTGCTAAAGGACACCAGGCAACATATACACCCAACTGGCCCTTATGATGATTCTCTTTTGCTTCATCAGCGGTCACTCTAGTGGCTTAACCACGCGTCTTAGCATTTATGATCCTAAAAATTACAATTTTTCTCTTTTTCTTTTTCGAGGTTTATGAGTAGGAGGGATTATGTCTTTCAGCGGTGCCTTTAACAGTCGTGGACACTCTGCTTCGCATTGGATTGCTAGCGTCCGCGAATTCTTAATCCTTGAACAGGATGTTAGGTCTTCCCGTTCTTCTTGAAGCTAGTAACTTGGATTCGAAGACTTCTTTTTTATTGTCCATTCTTTCGATATGGTCAAGACAGTGTAGTCGACTTCTAGACTGTATCCGAATCTTGGTACAGCTCGTAGAGTTCGCGGTTAGGCCTTTTCCTCAATTCGTCCTTCTCGCAGATTCATTTCGAACTATCCCCAGCGATGTCTCACGTCCCTTGAAAAGTCGATTGCTCTGTCGGGCTTTCTTATCTCTGTTAAAATTTCAGCGCGAAAACTTAAACCAATGAGCCACAAAAGCTCATGTTTAAAAACTTTCTTTATTTAAGAAATTCTTTGCCACAATTAACAACATTTTTTCAGGCTCAAAGCACGTCTTAAAATTGACTTCGTTTCGTTGCTAAGTTGCAGAATTATAAGTCCTTCGCAGACCAATAAGTCTTGTTTGTCTTCTTCGGAGGACCTCAACATAACCTCTTAAAATGAAATTTTCTAATTTATTCTAAATTCAATTTCAATCATTGAGTGATTATTGCGGTATGCGTCCTTAATAACTATTCAATATCCTTGAAAAGATATTTCCATTTCAATTCGCACAAAGGAAATCGCTAGATAAGCGAGAAATCTTCATTTCAATACGACCTCTTCTCTCTTTTTTGTCGCATGTCTCCATCCTTCGTCCTTCTGCTGGGGTATTAAGTGAATCAAGAATAATTTTGAAAGGACATCATCATCGTTGTCGTTGTAATAAAATTTTAAAATAATTCTCAACGGAAATAAACACGGATTCATCAATTTCCATTCATCTTTTCGTTATCCTGTGTCCCTGGCGCTCGCTGTGTTGCCTGGTACCTAGTAGTCATCAGTGTCATCGTATCCTGCACAGTTCCTTTATCCGCATTCATTTTGTGCACGAGGAGGAAAAAAGATTCTTCAAGAGAGGAGACCATGGCAAATCAGCAAATCAGGTGAATAGCAACGAATACAAGGAAGGACGAGTTTATTTTTTTTTCGTCCTTTATAATTTGCAAAGGTTGTGGTTGTGTCCTTAGGTATAGATTATTTTATAAATTAGAGAAAGAGGAAACAAGAAAATTGCAAGGCAAAGACCAAACAAGAGTTATTATTTCTTTGGACTCCAATCATGAATTAATTTTCTTCAAGAAGAATTTTCGAAAGAACTCCGAGGAGAACTTCACCAAGAGACTTTTCTTCCAAAAGGAAGCTTCAAATACTTTTTTTTGGGGGAGGAATGGAAAAGATTGTATTGAGAAAACGGAAATTGATGATTATATGAGGAACTGCTGATTCTTCAGTCGAAAGGAAATCATTTTTTTCGGCCGGTGAATTCAGTGTATTGTTAGGAATGGTAAAAAAGACATTCATTGACTTAATGCTGGGTTAGAGTTGATCCTTAATTGGCTATCATAATTTTTGGTTGACGCAAAAGAAAAGACAAAAATTAAGGATTCAAGGAGGCCTTGCAGTCTAAACTAGGACCCAACGTTGTGCAGATCCGGTACGGGAAATAATATTTGCTTAAGACGATCGTGATCGTGATCGCACTTAGGTGAAACTGAGCCTCAACAACTGTAGAAAAGGTGTTTCTCTGTCGAGTTCTTGTCCTCTTCAGGCTTGAAGACTTTTCTGAGTCATATCGTTGATATTTATCCGCTCGACAAATGTTCGTAAGTTCCGGATTATGTGGCTCGATAGATATCGCTGTGCAGTGATCCTTAGAGACTCGATTTTTTATTTGCCTTCATAGCCCACAGAAACAGATCGTTATTCAATTGATTTCTGATTCAAGATCCAAGAAGCCAAAGTTATACTATTGTATTGTAAAGTTTTGTCCAATGAGTCGATTTTGTGAGTCTGTTTTAAGGTGTAGTTCCTCAAGAGGAAAAATGGAAGCCTTAAAGGATCATTTCGTTGTCCATCTGTCAGTCACTTCTCTTTTCTCAAGAACAGGAACTCTTGAGGTATCAATTGGAAGATAATATATTATGTCAGCGGACCCTTAAAATTATAAGAATCTTAATCGACAGTCAAAAGACACGGCCTAAGAGTGCCCGATCACTTCAGACTTTCTGTTGCCTGATCGTCTTATCAAGCTGTTGATCAGTTTGAAGAAACATAATAGTGCGCACACTACAACAATTCGGTATTGGCCGATAAGAAATTTTGATGAGCTACACGGTTGCTATTAAACTAAAGTGTCACACACTACGTATTTTTCGTGATGGCGCTGCCAAGTTCTCCGCCATCTCTGATCTGTTGAAACAGAAGTCGTACATTTGGTAGAGTTAATGGAAATAATTTGTTGGTGGGATGCAGCCAACACTATCGATTGTTCTCCTCCGTTGCATAAAAAAAACAATAATAATAATAATCACCACTGACCCGAATGTTTAATCGGCCAAGTGTGTCCGCTTGCAGCCCAACCCGACCAAATTAACGGCGGATTGAAGGTCTGTAGTGTGCGGGAACTCTTAAGGTACTAAATAAATAAAAAAAAAACGGGAAAACACCACAAACCAGGAAATGCATACAACTTTATCGTCGAGCTTATCAAGGTATGAAGTATTTGCAGATCTATATTAACAGCTGGGTGGCGAAGTTGGTAGAGCGCCTGCCTTTCAATTGATTCAATTGATAGGTTCCAGGTTCGATTCCTAGAGTAGTGGTCTAGTTTTTCGAATCTGGTCCAGTCACCATTTGCCATTGGGATCAAGTTAATGGCACTATCGCTGGGTTGGTCAACCAGTGATAGTAGTCTGACTAATGGTTGCCGTTGTCGTAGTGGTTGTTGTATCGACTTAGTTCTTAATTCGCGTTTTCAAAATCGCAGTTTGTGTAGATTGTGTGTAGATGGCTCTGCTGTAAAGGCATAACACTGACAGCGGGGTGTTTAAGCTAAAATCTTCCAAACTTTCAAAGTTCATAGATCAAAACTAATGTCGAATAAAATCCTGCGAATTAGGTTAAAGCAAAAAGGTCGATATCAAAATCCTCCGTCCCGTTTCGGGCCGCTCCACCCACGGAAGTGAATTGGAACCAATTACACCTGAGTTTCTCAAACAACTACACAAACTTTCAATTTTCTCCTAATTCTTCCGCTCGCTCTGTGCTAAACGCATTATAAGATTCTTAATATCCTCTTGAAGAGCGAAGCAAATAATTAAAAAAAAAAAGATGGATGAGAACCAGAGGCCGCATTTCCCTTACTGAAGTTAAAATCCTAATCACTCTAATAGTGAATAGCCTCACTCACTATAGAAATCACGTTTGCAATTAAAAAATTGTAGAACCTACACAAGCGGAGGAAACAATTTTGGTATGTTTTTAAGGTTATTGAAAAAAAAAAAAACCGGCCAAGTGCGACTCAGACTCGCACACCGAGGGTTCCGTACAAACCTGTAGTTATATAAATAAAAGTTCACCCATCACGACAATCTTATCATAGTTATGATATTTTTATTGCAAAATTTCTAGATTCTAGGTCGAGTGGAAGTTCCCTTTATTTTTGATTCCCTTGCGAGTGTCGAAAATTTGCGAATTTACGGCATAAACGGCTGTATCTTTTGATTGCATTGACTTAGAAATTCTAGAAAGTTTTTTGCAGCTCGAAGGGACAGTAGCCTTGAGTATTTGATATAAATTTAAGCTTTATACCTCCACGCGTTCCTGAGAAAAATGGTCTTAAAAGCCAGACAGACGGACGGACAAGAAAGCGATATTAGGATTTCCTTTTTCCCTTTCGAGGTACGGAACCCTTAAAAATAACTAAATTCCCCCTATTAAGAATTGCAAATGCTCTTGGTGTCATTAGACGAACTGCAAACTATCTATCCTAGCCTGCAAAACCAAAAAGTATTGGGTTTTGATTGAAAAAGGTTTGTTTGAAAAAAAGTCCCTAACGAATTTATAAATTATTTACTGCAGTCGATCAAAGTATTCTTAAAGTTGGTTTACTACCCTGATGCGAAATTCACTCCCATATTGAAACCTGGTAAAGACACTTCATTGCTTCCAAGCTATAGAACCATAAGTTAATTGGGAGCGATAAACAAATGCTTTGGAAAAACAATACAAAACCGAGTTTTGACTTTCATTCACGACACTAATATTCTACCAAATGAAAAATTTAGTTTCAAGTCTTTCACAGCGCAGTTTACCATTTACACTGTCTTACATTTGAGATTAAAAATAATCTTACCCTCGAAAAAAGTACAGGAATGGTTCTACTTGATGTGTATAAAGCTTTTGATACAGTCTGGCATAATGGGCTACTTCATAAAATGGTCAGCCTTCGCTTCCTTTGTAAAAATCGAAAAATTCTATCTTAGTTCACGCAGTTTTAAAGTATCCTTCCATTAGCTTTCGAGAAGTAACTTTGTTGCCGAAGGAACCCCACAAGGAGTTGTAATAAGTCCTGTTTTATTCAACATAAACACTCCCCTCATCTGGAGAGCTGTAAAACTGCATTAGTGGCAGATCATACTTGTATCACACATCTGATGTAATTGGTTCTCATATCAGACCAATTTACAATCGGCTTTAAACACAATCCGAAACTACTACATAAATTGGAAAATTAAAATAAATGCTTCAAAGACTCAAGCCGTCTTTTTCACCGCAACAGTCTTTAAATCAACTATGTCCAGATTGAGTGGAAGTTTAGGCAAAGTATCTTGGGGTACACGTACAGCAAGGACTAACTAACTAAAAAGTTTAAAGTGACTACCATAACCCTTTACATTCAACGCGAATGAAAATGAACTTACCCTGGTTCTACTCAATGGATGAACTTCACTGCCGTACTGAAATTGAAATGGTAACCGAACGAAAATTGGTTTGAAAATGTCCCCTCAAACGGCTGAATCTCTACCATGCAATTTGCTGTCACATTGAACCACAGAGGACACGCATACGAAGTTTACGTTTGCCAATGCTTAGATAGACTCTATCTAGAACTGCATCTTTATTGTAGTGAAAACGGTCAATTCCAACAGATTTTTTGTTCCCAAGTGAGTTGGGGATTAATTGAAGACCTCACAGGAACGCAGGACTACACCTTGTCTTAAACGTTGTCTTTTTCATTTCAACAATCAATCTTCACCAATATTTAGTTCATATTTCAAGCTATTTTTAGTGAAATGGAAGTATGTCAACGCCACATCTTGATGGCGTTTTTGGTCACAGAAAAAATCTTACTGCTGTGAAAGTTTATCAATATTTTTTCCAGCATTCGTTGTGGTATCTCCGTGTCAGAAACTTAAGCCTCGTCATGTTGAATTTTAATTGCTTTGTTCAATAGAATTGTAAGCCCTAGTAGATATTTATTTGTTCCAGAACTCCAGACATCTTTTTCGAACGAAGGGTTTACGAACGTAAATGAATGAATTTTTCTACCTCCAGTTAAGAAATTTTCATAATTTTTCAAACGAGTAAACTGAATTCATTTTTTGCAAGTAGCCCTCAATTTTAAGGAATACGATTGAAAATCACAAAGTTTTTTAATATGTCCTCTCTCGTCTTTCATCTTTTTGGAAGATTCCTGACATCTTTACATTTGCCGTAGTCGGAAGTGTATCTATCACGGCTCTGGGGTATGATCCGAAAAAATGTTATTTAATTTTTTGCATGCCGTAGTTAAATTTGTTCAAGGTACGAAGATCCAAATCAGTTTGGGACGTTTAAATTTTTATGTTCTGGGCTATTGAATGAAGTGCGATGTGAAAGTTGATTCTGTACCTTATCAGGACGGTAAGTCTGCTTAATCTTGTTTAAATTTATTCTTCTTCTCTTCGAGAGTTAGTCACTGAACTCATCGTAACCATCTGGACCAAGTTTGATGGCATTTTTTGTGTGAGCTTCCCCAATTTTTTTTTATGAACAGTAGACCGATAAACCAACTAAGAAGCCAATAATTGACTTTCTGAACATAGTTATCATATGATTGTATATCTACACTGATTTCAAGTACATCGTAGTTCTATAAACTTTACAGAGTTTTAAACTACTCATCGAAAGTAAATATGATAGTTAATCGTTAAGTTAAGCTCAACCCACTTATAGCAAGCCAACGTCCAACGGGCCCACTAATAAATAATATAAAAAATAGAGAACTAACCACTAATTTTCAATAATATTTAGCTCTATACAACTTTAAATGAAACTCGAGGCCTACGAAGGAGCAGCAATCAGATTTTGAGGATTTTGTGAAAAAAAAAATGCACATTTAAACAGTTTATACAGGGTGGCGCATAAGAAATGTTTATATACTTTTTTGAACGGATTTTTTTCAGCATTTATTTTGAAAAACTTGAGAAATTTATTATGGAAAGAATCAGCAGAAAACAAAGAACCAAAGTGCGCACCCATTGCTCCAACAATTTACCGATTGTATCAGCAAAAGTCTGTGATCTTCCACGTACTGGAAAACTTCGTACAGTTCGAAATGATATGAACATTGCTCGGGTGCAAGCAAGTACCTATTGAGGAAAACCACATAGCTTCCACAGGGCGACGTTCTCAGCTGTTGGTGATGTCTAGGCGGTCTTTGCAAAGAATCTTAAGGCAGTTACACCTTTTTCCATATAAGATTCAATTGGTCCATGAGTTGAAAATAAATGATCCACAAATAGGTATTTAGTTAGCTTGCGGTTTTCAAGACATGTTCAGAGAGAACAATCAGTTTATTCACAAACTCATAATGACCTCAACTATGGCTCTCCTGAGAAATTTTTGCTGATCGGATACGTTTTACTGATATTGACTGGCCACCGCGTTCGCCAGATTTAACGGCTCCAAAGTAAGGTGTATGCCAATTGACCAAGAGCCTTACAACAGCTTAAGGCCAATAAGAAAAGAGGGCGTTGGTACCTGAAATTTAAAAAAAAAGTAATGGAAAATGCTCTGGAAAGATCTTTCTTTAAATTGTTTAATGTTTAAAAAGTAATTTGATTTTCTTTATAAGTATTTGAGTTAAGAAATTGCGGGAAAAGTAAGATAATTTATTAGGGTCGCAATTTTTTGAAACAGATAATAAGCGATACGGGATTATAACTTGTAATGAATTTTGTACAAGGTGCAGTGAGGAGAAGATAAAGTCCTTATTCGGACTGAGAATATAATTATTTGCACTCGCACAATTCGCAGTATTTAATTCGTCATTATTTGAAGATAACATCAGGACTTAGTTGTCTGTGATCTGACCTGGTCATCACCAATGACAACGCCTTGGCACGACTCAGACAAACCAGATTAAAAAACTATTGTATATAAGAGCTCAAGACTTATTAAGGTATTAAAATATTTGACCTTATTGATTCAATTGAAAGGCAGGGGTTTATTAAACAGAGCAAACCTTTGGCCTTTTTGTGAAAATATTCAAATCAACACCCAAAAGTCACAAAAATAATTAATTTTATTGTAAAAAGCATATTTGTAATAACAAACAAATTGTTAGTAGGTATTTTTTGAGTAAGTACGATTTTTCTGACCGCAAGTGTTCATGTTTGAGGCTCAATCACATAAACTTTATCGTAAATAAGCATGTGATCAGGTTCAAAACTTCTATAATATTTCCATCATTATCCTTGCTTGGCATAAGCAACACTCAACTCTCACATCCCGCACACCACTCAAGTCACTCCACGAGTAAAAATTCTGAACCGGAATCCAAATACAAAAGTGGATATGCATAATTTTCCTCTTCATGGACTTTTTTTTCCACTCGTGCTCTTTTCCTTCTTGTTACCTCCTGATTTTTAATGGCGGTCTGATTTCCATTTTTTCACTTCTTCCACTCAAGCAATAATCATTGTTCCTCCAGCCCTACATACACATATATGTATATATGTAGTTATGGCAGGCATAGCTTTTCATAAATTCACTTCCACCACCAGGAGCAGCTCACCACCACCATTCCTATTATGCCAGTCGTCAACATCATCGTTCAGCGTAATTATCCTCGTTATTATCCTAGCTGAAGGATACACCTCCACGCGTCACAGAACACACATATAAACACTGCCTCTGTTGTGATTTCCTACCCGTCAACACATTCATCATAATTTTTTCTGCTCCTTCATCCCCTCTCATCGCTTACGACAAATCGTTGTGCGAAAAAAAAACAGGAATATAACTATAATCGCAAGGGGAGAGGCTAAACATTAAATTAGGACCAGGAAGAGCAAAGGCAACCACCATTCATTTCTCGTCGTCACATCTCTTTTACTCTCTTCCTGTTTCAATTATTCGTATCCTTTTCGTGAGCCCAGAGCGCATCACCTGAAGAGACAGAACTGCCCTGTTATATTTTTTTTTGTGTGCCTTTCTCCAGGAAAAAAAAGCAATGGAGGTACTATTGCTGGGTTAGCACGCCCCTCCCATATCCGATTTTTGTTTCCTATCAGCAAGAAGAAAGTAAGGATAAGAAAAATGAACATGGTGCTATCCTCTTTTTGTTTTGTTTTTTTTTTATTTGTCCTTTGTGCTGTTTTCTCAGCAATTACGAGCTAGAAAGTATTTATCCTTGGCCAACTAATAAGGAAAACTTTCGTTTGTGATTTCCATCTAAATAGCAAGGAAATCATAGTCCTCCGAAGGATCTTTGGTTGTCGACAAAAGGACTTTTCATTTGTTTTTGAGGCCTTTTTTTCTCTATTGGCTAGCTTCCTTTGTTAAGCACTTTGGCTGAGACTCAGATAATAATTATAATTAGTGAATAATTTGATCTGGATCCTTTTCAGGGGATTATTTTCTTAGCTGACCGAGGCAGGGAATGGAGGTATTTGTTTATGGGTATAGGTAAATTGGTTAAAGGTTTTATTTATTAATGAGGACATACAAAAGTTATTGGAAAAAAACACGAACGAGTGTGGTGGCTTTCTAAATGGTGCTTGGTAACAGGGTTATGTCCTATTTCTCTTCATTTGAGTTAAGGTGTATTTCATTGCTGTATTCGGTACACAGGTACTCGAACGCCATCTGTTGTAGCGAAATACGGTGTGAATGGTTTTTGAATATAAAAAGGAACATTATTTAATTTTTAGGAAAATCAATGCAAATTAAAATTTTTTTTTTATTCAAAAAATCTAGGTGCTAAAATATTAGTTTTTTCA
Source organism: Orthonevra nobilis (assembly GCA_963555765.1). Lineage (NCBI taxonomy): Eukaryota > Metazoa > Arthropoda > Insecta > Diptera > Syrphidae > Orthonevra > Orthonevra nobilis. The sequence goes on from OY743224.1 coordinate 38,702,722, forward strand.
TCTTTGGCGTCGCACTTTGGCCCAATTAGTTTTTTGGTTGCAGATATCCTCTCTCTCAAGCCAATAAAAATCTCATAACAATTTCTTTTTCTGTTTGGAGAAAATTTCCTAGACTATTAAAGTGGCAACATTTGAGTAAAATGCATGACAGGATATTTTAAAATCTTTTGAGGGATAAACTAAATTTCTTGCTCCTAAAAGAATCACAAGTATTGCAGATATTGTAAAAAAAACGCGTTTGATTCATGCTTTGAATGGTAACGGGATGTTTTAAGTATTTGTTTTATCCAAGCAAAACAGTGAAGAGAAGAAATAAACACAAACGTAAATGAAAAAGTCCCATCGTGACATATTATTTTCGAATATGGTTCACGATAAGTCCAACCTTTATGAGGAAAATTCGAAAATACGAGCGAAAAGCACTTCGGTACTGCACAGGTCTGCAGAGAAGTCCAAACACCCGTCACTTCTATTGTAATGAACTACTATACAACACGGCAAACATGCCACCCATAGAAAAGTATCTATGCGAACTGTCCTCAAAGATATTACGCAAATCCCTTCCCAGCAGAGCAATATTATTAATACAATTACAGGCAGACTATATATTGATGAGAATTCATAGACGACTTCGACAAGACTAAGCAGAATCACCCCATCTATCATCAGGGCTGACACTTAGAAGCTAGAAGCATTATTTTAAGCCTTTAGGCCAACGCATAGCCCTACGCGATAGCAGAAATTTATTTAAATTTATTTGTCAAAAATTATTGAAAAATTGTAAATTACAATATCTGAGCAATAAAGATTTAATTGTAAAAATTGTAAAAAAGTGATGTAGAAGTTATCATAGAATTTATCTTTTATTTTGTGGCACATTTAAAGTAAGCAAACTAAATATATAAAAAATAGGTTTCCGTCAATATTTGCGTTAATGTTTAATAGACTTATCATTTTTGGAGAGTCACATGATTTGAGATATGCCCTAAAGATGAAATGAGTGCATCCGACGGGGCATCAAACATGTTAAAAATTTCTTCATTCAGCCTTACATCTTTCGTTACAATATCCATATTCATTTTGATATAATTATCTGACAATCAATTGACCGCTTTCCATTTTTTTTAAGCTAATCTGCCCTCTTTTCACTCGAAATTTCGACAAAAACTAGGGTGTAAATATTTTCTATAAGAAAAATTATTGCTTATTCATTTATAATTCTGGTCCTTCAAACAAAACCAAAATTTCGACTTAAGTTACTGATTATACGGTTTTGGGCTCATTTGGTAGCTACGTGATCCTCGTCATAAAATCATGAGTAGGTACATGTTTGTACTTGGCGCACTTATTATTGCATAATAATTAAAGTAACAAATTAAACTTAAAAGAAATATTAGATCTTTAATTCATGGTGAATTTTTAACAAACCTCTTAATATATCGAAACGGTTAACTAAAAATTCCGGGAGAATATAAAATAAAATAAAAACAAACTCTAATGTACACAATTTTTCTCTTTACAGAAACTTTAGACATAGAGCTTATTTTTAATACTTAATCCATGGTCCCTTATTACTTAAAACACTTTTCACATGTCTTGGCATACTTTCCACCAAATTCTCTTTGATTTCATTTGAAATACGCTGCCATTCCTGCTGTACTCGCTGCCAAAGCTCTTCAAGGGGGGCTGATCGGTATTGTCCTAGCCGTCTTTTCACGATTGACCACAAAATCTCAATCGGATTGAGGTCGGGACTCTGGCAATAGTTTGAAATTTTGTTCGCCGAGCTATTTCTTTACTATTTTGGAGGTGTTCATTGAGTCGCCATCCTGTTGAAATATGATTGATTTCTCTTCAGGTCCTCCTTTCTATAAAATCGTGAATATGAGTCCTTGAAATTCGCAAATAAACCTCTTTTCTCATTATTCCATTAATTATTCGAAGTTGTCCAGCATGCCACTATGTAAAGCAATCCCAAACCATGACTTTCCCTCCACCATTCTTCACTGCTTCCTAAACATGGTGCCTTTGGATGGCTTCCCCATGGCGGCGCCACTAATATTACCGATTAATTTTTGATTCGTCTGACTACACTTTACGTTTCCAGTCATCTGCTGTCCAATTTCTATGTTTTCTATGTTTCTTTAGCGCTGACATGTGGCCAATATCGTGGAGAGCTCTACGGGCTTGTTCATTGCTAGAGAACTTGTCCCTTTTTATCTATATTATCAAAAGATGTAAGTCCGCTTCCGCGGTAAAAATACCGCCTCTGTAGTAGTGCGGTTGATGTTCCTCGCCTTTTCTGCACTGTTATGACCACTGAGTGGCTTAAATTAACCTGCTTCGCAAAGATTCGCTTCGAAGAACCATTCCTTGTCATTTTTGCACCCCACTGTAAGAAGGGAAGTTTCTTTTAAGTATAAAAATAATATTCATATAATATTTATTAGCTTCTTTCCGATTTCTATCCCTGAAAACTAGATTCAAAATAGATTCGATTTAAATTGCCAGTTCTGATCAAACCTCTTTAGCTCTTTAGGAATTTAAAAATTAATCTGAGGTCATTTTTTAAATTAAAATAATTAAATCTATGATTATTAAATAAATGTGTTTTGAGCCATGAAGAAATAACAAAAAGAAATTTGTTTTTTAAATCCATCTGAAGTATGGCTCTACTTGATCCCCTACTGTTTCGTTTGTTGTACACATGATGAAAGCATATGGACTTAATTTTCAAGAACCTTTTGTTTTTAACACATTCTATTTCGAAAGGCTGGAATAGCCTATTTGATTAAGCATCACTTATAGCTGGGCTATTCTTCGGTGCCCAATTTTGTTTACGTTCTAATGTAAAACGGCTGCTAACACATTTCGATTAGTTAAAGTCCATTATTCCTCCACCAATGATCTGACGAATTATCTAGGCGGAAAGTAAGCCCTGCTTTGTATCCTCTTTAAGAAATTGAACTGGACAAAGTCTAGTATCAAGCTTTCTCGTAAAAAATGCTTACATTTTGAAATCGCGTAGTTTTCTTTTCAATGGATTAGAGAGTTCAATCAAAATTCCTCAGGGCTCAGATTCTTGTCAAGCACTTTTGTTGAATTTGACACTATTCCAACCGTAACCCAGAAATGGGACACTTCAACAAAATTTTTCCTTTTCAAATGGTATATGGTATTTGGAAAATAATGCCGCATTTGACATGATACTTTCAGAAACAGCAGCTGCCTTAAAATTAATTAGTCCTCATTGCGCAAGATGGAGCATTTTTATTTTAAGTCTGCGCAAAAATTGAACGTGTCGGAAATTCAATGATGTCGGATTCCAAGTTTGCGAGGAATGGTTCTTATATCATTCTCCACGGTACTTTCAGACTCATTTGCGTACAGTCTTTGTGTTGAATAAATAAATTTGGTTAAATTGAAAACTCTTGCATAGGAAAATTTGACAAACTTAAATTTGGTCTCGTTAAAGATGATTCGTCATTTTTCTTTTCGAAGGCTTTAAACCTTGTCAGTTGTCGAAAGTTTGGCGCTGCAAAAAATAATTGTCCGGCAAACAGAGGTTTTTCTACTATGATTGAATATAAGTTTTTCAAAAATTTGGGACACAAACGACAAAAGCAATTTGCCTTGTCATAAAACCGGTATGATTCTGGCATCTCTGCTCTGTCTTGGAACATGTCGATACCTTATATCAGCATTTATTTTATTTTAGAATTTTAATAAAGTTTTCTTTGGAAAAGGATTCTTGAGGATTTGTCCAGTCATTGTTAAAAACTTTTTTTTTAAAATCTTACCGCAATGAGGCTAAAATATTTCCTGAAGTTAAGTGGTAATCCAGTCCGCTCTATCTTTATCTTTTTGTCAATTATGTGGATATACAGTGTTGGAAGAAAATAATAGAAACAAAGGATTATGGCATTTATCGTTTATCGTTAGTGTTTCTTTAGAGAAAGACGGGTTAATTTTACTGGAAATAATCGAAATACATTTAATCTTCTGTTTTTAAAAAAAAATATATAAGTAGTCAAACCGGAAGTTCTATGAAAATGGATCGAGGAGTCCACTGTACTGATTCTGAAAGGAAATTAATTAAAAATTTAAGAAATGACGGCTATACAATGGACAGGATAGTGCTCTAAAAAGAAGGTATTTACTGCCATCCAATCGTCTCCCAAAGAAGAAACGAGCGACAGAAACAAAGAACAACATCTCGGTTCGACCATCTTCTTATACGTGATTGCAAGACTAGGTCATATTCTTCTCTGAGTTCAATGCTCCTTTGACGATTCGGACAATTAGGAACAGGTTAAGTGAAGCAGGTTTGATGGCAAGGAGCACAAGAAGAGTCCCTTTTCTAAGTAAGAAACATATGCAAAAAAGACTTACTTTTACCAACAGGCACCTCTACCTTGAAAATTGGAGCAATGTCTTGTGGTCGGATGAAACAAAGGTCAATTTGTTTAGATCTGATGGAAAAATGCACGTGAGATGACCAAAAAATTCCGAATTCGACAAAAAATACACAAAAAAGACAGTAAAGCACGGTGGAGATAACCTTATGATTTGGGGCTGCTTTTCAGCATCTGGTGTTGGACCAAATTTCTGGATAAGTAACAAGATGTGGACTGTGGACTACGCATGCATCATGAATACGATAATACTACCATTTGCCGAAGAGGATATGCCGCTAAAATGAGAGTTTATGCAGGATAATGATCCCAAACGGTCTTCGAAACTAGCAAAGCAATGGTTCCAAGCGAACAAAATTGCCTTACAGTCCCCCGATCTAAGTCCGATAGAAAACTTGTGAGGCGTTCTTAATCGCAAGATTGGGGAATGTAAAGCCAGAAATGAAGAAAATTTGTGGTCCAAAATACATTAAGCATATTTTTCCAGGCTTAAATCGTCCAAAAAACTTCAAACAGATTTTTTTACATTTCTTGAGTTACTCACATAAAAAAATTATATTTGTTGTTCGTGTAATAATTTAAGGGACGAGCTTATTTATATTTCGCTTATGTTTGCCTTCATGTTTTTCATATTTTTTTATTAAAAAGTTCAAAGCAAACTTATTTGTATTATTTTTTCCAACCCTGTAGTTCGAAATTGAAAATCAAGTATACAAAGTTCCCGCGTGGCCCTATTGTCAAGTCTTTAAAAACCGCACTGCAGAGGCGAAACTTAGTACTGGATGGCTTTAAAATGTTGATGTTCCTTAGTTGAGCTGGAGAAGTATATTCGAGAGAAAGTATTTGATTGATTTAACCACCTGCGCATAGCAATAAAGGCTGTTTTATTGCCGCTCCATCCTAGACTCGAAAAGATCGTTGGAATTGGATCGATAAGCCGAAATGTAGTGAGTTGATTTTTTTTTTAACGAGTTCTTTGATAGCGTTAGACTTATTTAACCATGACGTTCGATTTGCCCCCTTTCAAGGGTCAGTAATTTTTTTTCTTTGTTTGGATCGCGGTTCTACGGAATCTTATATTGTTGTCTTTTTCATCAGAATTTTCTAATTGAAAACTTGCAGAGAAGAAGATTGAATGTGATTATGGGAATTGCTTTGTTAACAATCTTCCACACACAACATCAAGGTAGATTGTCAACCAAGGATTAAGATAACTTATCTTAGCTAAAACCCTCAATTTATGGACATCCATGTATTCCGTGGAGACCTTCTATCTTTTTTCTTATTCCTAAATCTTCCGTGAAAAATGTTGCCGCAGTAAAAATAACAAACATCCAAAGTGACATTCAATACTCTAGAATTAAAAAAAAAACTTCCGATTTGTGCACGAATATTCGACTTCATCTGAAGCACAAGTCAAAAGCAATTTTATAATTATTTTTATTCCTCTAAGAGTTACAACATTTATCGTTCTTATTTACTCCGAATTGAACCTCCTCCACCACCATGTTGACGGATTTAACCCTCTTATTCATTTCCATCATCGCTTCCTTTATTTTTTTTTTCTTCGCTGCGTCCTTTACATTTATTTTGCCTATCACATCAATAATAATAGTCCTTCGGCGATGATTATGCGATGATGATGATGATGATGATGACATCCTCAGTTAATGCAAAACGAATTTGAGAACCCCTTTGGATTTGTAGAGAGTGGAGAAAAACCTTTAGCACGATGGTTTTCTATGCGAACGAAACCCCTAACGACCCGGGGAAAGAAAAGTGGGAAAAAAAAGGAACTAACTGCTCCTGAATCATAATGAAGTAGAAAGCGCTCGACGGTGAAGGTAACGCCACCATTACAATGGATATATATATGTAGAGGATCCATTGCGCGTTGTAGCGCTGAAGGAGGAAGGAACTCCACCCAACTTGAGTTTGCCGTCCATTCGAGGCGGGGTGGAATTTGGAATTTTTCAATCCTTGTTAGTTAAGGTGGATGCGCGCTCGTTAGCTTAACGAGCCTGATGGTTGATTCGATTATATTCCATAACACGGCATTAATGCTTATCCTTGTTCCCATATCTATCCGCATAATGATGCCATCCCATCTCATTATTCATTCTGAACGCTTATTCATTCATTCATTCATTCATTCATTTATTCGTTGGGCATAATTTTGTGTTTTGTTGTTCTTCTTCTTCTGGAGTTTCTCTTCTTCTTTATTATTATTATTTTTATTTTTCTCCTGCTTTCAATTGGATGGGAGATTATTGCTGTTAGGCGCAGCGTGTGTTCCTGTCTACGGCAACCCCTGAAGCAGTTCGAATGCAGGTGCTTGAGATGTATCCTGAATGTGGAGGAGGATTTAATGCAGAACAATTTTTATTTTCTACGTTTGTCCTTAATATGATTATGTCCTTGGGTGGATTCATAATGCCTTCGTAAGCGGTTGAAGAACGCAATTAAATGTAAGCGATTTCGTTTCGTTTCGTTAATGTTTACGCATATGTCGCAGGATGAAGTAATTATTTCGTTGAGTGTTGCGATTTTTTCAAGGATTGAATTCAGCAGGAGTTGTATATTTTAATTGGTATGCAGACTACGTGAAAAAAGGCAATGTCAACAGTCTCCTAGCTCAAGGATATTGAAAAGCACCAACTCTCTTCATTATTGTCATGGAAAACTTGTAACCGATTCACAGGATAATGGCCAAGTGAGAGCGATCGATCCGATGGAGTTCTCCCATCCAAAAAATGTTCGTCTGGCCGTCACGCATAAGTTTTAAAATAGCAAAGCTGCACATTCAAATAGTTTAAAAGCTGAACTTTTCAACTCTGCCGGAGATGTTCTGGTGTGGGCCTTGTATCAAACCATCTATCGGGTTTGGGAGGCCGAAAGCATGCACGACGACGAGGCGCTCCAATGTCTTGCAACAATTATCGAGGCTAGCTGCACTTAAAAGATCCTCATCCTCAGTAAGTTAATCACTCTTTTCGGGATCATCTTGTCAGCAAGCAAAAATAGAATTCTATCGTTTCTTAAAAGATACTTGTAATCCTTTTTTCCCCTTTCAACAGTAGAGGGATGTGTTCGTGGATTTGCCTCAAATTATTTGACTTTTATCAAATAGAATACAAGACGTCAAATTCGGAGAGAATATAAACGACTTAAAAGTGCCTACGTATACACTGGCAGGCACCACTGTGATCTCCCCTTTTACGAGGAAATTGGTAGGAAGTAGATAGAAAAAATCACATGTATAAAAAAACAAGCAATACTGTTTACCGTTATCGAGAAAAAATATCAAATGTTATTTTAAGTTAATTGTTGGTTGGACAAAAAAAACATTCAACTGTCGAAGTGTTTTTAGTAAAAATGGGGCGTGAAAAACACTGTTCGGATGAGAAGAAGGAGATAGTTAAAAAAAAACGAAGGACATACTTTCTGGAATATATTGTATACTCTAGACTGCTCTTAAGGAATTGAAAAACAATACCAACAGAAGAAAAAGGGGTGGCTACGAAAAACAAGCAAAAAAACCGGCCGTCATATGCTAAAAACTACCCCTTTTACCTCTTCCAGCAGAATTTTGAAAGCCACTAAGCTCAACATTAGCGCAAAAATAGTCGGGAGATAACTTGCGGAGTCCAAGCTGCCATCCCAATCCAACCCAAGAAAGTTCCAATGTTTATTTAGAAAAATATTAAGAGCAGAATGATGTTCGGTTTTGAGCATAAAATGTGGCCCGGAGTTCTAGGGTATAAAAAAGTGGCGAAACATTCTTTGGAGTCATGAGTGGAAATTCAATTTGCAATGCACTACATTATTTCATTCCACATATCAAAAGGCGTCGTATGACAATCGATCAGTATGGGCAGTGATTCATGCTATGTTTTGGTTACTGGAGTTAAAGTGGTCATCAATGTATACATTTGCATTCGTTGCACCCGGACCAAAGCGAATGTGAAGGGGTCAGGTTGGTTATGTATGCTGACCTACTTTCGGATTAAAACAAAGGGATCATAGGGTTAAGAATTTGTATAAATAGAAATGTTTTTGAGGAATAAATTCAGTATTCCATGAGCGGATGAAATTCAACGGACACGTTAAGTCCATCCTGAAGAGAGCCAATTTTGCCTTCCACCGGATTAATGCCACTAGTGCGGAAACAAAACGGGCTCAGCAAAAGGACCAAGCTACTGCTGTATAGGCAGCTCATTCAACCCGTAATTACATACGGGTTCCCACATCAAAGATAAAGATAGTGAAGCTGGAAGCCCTCGAAAGGAAGATAGTCAGAATATGTACTGGACTGCACTCGGACAGAGTCACCACGAAACACGTTCAGAACAGCGAGCTCTATGCGGTTGCCCGCAAAACACTGCTCAGCATCTATATGCCGCGGATGTTCAAAAAATGTCTCGAGGCAACATGGCCAACGATATTACAAGATCCCTCCGACGTCGACGAAGGACCAGCAGCATTCTACAAGGAAGTAGACTCAACCCACCACCGCCATCCGGATTTGCACAAACTGAGGTTTAACCAACAGAAATTTTTTATTTTTTCACATGTATAGTATGTTTTCCTTGAGAAAACAGTCAAGGTACAATATTTCGCTGGCCCCCTATTGTTGAGTCAGCACCCGTTTAAAACAAACAACGTAAATTAGATTTAAGAACAATTGTAAATATTACGTTCAATAAAATGTTAAAATGTTAAGATAAATTCAGTCTTGAAACTCAACTTGACTCACTTATTATGGCACTTATTATTATAACTTATTATTATTATTGTGGCAGTGATTTGCCATTTCTTACAGCAAGCTGCGCTTCGTTCAGCAAGGAAGAGCGTGGTACGCTTTGTATAGCTTAGGGGGTAGGCTACGGAGTAGATATTAATTCTGTATGAGGAAAGTCTGTAAACATTTATTGGTGATCCTTAAATATTACAACATATTAATATTTTAATATTTTATGAATTTAGTTTCACTTTAAGTAAACTTAAGTAATACTTCTCGAGCTTAAAATAAAATGTTAAGAAGAAAAAGATCTTTCAATAGTTCTTGCATTGCCGGAACGCCAAACGCAACCAATGTCTGTTCAAAAACTAAAGAACACTGTTCTTTGAATTTCTGCCTTTCTGTACTTTGATTTCTCCTGAACTTCATTTGACGAGTCTTAACCAATAATTGATTGGCCAAATAACTTATTTGCAAGGCTGCATGGATGTACCGCTTTATTATTAAGCGACATTAGTAAATGAGCGAAAAAGTCAGATAAAACAAATCGGTTATTAAGTGATCTAAATTCCAAATTTCAACAGCAGAGAGTAATTTAAAAAAAACCTTTGCAAAGGTCAACAGTTATTTGCGAGCTCGTATCCAGAGCATAATATTGCTGCGTGTCGAGGATAATATGACGTTGGTGTGGACGTTCCAACAAGATACAGATCCAAAACACATCACTAAAACAATCAAAGATTGTTTCACCAAAAAAGGTCACTCTTTTGGAGTGGCCTGCTCAGTCGCCGGACCTAAATCCAACCTCAAATCCCAAAAATAAAAAAATAATTTTGACAGTCCGTCCGAATGGCGTGTGAGTCTTTGGAGGCAAGACACCGACTTGTTGATTCCATGCTCGAAAGAAGCACCGAACTTTCCGAACTTTTAAAAACTATAGGCAAAGGAATAAAGTATTAAGTATCGAAATAAAACAGTGTTTTTTTTTTTGATAAATTTTAGAAACATTAGTAAATGGACTGATGGAACATTGAAGTTTATTTATTGTTTTATCCACATTGAAACTCGATATGTCTACAATTTTGAACAATCTAGCTGAAATAGAGCAAATCTTTAAGTGGTTACCGTTTTTTTTTTGTCCATCACGAAAGTGTGCCGCAAGGATCTGTTCTTTGCCCGATTCTGTTCCTTATTCAAACAAATTTCTTATTCAGAGGAAAATTTAATGCTGATGGTCTTGAGATTGCATATACATAGCTCCTTAAATCAGAGAATTTCAACAACCGATATAAATCATGATGACGAAATTAATCATGATTTATATCGGTTGTTAAATTTCTCTGATTTAAGGAGCTATATGCAATCTCAAGCCCATCAGTTTAAACAACAAAAATTTATTGTAAGCAAGAAATACTACAATAAATAAATATTTTTTGTACAACTTGTCTAAGTATAAATAAAACTGGTAATATTTTTTTTAATATTGATGTCAACTGTAAGCAATACTGTAGAAACGTTGGTGTGGCGCTGAAAAAAACAGATAACTCTTTTCCAAAAATATGCCAAAAACCAATGCAAAGTCTTCCTTTGCAATAGTTCAATATTCGATATGGCTCAACTTACGTAGCGATGCAAACTGTTTGTGTTTGTGTCCCTGCGTTTTGAAACACAAGGTACATCAGTTTCTACTCCTTCATTTCGTAAAAAGACTCCCTGTAGAAATAAGACTAAATAAAAATTCTTCCACATTTTTGATGCCACTAAAGTCGTGGCTGCTAAGCTTTGACCATGATGAAAATTAAAATTCGTTTGAACTTCGATATCTGAATTCCTGATCCACCTTAGCTTTTTTACAACCTTGTAGGCCCCACACTGAATTCACTAATAATTTGAAGTGGCATTAATTTCTACACACATATAACAAATTGTAAATCGTATTAGAATAATGAAAGGTAACCAAGTGCCAGTCGGACACGCACATTAATTTATTAAATTTCTTTAAGCCTATTTCTTGGCGCAAAATTGAGTTCCTTTTTTATAAAAAATTAGTTATTTAACTACAAATTGACGGTTTTAGGATTTTTCTCTTTTCGTGTGCTATAAGACATTGCTTCTTGTCAAATTTTATTATTTTAGGTCCACGAGAAGTACGCTGTAGATTTTGATCCCTTGCATATATTAAAATATCCGGCATAAACAGCTGTATTTTTGACTGCTTTAAGGAACCACAGTCTTAAGTATTTCAATTTAATACCTCCTCGCGTTTGTGAGAAGACAGACAAATAAGTGAATGTATTTTGTGAATGTCTGAAGCCTTTTTTAAAATACTCGTTGATAATAGGACAACTTTTCATATTACGCCAAGTCCTGGAATGGACCGCCGACCTTCAGTTTATACTTCCTACCTATTCCTCCACTTCAAATTCACATTTGACATCGCTGAGCCTTTCATAGTGATGGCCGAATTTCAAATTTCAGAAAAACCGATACGTTTATGCCGCGCAACGTTCAAAAATACCCGACTTACTGCCCATATTGGACCAAGAACCTTAGAATAAATTCACACTTGCACCTTAAAAAGCTGTGCAGTCATGTGATTCCTTGAGATGTAAATGTGGAATGCAATATCTTTTCAAGTCCACACTGAAGTTGAGCTGTGCAGAGCATCCCAACCAACGTTCAGGTCAAACAACTGCCAAAAAGAATCAGTAATTCGTGTTCAGAATTTGACGTCCCTTTTTCAATCTATCTATATATTAAGTTTAGGGTTTGCCATTTTACAATACGGATCGATTTAAAAATGGTTAACCTGCTAAAATTGTAAGGACGTACGTTTAGCACGAACACATTATGGTCGACATATCTAATCTTCCATGAGGAAGCTCTATAGGCACAATAGGCTGAATTTGAAACATTTCGAAAATAGAAATGAAATAGATGTCATATGGCATATCCGCCACCGAGTGGGTGCTCGAACATCAGCGTTTGGAGGACAAATTTCTCACGACATTTTCTTCAGCGATATGAATCCAAAAGAAGTCAATGTCGTTTGCAATTTTGTATGGTGGAGTCATTGATTTCAAAATTTTCAAAAACGAGGAAGGTCTAACCATGACCGCCGTCAACTTCCATCGCCTCATGATTACCGCCTTTTTTGGCCTCAAATTGAAGACATTAATAAAGAAGACATGTGGCTCCAACAAGACAATGTCTCATTTTACCCAACGCGATCTTTTTGGACTTCATTCGAAGAAAAGTTGCTGAGAATTCTTATTTAAGGTGTTTGAAGTCTCAATTGGCCTTCAAAATCGTGTGACTTCTCGCCGTTGATTTTATTTTTGAGGAGTTATACAAAAAACCGTGCTTAGTCTTAAAAATCTTTTAAATAAATATCCCTTCAAACTATGGTGGAGTTATTGTTTGCTATATTTCGAAAGGTTATCGAGTCCTGCAAAAAGTAACGCGGAGAACATTTGGCAATTTTAGTAAAAATTTGATAGTATTTACTTAAGGAACTGCAAAATAGATGACCCTGTATAAGGCACACGCAAAGCTTTGCTCTGACTCCCAAAAGAATAGATTTTTTTTAGTTTAGTTTATTAATAACTTTCCTTGGAATCTTTCCACAATATATACGGGAACAATATTTTTCTATTCCTTCCACTCCTTTAACTTCTCCTGCATATTATTATTTTTTAATATCCTCCATAACCGCAATCTAATCCAATCACCAACACTTAAGATTTTCATATTTTCTTATTTCGATTCAAGAGTCCTCGAATGCCTTCGACACTTAAAAAAATTCATATGCAATAATCAATCCCTCGAATTGGAAAGATTAACGTTTTGCTTGCCGCCAGCATATTAATACTCAAGTCTCCTTCAATAAGAGATGTCTTCAACTAATGAGATCCACCATTTCATTTGCGTAAATGTTATTGCAATTTAAAGTCCTGCTGCTCCGCTCCCTAAGTCTGTCAGTTCAAATTATGGTTTTGCACTTATGACATCCTTCATTCATATACGCATACATCCTTCCCCCATTCATCACTTACAATGGATTTTACTTCAAAATGGAAACTTCAAGTGAATATTACTTCTTTTAAAGAAATGCTGGGGGAAAACAACGAGGGTTCCTCTACGCGCAAAAAGGACCTCATGTCACTCTTTTCGCAGCAGGGTGCCATAAATATGGCCAACTCTTGCACTTGTTGCCCAATGCGATGACGATTTGTACGAGTAATTGAAATCCAGAAATACGATGACGTCCTTTGAAATTGCAATCGTAAAGGACTCGACGCGAATGAGGAAGGAGAACCATCCAAAAAAGGATGGCAAACTCTTTTATGTGTTTCTTTTGTGAATGTACTTCACAGGATTTCAAGTGCATATGTAAGAAAAAAACCAAAAAAAAAATCAAAATGGCGTTTCGACAATATTTTGATTTACTGGTTTCGTGTTATTTCTTTTTTTTTCGATGTGAATCGTAAAGACGAGCACATCGGATCTTTTGCAACTTTGTACTCATTTGCATATGAAAACAGCTCGGCCAAAGCATTTTCCTTAATTGTTCTGTTATGCCGGTGCACTTTCCAACGGTTTATTTGGAATAAGAAACGAAAATCTTTTGTTAAAAAAATCCACTCATTCATATGTCAAACGATGATGTTGATGATGACGGGTTGCTTTGGCTCTCGTTGCATCACTTTGAAGTTGGTTAACATGTGAAAAAGTAACTTGGGCCGGTGGGTGTGCAGCCTACCCTATGTTGGGTACTTTTTGACTGCCTTTTGTGCAGACTACTCTTTTATTTTTTCCAACTGATTTAATATTCAAAATTTGGAGGTTTTCTTGCGAAATAAGAAAGCGTAAAATGAGACTCATGACTCTGTAATTAAAACGGAATAAATGAGTCATGTTTTACGCACAACGTGTTTTTTTTTATTTCAATTTAGAAGATTTATGATTTCGCTTTGATCGTATTCTTTTGAGTGACGTGTTCCTCATTTTTGAATTGTAAATTTAATTGTTTCGACCTGAAGCAAATGGCACAATTATTTCGGAGAGCAACTGCTCAGAAATGCAAAACTGCGTTTGATTTCGACGCTTGTGTTTCCCAATTACAAGCATTTTTTTTCCAATAAAACAAGTGTAATTAAAAACGTTTTCGATGTAAATTTTTAGATCGGGGAATTCGGTTCACTTAAATGCGTCATAAGGCTTTCATTTTTGATTCGAGGACATGGATATATATTTTTTATTCTGCCGGAAGAAGTTTTATTGAAATTTTTTCGAAGAATTTAATGAAGGTTTATACTCAACAATTTTTTTTACGAAATTTATATCGACCACACAAATGATGAAGCTCTATGTCCAGACTTCCGAAAGGGTTGACACGCCAAATCAACTCTTAATTTTAAGAATGGATTCGCATGTTTTTGGCAGGACTGTTCGGGCCGTTTATAATTTTTCGGATAAAACAGTCCCTCAGAAAAAATCATTTAATACCCTTTATGGATTTCCTTTTTATTTAAATAGCTTCATCGATATGATGTTAGTTAAGCCAAATTAATTTCACTTGCGTAAAGTGAGGTCTATTTTTACCTAAGTTATTGAGAACTTGTGGCCGGCTAAGACTTCGTTTACATATAAACGTTCATATTAAGTTAGAGCTCCGCCTGTGGCGACGTAAGTATGAAGCCAATTTCAAGCAGGCTTAAGAGAAGTTTTCACCATGGTCTATCAAATATTTTGTCTTACGTCATTTTCACAGCTGTACCCTGAACAGTGTGACAACAGTGGAATATGGTATTTCACTTTATATTTGGGTTGCAGAGAATACTTTTTTTTTAATATTCGCAGATAAAAGAAGAATATTTTTTTCCAAAAGAATATTTTTTTAATACTTAATAAAAAATAAATAAATAAAAATAAGTACAAAATAACTGTTCTTGGGTTTCTTAATAATTATCAAAGTGTGTTCCCATTATTTTAATCCATGTTTTTATTGTTAAAAGACTTTTTAATATTTTTGACTTGAGTAAATTCAAGGAGCTGAAAACTTTTGCATCTTTGAAATAGCTGCATGGCAATGATAAAAAAAATAAAATGAGAACGTGGTTAAATTATTAAATGCTGGAAGATGACAAGCATTTTAGTAAGTTTTTGTATTCTAACATTCCAACATTCGCTCTTTTATAACTTGAAGTGATGCCAGGGAAGTTTAAGCATCATTTAATGTAATTTATTTTGTGACACTTGTAATTTTGTGATGTGACACTGTCCACAACTGTCCCATACATGGCAACCGTAAAAGAGTATCGATTGGCGCAGATTTCCTGTTAACAAATGGGTATAACATTTTTGTTGCTATTCTAACCTTGTGAAGGGTCTTAGAGATATTTTCACTAAAGGTAAGTTAAGTAAGGAGGCAAGGACTTATTTTTCTGGTAAAAAGATGGCTTGTTGTTGTAGCTTTCGATAATTTTCACCGCATCCTTTAAGTTTGTTTCAACATTTTGACGAAACTTATGAGATGAGAATAAAGCCATATCATCTGCAAAAATAGCCGCCTCACACTTACTCAGACTCGGAAATGTAATATCATTTATGTTATTTTAAAGGATTTAGAAGCCTCTTCACTTAAAAATTTTTAGCATTTAAATCGTCTTAACATTTAAGTTTATAAACGAGAGTAAATAATTGTTTTTTTTTTTCAATTATAGCTTTCAAGTTTTGGTATGGACGAATTTTTTTTGTTTAATGTTTAATGTTTAATATTTTTTAAATCTTGTTTTTTATATAATGTTCTTCAGTTTTCTCAGATGGAATATAAAAGTGGAATGAAAAAAATTGATTTGAAATATTCATACATATAAATATTCGTCTAGAATATTTTTGAGAGAAGCTAATGGTCACACTGTACCTGAACCTTCGATACAATAAACAGAAAATGTCTTTTTTATAAACTATCAAAAATGGGAATATCCTCAAAATTCTAAATATCCTATAAGATCTTTATAATATGGATAAGTCGGCAGTTAAGAATGGAAAAGTTGTTTCAGAGCGGTTAGAGGTATTAATCGGAGTAAAGAAGGCGTGCCTATTCAGTCCACTTCTATTTTGCCTTTACATTGATAATTTTGATATCTTACCATCTTAAGGGTTGAAAATGAGGATGTTGCTCTACGCAGACGACCTGGTTATTTTGGTGGATAAATAAGTTAAAAAAGCTCAGCAGATTGAATTGTCTGCACATCAACACTGCTTAAGCCGAAGTCATGATTTTTGGCAAAAAAAAACGAGCGCTTATCAAAGAACGAGAACTGAACGAGTCAGATCACGAAAAATCGCTGAAAAATCACTTTGGGTTGAAATTTGTGAAAACGGAGGAAACAGTAAATTCTACATGGAGAAATTTACAAACTCGCTCTACGGAAGAATATCATATGACGAAGTTGAAAAGATTTAATTTTTTTTCCTTAAAGAAACTATTCTACCTGCCGTCAACAACTCAAAACGGTATCTTACCACTGTTCATATACAGCCTGAAATTGAAGATGAATTATATTGCAAAGGCCTCGAATCTGGAGGATGATACGAGGCTCACAAAGATTCCAGCTCTGAAAGCCTTAAGAACTACGACCCTCTATTACAAAGTCTTTTACAAAGATTGGCAAAATGAGGTTGACAAGTTCGGCTTAAACTTCAACATGGTTGAGAATAATCTCCAGGAATGGAGAAGCTGTATTCAAAATTACGTTTCGAATGTCGATCACGCTATGAAAAGTGAATTAGTAACAGCAGCAAAACGTAAAGCCACGAAAACGTGAACTTCGCGGGTTGCAATTATTTTTAAAGTTCTTATGAACCTTACCACAACGGCCACACGTTACCACACTTTTTTCTCCCTTTGAGGGAAGTACAAAACGAATAATAGACAGGGTAGTTCGGTCAATGCATTTAGGAAGGAATGGGGTCTATCTCCACCAGAGTCCAGGTTGTTTAAACAAATGATTTTTGAGAAATAAAATTTCAAAGTCTTAATTTTGAAAAAAGGTATTTTTCCTCAAATAGAATCTTGCATTTCCAACAATCCTGGTGCCAAAAGGTGTCTCAGTTAAAATTGACCTGTGTACCTGCTTAAGCTAATAAAAAATAAGTTTCGTAACCTAAAAGTTGAGAATATATTTTGCCTAAACAAAAATTAATGTGCAAGGACATTGTACTGGGAGCTTACTATCGACAGGAATTTGACAGATATCTACAACTGTTAAAGCTTAGCGGATGGTTCTAGTCGTGAAGTAAACAGATTGTACGCTGAAAAGCATTCCACAAAGGAGATGTGACTGCCTTTGGCTTTTTTTCAAGTGTTCACAACCACATGTGCTGGAAAAAAGACGGATGAAAACTTCATATGCTGGATAAACAAATTAAGGGGAACGTTCGGTATGGTAGGGCGGAATTTGACATTTAGCACCAAGAAGATAGATAAAATTTAAAAATATGAAAAACCATTTATTGACAAAAAAACCCAGATGTAAAAAACTAAAACAAAGAGTGTCTTTCTGGGAAAAAAGTACCTTTCATTGTTTTTTGTTTTCTCTTAAACCAGGACACCTTTTGACACCCGATTTTCGAGAATTGGACTAAAAATTAATAAGAGCATCGAATTTTGATTTTTAATAATATTTCCGCATTTGACGTACATTTTTTTTTAGAAAATTGAGAAAATTGGAGAAAGACAGTTTCGGTTGATTTGCCAGATCTCAAGCCGAATGACATTTTTTTGTCAAAAACTGGAAAATACGATTTTATAATAATTTTTTTAAGAGTTTGGAAATTGAATGTAGTGAAATGGGTCTATAGTCGGCTAGGTCTCAAAGATTCCCCTTTTTGAACGAAGATAAAACTTCCACGAATTTCATGGATTTTGCAAAGCATCTACTAGCAATTCTTTTGTTAAATAAGTGACAAGATATTTACCATTAAAAAAGTTGGATATACCACCACTCCTTTCTTTTTCAGGGACATGATAAACTTAAAGATTTCAAGGAACACTACTTTCCACAGAAATATTCCATAAAATGCTGCTGGACTGATCTTTGGTTATAGCTGGTAGGGTTTTTAAAAAAAAAATATTCATTAAAATTGTTCGCAAGTGCCTTTTGCTTACGGATGCACTCTTACGATAATTTGTGTTTTAATACAAATGAAATAAAATGCGCGTTAATATTCACTGCCCATTCCCATAAAAAATAAAATACTTTTGATATTTAAAAATAATCTTAATTATTTTTGCTTTTTTTTTATTTTTCGCATGAAAGAGTAACAAAAAAAATATTAAAAGAGATTTCCTTCTGAAATCAGCAAAGTGAAAACATCAAAAGCTTAAAAGCAAAAAAAAAACGAAAAAAATACCCTCCAGGGTTTACGCTCCCGTTCACATTGGACCGAAATATAAAAGAAGCTATCGCCATTTTATCATTTGCGGCATTAATATATTATTCTTTCAAACCAGTGTTTATTACGTGCTCGGTAAATTGTAATCAAAAACATAAAAAAAAACGTGTACATAGCCAACAGACTCAAAGTACAAAAAAATGCATAATGACATCCTTTGATCTACGCTCCACAAATAGGATACATTCCCGTAGGGAGTCATACAGTTCCTTCCATTCTCATTGAGAGATTTGTCCTCCTGCAGAAGATACCTTCTCGTTGCCACATTCGTCCTTTATTTCTACAGAAAGGGTGGCAGTTACAACAAGAAGTATTACCATTTACCATCTCTATTTTTTTTTATATACATATACATACATACAACAAGTTTAAAAAAAAAATCATTATTCAAATTTATGGCAGAGTTCTTGAAAAATGGAACGCACACATATCCGTACACCCTCGTTCGCCATACTTACACAAAAGGACTCAATTTATCATTCGCAAATATATTTTTTATGCAACTTTCTTGTGTGGCTTTGCACCCAAAGGATTCTATATATGTATGTATATGTTATGACTCCCATCATCATCCATTTGCGTTCTCTCCCACCTTTCTGGATCCTTATTTGATGATTATGATTATGGTGATCACCAGTGCGAATTCAAATGGGTACAGTAAAAATAAGAAAAAAAAAATAAAAAAAGGACGAAATGAATGAAATTATGAGAAAATATGAGTAAACGATGTTGTGTTCTCATAAAGGTGCTTTCATCCTTTCGCGCACATCCTTTTTTCGTAGCTAAAATGCAAATGCAAAGACAGAGTCCTGCCTTCGTTAGCGGAGCATAAAAAATTAATATGAGTTGCGGCATCGCATGCAATGGTTATTTTTTTTTCCTCAGAAAAGGATGCAGATACGAGCAGGAGAAAATACGTATATATAGTATGTCCTTCCGTGCACAATTTTGCATGCGTCAGCAGAGTGATTTTCGTTGCACAGCTTCTGAAGGTTTCCTTTGTAAGCGTTTTAAGGTGTATTCTTTGGGGAGAAAGCCGAGTGGAAAAACTGTGCTGTTGGAGAGGAAGAGAAATTATTTAACGTATCCTGGCGAATCCTTTTGCTTGTTGGAAATTGAAAGTAGCGCTTACTTTGTGCTCTTTCGAAATAATTATCGTTATTTATGGATTTGTGTGCAGTTGAGTGGTGAGTGAGGGTGTGATAGATGACTGGGTTTGCATTTAAGCAACAAAAAGGATAATGGGACATGATATGCAAATGCTGTTGTTTGTTTGATTTTTTTAGAATAAAAATATGTATCTTGAGGCTCACAAGCACGGATGGAGATTTGGTATTCTTTTGATTAAAATTTTGTTTGCTTTGATCAAAAGCAAGCGGACTCTTAATTTACATCTAAGGAACAACAGGAACGTGAGGATGAATGCAAACATTTTTAAAAATTATTATACGCTTAGATATTTGGAAATATCTATTCTTCTCATTTTGTTTAAAGTATTTAGATACCTCAATAAATTTGTGGACACATTTATTCACTCACAGTAAGGGAATCGTTACTGGGCCCTTGCTGCAACATTAATCGACTGAATCTAATGTTTTTAACAAAAAAAATCGTAACTTTTCTGCTGAAGGCGTGGCAGCAGATATTAAACGTCATAGGGAATCATTCAACATTCAATATAATGTAGTGTCAAAAGCCTTCAGCAACATTTTAACAACAACTGAACTTATTTAGTCGAGATGGCTGCAATTCAAATTCGCCTTTACAAAGAGGCAAAGACTGAGAAACTCTTATTTATCCAGACGCTCTTATGAGTTGGCGATTATGGAGGCTATTCCTTATATATCAAATACCAATCAATGCTTGGGCATTGCGCAAAGCCTGCTGATTGATTTAAGAAAATGTGAAAATCCAAAAGCAAATGGCTTGAAATTTGACAAATTGTTAGTAAAAATAAATATTTATAGTATATAAAAACGCTGTAAAAATATTTTTGTAGTTTTCAAAAACTCATATTTTAGTCGAGTAAGCTTTTCTTTCATTCATTCAAATCATTTGACAATAGGCCGCCTTAATTATCCTATTTTAGGGTTCCGTTCCCTATAACTAAGCCTGTCCTTCCGTCCGTCGGTCACAGAGCTGTGTCTCCAAGCCGTTATAGGGAAACCCTTGCAATTTTCACAGAAGGTCTATTGCTATTGCCGCTACAATAACGAATGATAAAAATGATATAAGGTTATAAGTAAATGGGGGTCACAATGCAAAGAAATTATTTCATGAAATCGCAACTTAACTTAACAACTAACAGAAGAGAATGAGTCATGGAGCAACTAATCACATTTTTAAAGTTTGCAAACTTTTGGAAAGAATGTCAAAATGTAGTGGTGTTAATGCAAATTGAATGTTGTATATTTATTTACCCAACTAAATAAAGTGTCACATCCATGTTTATGTTTTTTGATTTTGTAGCAGAATTTTTCTCAATCCGAAAAAATTAATTACAACGTAATTTTTTTTTAAGTAATTTACAAAAGAAAAAGTAATGCACGTGATTTTGATGTGTGTTTGAGTTCTTATTGTCCCAACATTTCAAAACATCACTTAAAAAAGTGAGTTGCAAAATGAAGAAAAATGTAAACATTCAAGGACATTGATTACGCATTGTAAGCACACGAGGATATTCAAAGTTTAGATTCTTTTTTTTTTAATTTTTCAATATATTTCAATATTTAGAGGAATTTCTGGAATACGTTGATAACTATTACTCAAACACTCGCCAGAATCACATGATATTTATTTATTTTCAAGAAAATACGATAATAATCAATCTCTTAAGTTGCGATGGCAGAACACGCACCCGGGTGTGACACGCGTTCATGTGTGAAATTGAGATTCGCACTAACTCCACTAAAATTCCAAACGAATTTGAACTCGATTTTAGATGAATTATTCTCGTGAATTTGCCACTACAGTAGTTTGCATCAAAAAATCTTTTAATCTTGTGATTGTTTTAAATCCTTTTTTTAAACGATTATATTACATAAAGTAATATACCAATCCATTCTCCACTATGGATGCCAAGCGTTGCAAAACTGTGCAAATTGTCATATTTCAAGACTTCAAATCAAGTAGAATAAGCTCTCAAAAATGATGCTCAATTTGCCCAGATATTATTCTACTCATTATCTACATTCACAAGCGAACGTTGAATTGATCTCCGATCGTATTTTGAAGCTTAGACAAAACTTCTTGAGTAAATGTATATATTCGGGTAATCCTCTGATAAATGCCTTAGTTTCTTGATCAGTATAAGACTGTGTTAATATATTTAATTTTTTATTTATATTTTCTTATTTCTTTTACACATTTATTAATTTATTTATTTATTTATTTATATACACCCATATTTTTTATTATATATACTTACTTATTTATTTTCTAATTATATCCATACCTATATATCTATTTATTTCACTACTTCCTTATTTACACTATCACTTGATTATTATTTGTTTTTTTTTGTCTATCTTATTTATTTATTATTTTTTCATTTATTTTTTACTTACATACAATAAATGTTTATTAATTAACTAAAATAAAAATAATAATTATTTCAACTTATATATATTTTCTTTTTTTTCATTTTGTAGACAACACTTTTTATTTAATGAAGATTTTTTCTCGCAGTTTTCCTTCAGATTATTGATCATTTTACCATATTCTTGTATCTTTGTAAAAAAAATATATTTTAGTTGTAAGATATAAAACGTGTCGAATCTCTGTGTAAATTGTGCGACAAAAGTCATGTAATCTTCTATACGAAAATAAAAATATCTATCTATCTATCTACCTTTTTTTAGACGTTTTAATTACCCAACTGAAAGTTTTAATTCTCATTGGAATTACAAGAAAACCGATCTAGGGCTTTTTTGTGTGGCTTACTGCTGCACATACATTTATGTGCGATGCTGTGAGAAATCAAAAAATTAAATATAGTGCTGCATACTCACTTGGCTACTGTTCTTTTGCTAACAATATATGTTAGAGAAATTGGGAAAAGTAAGCAGTTGCTTAAATACCCTGCACAAAATAACCTAACCTCACCTAGCACTACTTCAATGACTGCGGCTCGCAATGAATTTTATGAATCTTTGATTCTAATGCATGTATCAAGTCCTTATTTCTGATTGGTCCTTATTTCTGATTGGTCATTTTGCCAAGATTTTGTAATCATGTAACCATTAAACTTGCTTAGTTACATGTTATGGCTCTTAGCAAAGGCCTCCCTGTATACTAAGAAAGCACTGCATGAATGTGAAAACAACTTATCCTGGTCCTCTTCATGCAGTCGACGAGATAGCCAGCTTCTTTAAACTCCATGGCGACATTTTCGAGCCGAGTGGCGTCCATTATTGGCAGCCACGCAATTGACAATCACTGTCTCATCTCTTAACCGACTAAAGCCAAACCTAATGTCACAGAAAAAGAAAGGACAGATCAACTAGTCAGGTGAAGTTAAGCCTCCGAATCCAGCTTTATGGAGGTATGCCCCAGTTATATTAAATGAATAGATCCGACAACCGAACTACTCAAGGCACTGGGTACACAAATTTTGAAAGTATCTCTTTTTTAATAATTTGCTGGCTTTTAAGGGATTATGACTACCATTAAAAATATATTTTTAACAGAACGAGCGGTAGGATGAGTAGATTAAAAGACTGTGCAGGTGTTTGAAACTTTATGCATTTTCGTTTCAAATGCACCATGGGTGAAGTGCGAATAGAGACGGACAATTCGATATTTACTTATTTACATTTGTTCAGTTCACAGTATTTTATTCTTCATCATCACAAACCATTATTCCAAAGATACGAATTTTAAACTCCAGCATGACGAGGCTATCTAGACTTCAATTTTGAACCGAATTCATATGCGTCTGCATATAGTCGTGAAATTTACAAATGAACGAATTCAGCTTGCGTCTCGAAATTTAAGTCACCGAAAACCCTTTGGGTCAGTAACTTCAAATTACATAAATTAAGTTAAGCGCTTGAGTTATTCTTGGCACATAATAATATCAAATTCATACGAAGAACAAAGGAAAAATTAATTAGATCCATTAGCTGTTTGGTTTTAACGAATTGGTTAATGTGGTGGAATTCGCACTTTCAAAAATAATCAAATCATCGTAAATATAAACATTAGAGAAGCATTTGTTAACACCCATTCATGCTATTCAGTAGATGTGTCTGTCCACGTGATTCGAACCTATAATTAAATTATTATCAAATGCAAACTGAAGCAATACTTCCCGAAACATGGTCTAATATAAGGCAGCCCATACACGATGCGGATTGGTTCCAAACTTAGTTATGCGTAAAAATTCAATTGTTAATAATTAGAATTAGGATAGAATTTGTTATTGATAATCAGATGAAAAAGTGTCACTCAATGGGCGTTTTTCTGTTTCAATTCAGAGTAGAGCTCAGAACAAAGCGCGAGCATATCGAGCGTGTTCAGGGCGCTCTGATTTGTTTTTGAAACACAGCTGAACGCATAGTTGTCATTGGATTAACAATCATATATTAAGCTGTCAAACCAATAAAGTTTTATTGTATAAAATTGTTTATTGTAAATAAAATTTTATATTTTTATTACCTTGTACCCCAGAATAACAAATCTCGTGCTGCAATTAAATTGTTTTGGATTTTATTTTTGTTTGTTTTCCCTCCTGTCAGAAAAAAAATGGCTATGCTCAATTTTTGCTCTCAGTACTTGGTCGATTTATTCTGAGCTCATAGAGTGCGCTCTGAGCTTGCTCCGAACGGAAAAAGAAAAACGCCAAATGAAAAAGTTATCAAAATCAAAATATTCAGCTAGAAGGAGCAAAATCATTCCGTAAAAAAATCTTATTTTTCCTTTTCTCATTTTGGAAGTCGAATGTTGAACAAAAAGCCAAAACCACCAAATTTAGGAATAATGGAAGACGCAAATCCCGATTGATGAACTTAGCAATCGCGGATTCAAGAAATGTCTAACAAATTGGAAGCTGCATTGATGCAACCTTGAAAGATGGAAAGCAGCTACAGATCCAGCAAGCATCAAAGTAATTTTTGTGTTTTTTGTATTTTTGTTAAAAAACGCAATGTTATCTATTTTTCAATCTGCTCGCACTCAAGAAATCCTGAACACTCTTTTGAAGCATTTTGCACAGCAATGTTTAAAAAGTCACTTGTATTTTGGTTTTCAATAAACTTCGCCGTGCGTGGGCTCCTTAATTGGGTGTATCATTTATAATTAGTATCTAAAACCACCAGAAACAGATAATAATAAATACAAATACAGTTTCAATTAATTTAAAGTACATATTTATATTTTTAGTGACGAGGGTCTTTCGGGTATTTTCCATTGTAGTTTCCGCCAGTAATACTGTGTCTGTATTTGAGTTACGCTTCCATCACACCAGGTCTCCTGTTCTTATAAAACTGAAATTTAGTCAGTTAACTTCCAACCGCTAAACCAGAATGAAGTTCATCTACAATATTTTCGTTTTTCTCACAATTTTCGGAACCTTAACTTGTGCCGCAATATGGCAGGGAACATACAACGATCCGAGTTAGAACTTGTCTTTCAAACTTTGAAAATGTGTGTAATAAAATCTAATTTTTTTTTCATAGAAAATCCTGGTAAATGTACAGTTGATGAGAAGACAATCCTTTCGCCTGGCGACGTTATAAAGCATCCAAAGGATTGCGTAAGAATGACTTGTGAAGAAGGAGGCTGGATTGAATTTACATCGTAAGGAAATATTCAAACCGAAGTTTATTATTTTAATTTTTAACATTCTTCGTTTCTTTCTTTGCTAGATGTGGAATACAAGAATTTAAAAAAGGATGTGATAAGACTGATAAAATTGATGAATCGTTGCCATACCCGGATTGCTGTAGACAGCACGTTAACTGTGCCAAAGTAAACGCAACAGAAACGACTGCATAAATTTATATACATAAATAAAAAAAATATTTTCCGCACAATAAAAATAATGATTTAATTTGTAAGAATAATAAACAAAGTTTTTAAACAATATTTTCAAAATACGTTAACCTCCATCTAGATACAATTTTTTTCTAAATTTTTAGTTCTTTTCTCTCTCAGGACATTTAATAATGTAAAACGTAGGGTAAAGATTCTTTACTGTCCGGGAACAACACTGCCAGGACCAAGCTTCCTGGTTTGATACTTAAAGCGGAGACCGATCTTCACTGGTGGCTGCATCCCCAATTTGGAACGTGATGTGTACCTATACAGTTCAGTGCAATAAATAAGTTGTGAGTGCCGACCGGAAATTTGTTTTCTAGATAAAGTGTGCCAATTTTCCGGTCCGGAAGCCACACTTTAATTACTTTCTCTATATGTTGGAAAAGGCTTCCTACACTGGTTAGGATTCCTTAGGTGACTATAAGAAAGAAAATAACTCGATGGCTGTAAAAATCCATAGGACCCAAAGAGATGATCCCGTGCAGAGGAAAATATCTCCGATTTTAAGAGTCAGCTTCGGACAAATTTCGTTTCATCGCTCTCATTTGATACATGAATGTTCTACGATTCCTTGTAAATCGTAAACGATCCTTTTAGAGGAATGTCTGTCCTTTCTTCACCTCGTCTAGCTGTATATACTTCCCATGCTGCTCAAGTTACTCTTTGAATTTTCCACTTAGACACCTCGTGTGTTTTCCCTCTTCTTCAGCATGCAGATTTTTAATGGCGGGCGGTTGGATAGTTCTGGTTATTTCCGAGATGCTGTGGTATTCAATGACGAAACTTTTTAGCATTTAATAATTGGACTGTGCTAATTGATATTGCCTCCTAAAAACTCGTCAGACTCTACATTAGCACCTCTAAAATTTCGCATTTTTGTGACACGTGTCTTGCTTCAGACAATAAGTCTTTATTTTGGTTATCAGTTTTGCCGTCTCTCATCTTATGTGTTACTGCATTTTTTGACCAGTCCGCCAAATTTATTTTCTCATAACGATTTTAACATTAAAGTCCATTCAAGATTTCGTAGAGTCTTTAGTTTCATCGGTGGGGGTGTGGGAACATATGAAACTGGCATAGTGCCATGTTGTCTTAGTTTTATAAAGTTTTGGGCTTGGTTTGTTGCAAGCATTCAAACATACATTCAGAGGTTATCAAGCTAGTTGTAACAATCGTAGTTGTAAACAATCAGCACTTGAATGATACAATGCCCCCGAATGTTGCCGATAAACTCAGAAACTGTTGGTTTATTTAGTAAAAAAAATAATCAAACTCCAACTCCAACTCGAAACTTTTAATAAATTTGAAGCCTTGAAATGTTGGTGGGAAAAGAAAAAATTAAGATCTGAAATATGTATGTGCGCACATTCCGAAATCAATAAAGATCATGCTAAAGACTTTGCAAGAAGCTCAAAAGTCAACAGTGAATTTTGAAATTTGATCTTATCAAACGAAGCCAGTTGCCATATGGAGAAGATGAAGTATTATGTGACCCAAGGATATAATACCAATAAAAAATACGAGTACTCCAACATATTTTTTTGCTGTCCAAAATATGTGTTTTATTGGTTTTCATAATTTGATAACTCCAGAGAGACAATAACAACCCTCACAGCTTGCAAGATGTGAAGCAAATGGCTTTTTAAGCTCAATGAAAAAGCAAAAGCCCTCACAAGTTTTGGTAAGACATTTGTAATGTTTATAAAATATTTTTATTTTATTTTTGTACAAAAAACGACTATTTCGCAGAATTTTAAGTGTAATTGTGTGTATAATTTTTTTTTTAGTTTTTTTTTGTTTAATTTAAAAATGTTATATTGATATTTTTATCCATGGAAAAAGTGGTTTCTTTCCGATTCAACAATTGGATCAACTTTTTCCCAAGTAAGTTTTATCCTTTTTATAATAATTATTTGAAAAAGAATAAACAACGATAAAAAAAGTGGTTTCTTTCCGAAATTTTGTGATCAATCTTCCATCTTGGACAAAAAAGTGTGGAACTTATGTTTTGAAGAGGTGAGCCCCTTATTTTGAGTCAAATGTTGCATTTAAGTAGGATGTGAATTCCAATGATATGGAATCATCCAAAAAGTAGTCCGAGTTCGACATAATGATTTCCTTGTACCAAATTGTTTTATCCTATTTACCAACTCCCGACATTTCAGCTAACAGCTCATGTCAAAAAAATCTGCTTGCGGCTCATTTTGTTGCCTAATACCAAATCATGTTCTGCCCATTTCAGACCTTAACATTTTATATTCATATTTTTATTTATTAGCTATATGAGCATCTCATGACCTTTCAGTTTTTACATTTTAAGGTTTCTTAATGTTTGAGAAGAACCACCGTCCTAAAGTTTCTTTTTTTTTTATTCTTAATGATGAAAAAAATTTGAAGAACTAAGAAAAAGTTGAACAAAACTAGGCAAGGGAACCCTTTTATCAAAAATTGATTACTAAAAGTTTAACCTTCCTTAAAATTATTCTAGAATAACCTAACACTAAATAAATATTAGTTTTGTGCAAGTTCTCGTTCGTTCGGGATTACGCGGAAGATAATGATAACCGCTGATTTTTCCTGAATTAAACCTTGACGGTCGAAAAAAAAAGACTATATTTTTCTAAAAATGAGAAGTCTTTCTGGAAAAGATTTGTAAGAAAGTTATACACCCGAACTTGGTTGGCCATGTTTTAAGACATCTCATTCGACAACTATCGCCAATTTTTTGACTATCGCTTTAGTCCACTTGATGACAACATCATAAGCCAAATGGTTTTGGAATTTAATCTTTTTCTACCAGCAGTTGCAATACCGCTTAATCCCATCGTAGTCACATTCCAACAGGCGCACAATGACCTCTATAAGTGGACTTAACTAGTTTACAAAAAAGTCGTCTGTGTTCGTTCTCGCGCTCTGAAGAGAACCTAGTTAGATCACTCGTGAAAATAGAGAATGGAATCGGCGAATTGGCTTCCTGATCTTGCAGATCATTTTTGATATCAAACTTTACAGCCAAAGTCTGTAATTGATGAAGATCCTCGGATGTAGAACTTACCTGTAGGAAGTGTGCTTAGGAAGTATGATATTTCGTTTTTGTAAAAAAAAAAAAAAAACAGCAATCGAAGGGTTCCATACTACCGTACCATATGCAGCACTATATATTTTTTAAATTAAATTTTTTCATATCCTTCTTTCTGGCCCAAATTAAGTTGAATTTTTTACTAAACACATTTTTTGTGACAGTATTTTTAACTATATTATTTTAAGTATTTGTCATAGCGGCCTTTGCAAAGCATTCCCTTGGTACTCATTGAGTACGGAGCCCTAAAATGTATGGGAAAAGCATATAGACAAGTTCGAATGAAAAACTTTAGGTATTTGGAGGATAATGAAATGAAACCAAAAATTTTATTCAAAAATTTACGAAAAGTAAACAAAAAACAAACTTGTTTTCTTCAAAATAAATTCGACGTCCTAGTTAAAGGCCCTTTAACAAAAACTCTTCACATCTATCCGTTAATCAATTAAGTTATTTATAGTCAGCGAAATTCCTCATTTATTAACTTACCTTTTACTCGCTTATCTGCTCCAATTAATAAACATTACTCTTCCGTCGTTAACTTTACTAATTATCGCGCTCCCATGTAAATGAACATCTAAATTTGACACCTACCGACAGTCACGTGTCAATCACCAAAAAAAAAACACAAGTTAAGCTCCCTCAAAGCAATTTAATGAGTCACATGATACGCCTCTTGCCTTCAAAGATAATGCGCCACCTCACTTACTTTTTTTCAAAAATAATTGTCATCAATTTCATCCTTAACCGTTATTCAGTCCTAAGCATTATAATACCAAAAAATAAGTAAGAGCTACCACCACCACCCCTGTTGATGTCTGTCAAAAGATTATGACAATTTTCCCACCACACTTTGCGACATCCTTGCCCAAGCAAAAGGAAGAAAATTAATAATGATTCAGTTATTGAATGTCAGAGAAGTAACAAATTGGAAAAGCACCGCGCCTTGTAGAGTGTGGGTCAAGAAAGTTTCACAGATAACGAAGGAGTATGTATGTACAAAGAAAACAAGACGAAAGAGAAAAAAAAATAATGCGTGCGCAAAATGTCCTTTTAGCTTCCTTCCAGTGCTGGGTCCAGTCATTGGATTTTCCACTTGGGTGCAACTCTACAGAAGGGCGTTCTTTCGTACACTTGTCCGTACCGTGTACACCTACTATCGCATCGAATTTAGTCCTTTTTTTTATTTGTATCTTCTTCTTTCTTTCATTTGCTTTGATTGTATAATGCACAGAATTGATTCAATTTAATACTGTCGCATTATAATAATGACAATAACGATAATAAGAACTGTTCGAGTAGAAAACAACTTCTTTCATTCGGTGTGAATAAGGATAAAATGACAAGAAAAATAAGGAATAAAGAATTATCCCATGAGGAACTTCAAGGCGGAATTTTATCTCTTTGATTCAGTCCATTAGATCGGTTAACAAGAGGTTTGGGTGCAATTTAGCGCGTATGCATAGTGGTTCGTTTTAAATTATCTATTTGAAGTGTTTTTTTTTTATAAGCTTTTCTTTCTTTCAAGCGAGCAATCATGTCCTTTCAGATGTTTTGTTGATAAGGCTTTTAATGTACCCAAGCATATGGGAATTGCTTTTTATAGTATGTAAAATAAATTCGTTGAACCGAAAACCCGATTTTTTGTCATTGTTTTGGCGTCTTATTTTGTTAAGCGAATGCTTTGAATGTCATATCCTCTTCAGTTATGAGAAAAGAATGCTGCTAACAATCAAAATCCTGCAAGTATTTAAGGACTAAGAGGAAGGTCATATGCGCACAAAAAAAATCCAATGGCGAAAGTCAGGTCATTTTACCAAAACGCGATGTATTTTGCATCGAGCGAGCAAAAGGCTATGTAGTGGTTTGAAGCTTGGATGTATTTTGTTGTCGACTGCTCCATGGGTGGTGTCCGAATAAGGGCGAAAAATTGGGTATCACCATATTTACATTCGGTCAAGTCACAGTATTTTATTCGAAATAAGTTGCTAAGGGTGCAAGCTAAATGTTCCCTGTTTAAAAATATTTCCTCATAAGTAGTCAAGACAGATCATGTATACAAAGCATAAAGTTAATGGCACGAACTTGGAATTTCAGCATGTTATCCCCACCCGCTTAGGCAGAATACTATCTTCGGTTGACATCTACATTTATAACACCATTAATTTTTAATCTCAACAGCAAATGGGAAAAGGAGCAGATTCGAAATCTAAAATTTGAAGGCTTATTTTAGGAAAAATAACTCGTCCACGAATCTATTTAAAGCATTGTGTTTAAAAGGGGCATGTTGCGTGAGATGTGGCACCGATTTGTTGAAACCACAGACCAAAAAGAGGGAGTTAACCTTTTTTTATAACGAAGAGAGTTGACGGTGACGGTTACCCCCTTGCTTGTTTTTGAAGAAGTATGGAGTAATGACTCAACCAGACCGTTCGTCAACATATCCAATGAGTAAAAAATGGGCTTCATTGCTAAGGT
This sequence comes from Orthonevra nobilis, assembly GCA_963555765.1. NCBI lineage: Eukaryota > Metazoa > Arthropoda > Insecta > Diptera > Syrphidae > Orthonevra > Orthonevra nobilis. Next base: position 38,733,935 of record OY743224.1, read on the forward strand.
GGTCAACTGGCTTTCAGTCCTCAGACTCAAACGCTGTGTGAAATCGATAGATTTGAATCTCCTTCAGCACTTTCACTTAGCATTTCGATGATGGATACGTTTTATGCTATCAAAAACAGAGCCAGTCTCTTCTCATTTTTCCGACGTTCTGCCTATTATACGTTCAGATGTACCATAACATTTGATGGAATTTGGAATCAGTCTCTTTTACAGGGCGTAAAGTATGACAAAGTTCTTTTTCCGTTTAAAACGAATTGTGTTGGATCATTTTATGTATGATATTCACAATATTATTGCTGCTGTACCACAGGGTTCCGTTTCCTCGTAAACTCATAAACTTTAAACTTATTAAAACTTATTAAAATTTGTCAAACTAATTAATTCCGATATTAGCACCATATTATTATTTGGGTTTCTCGAACAGAGTAGAATTTATGCTGCAGAAGAAAGGACTGTCAGTTAAGTGAAATAAAAACTCGCAGCTGTTATCCTTGAAAGGGACTTGCATCAAAGACTTTCAGTTCGCGAAAAACACTGCGTTTCCTAAAGCGTTATAAAAACTGCTTTTTATGAGGCTACCCTTCTACCCATATTGGATTATAACTCATATGTCTAGATAGGTTCTCCAGAGACCATTTGTGGCTTGTTCGACATAGTTTAAAATTGAGAGACACAATCTATAGGAGACAAAAGCATTGTGATGTCAACAGACGCGTTTCTTCACAGATATGCATAAAGTCTCTTGCCTTTAACTGCCTTATCGTTATTTTCATTATGAGTGCTTCGGCGGATTAGCCAGCTACCTTCCTTCCTATCATCAATTATATAATATTATAAAATGATAAATTATAATCTGATCAACTGTCTCAGATAACAGTTCGGTTTGATGAATATGATTGAAACAGGCATTTCGATTTCACGGACCACTAATTGGATGACTCTTTTTTATTGAGACTTAAGTCCAACCTAATTAGAACATAAGCCCCAAAGTTTCTTGGAAAGATAATACAAACAGAAATTTTGTACAATTCGACTTTTTTTTTAAGTTCAGAAGAACTGAATTAACAAAACATTACTAATGTATTTTTTAACCTAAAATATGTATCCGTACTGTCGGTGAAGTAATCGTTTTTGGGACAAAAATCAAATAAAATAATTTCATAAACTTTATAAAAAAAAAAGATACGACAAAATGGATGCAGTAGTTCATGGGCTATTGTTTCTTCTTTCAGCTTTGAAAAGTAGCTACTTCACACTATGCAAGTGTGTTTTTTAGTATTGCCTAGAGCGTACCGAAATATTTTTTTTTGTCTGTTGGTGTTAAGTCAAAGGATTCAGAATGCCTTTCAATAGTTTTGATGTAACAAAACAAAAAAAAAACATTTTGACGACGACAAAACTTATAAAATTGTGTCCCTGTGTTTACACTGTTTAGTATTCAAGTATTCAAGAATTTTACATCTAATAAACTTTTGCAAACAAATGTCGATCTTACTGATGCCATCATTGACTGAGTTGCCTCAACCTGTGAGTTTCATTTTTGCTGCCCCAATTGCCGATCATTCTCATTATCGAGTCTTACATAAAAATTGGTCTATGAAATTCATTAAAAGACTTCATCGAAATCCGCTGTGAAAAAATGAGAAATGATCATCAGTAAGAAGTCACGCATCATAAATCGTGATTTGGGACTCAGCGATTACAAGTGGCCATTTGCGTAGAGAAGCATTAAAACAAAACCATAAGTCAAAATCGACAGCCTTACTTCGCCGGTATGCGAACAATTTTTAAAATAAAATCCTTTTTACTGATGAGAAAATATGCACCATTAAAGAGTCGTTCAACAAACAGAATTACAGGTTTCGTGCTCTGCCATCACAACATGCGTCTAAACGTGGTGGGGAGTCGCCTTTTTTAAATCATCAAACTCAATTTTTTGCAAAAAAAAAAAAAAACAAAAAAAGGTGTTAAAACCTTGGGGAAAGTTTCGCAAACGGATGTTTTAAAAAACGTTTTCAAGCCTCTAAAAATAACACTATTCGAAAAAATACCATGGACCTTCCAGCAAGATACCACTTCAGCTCATAAGGCAAAAACGACACGATTATGGCTGAAAAATAATGCTCCAAGATTTATTTCTGTGGAAAAATTACCATCTGGAAGCATAGACCTCTATACATTGAACTACAAATTCTAGTCAGTTTAAGAGACGGGATCTTAAGTGCGCGCTTATCCAAGCAGTGGATATTTTTAGAACCTCCGATGCATGACCTGAAGTTCAATTGATGAGTCGCCAGACCGACTTCGCCGTTTCTGGAAAGCAAATGGTAAACATTTTGAAAAATGTTTTCTACACTTTCTAGCCATTAAATGGACTTTAAAAAGGATAAAAAAAGCTTTTCAAAATATTCAATCGTATTCATTTTATTGGGTAAAAATCGTGTACCAAAAGATTTGATAGTAATATTTGATACTTCGTCAAATCTGCCCCGAAAATTTTTGGCATCTAAAAAAGCATTAATTTTCCTATACGAACACGCTCCTAAAAAAAGGCAGCCTCATCTAGCTCTGTTAATAAAGAGTCCCAAAAAGGTTTATGCTATTACTGAATTTGAGATCTCTTTATCAGTAATGTACCACCTTGCATTGTCGAGCCTACTTGTGGTACGTCCACCATCCCACTTGTCAAAATTATATGGACCAACGGATACACAGTTCTGTCTGCGATGAAGGTGAATGGAGGAGAAGGTACTACCGTAAACACTACGAGCTGTTCAATAAGCAGGGAATGGCCAAGAATGCTCCAGTTAGGGGTTGTCATAAAAGGTTAACGAAAAAAGAAAGCCCGAACCTTCAGTATACAGATGAAGCAACCGAGGATGTTGTAGGAAACTTGGTCTTACTGGAAGCAGCGAGGACGTTACCGTGAGAAATGAAAAACAATTTAACTCTAAGGATCGATGATCTGATAAGTTGGTAAGTACATTTCTGTTCCAATACTTGCATAGCTTTTGAAGGCGAAGACAGTTTCATAATTATGTCAAAGTCAGTTGTAAAAAGACTACATATAATGCCAAAACTAGCAGTTCCTTGTGGCACACCATTAAGTCGCTAAGTAACTTTACAAACATCTAGCGGACAGATTCCGTCATGCGAAACTGTCTCCATTTGCCACACCTTTTACAAGCCTTCAAAAATCTCCATTTAATCGCCATCCAATCCGGTAATTGCGATTCAAGATTCACTTGAAAAAAAAACAAGTCAAACGAAAACAACAATATAAGCTCTATTCAAAGGCTCTTCAAAGGTATGCCACCATTTTTAATTTGCGTAATTGATGGCGAAATTGAAATCGCGAACCCTTTTCTTCAAGCCAAAAGGGACGTACAAATAAAAAATTAAATACAACAACCCTTCCGTTCCAAATGTAAAGGATCAAATCAACCATTATATGTACATCCTTTTTCTAAATAAAAAAAAAGCAAATATTTTGACATTTGAACAATGTCACGTTTGTCAAAACAACACAAAACGACAAAGAACCAATGTTTTCGGCTATTTTTTTTTTTATTTTTTGGTTCCTTTTTCGTCACTTCCTTCCCACTTAAGTCAGCATCAATCCCGAGTACAGGACTAAGGCAACGCATCATCAATGACATTAGATGATTTTTTTTTTTTTGAGAAAAACATATAATCAAGGAGAATATCATTTATCCAAAGGATGTAGAACAATTAAAATGAATTCGAAAAAAAAACAAATCCTCAAATAAACATTTGTCATTCGTTGAGGCGGCGGCGGCGGCTCGTAGACGCGGATTGATTTCACAAACTCATTGTACCCCACTTTGAGACAATGCAAAGGAAGTCCTTCGGGATGTACGAGTACATGGTTAAATATATTTGAGTAATCAAAAGTCGTCAAACGATTATCCTAAAAGAGGGAATGGATCAGGCATCAGGATCATATTAACAAACAGGTTGGCAGTGTTGAAATGGTGTGAAATGGCGTTTTGTTTATGTACTTAAGGACTGTCAAAATATTTTCATTAACGAATGGAGGGAGTGTCAGATTTCAAAGTGTAGGATGAAGGATATCAATTTCATTGGACTGCGTGAACTTCATTAGATTGCGTTTGATTATTTTATTTAAAGGACGTGGTTTGTTGATTGATAGATGAATTTTGAATGAAATTACGTTGCTTGAATTACTCTGCGTTAATCAGATCACATTTCGACAGTCAGAGAGGCATTTTAAGTACGAAAAACTATAAATCAGAAGTTAATAATATAAAAATGTTTATAATACACTGCGAATAACTAGATTGCGGCTTATGTATAACCGTTTCAATTTTCGAAAACACGTTGGATACATATTTTTCGAAAAGCATACAATTTAAGGGCTCATTATTTTCAAACATTGATTCACCGGAAATCTTCAATTATTTTGTTCTTGTTTTCAAATTGCCTTCGCGTGCATAAAGTTTTCGAAATATGATAGATATTCTCAGTTGTTTTCGAAAATCCAAGCCAAAGGTTCAAATATATTCGTCATCTTTCATCAACGTTGGTAGGTATTTCCGTTTAATGTTGCGAAAAGAAACTCTTATTCGATTTTACCCTAGTAGGTCACAGCTGGTTGATATGTCTTCACAAAAAAAAACCCCTCTTTTCTTACGAAGTTGTAAAGATTATAGTTTTTATTTCAACCAAAAAGACAACCCGTTTTCATTCATTTCTTGAAGCGAGATGTTCCGTGGTGGAATCCATTCGAAGCTCCTATGCAGTTGCTTCATAAGAGGTTTCTTTTTCGTTTCTTCGCTGGATAGTATAAACTTTTTTTTAAACCTCTCAGTCATCGTCATACCATTTTTTGGCCTAATTTTAATAACCAATTGTGTCGAATTTGAGGCAAGCCGCTCACATAATCGCTTTCGACGTCTTTCCGGAGTCCATTTGTGTCTTAGTTTTTTCTTTAACTTGTTATAAAAAATTTTAAATAATTCTTTTGAAAAAAATCCTTGATACTAAATCCTTCAACGCAGTATTTGAAATGGCCTCATCCGCGTGTCGCACCTTTTTATACACCTTTTCAGTAGTTCATTAATTCATTTTCGGAAATTCTGATGTACTTTTCAAATTAGACCAGTGCGCAAGTTATAAAAGTCTCGAATCGCGAAAAAAGTTCGAAGTTTCGAAAAAAGTTGTAATATTAACAAGTCTTGTCAAATTCTTCGAACAGGAGCCTAATTGAATTTGAAATTGACTCAAAACTTTCTACAGACAGACGTTACGAGATAATTAAATATCAGGCTCGTTGCAAAAGTCGTTTGTAAGCCGAAATTAAATTAACAAGGTTTCAAGGAAGCTAGGCACCTATTTCTTTTTTTTTTATTCAAGACACCTCTATCCCAATAGTTTTAAGATTTCAGTATAGGGGAACTCAAACAAATAGGGAAGCTCACTTTAATTCATTCCAACCTTCATCCCGCTTGGTTTAGGTTCATTTAATAACCGCTTTGAATGTCAACTAGCCAATTTTTTTTAAGGTGCTCAGTCAACATCATAATATGTGATTCAGTGCAGTGATGTTACATGGCTTTCAATCGATATCGAGAGTGTACAATGTAGTCCACTTCCCATTTCAGTAAACAAGAACTTCCTGATGCAAGTTAATAATGAACTGACGAAATAATTATCACAAGTTAGTTTTATAGAAACAAATGAAACACTTAAATAATCCGCGGAGAAATTGTAAATACGACTTGTGCTATTTATATGTCCAACTCAAACGATCACTTCGCACACTAAACTCAGCACGATCTAAAAGATCGAATTGATAACGACACCTTTGTGTACCAGAGTGCAGCAGGATAAGGGTTAGCTGCATCATGAATAAAAAAAAGGATACAAATCCATTATAAGATAAGAAATATGCGCATTCACTTTTTATCTTTGTTTGTGCTATTTATGTGTCCATGGCTGTATGATCTCCACAATTGAAACCTCCCGATTTCTTTATATGGATTTCTTAAAGTAGAAATTGTAGACCAACATTCGAAACGAATAATGGCGAAAGTCCGCAAAAGTGTTGTAAAAAATTTTCTTAAATAAGTTCACCTTTACGCCAGCGCTTGCCACCTAACCGCCATCATATTGCGTCCATAATGAAATATTGGGCTGGAGCGTTTAAAACATCCTGTTAATCCTTTTTACCAATTTTCCAACTTTTGGAAAAAAAAAAAAAAAAAATTAACAAAGACGGGACATTAAATCGTGACTTTTGGCAGGCTTAGTTCTTTCGGATCTAGTTTTCTTGTACAAAGGGGCATACAAAAACACTGTATACCATCACCAAAGCCATGAATTAGACGATTAAAGGTCTAAGTGTACAACAAGTCGATTGCTGGATGGCTTGTAGCTGGAACCATAGCAAGTCCTCAACTTTTAATCAGACAAAATTGGTTTTTATGCCTCAAAGGCGTCTTCCATTGACTGTAACGTTTCTCTCATAGCCGCCTTGGAAGAAAAACTTTCAAAAAATGTTGTCACTCCAAAACCTACACTGTCACACCCTCAGGATGCATCGGTTCCAATACGGCAGGTATCATGAGTCAATTGAATATTAAATTTTGAATTATCCGAAACGAAGGACCAATACCTTGCTTATCAACAAAACGCTTAGAACAGTTATTTTTGAGCAAAAATCAAAGTCTGAGAATGAAGTCCTCTTTCCCCAAGTCCAGGGGTAGCATCACTAATTAGATTAATAATCTATTTGACATTGCACGTCACAAACACAGCACGTTACGAAAGTAATTTGTTATTTTCGAATTTATCAGTCAGTTATTCCAGAACACTCATATTTGCCATAAAAGTCACATCACCACCGAGAGCACCGACAAGGGGCGTCTCACTCACTTAAGTGGCGTCATTTCGAAATAAACTTGATTCAATAAAATATCGAACGACGACAGTATTAACTTTGCATACATGCACGACCAATATCCACCATAGTTCTGGCAGCATCCTTTTCATCCTGTGTCAACTATACAACACACATGTACGTGCCAAACAAAAAAAAAAAGGATCAAAAATCGTTTGCATGAATGGCAGACAAATGACGAACTGATGTGCGACTATCTCGTAGCGTCGTGCCTCTGCAAAATTCACATTTCCCTGCGCAAAGTCCTTTCGTCCTCGTACCCCGTAGTCGATGATTGTATCGGTTTATTGGCCAAATTTACCAGATATGCCAGATCATTGAGAATATGGAATTTTCTCATTTCCCGATATTGTCAACATATAAATTTACAAATTCTACCAACATGAGTTTTGATGTGTTTGTATATTTTCTCTCGTATCCTTGTGCACAGGCACACTTTTCCAACGAATGTCATAAAGTTGTGATCAATTCGTGACAGTTTCAAAGTATCTAAAAACAAACATGTTTCGCAGATACGAGTAGTTTTTGCTCATTATAACAACTACCCTTGGGCATGACACGCGTGACCTTATTAAATGAAAAACAGTTTTCCTTTCGTCATAATTAACACACGCACATTGTTGGCGTTATTAACTGCCAACGGGCAAGCAAGGCAAGCGTGTAGATTGAGATGATTACAGGACAATGAAACCCCCCCTGGCAAAACTCACTTGGGGTGTCTGTCAATCATAACCTATCGACAAATTTGTTATAACGCCTTCTTGTAACACCATTTAGGGTTGCTACTTTGACTTCCAATTTCGATATGTGGTGGTGGTAGCCTCCTTTAGGGTTTGTATTTGTATCCCTTTTTCTGCATTGCATGGCCATCGTGACGGCCTTAAGGACAGGATTGGCTATGGTGGCGGTGTGGCGGTGATTAAGGGTTGATTAAGGATTTGATTGATTGGAAAACTTATTTACTTTGGTTCGTTGATTATCTTTTTTTTTATTCGAAATAATAATAATAATTATGAAAGCGGATTTAATAGGATAATGTTGTTGGGGGAAAAAAGCTATGCTTTGTACAACTACATTCGGATGGAAGGAATCGTGTCCATATTTTCTTATTGTATATCTTTTTGAATGAATGAAATATACATTCTTATGGTTGGTTGGAGTCCGTATATGCATGGAGAATTTAAAAGCAACTTATTTGCATTCGCTTAGTTCGCAGTATTTTTTTCGCAATTTTTTTGATATTCTAGTTTGTGTAATATACCATTTTTTTAAAGATTTTGTCATCTGCTGTCAGTGTTACAGATCATCAAACAAATAAAATTGCAGGACTGAATCTACGATTTGGACATTGGACCTAAAGTTAAGCAGTAAAACATTTGTCCCGTGAGGTGTATTTTAATCTGTTGGAGGATAAGAGACTGGAAAAATCATCGTCGAATATAATTTTAAGGAGATGCCCTTTGTTTAAAAAGTTGCAAAATATTGCAATACTTCTCACAATTATAATTTACAATTGAAACTGAAAAAAAAAATGGCTTAAATTGTTCCAGTGGTGAAGGAGAACTATGTTGTGTAAAAAAATACTGGATTCAGTTCTGCCGAAACAAAAACCCTTTTCTTTTTGTCGAAGAAAACAGAGCATACCAAACCGCCAATAAGTTTTTCAGGAGATGCATTCAAACGTCCATTGACTGATTAAACTTCACATCGATATTACCGTTCGGCTAAGCAAACAGGAGACAACCGTCGCGTTTTTAAGTTTGAATAAAGGGACTTACCTTCAAACTTATCAAGATGGAAATTCCTCTTCACTTTGTAAGAATTATTTACAGAGTATTTTTGTACAGATATTTAATGCAATATATTCAATGAGGCCACTGAAGGCGGGACGACCAATAAGGAAGTATGCAATAACACTGAATCATCGCCAGTATAATCATCCTCACCGTAGCTTTTATTTCACTTTATGAATATTCGCCGGGTCTTATGACAATTCTTTCGGTGAATGTATCCCAACTCTGTTTATATTCCAAATAATTGTCTTCTGTCCTTATGGCTTTATCGCAGGTACTCTTCCACTCCTCGACCATAATTTTTGCGAGTTCTTCTTCTGCTAATTTCTTGACGGCATCCAGATTAAACGTAGTATTTCTACCCGCCATTCTTGATTTAGAATAACCCATATATTCTCAATTGGTTCAAGTCAGGATATTATCGTGGTAACTTGAGTACTTCATGGCCTACTGATCTTAACAAGTCATTTTCACGCTGTGGATCGGCCTTTTTTCGTTTAACATATAGGTCAGCTTTGGACAACTGGATGCAATATTATTTTCTACCAGCCAATAAGTTGACTCAAATTTTGTTGCTGATGAAGTTGCGATAACCGACAGTTCATCCAGCTGCAGCCTTCGATTCAGATTGGATTATGAAAAAAGCGCCATCGACAAATCAATTTGATGCACCAGCGTGTGCAATTATAAGTCGTGACCCTTTTCCAGTAGGCTTTTTTATCCTTCCGTACTTCCTCTTATGTGGGAACTATGTACAAATGACTCATCTATATAAATAACTTGGTATCCACTTTCACGGAAATTCCTGATTTGCCTGATATATCATAACCTTGAATTTTGTATGTCCGTCCTTTCACAGAGGATTCTCCTTTTCAAGTTCATCATAGATTTTTTGCTTAAGGTTCCTCAATATTACGATGTTTTTTCTAACTTTTGCTTGGCGTGTTAAAAGCTCTCCTAGCTTGAAGCAGTCCATTATATAATTCTTTTTATTTATTTTTGCTTGTGCTCCTTGCAAGGTTTTTAGAAACTAAGTTAAATTTATGTACCTATGTACATGTTTGCGTTTTTATATATGCAAAAATTGTTAGAAAATATTATTTTTACCTAACCCACATACATACAGACTTAAAAAAAGGAATATTTCAGCTTAATTACTTCCTGCAATAATTGGGTAAAACATACAAAAAAGGGTTAATTTTTTAATCCATACATTTATCGCAGGATGTACCAAATAAGGGGCGGGAGAAACCCACACTTAGCAATTGAGTACTGTAAGTAAAAAACGGTGTGATAAAATATCAATGAAATTGGGGAAAGTTCAGCCGAATTGTAAACATCATTTTCCATGCAGCAAAGGCGTGGCAAATATTTCCCTGCTCTCTCTCTGCGCAGTTTTCCAATTGCATAGTGATTTGAAACGATCTATAAACGCTTAGGTTAGTTTACGATAAGTTAGAGTAGTCTTTTTCTTCGTTTTGTTTTTTATGTCGTAGGTCTGCAATAAAAAAAACAATATCGTGTTTTTTGCACTCTGTTTTAAATAAAAGATAGTATCTAATGTGTGTTGACCTCCTAAAGGCTTTCTGCTCTATCTTATTTTTGACCATAAGTATTTAATTCATTTTTGCTTTAGTGTAAAACAAAAATATGTTAAGTGAATAAATAAATGAGAATAAACAAAAAAGCAACCATGTGCTGTTTGACGCTTACACTCGCTAAAAATTCGGGACGTGTGAACGTTTTGAAGGATTAATGTTAATGTCGACTTTGGCTCACAATACTAGAAAATTGCACCAGGCAAAAATAAGTACGTTCTAAATTAATCGCCTCATTAGACTGCAAAAAGCAAAGGCATTGACTGCCAAATGAACTACGCCAACAACGGCAGCAATACATACTGCTTTGGGCGTCTCTTTGAGGTAGACATTTCTAACCTAAGAAATTTAATCTGGTATACCGATGGCTCAAAAGTGGAGTAGGTTCCGGTGTGTATGGACCCAACACTAAAATATCCATTCCCATGGGGAAAACTCAAGTGTTTTTTTCAGGCTGAACTATAAGCCATCAAATCATGTGCCACAGTAAACCTTGCAAAAGACCATAAAGGTACCAGAACTCTTATATATTCAGACAGCCAAGCAGCGCTCAAGGCACTGTAATCCAATCTAATGGAATCAATCCTTACAATCCTTAGCCCAACATATCAAGTTAGGTTAGGATGGGTTTCATGACATCATGGAATCGCAGGCAATAAAATAGCGGACGAACTATCCAGGGCTGGTTCTTAAACCGCGTTCACTGGTGCAGAACTACGGCCACAGGTCTTACCAATAAGTGGGAAAATAAGCTACGAATTGCCCACTGGATAAATCTTCCTGGACTCAGACAATCTAAACTACTAATAAATCCTTTCTCTTACAGAGAAATCCTTAAACTCAGCAAGGAGAATATTGAAAAGCTCGTGAGCTTCCTCTCAGGCCACTGCCGCTTGATCTCACATCTAACCAAAGAACCACCGAATGCCGACTCTGTTTGGAAGACGACGAAACGGCTGTACACATTCTTTGTGAATGTCCAACTCTAATTTGGTTATGAAGGCATATCTTCCTCCAAGAGATATGCTCCCCATTAGACATAAGACAGTCCAATGCTAAAGTGCTTGTGACTTTCATCAGAAGGATGGAATATCTGCTAGTCTAAACAAACTCCCCAAGATACAAAAGGTCTACTCTTTCAGAAGAGTCACATAAGACGAGGAAAAAAGCTAAAGCAGCAAGTGAAGAGTGTAGAGCTGAGCGAGGAGAAGAAAAAAACATTTTTTTAAGGAAAGGAAAAGACTATACGTAGTCTCACAGTCCAAGGATATCGAAGAGTACGCGAACAGAAACTGTTTACTAGAAATCAGGTCCCATCTGTAAGAAAGTCGATCCTATCGATCCTGCTTCACGTCGCTTACAAGCTTTCAAGCATAGCAAAGAACTACATAAGCTATGACAGAATTGTGATCCCAGTAAAACTGATCCGAAAATTCCAAAAACATGCGCTGTACTGCTTAATTATGACAAAGAACCTGCGATATTTTTCCAGATTTGACGTACACCACAAAGGAAATGCGCCGACTTCAACCTGATTCTTGAATTGTCAGAATTAAAGGCAAAAACTATCATAAATCGTCGAAAATGACAGCTAAACAAGCACCATGTTGGACAAAGCATCACCTTCCGACACCTACATCACTGAGTTGGTGAAGGATTAAATCTATCTCGAGAGATCTCGAGACTCACCCAACGCACCCAACTTCGGTTTGTCCAAGGATCAAGCGTACGCGTTTAACTAACTGGAAGCAGATTGCGCGAAACTGCACAGAATGAACAGCATTTCAAGCCTATGCAAGACCTCCAAGGATCGAGTGCCTAATAAGTTAGTATGTATTCATTTCCAACAAACACGTACGCAAGCAACACGTTTTTTTATTCAAAAAGAAATTTTCAAAAATACAATTCTTCCTCCCATTACTGGAACCCACATCTAGTTTGTGCAACCATCCTCTGACAGCGCCATCTTTTATCAAATTTGGCTCTTCTATTAAAGACACCAATTCTCTTTAAAAAAAAAAACTCACCACTTCGAATAATATCCCAAAGGGAAATTTAACTGGCAAATCTTGATTTCTTTGGTAAAAAAAAAAATAAAACCCACCCCTTTCAACATGAATGAAAGAAGGACAAAACAGTCCACAGACACATATGGTTTCCATTGAAATTGTATAATTATCCCGACTTCAGACCAAAGGACATTTTATAGGCATTTGATGCACTTGTAGCATCGGAGTAAATTACTGCAATTTACAACCGCTCATCAGCCTCCACCGCCACCCGCCAATTGAAGTGCACAGTGGCTGAGTGTGCGTGTACCGCAAATGACAGGAACGCATTTATAAAGCCATTTATTTGGCGTATCGCGACAAGCGACGCAATCATTTCAGTTGAACTCTTGAGTGGGACAGAAGTAAAAGTAAAATGCGATTGCAACTCGCAACATGTGCATTGAGGACTTAATCCTTTTCTTCTTCTCAATTTTTAATTTGATATCTCGTCATTGGGGTTTTTCTTTTCATTCTGTATAACTGAAGGACGACCATAAGGATGGAGTATTGCAATATAAATATTAAATAATTATTTTTTTTTGTCGCATGTCGCTTTTGTTTTGGGCAACTTTGAAGTTGAAATTTATTTTTTCAATTAAAACGCAAAGCAGGCAGTTTTTGTCTCCTCAAAGTGGACGTTAATAATTGGATAATATCCTGAAATGGAAGATACTTAGACTTGCAGCAAAAAAAAAAATATGCAGACAAAAGGAATGGTGTTTTCTTCTTTTTTTTTTGCTGGTTCAGTTGAAATTTACTCCTTTTAATGAGAACCGCCTTAAAATCTAATTGACAAGCCAAGTAGAACATTTTGCATTATGGCTGCAATGAAGCTGTTCGAAAAAAGCCGAAGGAAATAGAACTTGGGAACGTTCACAATTAGCACATGTCTTGTCAAGCTGGAAATTTGAAATCGGACAGGACATGGTGCACCAAAATGTTTGCTTTAATTTTTGCAAATGGCAGTAACTGTCAGTTTGTGAAGTAAATAGTTGAAGAATAGACGTCGAAGGACTTTGGGTCTTTGTGTATCGTCGCAAGACAAATCGAGAAACATAGTTCTGTATTAATTCGAAATAAAAATTCAAATACTCTTAAATCTCACAAAAGATAAATAAATAAAGAAATAAAGAAATATATTAGAAAACCAATAATTTTACCCTGTTTTCGAACACTTGTTTCTTTAAGTCGAACAAATGGCTAACTCTTTTCGAACTCTCTAAACATACCAAAATGTTTGTCTTGAATAATAATTTCAGGTTTATGGGTACCAAAAAAATAAAAATTAAATTAAGGTAAAAGTCCTTGCATTTGTTTATTTATTTCATTTCAGAGGTACGAACTTTTAGAACATCTACTACCGTGCCCCCGCCAAGACGAGCTAAACGAAGGGCAAGAGCACTATCTACCTTTTCTCGAAGCGTTTCGTCGTTTTTTTTAACCCTTATTTATATACTTGGGCTTGGATTATGCTAGATAAACTAAATTTCCGGGATATGTTATCTATAGCGGACTTATAAGCTCTTGAAAATTAGATTTTATTGATATCTAAAAAAAAAACCCTGATTTCGTCACTGACTCACTGATGATCATCAAAATTCTTAGGGTATTTCCTAATGTCCTAGGAAGCTGTAATTTTGTATATAAGCTAGTATAAGCACACAAACAACAAAAATTGGGTTGGGTGCGAGTAGACCTGCCCATACCATGAACTTTCCATCTCATGATAAACAAAAAAACATTAAGGTGCTATTTAATTTGCTCCCAACATCAACTTTAAGATACTCACTTTTTTAGCTCCCCGTAAGTTTATATTTGTTTTCGCATCTTTGAATCATATAAAATACGATTTGCATCTAGAGTATAGATTAAAGGGTATACTTATTATGTACATGCTAACACAGTAAGAAATACTTATAAATCTGTGAAAGATTAGCGATATCAGACTAATCAGGGAAAGACTTACAGGATTCACAATTCTGAAACAATTTTCAAAGAACTTCCGTGGAAATTTTCATCACGAAATAGAGAAAGCGGCACATCAATGTTTGAAATGGCCTCAATTAAATACTGTTTTAGTCTTTTTGGTAGTCTCCATAGTAAGTACTTTACTTAGTTTAGTCAATTAGCTAATTAAACATAATATTGATGAACCAAAAAAAAAAATTATATGAATTTGTCCGGAAACTTATGAACGGCAGTGTATATATTAATGCATATTTTTTATCTGATAAGGTAGCTGTAAACTATAAATTTAATTAATTTTGAAATTTTTTATTGGAAAACTAAATCGGTTTTAATTGAAGAAGTGAAAATGTCCCTTTTTTGACAGTTTTTTCGTCATAAAATTCAAACCACACTGTGAAATTTAACCAAAAGCTTTTCAGGTGATCTTTATGCACACACGCTTCGAATGAAACCAATTTGGCTTCGGTAGCTTGATTTGTTCTCGAGTTAGCCGTACGAAAGAATCCGCACAAACGTACGTACGTACACACACACACTCAGACATCTTTCTAAAAATAATGGAAAATTGATGCCTCCACATATATATATATACAATAGGTACGTAAACGTACTCGTTGTTATTATAAATTATTATTATTAATAAAAAAAAATTATTGAGACATACTTCATAGCATATTAATATAAATACTAGTGGGCAAACCTCTCCTGCCTCTTACGTCCACGCACTAGCTTAACATAAAAAATAATTGTCCTTGACAGGAGGCGCGTCTTCTTATTTATTTAGATGGAATTGGCCAAAAGCCAAGGACTAAGCTTAAATATGCTCTCATTGATATTGGATCATCTACGTTCTCTTGTGGGTAGGCTTATGTAGTATTCTCTTGAGTGACTAATTTGCAAGGTTTTCACCTTGTAAATATTGACTAGTAGTTTTAAAGCACAACAAGTATAGCCCTTAATATGTGACTTGGCCGTTCGTTTCTACAATAACTATTATGTAACAGAAAAGTAATGAAGTGAATTAACCTTTTACCTTACCCCTATGTGAATGTAGCGAAATGGCCAAGCGATTTTTTGAGAAAGGTGTAGAATTAGTGAAGCTAGGCCTTGTAGATTTCGAAGCTTGGCTCTACATGAGATCTGATAACTTTTTGACAGTGCGAGTCATATGGTTTCATCCTTATCCAAAATCCTTCCTTTTTCAGAAGGCCGTTTTTTTTTTAACAACACGATTTTTTGAGATGTTAAGGAGTTATCGTTAAATTCAATTGGTTGAGAAGCTTGAGTAGACTGAAGTTTTCTTATAGTTTCTGTGACTGTTTTCAATTACTTTTCGAGCTTATATTCAATTCTTCAATAGTAACTGCTGCTTCATTTTGAACGTTTAAGTTTTTCTAAAAACATTTCTTGTACAGTCAATGTAATTGGGATCAAATGGGAATATTCTAATTTTTTTAAATGCATTCCGTGTTATCATATGAACGATTAGTTTTGTCCAGAACTAAGACTAGCAATTGGCTGAATTTTTTTTAGTAAAGTACTCAAATTTCTGACAGTTTTTCGCTCATCACTTTTTAGGTTTTTAAAAGCTGGAACATCAGCAGGCTGCAGAATTTATATTGTTATAGGCGGCACCGAATAAAGTATTATTTGGTTATGGGGACAAAATTCACTCATGCGCATGGACATATGAGTCTAATGCACATTTTCTAAGAGTAGTTCTGGGCTTTTAATTTTGAGCTGAGAGGGTTTTTTTTAAAAGTCCTATTATTTGAACTTATTAAATGAAAAATATGACAAAGTTGTGCGATTGAGTATAGGAACCCATAAAACTTTGGGTTTACTTATTCTTTTGCATTTGGTTTCTTTTTACGAACTTCAATCATTAAAATTCATTTGAAAGTTCAAACGTGATTAATTTTGGTTTTTAACAAACTTTTCCCAGAAGTTTACTGAATCCTTTTTTTTTTTAAATCAGACAGACCGATCGCAATCATTGAAACTCAAAAAAAGAACATTGTTGACTTAATAATAACGACTTTTGGCAAGAAGTGTTCGAGCATTAGGGATGTTCGGAAACAGGCGACTCTAGCCTATAACGATTTAAAAAATTTCTTTTTCAAAAACAAAAGCCATCATCAGCTATAGGCAACGAAACATGTTTGTTGTTTTTTATGTTTTATGTTTCGTTTCATTTAATTATCGACAACAGCACTGGTTCGAACAGTTTTGTTACAATCACTCGTAGTGTTCGTTCTGATGACAATATTGCCGCTGTAGCTTAAGGTGTCGTAGATGAGGCGTTAACTTCGACCAGACGATGACGTGCAACGCCATTGGAGCGCATTTTAATGAATGAGTTGAAGCTGTGTCCGAAACCGTAACCGAACCCTGGGCCTCGGTCTTATTTTTGGCCGAAACCGAAACTTATTTAGACATGTTGGAAATGGTATTGTATAAATTTAGTGTATTTTTACACATACAGAAATTTATCTGGCCTAATCGATCAAAACAAAGCTTCTTGGGGCCGATTGGAGTCGGCTCTTTTAGTCGGCCCTGGTTTTAAAAAGAGCAATCGCATCACCAATTTTTTCATAGCACCGTTAGCAGTGGGATGATGGGTCAAAACTGGAACATTACTCTTTCCGAGTAATCTTAGTGTAGAACCCCCCTTCCTTGGTTTACCTGGATCGAAAAGTGGCTGCTGGAGAGTAGCATATCTGCAAAGGAAATATTAACCGTAACCGTTATCGAACGCCTGGTATACCTTAAAGCGGATTTTTCCACGGTTCACCTTCAAGGGGTGCCAGGACATAAGGACATCCATGGAAACTACAACAGAGAACCAGAAAGCTGCTTAGCTTAGAGTCGCAACTTGTAAGGCGTTCTCATATATGAAAGGAAAGGCTTATGTAGAAATCTATGTTGCCATTTCTTCTCAGCTTTGTCCCAACTTGTTAAAACAAACCTAAAAAAACTCGCCCGGTTCATTAGAAAAACAAACTAGTTCTCTCCACCTTAACCCTTTTCACCGCCCAGAAGGAAATCCACTCAAAACCCTCTTCCTCACCAACATAGGTAGATACGTTAATCATCATAACCATAGTGGTATCATAATGGGCCAAGACGCTCATGCCTCATTATACCGTTTTACGCTCGACTTTTTTCTTTGCAGTTCTATTTTTAAGTCATTTCTATATGAGAACAAGCTGCAGACTCTGCAAGCTCTCAACAAATCAGTTGAAAGTGCGGTGAAAAGAGCTTAAATGCCCAATTATTCAATATATAAAAAAAAATTTTAAATTAGATAGCTTTATATAAAGAATTTAGGAAATAAGCATCGGGTAAGTGTCCGTAAGCATCCGTCCACCGCGTAAGACAAAACGTTTCTCCTGGCATCCGATTAAACATCTACTCCGCGAACTACTACTTGCTGGAAATTTGACGAAAATATAGATTAAGAAACCGCTGCTTCTCCGATTTAGGCTGAAAACTCCTTGCTGGAATGTAAGGCTAGCATGTTTCAGGCAGTGATGACAAAAATGCTTGGTAAGAAGGACAATATTCTCAGCTTCGAAAACGACACTACAAAGTTTTCGTGTTTATTCCTACAGCATCCAGTTTGATGAACCTCCTGTCAAAATTGCATTCTTTTTGCGAAACCGATCTACTTCTTTTCTTCGTCGTTCGTAGACTCCGCGAGCAGCTCTCGCACTTTTTCGAGAACCCCTTTGTAAGCGTCCTGTTCGGCTGCATGGTCTTACCTGAGCTCTTCGTAAAAGCATTGATATCGTTTCGTTGCCCAAATGAAACCTGACACATCAGAGGGTGCATATCTGATATGGTCTTCTGAAATCAACGCTGTTTGCATGGAATTTCTTGCGAGGCATTTGGATTCTCATTCGGCAAACTTATTGCGGTCTCTTTCCATTGCAGCTCAGCAACATTTCTCCACGACAGTTTTTGGATTTCTCAGAGTCATGTAAATCTCATTCGAACCCTGACTGCAACAATTTTGAGTTATGTTGCCTTACCGGATATCCAGTATAATGGCATCGATTGCAATGTGATAAATTTGGTTGTTGGTCTGATGGTCTGGAGACTGCCAGGATCCCACATAAATCCTGATTGAGTTGTTGCTCGTTGGCCTTGTCGAAATGCTCAAAGAAGCCTTTTATGACAGCGATCTGAAGCATCCGCGACTTTTTCAGCAACGTTTCAGTACGGAGGATTATGATTGTGACCCACTGTACACGGCAAAATGATTTAAAATTTTTTTTTACGCCCAAAAAACTGATTAGATTTTGCTACGACAAGCGGAATCGAAGTTGCAAAAAATACTGAATTTAATAAAAAAGATCCTCAAGATAGAACTTATTCTAGGCTCCTCAAAACATTAGAAAGGTCACAATTTGGAACTTAAGACCCACCACAAGAACCTCGGACAATTTTTTCGTTTTGGTAAAAGTCCAACTCTTTTATTCAACACTTCATCACAACATATGGCGCGCAGGATTTGCAGAAGCCTTACAAAGGATATGACTCCTCAAAATAACTCATCTGTTTGCAAGGACAAAATTCTGAAATATTACTTCTAACAAACGTGACTGTAAAACTTTGTCCATTTTTTTGCCACGTGTTTCGATTTTATTTTATACGAAAAAAAAATCACATATAATTTTTTTTTTAACCTAAACAAGGATTTATTTGAAAACGGAAAAGTTTTGTCCAGCAGCTTGAATGGTAGAAAAAAAACAACTCCACAAAGATACCCCAAAGCTGTGGAAAAAAATATCCTGAAAGGAAGGAAAGTCAGAGGAAACATGGCGTTTTTTTTTATGTTGGCTGTTTCTATCGAATGTTGTTGGTATTGCTGTTGCAGAGGAAGGGAGGAGGGAGAAGGCGAACTCATGTGTGAGATTTAATTTTAATTAAAAAAATATGTTTTCATCCATTTGCCATTTTGGCTTCTGAATGCTGTGGCGTATGTTTTTTTTTTGCTTTTGTCGTATGTCCTTGCTGCACCCTTTTCGCAGGGCATACAATTAAAATATTCAACTTTAGACAGTTGGCATAAAAGTTGGATAAGGACTCATCATCCTCATTGAATAAACAACTTAATTTTTCTGTTGAATATTTTTCCAATTTGGCTAAAGAAATGCAAAACGCTAGGCGGAAGTTGCGCGACCGTCCCGTCCGTCGTCGTCGTTTTCTTTTATAAACGATGCAAAGGATACGGTCGAGGAAGAAATGAGGAAATAACTTAATTTTAATACTCTGTCAAGCTGGAAGGATTTCTTTTTATTTCAATGTGGAATCAAGAAAAGATTATGAAATGGATTGTGAATGCTATTTGTGAGCAACATGGCGCATAATTGCTGCAACAAATTATAATTAAAAATTAAAAAAAAAAAAAAAGAGACGAACGTCAAAGGACATTTTTATAGCGATAAAATGGGTCGATGTTGGTTTTCTTTAGAAAACGGAAAACCAGCCTTCTAAGTGTAATACTATTGAATACTTTTGAAAGAGTTTTAAGTGCAGAGTTTTTGACCTTCGTAGCTGAAGCTAAAGTTGAATGGGCAATATGTTCAGGAATAGAATTTGAAGGCTCTTATATTCTTACGAATATTTACATCTACTCGTATAAAACGAATTGTACAAGCTCTTCATCATAATCACACTCAGAAGAAGTGGAACCGCGGAAACATTTTTGTTTTATATTTAACATTGTCTTACATGACAGCAAAGTGTCCTCTGTTGCCAATTTGGTGGGATGTGCTCTATCGTTGTCACAATCGTGTATTTGGTGGGAACTGCATTTAGTTGGTAGAGCCGTAGGTCCTCAACCAACGTATTTATTTTGGGTCAAAACGTATCCACTGTGCCGTTAATGAAATTAGAAAATGCAGAATACAAACGCTTCTTTTTTAACCACACAAATTTTCTGCCAATCTATGATGTTTGATTTTTGTATCAATGGTGAGCGTTCATCCAACAAGAAGTGTGATTTTAAATCAATGCAACAAACACCATTTTTATTAAAAGTTTTATAAAAATCTGGGGTCAGTAAAATATACAATTCCTGCCACCTCATCTCTGTTTACAATTTAAGTCATTCCTTTGATGTAATTTCTGTTCGAATATAGATCGGTGGTGGCACAATGACTTCATCTTTTACAGAGCCTCGAAAACCACTTACTCACATAATTACTCATTTATCAGAATTTGATCGATCCTTGGAATTCTGAACCTGACAACCCTCGCAGTTGGTTGAGCCAAGCTTCTTGACATCCGCGATTGTTTGGTCTTCCTATTTTTCGTGGTTCTCTTGATTGAGATTCAAAGGCACTTCTCGGTGAACTCAACGAGTTTTTGATTTTCGAGCATTGAACAACTGAAAAACATCTCGATTGTATCTTCTTTTCCATTCACCCTCTTTCTGTATACCCGATGAAGAATTTTTCTTTCCAAGGCCCCTAAAAGTTGTTATGCTGTCTACTTAACCGTCCAACGTTCGCCTTCATACAGAAAAACTGGCAACATGAGTATAGTATATAATAGGACACGAGTTTTGATTCTAGTTATTTAGAAAATAAGAGCTAAGTAAGTAAAGGACACGCACACAAAGGGCTCCGTACAATGTATAGTACTTCATATTTTTTCTTATTTTAATCCTTTCATGACCTACTTCTGGGCATAAAATTGAGCCATACAGCCTCTTTTGACTGTATTGATTAAGAAGCTCGATTTTTTTAAGCTTTAAGAAACTGCAGTCATTTGGTATTACTTTTAATTTAATACGTCCACGCGTTCCCGAGAAAAAGTACTCCAGAGAGACGAAGTGATCCAGTAAAAATTGTTTTTTTTTCGGTACGGAACCTTAAAAACCGAAATACCATCGATTACCTGAGACGAATTTTCGGCAGATTTTTATCAGAGCATCGCTGTCAGTTGTGATGTTTAGCTTGACGGAACGATTTCTGGATGTCGGGATATATTTCATTTTATATTCATCAATTTGAAGACCAACTCATCTGGCCTCTTCTTAAATCGCGGTGAAAACTTCAATGACGACATTTCGTGTGCGAACGATTTTCTTTGTATCTCCGGTCCAAGAAGGAAATAATAACACTACTAAAATGAGCGAAGAGGAGGTTCCTTGAACGGTTTGGGCTTCTAGTTCTAGCAATGAGTTCAATTGACCACCAACGAGGACAAAGAGTGTCTTTTCAAATGCTAAATCTTGGTTCGATTAATGCAAGTGATCACTGAGGAGTGGCAAAATAAAGTGGGTTTTGAAAGTGCTTAGTCCTTAGGCTTGTGTTGTTTGAATGATTTTAGGATCAATGGTCCGCTGTCTTAAAAATTGTTGAAGGACAGGCTCTCGTGATCTGCTTGAAGCTTGGTCATGGTATCGAATATTTAAAATGTATCCCGCAAAATTATTATTAACAACATTTTAGTTTGTGTCATCACAGTCCCATTTGTCAAAGCAACGATCTTCCTTGCAACATTTTTTCATTTGTTGGTAAGATATATTGGGTCGCGAATTGAACGAATTCTGCACCAAGTTTTATTGGTTTAATGTACGAAATTTTAATTTTTCTTTTTGCAAAAAGTGCAAAACAAGTTGTTTTGTTGAAAAACAAGTTGTTTTTTTTTGCGCCCAACTTGGAATTCTATTCAGGCCTGCATTTATGTCTCCATTGGCACTCCCAATTAGAACGGACATGTCAGGTAGAGATAGACATCGCCTGCATACACACTTATGTATAGTACAATGTTTGTAGAATTTCATTACATTTAGCCAAAAAAGTAAGGGGCCAAGAATCGAGTCTTGCGGCACTTCGAAAACACATACAAAAATTATGAAGTTTCGTTTCCAGCTATCGCACATTAGAAGAAGCTTAGAAGCGCCTTCGGAAAGTGACAGAAAAAAATTCTCATTGTAGTTGATAGGGGATTCAATTGCCTCTCAGGATGTCTTTGCAAACACACCGAACTTCGTGTCAACCCTAAGATTTCGAGTCTCTCTTAATCCAGATAGTAAGTAGAATTTAACTGAATTGGAAGCCAGTTGTAAAAAGATTCGTCTACGTTTCTTCCTCGTTTGCATTCGTACCACATTCATGCTCATTTTCTTGAGCTTTTAGACCTCGTTCGTTTAGACTTGTATTTTTCAATTTTTGTACGACATTTAAGCGCTTAAGAAAATTGAAAAAAAAATTCTGGTGTGGATTTTAATATGTTCAAAAAATTATATTTAATTTTGAAAATGACGCTCATTCGGAGACTTTAGAACTGACACCTTTGTTGCAGGTTATGTTTCTAGACGAGCAACAAGAAGTTACTTAAGCCAGGCTTTATTTGCCTATTTAGTGTTCTTTCAATTAATTATTCTATACTAATAATTATCCAAACTGTGGAGAAGTGAAATCAGTATCAATTGTTTACAATGAGAAACAAATCACTCTCGTGGCAGTATGCCTCATTTGTGAAATGTCCTCGAAGGGTGTTTTAAATTTGCTTTCACATCAACGAAAGTAATCATTTAAATGTGTTTTCATGAAGCCTATTTCTTGTTTCTTAACCTCTAACCAACTAATTACCGGAAAAATGGAAAAACAGCATCATTTGGGGATAAAAAATCGAGCTCAAAAGATTTTTTGTTTTAACGCAACCAGAAAGAAAGCGTCAACCATTGTGTAGCTGGCTCTTGCGGTTTGGCATGCAAGTTAATGGCTATAGAAACAAAAGGAAATCAACAAAAGCTTACGAGATGTACTTTTAATATGTCCTTAATTGGGGAACAGGCCCAAACGCGCACGGCTGCTAATGTTACAGGATAGGTACATTGTCCTAGAATTGGAATTGTTCAAACAATATGTATTTCGTTTGCCTTTTCAGGTTCGGTTTGGTGGCAAATTTTCACAGCTGGCTTATGGCATTTTTATGGGATAAATAGGCATTGAGGTGAAAGAGACATATTAGCTTATTGTTAGAGGGTCCTTGGGGAGTTACACGCTTTTCTATGGTTCTCTGCAATGTCAAATGGTACGGCTGGCATCTCATTTATCTGAGTGCTTTAAAATGAAGTAAGCATTTTAGATGGAATTTTGACAGACCTTCGATTTGGCTATATTAATTGCCAAGTCATTACGTAGAAGAACTCAGTTCCATTTGGGAATTTGCTTGAGATTGCATATGAAGAAAAAAACGGGCAAACGGCGTGAATATTGAAAGGTTTGAGTGGCTTTTTCCAAGACAATGAATTGCAAAAAATATTGAAAGAAGTTGCGACTCATTTCAGGACGGTTTTGTCGTAAATGCTGTTGAATGATGAATATATCTGCATGCTTATTCACCTGCAAATCAATTCGCTAATCCCTACGAGTTTAAGATTGTTGGGTTGAACAGGGTTATCACACATAAGTCACTCTGCACCGGGGGGCACCTGTAGCGATCCTTGTGGGAGCTTTAAACTTTAAAGTCTTATTCCTCGTTCGTAGAAATCTGTAAAAGGCATTCCTAAAACTTGGATCAATGACATTTTGAAACATTTTCTATCACAGTATTAACAGCGATCAAAATAACTCTGTAACTCAGGTTAAGATACGAACCGTGGTTTTAATAACTAGCACACTAGACCCCATTGAAAAGCAGGAACGGATCTCATTAAAACGAAACTTGCTCCTTTTCAGCGAGACCATAATTTGCAAAGATTTGAAACGGCTACGCTAAAGTACCCCGAAGTCATAGTAAGATGACTAGCAACAATGCTTCAAAATTTTTCCATGAAATGCAGGTCTTTCGGCACCAACTTTGCAGCGACACGTCAAAGGCCCAAATCATTAACCAACATTTCTTGAGCGGACTCCGTGCAACTGATAAACGACTGTTTTCTTCAACCGAACATTGCCGAAGTATACGTGTACCCAGTGGCGGATTAACCAGCAGCCTGAGTAGGCTTGAGCCTAGGGCGGCAGATTTTTGGGGCGGCAAATTAAGGGATCGATTTTTTTGTTTTTTGCATCCTTATAGAAATCGAAAAGATTTTTGCATGACGGCTTTTTGATGTCTCACAGATAGAAGTCTGCAACAAATTTTGCTGTCGTATGAAAGGCTAAAATTCGAAGTCAGACACTGTGTGCTTTTTTCGTTCCTTGCCCTGCCCACTCTTTAAATTTACTGCCAATAGCGACTACTGAATCTTGCACAGAAGCTTGTCGATTCTTCATGTTGCTTCAAGAAATATACGTTTTTTTCAAGTTGGACACAGCGATGGAAGATTTTGATGACTGAAGTCGGAGAAGGCGAAACAGTCGAGAGAGTGAACCTCATACGTTGGTAAGCTAGAGAAGGATGCATGCAGAAGTTTGAGACATTCGCGGCCCGAAATTATGAAAGCTTTTGAAACATTCAGGAATGATTGCACCGAAAAGCCTGACGCACCAAACGAAGCAACAGATATTCTTTCAAAATTAAAAAAACTGAAAACGGCGTTATGGTTGTTGTGTGGAATATTTTTTTGGAAAGAATAAACAAAGTAAATGTTGAAATCCAGGCTTCTACCGTAGATTTAATTACTGTAGCCGATCTTTATGAATCTCTTCGCAAGTTCTACGTAGATCAACGAGAAAACTTTAAGTTTTGCGAAGAAATGACAATGGAATTAAGGGAGTCGAAGGAGTACACAAAAGACCTGTGAAAAATACAACCAAGAAGAAAACAAATTGCTGATGAAACACCTTTCAGGATTAATACATTTCTGGTCATCATTGACAGACTTTTATCCGAATTAAAAAAAACGAAGATAGCGTAGGACAATTTCAATGAAAAATTTTCATTTCTGACAAAACTGAGCGAATTGTCACCATCAACCCTTAAAAAAAAGGCTCTGTCCCTAGAAGAAGTATATCCAAATGATTTAGAGACTGAGTTAGGTCAAGAATGCATAGATTTTTGAACCACATAACTTCGCAAAGAATTTTGGTTAAACCTGATTCTTCATTATTAGAGAGTCTTTCTTCGTTGTTGCGAAAACTGCGAGTCTGTTGAACGTTGATCCGAACTTGAACATTTCCCTTCGTATGGCCACCAGCGACGAATTGTTCGGGTGAGAGAAGCTTCTCTTGTTTAAAAAGAGTGAAAAATTATCTGATATCGATCTTGAGCCAAGAAAAAAGAAATGATTTTGCCAACAAAAAATCACGCAAAAAAGTATTGTAACGAAGCAATAAACTTTTTTAACTGAACTGAGTTGGTTATTTTTAATTGTTTGTCTGTGAGTGCAGTAAAGATTTTTTGATCACCTTTACCAAATGTACACATTACACCGCCCATACATGACTGAGATTTGATAAGCTCAAAAAAATACCCAAAAATTATTGTACGTGTAATTTCAAGACAATTTTTGGATTGTAAAAATAATGTAGGAGATGACACTTGTAGAGGCAAGGGCGGCAAAAACTGTATAGCCTATATCATGAAAATTTGTTAATCCGCCACTGCGTGTTCCATTTCAGAAAAATGGACCGTAACGAAATGGACTATATACATAACTATTAGTCTTTGCAGCATGAATCCAGTGTCATTATTTAACTTATATTGTCAGCTCATTGTTATGACCCTGAATTTTAACAGCTCCTTTGTATTCAGAATAAGGCACGACTCACACGACTTATTTTGACAAATCGATTCAAATAAATATGAGCGAAATTTGGACAATATTTATAGTTAAACATAACCAGGATATGGAAAATAAAATTAAATTGTTTAATATGTCAATATGTAATATCATTGTTATCGTCGGAAAAACAAGGTAATATGCCCATGCCTGGCGCCAAAAAAGCGACGCTTGCTTAGTTAACGACTCCGGCTCTGTGAGGACTTCTACCAATGGACATAACGAGTGAATATACCAACCAATCAGTTACTAAACTGAGGGCTATGAACATCATTCGACATCGAACACTCTGTATGTCTCGACACAATCACACCCGATTTTCGAAATAAAAGAAGGTCTCTTGTGTGACCCCTTCTAGTCCTGGGAATAAAAATTCAACCAATCGGCACCTTCATTTTTCAAAAGAAATAAGACCCAATAATGTCTTCTACCAAAACGTTTTTCAAACAACAAGCTTGAGTTCAATTGCTTCATTGTAAGCGATTCGATGATCGAAATATTCGGAGCTCACGTCGATAAAGATTTCTTGACTTGAAAAGCTTGAAAAGATATGAGTTAGAGGTAGGGGCCGTGCCTTCGGGGTATATTCTCTAGCAAGAAGACACTAGGCTGGAATAGAATTAGACACTTTCATTTGAGATTTCGACCTACAACGTAAGATAGATACTATTAGGTAGTACCAACTTACCGAGCCATCAATCCTTGGGGGGTCTTAGTCTAGGGTAAAGCTGCTCTCTATCAGCTGCTATGTCAGCACACTACTTCCAGTTGACTTGACCAAGCTTCGACCACTATTAGCTGAAACATTGTTTTTCATTCGCTTGCTTTGGCGGACCCATTGTAGTCGACGGAATTTTGCATTACGATTCCTTAACGGAGTCCACGGATACTGTCCGGCATCGATCGGAGAGCATTCGAAATTGAAACAACATCAAAAATAAATTTGAGACCTGCAAACCAAAAAGCAAAAACCCTCTTAACAGAGCCTTTAAAACGATAGTTTCAAAAACTGACCGCACGACGGGGACAGTATAGAAGGGAATACGCGGCAGAAGAAGGAAAAAAAGGCGATCCCACGCAGACAGCATTGCCCGTTTTGCGCAGTTTCACCGCTCAAGGATATCAATGGTCCGGCAACAGGAATAACATTCAAACGAAGCGAAATAGGTAAGAGATACAAGATGAGTTTAAGCAGGAAGAGAATGTAACTATACGAGCTGGAACCTGCATCCAGTCAATCAAAAATCCATCCCATTTTTGAAGAGATTTGCGGAGCAACGCCTCCAGTTCTGAAGGTCCGTCAGCGGAGCTCTTCGCACATTAGGAAAATATTATGATTGAAGAAATATCTAGACTAAGAGGAACTTCGACTTGTGTGTGAATATATCCCGCTCGCTTTTAGGATCTTTCAGAAGAATTATTCGTCGATTTCCACGTGTCTGTTACGATAAGGAGGAAGGTTTTATGCGCAGAGTGCGAGTCGAACAAGCGTTAAATTGAGTTATCGAGGCCCTAGTAGTAAACATCAAAAATTCCAAGCATATACCCATTATGGTTCAGAAGGTTCAACCATGTGACTGACAGACGGGCAACCTCACAAACGGACGGACAGTTGGATGGACAGTGGAAGCTCAATAATAAGGTTCCATTCGCGCCCTTAAGACGGCGTAGGTGCCTTATACGGTAAGCATCTTCTCTTATATTTACTTAATACATTTTATCATGAAGCAAGCTCGCACAAGTCCTTGAAGGGATAAACCTTGGTTAAAAATTACGGCATATTTATTTAACCATCCATTAAATCAAACAATTTCAGGGCTGCAGAATGAAAAATAGATTTTCAATTCGACTCGACATCAGAAACTGTAGGGATAGCCGAAAAGGATTTCTCGCTCGATTTAACCGCTTCGGTGTCATAAATTGGCAATTGTTTCAAGTGCTGCCTTCGATAGTTCATATTCCTTTACTCCCTCATCCTGCATGGATTTTGTTTCCACGCATTTGACTAAGTCGCATTTCCAGGACCATAACTCTTCCCACAAAGAAGTGTGGGCTCGCAAGACTGCGAAGCAAAAGAAGGTGATTTATTTAAGACTCATTCGACATTCCACGAACCCTTTGTCAAAGTGAAATCATGCATTTTTTTTCTGTTTCATCTGCAACTGTCTATGAAGGACATAATTTGGGTTTCATTTTGTAATTATCTTCCTTAAAACACGCCTATGTTTGGATATTCGCCCGGATTTGAGTGGAGGTCTCGTCTTTGCGGGTACGTAATGGAGTAATCATTACGACTCTGAGTCACTTAGACGTTTGAGAGGGCGAGTCTTTTCAAGCTCAAATAGCTTTTTATTATTTAATTATTAATAATTGTACTTTGTGCTTGTTGCTTGCTTAGACATGAGCATAGGGAGGCTTGTGTTGATGGTTACATCTTAAATTAATAGAGCGAAATTATAAGTTTTGAGTGTGGACTTTAAAGACTGCAATTACATTTACAAAAGGCGAATTGACTGTTCTTCAAAGGTGCTTTGGAAAAATGTGGAACCGTGTGAGGAAATTTTAATTTTCAAGCGTCTAACTGCGTCATTTTAATGGAGAGACATCTTTTATATTTGATTATGGAAACTGGTTTAGACAAGCGGTGCATGTCCTTTTAGAAAAGGTTTATTTTTGGAAAGATTCGGAGAAGACCGACGAATTCCAAGTCGAGACTCAATATTTCTTCAAGGACATTAAATCGGTTGGAAAAAATTCTGCATCAGTGCCACTGGATTATACGCGGTGCAAAGGCGATTCGGAAGAAGTTCCTAAATTATTAAAATAATGTCGCAGATTTTGCTTGGAAGGACTTGGATTGACTACGTCATTCTCGTGCTGAAACAGCTGGATGAGGAGAGCCAACAAACAAAGAATCATTTTCGGCCTCGGAGACAAAATCGACTCCACAAATGACACAAGAAGAGTCTTCCAATCACAGGTCCCAGGTTCGACCCGACAAAGAAAGACCACAACTCAGTTTAAAGTGGAAGGTTAGGTTAGGTAAGCCTAATCGGTCCATTCTTATTCCCCATCACAAACCATGTTTTATTAGAATTTTGTTTCTTGTGAAACCATTTAGTACTCCTGATGAAATTCATGAGGTCCTTGAGTGGTACTTTTGCAAGTGCTTTTAGTTCCCTGTGCGTTCTGTGCCCCGTGAGCCGAAGTCGTCTCGACTGTAGGCTGGGTCAGCTTCATCCTAGCAGCTCCTACAAAAATAGTTGGAGATGATGCCCATTCTGACGGCCATTGGACCGATAGCGCAACGCTATTTCTCTTTGTGATTAGTTCTGGGTAAAGACTTCGATATATGCGACAATCGTCCCTCGAGTTCCATACTCTATTGCTACGTTCTCGAGTCACTATGATTATTTGTTTCTTTAGCTCACACAATCCAATTCCATCCTGATCCGTTCTTGGCAAGTTCATTTACCTTTTCGTTACCGTCTATGTTACTGTGGCAAGGAACCCAGTTGATGGTAGCCTTGTGGCGCTCGCCCAGATCATTTAGAACTGTAATGCAGCTGCCTAATGCTTTCTTTTTTATGAAATCCTTGATAATTACTTTGATTGCCGCTTGGCTGTCCATAAAGATGTTCACTTTTGTAGGAGCGAGGTTCTCTGTTAGTAGTGTCGAAGCAGCTCTTTTAATGGCGAAGATTTTAGCCAAAAAGACACTACATTCGTTTGGAAATCTGTACGGGTTATAACAGAATACTCCAAACCAGTCCCTTTTTCCATCTTTGATCCATCGGTGAAGCTTTGAGTACCAAGTACTTCGGTTGCGAAGCTTTCTGCTAGGGGCAGAGGTGGAGAGCTTTTTCGGTGAAGTTGTAAGAAGGTGGTACCGCGTAATCAATCCTCGAGGAATGCCCATAGGAAGCGTTCTTTCAATTATAAGAGTCTCTCAGTTGAATTGCACTCTTAGCTTCAGATCTCCTCAAATACTCGAAGATTTTGGGGAGGTCAAGCATAATTTCGTGACCTGACTGCGGCGTAGATCTTACTGCTCCTGTTATACATAGACAGGCTTGCCTTGGTGCTTTATTCGGCTTTTTTGCAGAAAAAGCAAACCCCAATTCCTGCCACAGGCTCTCTTTCATAAGTAGAGACCAAAGATTGCCATTTCAATGTTTCTTTTCCATGTAAGCTTCGAGTCCAATATGACACCCAGATATTCAGCTTCATGGGAAAGTTTCAATGCTATCCTATTCATTTTTGGATGAGCAAACTCCTCTAGTGTCCTTTTTTTGTGGAGAGAATAAGTTCTGTCTTGTCAGGATTGGTGCTAAGGCCTCTTGAATCTACCCACAATGTAAGTCCTTTAAGTGCTGCCTTTATAAGACTACTGATAGCACGTAGATACTTTCCTTTGACGAGAATGTCTACGTCATCGGCGTACGCGAACAACATCAGCATCTTGGACATCAACGAGAGCTATAACATTAAGGCAGTAATTAATTCTGTATAAAAACTTACCTACGAATGACGCCGTTGTGGAGATACGTCAACGATGAACGCTGGCAAATCCTTGCTAGCTCAGTTTGCAATCAGCGTGATTGAAGCCCGTCTTTCAATATTCCCCAATTGAATAGTGTTGATCTGTTCCTCTCAGTCCGCGTCAAGTATCTGGACATTTTTCTGGATAATGATTTCAACAATGGAAGTAATGCGACCTCAGCAACAACTATGATTCAAAATGATAGTCGGAGATATAAATATCTACTCATGCCTTACACGTGACACGCTCCTTAAACTTCTGATCAGGCATTAAGCGGAAAGAAGCGCGATCAGACTCGACTCAATAACATGGCCCATTAAAAAAAAAAAAAAAAAACAAGAGTGTTCGAGGTTCGAGGGTATCTTTTCAATGGTGTCTGTTAAGCTTGAAAAGAGACCATCACCTGTGTACAGAAACTATGCAATGAGTACAGACGAATGTGCCCATCGTTATTTAAATACCAGGCGTAGCTCTTGCATAAATTCTGTATAAGGACCAACATAAACAAGACTGTATAAATTATACACTAGCTGTCTCCTGCTACTACGACCGCGTGGGTTTCGTGTAGAAAAGTGTTTGAACTCAAATTTACTCACCGCACTGTCTAAAAAATGTTCTTATTTTTTTTAAATTAATTTTAAATTAAATTTTTAATTCTATTTAAACGTTTTGTGTATTAACCTTAACTTGAGTCATTGTGAACTTTTTTATAGAAGCTTTTCAGTTCTAAAACTTTTCTCTAGAAAGCAAGAAAATATCTCTTACTGTTACGACAGCGTTCGCAACGCTCTGGTCGTCCAGTTGAAGTTGATGACGACCAAATCAAAGCAAAAATCGATTCGGATCGTCACAGTACAACACGTGAGATTGCAGAGAAGCTTCATGTATCACATGTATGCATTGAAAAATATGGGTTCCTCATGAACTGAAAGAAATTCATTTAACACAACGCATTAACATCTGTGATTTGTTAAACAAACATAATAAAAATTATCCATTTTTAAAACGATTGATAACTGGGTTATTTACAACAATGTTAGTCGGCAAAGATCGTAAAGCAAGCCAGGTGAACCAGCTCAAACAACATCAAAAGCTGATATTCATCAAAAGAAAGTTATGTTATCAGTTTGTTGGGATTACAAAGGAATTGTCTACTCACCCAACTGAACGATCAATTCAGATGTCTTCATTGAACAACTAACAAAATTAAACAATGCAGTTGAAGAAAATTGGCCCGAATTGACAAATCGAAAAGGTGTTCCACTATGACAATGCAAGGCCACATACATCTTTGATCACTCGGCAAAAATTATTGAAGCTTGGTTGGGATGTTTTGCCACCTTGCACCATATCTAATTACTTTTTATTTCGATCTTTGCAAAACTCCTTGAATGGTTAAAATTTCAATAATAATGATGATGCCAAATCGCACCTGGTTCAGTTTTTTGCTGATAAAAACCAAAAAAATTATGAACGTGGAATTATGATGCTGCCTGAAAGATGGCAAAAGGCCATTGCTCAAAATGGGTACATTACAGAATAAAGTTATTTCGTTCCAAGAAAAAATTGTATTTTATTTTCTAAAAAAATCCGAAATTACCTAGTTGCCAACCTGATGATTGATCGGCACCAAAGAGCCTATTATTTAAATGAAATAATTTATAGTTCATTCTTAAGGTCAATTGTAAGTATTGGAGGAAGAATAATTGAAAACGGCTGGATCGTATCGAAGATTACCTCATACAGACAAACTAACAAACATAACCTCTTTATAGAAATAGTATAGAATTATAAGCTTGTGCTATGAAAATAGGTAACTAGTAATAGTGGAATAGTTTATGGGGATTGGTTTCTTAGAAACAATATCTTGTATCATGATTTGCAGTTTGATCTGGCAATGTAAGCGAGCGTTGGCTTACGAACATAAAAAGGAACCATTTGAAATTCACAATTCAACCTTCTCATATTAAGAATAACGACTCCTCATGACCTCATGTGCAATCACACAAAATTTCTTAGCTTGTTTTAACAAGTGCTTCCCATATTTTACCAAAAGCTTGTCTCACGCATAGTCTTAATTTCTTCCATGAATTTACAACCTTTTTAACATCTCATATAGAATTGCATTCTTTAGAAACTTTAATTTTCCACAAAAATCCGTCGTCGTAAAAATAAATTCTAGTTAAACGAGCCCCTGCACACTCGGATGTATTAAACGATTGCATGCGGTTCTGCACACATCCGGTTTCAGATGATAATTGGTTTGCAGCTATATTACAATCCACTGAGAACAATCAAATTAACAAAAAAAAAAGGGGAGATGAAAATTAATTAAAAAAAGTAAATGGCATTACAAATCGAATTCAGTGAATATATTTTTATTTTTTTTTCGTTGCTTACATATTTTTATTTAATTTTCTCGGATAATTGTGTGCCATGTTAATGAGCAGAAATTAATGTAATCCATTCTCTCATCTGAAATGTTATATTCAGAAAATAGGAAAAAAAAACTCAACCCTCTCTAGGCCCCACTGGAAACCAACAATTCGAATTGTCGCTATCCCTAGACCATAATTAGATGAAAAGCTTTTAACAAATTGAAAAATAATAGTTGCCTAGATCTACTTTATTAAAGCAATTACCATGGAAACCAACAAAACGAAAGAAAAAATTACCACGCAAAATTAGTGGCAACACATTCATTGACTTAATTATGATGCAATTTTAATTAGAGTCATTCGAGTGGTTGTGCATGGCTAATATGGCGGCATACTTGTGGAATGGCGCTGCATTTTGGGCTTAATCGATTTCGGCTTAACACTTAATATTTTGAAATTGGAATAGATTTTATTGACGTAATAAATCCAAGCCATCGATTTTGATACTTACGTATCTGTTTTGCGAGTAAATATATTTTTTTGTTTCGATTTAAAGAATTTAATTACCAACTAGTATCCTCTTTAATGATTTAACATGATTTCAATAGCTTGGAATTAAATTCTACACATTTCCTTAGCTTACAACGAAAGTGGAATGAACATGGAAGACGTATCAAAAGATGGCATATTATTTCGTTTTTAGGGTTCCGTACCCAGAAGGTGCCAACCGAACCTTCTTTCTCCGTCGTCTGTCCATCTGTTTGTCACATGGCTCTTTCTTCTGAGCAGCAAGAGGTAGACATTTGAAACTTTCGCAAATGTGACCTACTATGACCGCTTTCATAAAAAATCCTTAAAAAAAATATATAAAGTTAGAAATAAAGTGGGGTCCCATTCAAAAAGCGTGTTTTGTGTTTATGTTTATTGTAGCGAAAATATTTACATTATTGAAACTTTAATATATTGCACATTAGAGATTTTGTATAAATGACCTTATTACTAACAATTTTTCAATATTTTACCAAATATATCACAAAATTTATGAATGGATTTAGGTCGAAGGAAAAGCTACAGAAAAAAACCTTCGTAACAATTTGAAGCAAAAGCTTAAAAGAGAGAAGATAAGTGGCTTACATATAGACTTTAAAAAATAAAATAAATAAGAAAAATAAATAAATTAGGGAGCATAAATCAATCCTTCAATCCAAATAATATATACAAATAACATTTAAACAATTGTTTACAAAAATATTGTGTTAATATTCCAATGTACTCAACGTATAGAAAAACATAAATAATAAAATCATATATGAATGTGTAAATAAATAAATAAATAAAATATATAAATTAATTAATTAGTAAATAAATAAATAATAAATAAATAAATAATTAATTACATTTTAAGCAAATAATGGTTAGTAAATATGTGTATATATAAAATAAATAAGGAAATAAATATATATAAAGATAGACAAAGAAGCGTAAATATTTTGAGAAGGCAAATGAAATGGATTTACTTTATAGGAGCAAACTAGGCCAGGCTCAGATAGCTAATTTAGCGACCAGTACATTATCTGACGCACTGCATCTTGCCTTTTATCTGTCAATTAGCTTATTTATCCTCGGAGCAACTTTCTCTATCTTCGACAGAGAATGGAGTTCATGTGTCGAAAAGTGCCATGGAAGGTTCAGGATCATTTTAAGAACCGTGTTTTTTAGCATCGCAATATAATTTAACTCTTAGAAGAGTACTATGCAATTTTTTCTCTGCGTTGTTGCAAGGAAATGTGTTAAATACCATTGCTCTTACTCATACATTTAATATGTTTTCCGGGCCAATAAATGCGTTTCAGACAAATATTCCAGTAGTGGAGTTAAGCAATGGATGCTTGGAACAAGGTGATTGTACGTTGGGTGGTGCGAAACCCTTCGCATGCGTGTCCGACTCTCATTTTGTCGTTTTTTTAACGTTCACTTAAACGATGTTAATAATTTTTGTTTTATAAATTCATCATGACCTCAAATCCAACAAAAACACCAGCGTCCACTATGGATCTCATCGATCACACCTGTTTAGTTAGGCGTGCCACAGGGATCGATTTTTGGTCCTCTTTTATCCAGCATGTTTATTAATAATTGATTTACTTGAATACTAATGATGTCCAACAAAATCAACGCGATCAATCTGCCGCATTGAAAATGACGTTCCTAAATCTTACTTGCCAATGTTTCAGTCCTAAAACAGAAACCTTTAATGAAATGTCCACTGATGCCAACATAGAGCCACCTTCAACTGACATGCAGTGCCACGAAAGACGAAACTGACCATAATGAAGTGAAGCATTGAAAATGAAACTCAAGTTCAACCAGTCGGCTGGGGTCGTTACACAACCTGCTGAACTTTTCAAAGAAACTGGACAGACGCCTAATTTTTTTTAGCTCACTTTAAGAAAACGCTGAACCTTTAAACGTAACAGCTGAAGGGAAATCAGTCGCCTTACTGTTCTGGCTCTTGAAACCACTCGTCAGCACTCTGTGGATCAGTCTGAATCTGGATCAGTCCAATTTCGCAGAATGGAGATATAGAATCTTCCGACAACTTAGGTAACTAGACCATGTAAGGCTGATGAACATTAATGCACCGCTTCAGAGTGTTTTTGAAATTACATCCGAGAGACTTGCTTGCAAATTAAGTTGATCAAGCTTAATGGACATGGTGTTAAACATAAAAAAATCGACGAAAAAATCCCTCATTATTTTCTTGCAACTTGAACTTCTGGTGATTATAGAAAAGGAAGTTAGCCTTTAAAAAACCTTATTCATTCATTGGATTTACTAACCCGTTGAATCACATGGGGTACACTAAGGTTATAATAGTGCTGGCATGTGTATTGTAGATAACCTTTGCCTTCACTTATATTAGAGCAGTTTGTTATGATCTCGAAGTAGGCATCTCTGCATCCACATTCAAGCGCTTTTTTTTCTTCACGTGAGCTTTCTATTTTTTAATTTTTCCATTTATTTATTTTGTATCTTTTTAGTTACTGACTCGTCTTTATTATTACCCGCAAACGTGGCTGTAGAAATTCGTTCTGCGCGACGCAAATCTCTCGTATACAAAAAGTATAATCCGAGGCTAATTATTGTTCCGTATAGAAAACCATCGACAAACGTCTTTAAACGAGGATTTATCACAGGGTTTCTGATGTAGTGGCATAAGACATCTCTCACAAATACCTTCAACTGCAATTCAATAATCTTTTTTAACCTTAAACAAACATCGAAACGCAATATAGATAGATTATTTGGGTCCATCCGTATTTTGAAGTAATCACCAATTCGTGTTATTCTCGAAAGCAAATTAAGATCATCTGCATACAATCAAAAGTGGCAGGATTTCAAATAATTGATATAATTTTTTGTTTAACTTCGTGTTTATTTCGGGAAACGAGATAAACGTTTAAACACTATTTTAACATTATTGTATTGTATTGTATCATTACTGAACTTATTATTTAATTTGCAATAACATAAGTTAATGAAGTTAATTAAGAAGAAAAGGTGGAGGCAAAGAAACTCCTCTAAATTAATATTCTTATATCGAACACAATAAAGACAATAAAACAAACCGAAAAAATAACTTAACCTAACTTAGTGTCTATTGATCATATATAAACGGTTGGTTTTTAGTATTAACACTAAGCTTGTGTTGTTCCAGTTCCGAAAAAAACAAATAGATCCAGCTTTGACGGGTATAGGCCGATAGCGCTTCTCTGCTGTGTTGGGAAAGTGCTGGAGTCAATATTGCTGCGCCAAATCATGGCAATTTGCTCGGAGAAGGGAATTCTCCCAAACCATCAATATGGTTTCCGGGCGAAACATTCAACCATCCATCCACTGCTGAAGCTGCATCATGATGTCACCCAAAGTCTAAATAAGAAGGAAATCGTAGTGGCTTGCCTCATCTATAAAATGAAGACAATGGGATTTCCTCAGCATCTGGTAAAAATCCTGTTTAATTCACTAACAGAAAGATTCTTTTTCGTCCAGATACAGGATCAACTGTCAACATTACGAAGACTTCTCGGAGGAGTTCATCATGGAGGAAAGGTCTCTCCCATCCTTTTCAACATCCTAACAGCGGACCAGCCAGCCAACGACGCCCGAACAAAGACACTCCTCTACGCAGATGACTCCATTACATACGCTATGTCTTTAGCCCCGGAAATAGCAGCCGCTAGGGTAGAACAACACCTAGCGAAGCTATGGGACTATTACAAGAAATGGGGACTGAAGATCAACAGCAGCAAGACAGAGCTCATTTGCTTCCGACCACCGACCACAGCAACCAGAAGTAGGAAAGCTTTCGCGACGAGATGCCACGACACGAGAATAACGCTGTCAGATGGAAAGGAGATTGCTCTACAACTCAAAACGAGGTACCTATGGATAACCTTCAGCGAGCGATTCCAGTTCCGGCAACACGCTGAAAAGGCTATTCAGAAAGCCAATTTCGCACCCTCTCCTAAAAAGGAGGAGTGGTTTGCATAAAAGCACCAAACTACTGGTCTATAAGCAACTTAGTAGACCAGTAATTACTTACGCCTTCCCAATTTGGTTCACGGTACCGCCAACATCAATGAAGAAAATTGAGATCTTGGAAAAAAAAGATCATGCACTGGACTCTGGAGAAATCTCAACACGCTGAAATACGTCAGCAACACAACGCTGTACGAAAGCGCAGGGATCACACTTATCAAGGAATACATGCTGCAGCTGTCAAGGAAAATCATCGAAGGGTTAGGAAGCCACCCTAACGAAGAGATCAGGATCATCAGCAGACAAGAAATTGAGCCAGCCCACAGGTACCTCAGCACACGGACAATCATCGATGAACACCTTCAAGAGATCATCGACTGGACCTCGTTCTACACAAAAGCCAACAAAAACTACTACAGAGGTTAATACCCTGTATAATATTTTAATTATTTTTCGTTTTTAAAACAAGTCCCTCAGAGTCAAGTTTCATAATGTTTGGAAAATCGTATATAAAATCAGTTATAGATTAAGCATATCATGTATACAATTTTTGTAAAGAAAATTTAGTATTATATAAACTCACAACTGAAATACGTTGGGCCCTTATTGTTGAGCCAACAATATATAAACTGTAGTTATAAGTCTAGTTTTAAGCCAAAATTGTAAATATTAGACTAAAATAAAAATAAATCTTAATCGTATTAACACTAAGCGATATGTCATTGCAAACCTTCTTAAAGATCTTTGAGTTTTACAACTTTGCTTTGGACAGCAATTAAAAATTCGGTGTTAATCAGTCTCATTTTAACCAAACTAATAAACCCCTACTTTCAAACAAGCTAGAATCCCTCAAAAACACTGAAAACAGCTGTCTTACGTCCCATTTTCAAAGGTGGAGTGAAAAATCAACTAAGAAACTGTAAGCCTATATCAATTCGAGCAGTTATTGAAAAGTGTCTAGAAGAGGTCATTACAAGAAAAGTGCTCTCTTATACATGAGCGTCAGTATGGCTTCCAGAAAAATAAAAGCATGGGTAAACTTCTTGGTGAATTTGCCAATACCATAAAATAAAATGATTTTCCGAGCTGAAATCAAAGATATCTTCGGCAATTTCAAGGCAGTTTTGCACGGAGTCCCACAGGGATCGATATTTGGCCCAATAATTATTATATCTTATTCACTAACGAACTACTTCGAGTCTTCAAACTAAATAAAACGTTCGCATATGCTGATGATACAGTGATAGTTGTACGTCTTAAATGTCTGGATACTGCTAGGAGTATGAAAGAAGTCACGACAATCGTTTAATAATAAATGGTATCAAAACGAAAACGATGCACATCAGAGGAACACACCTAAAACTAACACAACAAAGGATATTCTTGCAAAACAACGTTTGCTCAACATCTCATAGTAAACAATTTATTGAGATTGTTGAAGAATTCAAATATCTGGGAGTAACCATAGATAGTCACTTTATCCAAGTGCGAGTAGGGCACAAACTCACAAAGGGTTCCGTACCACCGAACAATAAACTTCATATTTTTTTTAGGTTTGTAAAAGTTGACTCCACAGCTTTGGGAATCGCATTCATAAGTTTTTAATATAAATTTCAACTTGATTCCTCCATTGTCTACGTAGGCAAACAGGCGGACAATGACGTGATCCATTAAACGTTTACAAAAATATATCTTCGTAATAATGACTTAATTAGATCTCTATCGCTAAAATAACCTCGAATTCATATTGCTTTCATCTAACTTGTTTCGAAGCAAAATTCACTCAAAAATATTTTATTGCAGTTTAAATTAAAGGAAAAACATTTTTTTTTTTTAGGATTCGCCAACCTCCAAATTAACATTTCAAACAACAACTCATTTAGTTTTATTTTTTCGCTCGAATGACTATGTTTATGCCTATTATTTTGTAAAAAAAATAAAAGGTGTGACAAGCTAGTCAAAGAAACAAACTTCAAAAGCGGCGCCTCCCGCCCATCCAACTGGAATAAATTTGTTGCACACTTTTTTCTTTCGTTTGTCCATAAAACAACACCTTTCATCTACCTACTCGCATAATCGGTGCACTTGCATCTAAAAGTCATCCAAGAATTAGACCTTAATCATGAGGCAGTCTTTCAAAACCTTCTTGTTAATGAGAACATCGAACATCGTATATGCAAGTTGGATTTCCTTATTCGCTTTGCCAACCTTTCAATTATTATCGATACCTTCGACTTGAATGTACCTTATAAGACTTTAACCCACCCTTAGAGCTGGACTCATACCATGCGCGCCATGTCAGCAATGCGTTTAGTTTATTCATCCCTTTTTTTGTTTTTTATAAAAAAAAAAAAAAACCTAAAAAAAATCATGCAAATGTAGCTGAAGGGAGTAAATGTCCTTTTTCGTAGTCCTTTGAGTTTGTATTTTTTTTTTGTTTTTCTTCTTTGCTTTCGCATAGAGTACGTTACATTTTAGTGCAATGTTGATGATGGCTGCAATTGACGACGAAGGTGGCGCTAATGGTGTGTAAATATGCTGCGTTATGGCATTAACATGAAAACTCCTTTGAAATTTGCCGCTAAAAATCCTTTTCTTGTTTAATCCTTTTTTGTACGGGCATACGTATTGTATATTCGTTTGGTGATTGCACATAAAGTGATTTTTTGAGTTCCTCCTCATATTTACGATAAATAATAATTATTCACTTGGGACTAAAAGCTGTATCCTTTATTTTGTAAACCAATAAGGATTTTCAAAAAAACACACCAACAAAACCACTTTCATTTGCTCAACAATAGAATGTCCAGCCAGCGTGCGACCATTTTTATTGTTAGTGTTGTTTTGTGTCCTGTCAGGACTCCTTCCTACGTGAGATGAACTTTAATTAAAGGAGAAAAAAAATCCTTTTCCTCCATTTTTCGCGTTTCATTTGTTCTTTTCAATTGGAAAATTAAGGACAAACGGAAAAGAAATCACAATCGGAGGAAATGAAGTGATTATGAAGAATTAACAAGTGTAATGGCCGTAAATGGATTTCGGTACTTGTGGTTTTCTGTTTGTTATGAGAGTGCTGAGAAATATTATTGGAGGAACAAAAAAGGGATGCTTGTATGGCCATTACATAATTTCTTTATGTATATATTTCTTTATTATTCAAAGGTTTCT
Organism: Orthonevra nobilis; assembly: GCA_963555765.1. Classification (NCBI taxonomy): domain Eukaryota; kingdom Metazoa; phylum Arthropoda; class Insecta; order Diptera; family Syrphidae; genus Orthonevra; species Orthonevra nobilis. The sequence continues at coordinate 38,774,605 of OY743224.1, forward strand.
TTTGATGGAAAATGTGTTTTAAATATTCAAGCGGATCCGATGAAACTTGAAGGCGCATCCATAAAGACGATGGAAGAGGAGATAGTTGTAGCTTATGAAGAGAGCATTGCTTCCAAATTCATCTTTGCAGAAATGGAGCTCTGCTTTGCGATAAAGGAACAATGTAATGTAAAAGCTTAGAGTCTTGATTTCAGCACACATAAATGCAAGATTCGAATCGGCACAATTTTTCCCATCTTTGCCAAGGATATGTGGAATGGCAGCACTGAACACGAGCTCAACCCAATTGAGCTACTTAACGATGCACTTGACAAAGTGGTTCGAAAACAGTGTCCAACAACGAAAGGCAAACTTTGAGAGATCCTTCCAGTTGCCTGCGCTGGACTATAACCTTGAAACTATCAAGAAGGTAATCGATATAATGCCTGGTAAAATCGATGCATTACGAGTTCGATTTTTAGACTTTTTTTAGACCACCCCCACTTAATGTGGTTATCAAAATGCAAAGGACAAAGAGTTCAACATTTTCTTAGACAGGTTGTCAGAAAAAAATGTTAATATCCGTGCTTCGATTGTACAATACGGGGACAATAAAGTACAATTTACAGTCATACGTCTGGTGTCCTTTTCGTTCGACTTGTACTGGTATTTGTAGTTTTGTTTATTTTTACATTTATGTCTAGTCAGCCAGATCTCAGATCCACTTTTGATAATCAGGCGTGATACATATTTCTCATTTAAGAAATGTGGTCTTAAGCTTACTATTTTTTCGAAGCTCCTCTTTCAATCGATCGCTACTACATTTCAAAGAATTAAAGAGAGTCAGGAATTATTCCGAAGATTATTTTATCATTTCTGTGGAATTATGTGAAACTATACGTTACATAAAGTGTAAAGCTTCTCGTCACATTTAAAATGTACTTTCTTTGACTAGTCTTTACTCGCTGAATTATTTTGAATCTAATAAAAGCCTCGTAGACTTCTACATCAATTTAATTTCAACCATTAGTTTTGGATCTGCGGATTTGCTTTCAAGCCTCATCGATAGAAGACTTGCGAAGGGAAGTTTTTCAAGTCCTCACAGACAATATGGAAAAGCTGCCAGTCACTTAACAAATAGCCAAGTCCGAGACAGTCAAGGACAAAATGTCAAATTTTTAATTTTTAGACCACTGGCTGGCCAAGCGAAATCAAGTAAAACAGCGAACAGAAGTATTTTTCGAACGGGAGGTGAACAGACATCAGCAGCATCGAGCGATGTACCATTTTTGAACGGAAAGAACAAAATCTAAAGCCAGAAGTTTCGTTTTTTTTGTCTTGTTTTGATTCGGATATCAAAGCCCTCCTTGCATCAACTGCCATCCTACAGCGAAGATGACAACAAAAACAATGCTCCAGCCATGGTCAACTGCGCTCGACCAATCAAAGCCAATTATTTTTTGTTCCTAATGGATACCTTTTCCACACCAGATATAGTTGCAACCTCAAGCTTTGCATTTATACAAATATATTTTAGATTAACAAAATTCTTACTTTGATAATGGATTTCATAGAATGCGGTCAATTAGCCTGTTTTTATTTATTAAAAAACTTTCAGAGAACGTCTGGTAAATTTATTTTAAACCAAACATTCGTCTGTATCTTTTCTAATTGAAATGCATTAATTTACAATATTTCATGAAGTTTTGCAAATTAAAATTTAAGTTTGCTCATAGTTTTGGACTGTTCGATAATTTTGCATTTCGAAATAAAATTTACAAATGAGAGTGCCTCCGCATATTTAACAGTTCAGAGATTTTATATCGCTACATATTACTTCTGAAATAAGATAATTTATCGCGATCGAAATGAGTTCAACTTTTACAATGATGAATGCGTTTAAAATGAAAATTAAAAAAAAACCTAATCCATAAAATAAAAGGAAATGAATAAATATAAATATATTTAAATAAATATGCACATACAAAAAGATATATAAATAAATACCATACATAAATAAGTGTATAAATAAGTGAAAAAATAAATAGATAAATATCTCAGAATATAAATAATAAATAACTGAGTAAGTTATTTTTAATTGTTTGAGTGCAATAAAGATTTTTTATTCACATCTACCATTACATTACCCCGCTTGTACATGACTTTGATTAGCTCAAAAATATCCCGAACAAATATTTTACGTGTAATTACAACGAAATTTTTGGATTGTAAAAATAATGTGGGAGATGACAATTGTAAAGGCAAGTGCGTCAAAAACTGTATATGTGTTATTAAGCTTATATATTCGTTCAGAAATCATTTCAACATTCGCTCTTTCGTGTAGATCCAGGGCCGAATGATACCAAAGGAGATTTAGCATCATTTTGAGGATTTTATTGGGGACACTTGTATGCGTTTGATGTGAATTCTTGCACTGTTCACATAGACAGGGCATCTGTACATATAACCTTATTGCTTATTACCAATACTAAGCTTTCTGTTGATAAACGGATATAATAAATTAACGGCAATTTCTTAGCGATGAAGTTATATGCGTTAATAATTCACGGAGCTCTCTCACTACTTTGTCCTGCACCCTAGACAATATGTCCTTTTCCGGCTGAAAAATATTTATTTTTCACACTTTGAAAAAATCTTCTAATATTTCCATCGTATGGTTTAGATTCCTCTCAATATCGAGAACGAATTTATGTGATGCGTCATTAGCAAAGATGGCTTCATCGCATTTTGGTACACTCGGAAAATCAGATGTGTGCAAATTACAAAATTTTATTAAAACGGCGAGCAGACAAAAAAACAAATAATACTTCATAATTTTAAACATAAAACCGTTTTTCCACTTTTCGATTTCCATACAGTTGAAATTTTCAAAACCATATTCGTTGGTTTTTTGGAATAAAGAAAACCAAAGGTGGTTGTATTTTAAATTATGAGCAACATTATCGTTCTGGCTTTGGTTGGATGAGAATGAAACCTTTTACGAGTATAGAGCAAACGAGTTTTCCAATTGCCCCAGTCAGCACCAAATTAAAAGGCCAGTACTTCTCTCCACTTAGTAGATGAGTATAAGTCTCAGTAAGTTCTTCTTACTCTTCTTTTAAATTGAATCAGAATTATGTTTCTAGCAAAGTAAGCATTTTTTACAGACTATTTATTTTTCCAAGTCTGTCCACTGTTCGAGAACAGACGACCCTGCATATAAGTTTGTCATGGAATGGAACGCACTACTCCTCAAATCACAGAAAAGTCTTCAGTTCTTTAAGAAAAAATTCCACAGTTATTTTGGAGCAGCGTTTATTTATTTAAATACTAAAATACCAAGCAAACGAAGAGGTGCTGGAAGGAGTCATGTCGCTCGCTCCGACTAGTATATTACTGTGGCTGGAGATATTGCGGCTGAACCGTTTAAGACGAATAGAACAGATGTGAAGATGTTCCTTCAGGAAGTACAGACAGTCCATCAGCTTCTGCCTAAAGTTCGTCAATCGCGGCGAAGCTGCGTTCATTTTCAGTCGGAATTCAATATGAGCGACTTGGCCAATTTTCGTCTAAGCACTAAAACAATTACCTTCTGGGGCACTTAAAATTTACGAATTATTCACGAAGAACTTTTACATTACATATTCGTGGGTGATACGTTTACTGAGATTGTGGAGCTTTTAAGAACCATGATCATCGAGTCTTTATATGGTTCCAACCTCACACAATTGGCGATGTGACCGCCCAAACTTTTTTCTTCAAAGGTTTTTTGAGGCTACAAGTCTTCGAGAAAAATTCACCATCACAAGAAGTTTTGAAATAGAATAAGAAAAACAAAAGTTTAAGAACTTTTAACCCGAAGTCCTCATAGCAACGCAGCAAGCCGGTGACTATGGAGGATGGAAAGCAGCAATATCTCAGGCTCATTAACATCAACGATTATTGGCAAAAGTAGATACTATGCACCCAAGTATGGATTAGACGAAATCGATCTTTTTGTTTTGTGTACGGAAACAAATTCTGATTTAGGCGCCAGTTCAGAACCGCGATTGCAAAGTCTGTAGAGGATGAGACAACGATTATAGCCCGCCAAAAAGCATCCTTTTTCGCCCCGTGGCGTTTACATTTTTGAGACAACTTTATTCTCATAACTTGTAAAGATGTATATTTAGTTAAAAAGGGATAATATTTTCCTATTTGTTTATATTTTCAAATTTTTACATGAAACCAGAAACCTGAAATAAAAATATCGAATTCTCTCCTAACAAAAATATTATACAAAATAATTACAAATCAATTTCGACCATCTTTATTTACCAAATTGAAACCTGTCAATTTTCGCACGAAAAACTCAAATATGTACCTACCTAACCAAAATAGTAACAAGTTAATTAAACTAATTGAACTCAAACCTCAAGTATGATAGAGTTGTATCTGCCACCCCTTTACTCAACTCGGCATCACAATTTACCTCAATGAAGCCACTGCTGTTGAAATAGCAACAACAACAACTACAACAAAAAAACATAAAAAACAAACAACCAGACAAAAGCTCATCAACAATACAAGAACCAAAAATACCTGCCTAGGTGCACTCTTGAAAAAAATCCAATAGTTATTGATGTCTTTATTATTTTCAAACTTTAAATTCATCTCACTAACATAATTTCCAAAAGTACCCATCTACACCGAGAGTCTACAGCAGCAGCAGCAGCAACAACAACAAAAATAATAAAACAAAAGTAGCGAAAACACTCCTCTTCAATGGATTGTTAATTTAAATAAATAACTCACTCGCAGCACTCAGTGGGTATGTGAACTTTTGCCTATAGATACATATTCTAGATACATATTCACTTACACTTGAAAATATCGATTTCGCTTAATATACAAACATACATATGTACAAACGAAATTGTTGTGCACAAATGTGTGTTCAATTTGCTGAAGTTGGCCCCAAAGACAATGCACAACCGCAAAATTTGTCATCAAAACATACAAAACGTATCTAGATGGTTTTATTTTGAGAATGAATTCAAAATTGCTTCGGAGGTTGAGTTCGAAACCAAATGTAACCAACTGTCAGTGGGACAGAGAGGCAAATATATACATACATACGTATAGTTTGGAAGGGATGAGTCGTGTAGGGGGTGGAACATCAAATGTACAGAAGCGGGGAGCGACAGCGGCAGCGGCGAGAATGAGAAAAGAACGAACATCCTACAGCTAATCGATAAAACTGACTAATTATTGGCATTGCTAGGTAAAATTCTTAATTAACATGTTCTCCACTCTAGATGAGGGCGGCCGAACCTCCCAAAAATGAAGCAACAAAAAAAAGCAAATAACTACAAAATCAAACCCACACGAACACAGAAACCAAAGAACAATCCGAATGAAAGCAAAGTATCCAAGAGCACAAGCACAAGACAGAGATGGAAATAGTTGAAAATGAAAAATAATCATTTGAGAATCCCACTTTTGGAATAAAGTATCCCACCACCAGCCACCATCATTTCGTGAGTATCTCTTTCGCTCACAGGCCATCATGCCACTCACACACATCGGCATTTGTTCATATCTCATGGATACATTCCGTGTGAACACGTACAGTATCGGTGTAAATTCAAACTGGAAACCATCCAAGTTGAGTAGTTCACTTCCAATGGAAGTATGCCAAGTGGAATGCTTTTCGTAGCTCCACCCGTGCGATAGATGCATACAGCCTAGCCAGCGGTGGAACAGAGCTCGAGATACATTTCTGAACAGTAGTACAGCAGCATCCCTTCAAAGGAGCAACACATCTCTCATATGTGCCGGCTCACACGGCATTTGCCTCGTCATTATCAAGGGTGGGTTGTGGAAAGCATTTGTGTCGTCGTCGGTCGTCGGGGTACGGATTAACCGGAATGGCAATTGGAATTCCAACTCGGATGCGTTGCGATAACTTGAATCAGTTGTTCTCAGTACAGCAAATCGTGTACACGGTGTGAATTCTCAGTGTTGTGTGTTGTGCCACATTTTTGTTCGCTCAACCAACGTTCAACGAACTCACGTCGTCGTCTTTTTCGTCTTTGTCACCTTCTTTTCTTTTTTTTCGTGCTTGTTCCCCATGTTCTTGTTCGTCTGAATTTATTGTATCCTTGAAGGCGAGAATTATTGAAGTGCTTCTTAACGAATGTCCTCTCTGTCATCCATCGGATTCAATTGTGTGTGGACAAAAACAGTGAACTGAGTGTGCAATAATATATCTAACCACAGTGTACATCCCAAAAAATGACCCAATAAGAAAGGATCAAAGTGAAACTGATTAAAAAAAGAAAAAAAAATAAACAAATTGTTTTTAAGACAAAAATACATTCAAACTGCCGTCGGCAAAAATAAATTTGAGTTAAAATTTTGGAAAATGCAGGCGACCAAAATGCGTACACCGTTTGCCATTCAGGAGATCCTTGGACTTGGTGTTGGCAGACAAACGAATAATGCATCACCGCCGGCAAATATAACAGCCGCCATGTCGCCAGCTTCGGCCCGCGACACCGGCTCAATGTCACCAGATGCGGCTAGGATTGCTGCGGCGGCTGCTGCCGCAAATCACTGCCAATTGCCAGTTTTCAATCCGGCTAATTTTTATGCTGCCGCTGGCTATGATCACAGTACCTTGAATGCGGCCCATCATCATCATATGACAACCCTGGCGGCTGCAGCATACCTGCGTGGATTTCTTCCGCCGGGTTTCAGTACGCCACACGAATTTCGTGGCCATTTCCAACAGCATTTCGGAAGTCAATTTGGTAAGTTTCGAAAACATGTTAAAAGTGACTTGACATAGGCTCAGAACTATTGGCACATGACTGCGAAGTTAGTTGACACCTTGACTGATTAATGCCAGGAAAAAACAGTGAGGAACTAGTCCGGCTCATTTTGAAGGTGGATAGACGAATTATATCTTCGTAGATGACTTCTGATGTCATAAATTTTTTTCTAAGGTATTCATTTGAATCGCTCATTTTACGATTCGCAGACAAAAATTTATATGGAAATAGAAAGCAAACAAGTCAATTATAACATATCTAATGTGTTATTTCAAAGTGTCAATTGCATTTGCAGTCAGTTTGCCGTTCAGAATGTTTAGTTTTGACTAAAATCTGACATGAAGTTCTGGACGAGTCCACTGTAGTATGTTTAATCGTTTAAATTGCTTTAATGAATTTAAGAAATGCGTTCTTTTTATTATTATTACAATTTTTTAATCTTTGTATCCAATAATTGAAAAAAAAGGTATTTTGAAAATAAGTAAGCTCGAACAAAAATGACAGTCTGTTGGGAATTGACAATTCTGAGAGTTTGCTATTTTGGATAAGTAAACAATTGCAATTTATTACCTTATAACATAGCCACTCCTTGGATCTGTAGGGATTCGTGATAAAATTATATAAATACATCACTAATCTAAAGGGTGGCCACACTCAGTATTATTTTGCCATATTTTTAAAAAAAAACATCTCACAAGTTATTGTTTTAAATGTTTGTTTAGACTCTTCAGTTTTTTCCCCTCCCTTTTTGAGGACGATTTAATTTGGGCTCTTTTAATCGCATTTTAAATCATTTCGATGAGTTAGTAGGGCGATAATTTCTAATATGGGAAATCATCATTCAAAAAGTTTTTTTTTCGCGCCAGACTCGTTGATCATATTTTTTTTTTAAAAAAGCCACATTATTAAAAAAAGGTTGGTTCAATACGAAATCTATAGATGGGTCACCCTTTATATAATGATCGAGTAACATATAAATGGGCTTCGCTAAAGAATTGCAAACGCATAGATTCGAAATAGTAACTCATCGAATTTCGGTTCTTTTTCATAGATACTAAGCAATATTGAACCTTGTACAATATAGTCTGTTGAGGGTTGCGTTCAGAGCGTTAAATACACACCGTTTAAGCTGCTGTTGACATTTCTTGGAAATGTGGGCACAGCTCGATCTTTGGGGTGCTTTATTTCAGAGTTAAATTTTGGTTAAAAATGATAGTTTATGGGAAAAGAACTTTTATAAGGTACCTCCGACCACAAGTCTCAAAGTATGCTAATTGATATTGTTGCTCCGATTAAACCAAATGATTTGGTCAGTTGTAAGGAATAAATGAACAGACAAGTTTTCGATCAATTATCGCAACTTTATCTGCCTTTTGCTGGCACAGAATGATATTTGCAACGTATAAATGTACCTCCTCTAGTGTTCCTATAAGGTTCGGTTATTTGCAATTTTTTCAGAAAGACAATGTCCGTTGTAACTTAACCCATCCTGCAAGCAGAGACTTCAATTAACCATAGAGTTATGATGATACAAACCAGAGAATTTAAAGGCCAGAATACAATACATTTTTTTTTTATTTCATATCTTATTTTTAGACAACAATTTCTAGCGTCTTCCAGAAGGGTTGTTTCATAATAGATATAATTTATATTATTATTTATTTTTCACAATACTCACCAAATTTCAATTCCATATCAACCTTTGAATCGAGGGTGGAATCAATTTTCTCTCGCGAGTTGCTTCGAATACATCTTTTTAGAATTTTTTGTCGAAGCTTCGGGGATCTGAAGCTATGTGTTCTCCGTTTCCTTGTACACAGACAACTTAATTACCTTTATTTGGATCTATGTAGAGTCTGTTCAGTTTTTAAATAATATATTTCTTATTTTTTCAGATCACTCATAAGAAATCCAAAACATCTTAGATTCGATTATTGCCTGATTTTGAAACGAAAAAAAAATTACTGCAACAACAACATCCCTCCTTTTAGAGAAATATTGAAATATAGTAATTCCTTAATATCGAGAAACATGAAAATTAATGAAAATCTGACAACACTAGAGAGCAAAAAATTGAGAATAATAGTTTGGAGCCTTAAAAATTACGCAACGTATTTTTCTTGCCATACGAAAACAATCCACTTTGAAAAACTTAAAATTTATATTTATGTTTCGAACTGTCATATCCCGTAGTTTTGTGATTTTGTTTAAATTTGTGGATCCTATGTTTACTACACAGTGGCATTATGTGCATTTGAACCACGCTTCCTTAGAACGAAGTTCGTAAGGATTCTAGATTCCATATATCATGAGGTTTTCAGTGATCCCTGTCCATATGGACCAGTCGTCTCTTTGGCCTCTGTGCGGTGTTACAGAGTAAGTTGACACATTTTTAAGGTGACATTTTAGTGACAAGTCCCTAAAGGAAAAACAGTTTAGATTTTGTTCAGGGAGATACAACTTTTTCGGTTTTTACTGGCTATGAGGGCAAGTTCAGTGTTTTAGTGAGACTGTAATTTTCTTGACTGCACTCGTTGATAATTCACATAAATTCTGCGAAAATCTATCAATTTATAAGTTGACGACACTCGCTTTTTTTTAACAAGGATGTGTGCTCTTTCTTTGTCTAATTAAATCCCTTATGACTTGTCAATTTGGCCAAAATTGCTCTGTTGTAGTAGATTAAGATATTTCATAACTGGCTAATACGATTCGAGTACCCTTAGAGAATCTTAGCTGTCAGATAAGTTGAAGATGTGAGCACAATTGATTCTTCTTCGTAGACAATCACGACCATAAACCTTATTAATTGATTTCGCAGTACAATGAATTTTTGAAAATTCGATCTAACGAATTCAGCACAAGTATACAAGACTTGGCTTTCTGGTGTTATTGTGAAACACAAAATATGTGGTCATCTTGAAACCGTTTGCAGATTTTTTGCTGTTCAGTGAGATTGACTGCTTTGGGGTTTTTGTAGAGGAAGGAGTCTGATTACACAAGTTAGGCAATGCAACTAAATCTGATAACTTGTGTTTTTCTCTTTTTTTTCTGATTAATGTTGCCAGGACCTTTCTTGATGGGTTGATTTTAAGGCCCATTGCATAGCTCCAATATGATGATAACAGCATCGTCCGCATACTTATTCTTCTATCATTAGTTTGAAAGCAAATTTGCTTAGAATGTCCGTGAAAGAGGAAATTAAATGTGTAAGCGACTGGCATTACTTTACCAAAATGTAAGACATCGTGCAACCAATATATTCGCTGTACTTCGACTTCAAAACGTCGTTTAAGTAACTTTCAAATACACGTTCGCGGTTTCTAAGGGTAAGCTTTGAACATGCTCACTTTTCTGATGTCGTGAACGTTGGATCTTGCATATATATGTATCCAGATATATCAACAGTACTGATTTTAAAAAATACAACTTTTCGTGGCTGTACAAAATGATGGCATTAATTAATTTACACTGTCGTCCAAAAGTTTCCGAACAAACAAATGAAGCTAACTAATTAAAAGGTTTTAGTTTTCAAAACTTAATATTCTTAGTTAAAGTATGCATTGTTTATGAATTTTACATTACGTAAGGTTAAGTTAAAAGACGTAGTTTAAGTAGGACCAGATAGTTAGAGTAGCATTTAAGTAAATATCATCATTTAGTTTTGAAGTCAATAAAAATTGTCAAAAAAAAACTCGCCCAATTGCGCGTCAGATTCGCCCAACGAAGGTTCCGTGAAGGCATCTTAATATGTAGTTCGTTCATCACGAATATCGAACCCCGTTTTCCCGCTTTTGGTTGTAGAACCCTTAAGGTTTTGATCCCCTTGCGCGTGTCGAAATATTGGGCAAACACAGCCGTATCTATTGCCTCCGTCTATTTATAAGCTTTACAGCTTTAAGGGACTGCAGTCATACATTTTTGGCATTAATTCCAATGTGATACCTCAACGCGTTCTTGAGAGAAAACGTGATGTCGGACAGACGGACAACAAAGTGATCCTATTATAGGCCCGTTTTTACTTTTGAGAAACGGAAACTTTTAAAAGGTTCGAGGTATATTAAGAGTTGGGCCTATTTTTCTTCGGAAAGCCAACTTACAGTTGCGACAATTTTATAGTCCTGCAGGCAATTTTATAGTAGCCTACAGGACTACTGACATGAACTTGACAAGAGTTGGAAGAATGTTTTGGTTCATTCCCGGACTTTGAATCGCAAGCCCAATGTTAAGATTTTTCCTTCTTTAATTTGTCTCTACTTCGGATGAGGTGTACGATACAAGCAAAGCAGAGAAATCCCCACAGAACATGCCTCCCTGCTCTTCTCTTGAGAGCACGAATCTAGCAACTATTCTTCGCCAGACCGTTGAACGTTAACTCTTCTTCATTGGCCGAAAACTTAAAACTTGACTCGCCTGGCATTCTCTGCTGAGATTTTTCGAGACGACACTGTCGATTCCTCGCGTTAACTGTACCAACTTCCATTTTGTAGTCAGTTTATCGGATCTTTCATTACATTCGATTTATATAGGCACGATGCAAAAATCGACAAATGGTGAATAAAATATACTGCGAATTGAACGAATGAAAGCACATCGATATCAAATTCTCCCTCCCTATTCGAGTTTCAAACCACAATCTTCTAAGACTTCACCTAATCGTTCTGCTATCATTATTTGGTGTAGCAATAGTCCCTTGGGAGTGAGTAAAATTTAAAAAAAACAATAACATCCTTACCTTTGCAGCGAAGCTTGGATCTGACTTAAAGAGATTACAACCCTTCCACATCTTTTGAATTCTGTTTGTCTCAAAAAATCGACTGGCTTCCCTTCTTCTCTGTTGTTGCATTTGAGTTCAAGAAGTTTCAAGGGAAGTTACCTTTTTGGAGACATTCAAATTCAAATCACTGAGTCAATTGCATAGAGTAAATAATATTCAATAAATTTTAACTTGGCGATAGTTTGAAAATCGTCACCTTCAAGAGAATAATTAACCGAAATCCAAAATCATAAACTTATCCAAGCTCTATTCTACCCTTCAAACAATGCCACCCATATCAGCCTTTTTTCTTTCTTTTTACTTCAACAAAATGAACGCTAATTTTCCATCCAAGTGTGCCAATTTCCACCTAATAACCGTATGCAATCTTCAACCCCCCATGAAGCGCCCAAACAATCTGAGCAAATTCACAATAGTGCACCAAGGAGCAATAGGCTCTAGATTTAGAGAATGAAGCATCCAGCATCAAGCATCCACCTTTTTTGTCACCTACACTGCCTCAAATGCGATGAAAAGATGAAAAAACACCCGCACAAACGTACATCGGAGCACATGACATGAGCAAAGAATAATTGGCCTCTGGAGCATTCATCATGAATCATCTCTCACCTCTGGTTTGCCCTAGAGCAAGCATTTTTAGTTTATACGAATACCAAGTAGTTTATGTGCCTTATTCGCCTCACACTCTTTGGGCGTATAAAGAATAGAATACCAAAGCACAACACGAGAAAAAAAGGAACAAAAACCCATCAAAAAACAATACCTTGAAGGGTTTTCTCCCCCGGCTTCTAGGGTAGCTTTTTTTTAATCTGAGAGGTCTTCTTGTACGCTTTCTTAGAAGTTTTTCGCCATCAACAAAAACAACGACGACGATGACGACAACGAGAACGCCAACATGCCGCGTCGTCACCATCGTCATCATCATCATCGTCCTTTTCTTGTCCTTGTTCACCGATGCTGCAGTATTTGGCACTTCGCCTGAGATGAGAGCGCTCACTTTAACGCGTGCAAACAACAGAAATTATCGCGTTCCATTCACACCTTCGATAAATATAATTGCGTTTCTTCATCATCAGGGGATGGCCATTATCTTCCAGAAAACCAACTCAAACTGTGATCCATCTCACAGGCTCCAAACGGAGTTTTCGGCATTGAAATATACCTACGCAAATTTCATCGGCATACTCGTAGTTAAACTTCATTCAAAGTCAAATCGCAGACATTCTTGAATTGCATAACAGTCTGTCTGGCAGGTACGAGTCAAGCAGTCTTCACATGATTCTTGCTTTTACTATTAAGTCTTCCTTCTTTAAATGGGGTGCAAGAATATTTTCTGAATGCAATTTCAGACCATAATTTTGCGCAGACTTTTCGTCGTCTAAGGCCCGATGACACAACAGGCGTTAATGACGCTCGATACAGAGAAATTTGCGTGAATGATACCTCGATTCTCATGGTTGTAGATGCCCAATGTGGGCCTCGTCTTCCATGATGCTCTCCGACTGAAAATCAAGGAAGTTTGAACTTTGATAAGACTCGATTGGCGGCCATAAGGCAGTAGCTGAAGTCTACACTTCGAACGAGAACACTTTTTACTAAGTAACCTAAGTTGCAAGCTCGGCTATGACCTTCAGCAACAACAGCGAGGCTTCCTTGTTGTTTAAGTCTCTTCAATGCAATCGACTAAACGCCTTAATGTTGAACCAGTTCAGTTAATATCGTCTTGAAACTCTTCGTCGAAATTCACGTTGTTTCAAAGTCACTGGAAAGACAGATACCGAAAGAATAGGTTCATTGCAGATTCTGGATGATAAGGTCAACATCCTTAAAAGTTAAGATGAAAGGCTTTGGCCCAATGCGGCCAACTTCACCGACTTTTGAGGTGGTTTCCAACCGATAAAATTTGGAGAGAAAATACACTGTGTTGTCGGTCTTCTGTTTTTGACGGGATGATAAGGCCTGAAGGAAGACCAAGTCCTTTTAGCTTGTCTTAATTTCAGCCTTAATTTATTACCTTGTACAATAGCATTAACGTTTGAGATACGGGGTTATTTCTTTTCAAAGGCTTTGCAGAGTTTTTAAAATAAAAAGTTTACAATTTTCGAAACATTTTGATTCTATTTCTGTTGTTTTTTTATTAAAGTTCTTTTAAGCTAAATTTATTTCTCGTAATAAAAGTCAGTAAGGACATGAAGGCTAAGAGATAAACCAAACAACAAAAGTGTCAAAGTATTCTATAAGAGTTCCTACCAAAGGGAATTCTCATTTAGCATGACCCTATTTAGCATGAATTATTCTCAAAGTTCAGCACATTTAAATAGCTCGAGTTTGTTTAGGTACTTAACTGATTCAGAAAGCTTCTTTATACTTCTTGATGTCGCAGTTGACCTTCAAGTGGTATCTGGAAAAAAATTTCCAACATCACGGCGTCAAATCGCAGTTCCGGCCGCCACTCCAAAAACCAACCCAAACAGTCTGCCACACTTGTCTGACTTTGTGGATCTTCAGAGCAGAGAAGCGAAGTTGGTGCAGGTGATCATGATTTCTCATAGTCTTCGAAAAATACTTTCCAATAGTTAAATCCGCACGTGAGAGATTTTGCTTTTTAACAGAACCACTAATCTAAACATAAGCTTCATTGCTGAAGATGTTCTTTCGTTGATTCTGGATTTTCTTCCAACCTTATGCAGAACACAATTCGAAAAGTTTCAACCGACGCTCAAAATGATCAAGAGGGTTCACTTCTTGAGTAAAATTGATCTACCCGGTCATTTGTCTTCAACAACAGATTAAATTTATGACGCTTTTACTGGAGTGGACGACCAGAACCAGCGAAAGTACCATAATCTAACTTGGTGGGTATCTTTGCTGTAGTGGTTATTGTATCAGCTTCTGGAATCCTTAGTTCGTGTTGGCAAAGAAATAAATGGTTTGTGTAGGTGATCTTTCATTGGTTCTGCTTTGAAGACAGTGAACTTCACCCATGGAACAATTGAAACCAGAAAATATGGACTAAGAGAATCCCTGGTTCTGTAAACGATAAACTGACTACAATAATGTCAATATTCCCTACCTTCAACCCGAATTGGCAGTCGACCTGCACTGGTTTTTCATAACGCATGTAGCTCAAATAGCTACTTTACTCTATGCACTAAAGAAGCACGCTTCCAGTCCAGTGACTTATATATTTATATGTGTCTCCACCACTGTACACACATTTTACCTACATATATTCCTATTACACGCAAAAGCAACTACTCGAACGCATGAGGTGTGAAAGATAAGACTCAAGACTGAAGTTCCTGGTACCATTCAAGCGTGCATACTACACAACCCCCGATCAGGAGGCAAGGAGAATTACGCTCGACTTTAAATATCAGTTTCGTCTCCACCATCATAAAATGCACCGAAGCACACGCTCACACACACACACACACGAGCCTTTCCATATAATCATTCTCACATCGTCATCATCGCATCATGCTCTTCTTGCCCTCATCAAGGAGTACCCCATTCCTCAATAGTGAAAGTTGCACACCTCAGTGAATCCTTGAAAACACAAAACAAGTGTCAGACCGAAAAAGCATCTAATTAGCTATGCGAGCGAAATGACGTTTAACAACAACAGCAACAAAGACAAGACAAAAAAAAACTGAAGACATAAGAATCATTAGAAAATGTAGAATAGAGCCTGGCCAGTGTGGGGTTGGGTTAAGGCTTAGGGCTTCCTTGCAGGATTTTCTTCTTAATGTTTTTTTTTTGTTTTTTTTTGGCGCAAAACAAATAAGATGCATGAAAAGCTGAAGCTACTTAGTCATTGCAAGGCACATCCCTGTGAGCCACTCACGAGCATATAGGAAAGGATTGTGCTGCTCACGAGAGATAGGAGTGTGAAGCGAATCCCTTTAGGACTCAATTGTCACTTCTTTGAAGAAGCTTTCCTTGAATTAAGTCAGCGCCTAGAGAGGCACCAAAGGAACGATGGTATGTATAGAACATCGACATGCAACAAAAGTGGACAATGTTTGTTTGAATGCATGATGTGCGAACTTGCAATGGTGTGTTTGTTGCCTTTTGTTGAACTTTGTCCTTCATCAGGAGAGAGTAAAAGTAACATTTGCCTGTGTATGGTGCTTCTGTGTTTGATGTGGCATAAACAGCTTCGGCTTTGTGATGAAGAAGATTAAAGAAAGGGAACAGGTCACATGAAGGGAGTTAATTAATTTTAATGAATTCCCAACTGAATGAAAAAGGAATTGGCTTGAGTTAGCGACTAGACTGTTGCATTCATTTAACGGCAAATTGCCGAGGATGGAATTTTAAGGTTTTTCAAGGTAATTTGACCTGCTTTATATTTAGTTGTCGGAGAAGTCATGGCGCTTTTTTCTATCTTTTTCAAATGCTTATTTATATCCTGATTTGTTAGATGACCTTTTCATAGCTTCCATGGCTCCATGTAAGAAGATTCAAAGAGAAGGAGATTTTCGATGGCAATAGAACGGGTTTGGTAACACATCCTATCCAAAGTCTTATAACTTTTGATGGGTGGTGAAACTTTTCTGTGTTGTCGTATGTTGCACTGTCTTGATAGAGCATTCTGGAAACTCCTCGAGGATCGATGCGTTCCATTAAACCAAAACCTACCAACAAGCTGAAAATGCCCGATAGGACGGCATATAGTATCTTATCTCAAATGAACCTTTGCTCACGATCTTTTTTGTAGCGCTGTAATAAGATGCGGACAAAAAAGGATCGATTAATCAATCAATCGCATATTTCAAATACAAGTTCTTGACCTCAAGAGTGAATATCGAGCTAGCCTGCACATAACCACTTTTTCAATGCTTGAATGTTGGTGGTTTGGGCATGACTCGATCGGTACCATTATCGTCTGTATCAACCTCGGTGGGCTTTCTTTTCTTTACGAAAGGGAAAGGTCCATCTTCAACCTGTTTTTATAAAGGACCCCTTTACTGTCAACTGTTAAATACAACGACAAGTTTGCTTATTAGCTCTGTCTTAAATTTGAATATGATTGTGAGTTGTGTGCTTCAAATGTCAACTTTGACGGTGACGGTTCTATTGGTAACGTCTCGTGGCTTGCATTAAATATAGTATATATCTTTAAGAAGGCTTCTTCGGGGCTTGCGATATTGTAAAGAAAAGAAGAAGCTGTCTTGTGCCCGCTCTATAAACCCGATTCTCAAAAAAGACTGTTGAATAAGCACAAACGAGGCCTATCATTTAAAACAAGATCTTATCCAAAGTTCTATTCGAACGTTTGAGGCCTTTCAAGGACGCATTTATTAGAAATTACCAATGTAAAGACAATGTAAAATCTGCGCACTCAGACCAGTCATCCGAAAGCTCAAACAAAATTTAGAGCGTGACTCGCCTACTCTTCATCTTCAACTTCATCTAAGATACAAGGCGAGAACAAGGCGAAAGCCAAGTTTGGAATTTAAACAAAACTAATTCACATGTCTCGCGTGAAGTGGCAGGTATTCCTCCCAACTATTTCGAGCATGAACCGGACTTTGGCTCCATTATTAGACCTCTTCAATCTGGAAGTGCCCAGGAGATATGGCTGATGTGCAAAAAGCCAAAGCACGTCGACTGCACTGGTTGAAACACATCAAGCGAATGGGCAAGTAAGAGACGATAGGGAAGTCTGAACATCTGAACAAGCGTGCCTCAGATTGAAGAGACTGGAAGGCTGCCGTATTTTAGGGAGCCCGTAAAGTGAACAAGTAGAACAGTCTCTCGCAAGGCTATGGACAATACATGTTATTTCCAGCTGCTTTGAAAAGCTTCGGCAAGAAGTCCATCAATTGCAGAAGCTTTTTTGGTCTTGAGTTTGCTCCCGTCCTTCTTTCAAGGGCCGCTTTTTGTTGGTAGGCAGATGAGATAAGATTACTCCCTGGAAGTGCTGCAAATATACAGCGCCTTAAGATATCTTCAAATGTATTTGGATGCATGCCAAAGTTTTTGGCTTTTAGCTCCTCACGATGACTCTCAGTTTTCTTTGAGTTCGGAGCCTCCTCATTGCAGCTGACTACAACCATGTGGTGACTGGTTTCGATGTGGGCTCCTCGGAAAGTCAGTATTTCCCGAATACGAACAGATTGTCCTGCATCGGTGGCATGGTGATGGGTTTGGCTGATGTTTTGTTGGTCTGCTCCCCTTTTGCATGTTTATTTGTAGAAAACGTGTGCTAACTTAGGTAAAATTTCATCCTGCATGTCACATGACCTTATTCCCATGCAACATTTATTTTTGAACCGAAACCAGTTTGGTTCCAACATAATGCGAGCTGGTTCCCTCATAGCAGCTTGGGTGTCAAAGAGCAGCACTGACTAGTCTTCTTAGGTAATAACGAGAACATGTATACTTCAATGGCGTTGGAAAATATTTTGAACCTTTGAAGTTTGGGTATGTGCAAAAAAGATAATTGGGACCCTTGAGAGCACTAAGATGGAAATTTAGGAGGCAGCTCATTGCTCCCAGTGCCGTCCTACTGGTGCCTTATTGATACTTGCGCAATCTACCTTGCTAATGCTGCGTAGGTCATCATTGGTTTAGTTATGGTATAAAAGATCCAGATCGGTTTGCATTTGATATTCCTTGTTTTACCAGAAAGCCGTCGCCAAGAGTGGATTGCTATTGTTTGCCTTGTTAGGAACCTACTCGATATGTAATCAAATATAAAGGGTCTTCCAATAGGGACTTCCGAACTTTGACAGTTGATAGGGGCTATATTGTTGGAGCTACATCTGTCAAATGGCTGTCATTTATTCAGTCTGTTTTGACAATGCCATTGGTCAAATTCAGCGTGACTTTTGCGCCAGAGTCATGAAAAATTGGACATTTCAGATTTTGGATGAAGCAGATATGAAGCGCTTAATGAAAGACCCTTTATACAATATTTACCCAGCCAAATGGACACGCGCCTTTACATTTTGTTTCGTTTCGTGCACAGCACTGATGACAAACTGACAGTCAAATGTCATTCACCAACAATCGAATGAAATACTCTTCATTTGAAATCTATCCACTCGAACTACCATCGCCCTTCCATTCGAGCAATTCCAACTAATAAGGCCCACCTTGACGAACTTATTTATAGAATCGGAAGGAGTCAGACCTAATTCCCAGAAATTAGTACCGGTGCATTCCCAGAACTACCACGTGGTATGACTCTCTAAAGCTTCCACAATCGCGCACTCGCACACTATTTCTGAATCCCGAGAAACTCTAGAATCTCAACCCAAATGTTAGAATGAAACACTTCCTCTCCTCGGTATCGGATTTACTCACGGTTGCAATTGTTGTTGTTGTTATTCTATCATACTTCATCGAAGAACGATGACATTAAGTGGGCACACACCGTAATAACATGGATGACTTCTGATCTCTGGCACATGCAGAGCTTACAGGGTTCCAACATGACGATGACGTGAATAGTGTGTGAGCTCCGCGATGACGACAGCGATGGTGATTATGATGATGAGTGAATGTTTCCACTTGAAGACGTCCGTGTCTACATCGTCGTCTTGGTCGTCGTCGTCGACTTCTCGTTGAGATGATGATCTTGTGTGCGCACGGATATGCGCCTATCAAATGCAGCAGCTGGTATCTACTCCGATATCAGAGCCACCAAACGTACAAGTAGTGTGCAAACAGAGTGCACATATATGTAGTAGCATCCGAGAGAACACTGTGCACAGTTCCGAGTTCCAGGAATCATCATTACCTTTCATAATTTTCCCACTTTTCTTAAATTGTTTTTTTTTTCGTTTTTTTTTTCTGTGTGGTTTTCAGTGTTTCCACTTTAAGTGTTTTCATTGGTATTTAACTACTTGAATTTTCTGTGCTACGAGTTTTACTTGGAATCATTGCTACAATATTTTGTGGGAAATCATCGAGACGGAAGGGGGAATTGGTTAATTGAACAATTAGGCACATTCGCACACAGTCACATGACAATTTTACTGATTTGATTTCGATTCGTTTGTTTGGTCATCAATTAAATATCGCTTTCCATTGATTGCGAATGACGACCAGCGAGATGATAATTGAGAGAAAGTATCAAATTACCCGAGGAGCAATGACACACGCGCACAAAATATTTAGCACAGTCAAAAAAGGACACGACGAGAGGATACTTCATCATGTTTATTTGAACATTGCTGCAAGGGTCATTTAGGAGGATTTTGCGGAGCTATGCACCTATTCAGCGATACTAATTGAGGGTGGAAATTCCACACAGAGTCCTGGAAGAGTAATTCAATTACTCTTATTAAACATCTTTTGTGTTGGGCGTCAGTCCGAAATTTGTGTGTTGATAAATAGACAGGGTTTGTGAAGAGTATTATTTTTGTAATTTAATATGTTTGCAATGTCCATTAGTAAGTGGACATACAAGTGACCAGTTGGTTGGTACTCGATTGGGTTTTGCATGTTCCTTTTGTTCTTTTCCCAAGATGAAGATCTATGCTGAGAGAAGCTTCAAAACAGTGGAAACACAGGGATTGTAAATTTTTTCCATGTCCTTGGGTACTTGTTATTGCGAGGAACATATTCAAGACGAGGGTCAAAAGAGACACCTCTTAGATTTATGTTTTGGAAAACTGTCCAATATATTAATGAAGATAGCTTAATGAAAAAAGATGTGATGGGGATAGGATCAATCGCGTCGGAGATCTGAATCACACAGTCCGAATGGTAAGAAAGTACCTACTTCGAGTATAAAATTGTTTTTGTTCTTGACTGACCAGGATTATCTCCAGAATCCAATTGAGCTGCATTGTAAGTCCTCTGTGGCTAATAAAAATAATCGCTCCTGCCAGAAATAAGTAAAAAAGTGTGTAGACTTCTTAGACATGAACTGAGGCAAACTTGAACGCTTGAAAATTCCCAAGCATGAGACGGCATAGGCTCTAGAGCTCCATGACAACATATAAAGGGTCCGCCAAATAACTTTTTTTTTGAAAATGCTAAAAAAAAAAACTGCTGAATATTTTTTCAAATTTCTTTTTTTATTTGAAAGTACAATCCTTCCGGCTAATAATGGAAAATAATTTCATTCAAATGATCGGTCCAATTTTTAAGCACATTATCGATTGTGTGCAGCTGTATTTTACCAATGGCTTCACGAATATTGTCCTTTAAAGCGTCAATTGTCTCTGGCTTGTCGGCGTAACACTTATCTTTGAGGGCACCCCACAAATAATAGTCCAACGGTGTCAAATCGCAGCTCCGAGGTGGCCAAACGACATCAGCTCTGCGGCTGATAATGCGATCTTCAAAAACAGGGCGCAAAACATCGAGTGTAGCTTCGGCTGTGTGGCACGTAGCGTCGTCCTGTTGAAACCAAATGTTGCCAATATCTTCCTCTTCAATTTTTGTGAACAAAAATTCGTTCAACATGGCCCGATAACGATCGTCATTGACTGTAACGGCCACTCCTTGCTCATTTTCGAAGAAAAATGGCCCAATTATGCCTCTGGACCGCACCAAACAGTGACTCGTTTTGGGTGCATAGGCTGTTCAATGTATGCGTGTGGGTTTTCTGTGCCCCAAATGCGACAATTTTGATTGTTTACATACCCGCCAAGATCAAAATGAGCTTCATCTGAAAAGATGATTTTTTTGGCAAAATCGGCATCTTCTGTAAGTCGATCGCAGGCCCACTTAGCGAAACGAAAATGCACTGGATGGTCAGTTGGCTTCAACTCCTTAACCAATTGGACTTTGTATGGCGTCATACCAAGGTCTTTATGCAAAATTCGTCTCAATGATGTCTCCGAAATGTTCAATTGTTGAGAACGACGGTGAATTGATGTTGATGGCGCTTCACGCACACTTTCTGCCACAGCAGCAATATTCTCGGGTATACGCACTGTTTTTGGCTTTCCACGCTTTGGTTTATCGATGAGGATGCCAGTTTTTTTCACTTTTTTCACAAGATAACGAGCATACGGAGCTGACGGTGCTTCTCTTCTTCCATATCCGTACGCAATTTTCGCACACATTCTGCAACATTACCACGATTTTCAAAGTAATGTTGCAATATTTCCCAGCGTTGTTAAGGATAAAACTTATTATCTGTCAAATCAGATATGAGCTAAGTGTTACCATTCACGAAATAAGCACTAGTTGAAAAAAAAACGTTAGATGGCGGACCCGTTACTAGCACCATCTTTTTGTTGCCTTCTTTTTGTAAAGGTTGGACCATAAACTCTTTTCTTTTTCAAAAGGATATAAAAAAGCACGGCTCAATATTATTCAAGGACTACCGCTTTAATGTTCTGATTATTAGCTGAGCGAAACGCTTTCCTGTCAATTGTTCAATACATTTTTTAGCGTTTCTGTCACTATTTCACAAATATTGTTTGACAGCGTGATTGTCGAATTAGCGAAGAATTTTAATGGCACCCAAAAATAATTTGAAGCGGCGTCAAATCGCAGTTCCTTGGCGGTCAAGTTTGTGTGTGCAATAAATCGGTGTTTGCACGAGTCAATGCGTCGTAGGAAAGTGTTCCCCTATTTTCTTTCTCTCAATTTTCCGCATCCAATAAAAGCAGCGTGGAGAACTCCCTTTCGTGTTTCTTGATCTGCTTGTATTTGGCAGCATTCACGAAAAAGCTTGATTTTCTATTGAAGACGTTTTATTCCGACTAATCCTTGTGGCTGTCATTTGACACTCTTCTCAGTACTTTTGAATCTAGAATCTCGTCACATATAAGGATGCATATGAGTGGACCTATTTCCGATGCTTGTGGGACCTACGCAAAGACATCGCGACTCTTTATTTAATTGTCTGTATTAACATTCTGATGGGGAAATAATGTATGTATCGATATTCACAGCACATTCCACTTTTTGTGAGTCTAACATCGAACAACCCGTCTGCAGTTTTTAATTTAATTTTAAACCATGAATAGAATTGAACACGTTGAAGGATTTGTATATCCTCTGTCTGTATTTCATATCAAACCGCACTGTTTTTTTTTGGTAAATGAGACTTATGAAATATGACCAGACTAGGCGTGGATCTTGCTGTAAAAATGTTTAGCCACAACCAACATAACAAATGCTTGACTCCGATTAATTGTTACGAAAATATATCCGCCCAGCTCCGATAATTACGAGAAATTTTTATCTACTTTTTTTCTCACGCAAACCGTCGTCAATTTTATGCACCAATGACCTCATTCAGTCAAGTTTCTCTTAAAGTAAATATAATTAAATTACACGATTACCAATTGCGGCTCATTTAAACACAAGAAAAAAGGTTATCCAAGTAAATCTTTGTTGAGTTTTCACTAAATTGACAACTTAATTTGACGATAAACCAAACCACCCGAAACCATCATGCCAGTCATGATTGGTTTAAAAAAAAAACGATAATAATAATAAAAATATAACGATGCCTAACCTGTTCAATCGATCAAATCAATCGACCAATTCGTCAGCGCCTCTTCAACTAATTGTGAACGAATTTCCACACACAAAGATAAATAAATAAATGCCCCCTAAGGAGGAGAGGTCGTTTTTCTTCAACAACACTCAGTGAAACTAAAAAATAAACAACCAGTCCATTGCAACATCCAGGACCAGGACCAACAACATTTTTGCGCAAAAACCGAAAATTCAAAAAGATTCTATCCTTCTTCGAAGTTGTTGACTTTCTTCAAACGAAGAAGAGCATTTCAACAGAAATCTATCGACACTTGTCCTTAGGTACTTTTAGGCAGTATTTGAACTGAAGTGATGGCCCAACTACATATATACACAAAATGTGCAACACAGTGATCCTCTGAAAACATCCTTGAGTGTCATTCCTGGAGATTTCTTTCACACCTCCTACTCAATAGCCACTCGAGTAAAACGGGCAAAAAAAAAAAAACAAAATATCTACAAGGACATATTTTTAAGGCAAGAAAATAACTCACCACAAAAGTCCGTAGTGTTGTCAAAGGAGCACAAAAAAAAACTTTAATGCAGAATCTTTTCTCCGCTCATATCCTTGTTTGTTTGTAGTACAACAGCTTAAGCGTAGTAGCAGCATGAAATTAAGGAAACCGCACTAGAAAAAAAAAAATAGGATAATATGTCATCATTAAATTATTTACACAAAACGCCTACTTTCCTACACGTACTTGAGAAAAGGACCAAAATAAAAAAAGGTGCACACAGTAGTGATGGTGGAGAGCTGTGTATGGACGTACCACAGAAGAAAGGACAACTCGAATGTTCTCATGTGTCCGGACATCCTACTTTGCTTTGTTAGGTTGGTTTCTTCTTTTGTGTGGTGGATTCTTGTGAACTGTGAAATGTGGTTGCCTTTATTTATTTTTTGGTCAGAACTTTATTCTCTACCTTTACTTATCCTTGTGTACACGCGCATTGCACCCGTGTAATTATGGGATTCGTAATAGTAATCCACTTAACATCTTTGGGTCTACTTGTGTGAGGGTCCTTTTTTGGTGCAATTTTCATTGGAATACGATATTTATTTTGATGAAATTAAATACACAATCAATTTTTTCTTTCTTCCTGTTGAGGATCAATAAATGTCATTACCAAAGCGATTGCTATTTTCGATGCTGCTGAGGTGTAGTAGCAGGGATTTGCTGGACCACCTTTTTGCGGATATGGGATAATGCGATATGAGATGGATTAAGAAGAACAGGAAAAAAATAAAGTGAACATGTCACCGATATTATTATAGGAGGCATAAAAGAAAGTGGAAATATAAGAATGTCTGAACTATTAAAAAAATCGTAGAGCTTGTTTTTCTTGCAAGTTAACAAATTTTCACCACTTTTCCATGTTATTTATTAAACTTGTTTTTTTTTTATTTTGTTTATTTAAATACACTTGGGTTTTTTTTCATTTTGTGGTCGAAATTTGGTCTCACTTATTAAAAGATACTAACACCGTTGCAGGATGAAATTCAGTCAGTTTTGCAGAGAACGAAGTTCTACAAGTAGCTCGTTCGGTGGACGAAACCAGAAATGTTCATTCTCCATAAAAGTAGTGCTCCAGTTCTTCTAAAATCATCCCCGACTATGGTTGATGGGGTATTCTATGATGTTTTATAACCTGTGTTTTTCTAGAACAGTTTTCTTTCAAAATATTGATCAGAGAGCTGGGATGGCTGCACTTCTGCTAACAACATATGTAAGATTCCTCGGTTTTTAATGAATCAATAACCCTTAGTGACGATTAAACTTTGGAGATAAAGTATAGGACTGGTGTATTTCATAGTTGGATAAAAAACCGACTCCCTTAACAATAAAACTTTGACTATGACCGAAATTGCGTAGTTTTACGAGTCAACAATATACACAAGCACCCTTCAAAAAAAGAGATACAGGATGATGTCTAGACCATGTAGAGATGGTTCCTCTTCATTTTGACGTGAGTGGAGTAAGAATTGCCAGAGATTTAACCAGCCAAGGTCACCAAAAACCAACTTGCATATAAACCCGGCTCATGAGCTAAGAAATTCTAGACTTCACCAAAATTTCTTATCTTGAAATATTTGGAGTGTGGTTAAGAAACCCAGTACATAAGTAGTAAGATGCTCTTGAGGATCGTAATGGCAAAACATCCCTTAGTTTCATCAGACTGACAAATGGTATCCCTCAAGGATGGATCATTGTACCTGTTCTTTTTTTCGGTGAACACGAATGATCTCTTAATAATAAGACTGTGGTGCAGTTCCTTTTTAGGCCCCCATACAGCGCAAATGTAGCCGTAGCCTTGTTGAACGAGAATCACTACTCTATTCTCGACTTGACTCATTGAAATTATCTAAGCTCAAATACTGCCAAGTGCAAGGCTGTTGCTCAACACAAAACAAACCTTGACCACATTATTATAATATATATATGGAAGGATGCCTTAGAGTACTGTGGTTCATCCAACGTTCCACTTCAAGAAATGTCTGGATCTTAAGGTGGAATAAACCTTTGCAGACGGTCAAGTTTTTGTAATATCGAATCACTGAGGTGGTTGATCATGTGACGGTCAGCTTTTATGCATAATACCAATCAGACTCTCAAACATGGACACATTTGCAATAAACTGAAGCTTGAAACTTGTCCACATTAACCAGAGTTTAAATGTTATAGGAACTTCTCTGATCACCAAATTTTGTCCACGAGAGGACTCACTTTCTTGAAAAGTCTGTGCCATAAAATCGTTTTACAAAATTATATATATTTTTTTTTCTTTCAAAATAAAAACAAAGTACGACTCTCGATGTTGAAATGAAGGGCCCGTTTGAAATAAATATTTGGAAGTTCGACTTTCAATTCTGCGAAAACTTGAACCTTTTTGTTGTGTTAAATTACAAAACCTATAAATTAAAAATACTATTCGTTTGAAACTGGGCTAACGATAAAATGGGAGTTGGTTTATTGAATCAAATCATTAAATCTATTTACTAAAACTCCAATATTTTATTAGTAATTCGGATTAAAGTTTCATGCTGTAATTCATCATTCTCCCTCTCAATCCGTAGACTAGTTACACATTGTTATAGCGATACATTCAACAACCCACAAAATTGGTCTCCAATGCCAATCCATCCCCATCATAATTGATTATAAAAAAAAAAAAAATTAATATGAAAAGAATTTGCAGTGGAAAATTCTCCAAGAATAGAACTCATTTCTGCTCACCCACCGTTGTTGTGAAATTACCCAATTATTTCGAAAATATAGCTTTTCTTCTCGGATTCCTGTCGCTTCCGCATATCCTTAGATGAAATCCAATAGTATTCATCAAATATTTTTATCGTTTCCCCCCACCCCCATTTTCTCCTTCACCTGTTTCCTCTTTTCTTTCTTTGGCAGTGAGTGGAATCCAAATCCAAGAAATCGGCAGACATGTATCCTCGTACATAAAGATACGTACTTTTGTCTGAGTGGTTTGTTAGCAGCCATCATTATTTCCGAGTACCTAGCTACCCTCCTTTATAACCCCACATTTTGTTACACTACTTCGCCATAGTTACAAAAATTGGATATCACAACGTCTACATCCACCATCCCAAGACGAGTAAGAACACCAACAACAAGAAGGAATTTCCAATAACAAAAGTGCGCAGCACAAAATATTAGTCAACAACGACTCACTGGCTCTCGCGTAGATGAAAACATCAACCCCTATTTTTTGTCCTCGTTTAAACGTTTAAGACATCCCTTCTTAGCTCCACATCTATATAAGCTACCAAGGATGATTTGAATTCAACATCCCCCTCGATGATATTTCCAACAACCATTCTGAAGCAAATTTAAAGTCGCGTAATAGACATATCGCATATAAAATCGTAAATTGGCAATTTCGCGTATATCCTGTCAACAGGAATTTCCTATAGTCAATTTCTCCATAGACTTCCACCCAAGGCCTCGTCGCATTAGCGATCATTGGCGACAATAATTCGCAAATATGTGTACCAGTGCAATGTTGGATTCGAATCCTAACAGGGTGATCAACAAAAAGAGAATTGCAAATTCATGGGATTATGTCTTTTTTAAATTTAGTTTGAACTATTTTTTTAGTGCACACTAAAAGAATGATTTGAATACAATGAATTTCGAAATTATTGACAATTGAATAGTTTTCGGATTAAAATTTTAGCTTGAGCTTGATTTTCAGCCGATTTAAGAATAGGCTTAAAGCATAGGATAAAATCGTTCCGTCTGAGATTTAAACGAGCTGAAAGCCAGAGGATAATAGGTGCGCCCTTTAAATCTGGTACATCGAATATAAAATACCCCTAAAAGTTCTAAGAAGTTGTGTTTTTTTACAAAGCTTCCCCTTTACAACTTTTTTCAACTTGTTTTGAAAAAAACATAGATTAAGTGGGTCAAGTAAAATAAAACACAGACGAGTTGTTTAACTTACGATGGTTTATTGAGAAGAACGAAAAAAGACATAACAGGCTTTATTTATAAGTTCATATAAAGCAGGATGCTTATGTAAAAAGTGAGATGTTAAGAACAGTACAATATGAGAGTAGTTCTTATTTCGGTTCATATTTACTACATTATCTTAAGAGTGTATATTTATACTTGAATATTAATGTGTCATGCGAGAACACTTACAGTGGTGTACAAAAAAATTGCATGCCTACAAAAGAGAGCACCTTTTCTATCATCGTCACCGCGTTTACCAGCTATAATTTCTTCTGTGGGTTATGACTTCGAAAATCTCCACAAAATTATGTCAAGTGGATTCGTATTGGGAAATCTTGTCGGCTTGTTAATTTCGAAACTAAATTTCCCAAGAACTTTTTTGAACCAGAAGTCTTAGAGTTTTTTTTTAAGTATTTGCGGTGACCCGCCTTTCTGCATTGACTGCCGCATCAGCTCTGACGAGAAATCCCTGAAAAATGAAGCTGAACATAACATTTTTTGGTAATTTTTGAAAAGGACATTTTCCGCCGATTACGTCGTTGGGTCTTCCCTTATATATGGTCTAGTTGATCTAAGCTTTGTGTCGACAAACATATTCACAATAAGAGATTAGGTAAGTTATAAAAATATAGAAAAGTGTTGGCCTTAAAGTAGCTCCTTGAGGTACCCCCTGCAGACCACGCCCAACCTTTTAGAAGTTGTTACTTTTTGCTGCAATAAAGCTAAGTTCATCGTCAGAAGAAGAAGACTTTAATTGTCAGATTCATAGTTGACAGCAACTGAGACTCTTTCATAGTTAGTGAAAGATCTCCCCACAGCGTTATGTGAAATGACTAGATCAGTTATTCCACGATCCCGAATTCAGCCATTGCTTTGTATAGTTGAGTGCTATGAATGCCGTCATGCTTGCGTTCTTTGGTCTTTTCGAGGATTTTTCTAGTTTCAATTTTCCGGGCAGACGTCGCACTGGTATCAGCCCATTTGTGTGCTACAAAAGGGCATATGACGTTCACAAAACACGAAATAAAATGGACGGCGCTAAGAAGGGATATGCCTTGATAGTTGTCCCTCTTTTTGCAAATGGGACGGACTGTAAAGATAAAAGTAGACGGACCTATGCACAAATCTCCGACTTCGAGGATTTTGCAATACGAGTGGATCAAACGTCATCTTAGCGAACGGTAAATAGGATACTAATGGTGTGGGCAAGTCGAAATGCCTGTTCGATTCTATCCGCCTCAAAAAAACAAACAAAAAACCCCTTTTCATTGAATAAGATCGTTATTGCTTCGTACACTTGATTGTTTGCACGTGAATATCACCAAACACCTGTAACAGCTTCCTTTCAAGACATTAAACTATGTAAACATTTCTTTTAAGACCCTATACGCCCGAACCCTAGAATAATAAGTGAAATTGTTTTGAATTAAACTGGGTAATAACATAATTTCGTATCCCACTTAAGCATTCATTACCCTGTCCGAATACTTTGCATGCAAATAGAACACATGCCCAAGGAACCCATAACCTCTTTTTATACCCGCAACCATTATATACTTTCATCGTTCACCCCTTTTTTTATTAACCTACCCTATAAGAGCACATATATGTATATGTATAAGTATGCACCTTTTTTACAACTGAAATTAGAAGCATACCATAAGGTTCGTAAAAAGTGAAATAATATTAGTCGAATAGCATTTCGACACCCCTGGCTTAAGGGCTACAAGGTAACAAGTTCAAGGAAACAAAAAAAAAATGAAATAAAACGAAAGAAAATAAAAGTTTACACCCTAATTTTTGCTCAGGATATGACAAGGAAAAAAATGATCCTCATACACTCAACACATACACAGTTAAGAAGGAGTAGGTTTTGCAGTTTGGTGGTACGTTGTAGGCCGTGTTCTGTTCTCAA
Organism: Orthonevra nobilis; assembly: GCA_963555765.1. NCBI lineage: Eukaryota > Metazoa > Arthropoda > Insecta > Diptera > Syrphidae > Orthonevra > Orthonevra nobilis. The sequence continues at coordinate 38,804,026 of OY743224.1, forward strand.
ATATTTATTAACCCATCAGAACGTGCAAATTGCGTTCGGGGGGTGTGATGGCAAACGATGCGATGGTGACATTTCTACCCCGTGGGGGTTACTGTGCTACAAAAGTACCAAATGTACGTAAGCCAACCCCTCTATAACGTGTTAAGTGTGAGTTAACAAATTTTACACGGGTAATATTCAATTTAAGCGAAATGTCTCTCAAGAGGATGTTACATTTTGTAAATGTGGAAAAACAGATCAGAAACACTGGCCCACCAGAACGAAATGTTGTTGTTGTTTAGGACTCGTCCTTTGGCGGTATTATAGAGAGGAAATTTATTTTTCCGAGAGCACTTGAGATGAATAATTTACGAGTATTTATCGAATCAGTGGGTGGTGGCGAATTCGTTTTTTTTACGTGGCAAAAGTGTAAACTTGGATTACGGTTAAGGGTGAGATAATTTTCTTTTTATTTTTCAATTCTTGTAAAATTAAATATTTAATAAGTGAAATTCAAAAATAGAAATAAAATATTTGCTTAAATTCTTCAAATGGCAGTATCATTGGCTTGTTGTTGATCTTCGTATCTGTTCCTTTCAAATGGTTAGTAGGTATGTCTTAAGTTTCGATTGAGACAAGAAATGTATCGTTTATGTATGTGACCCTCAGTTAGCAAAATTGGTTTAAAGAAAGTATATTTTTGTCGGCTATTCAAATAAGCAAGGAAATACTACAAACCTAGAATGCACAAAAGAGAAAAGTACTCAACCCAACTCCAATCGATAGGTATAGCGCTTGCCTTTAATTGATGGGTCCTAGGTTTAACTCATGGTCCAGCAACCATTGGCCATTGGGAAAAAATTAATGGCCAATTAATTAATATCACTGGATTGGTCGAACAGCGATAGTAGTCACTTGTCACTTTATTGTAGTGGTTGTTGCAACGGCTAGAGTTCTAAGTTCGTGTTGTGGTTTGTGTAGATTTAGGTGTAAATAGCACTGCTGTGAAGGCATAACTTTCAATAAGTCGATATCAAATCATCCGTCGCATTTCGGGCAGCATCCACGGAATTGAATTGAAACCAAATCCGAATCTGTGTTTCTCATGACACTACAAAAATCTTTCCGTCTTCTTCTAATTTGCCCACTCGCTTTGTGCTACATGCATGAATATTAATCCTTTGCAAGAGTATTAACCTCTTGAGAGCTAAAAAATTATAAAAAAAATTTTTCAGCAATGACCGAAATTGGGAGAAAAATCAAACGGATTCAGTCAAGAAAAAACGTTTAATTCAACCTAATTGTTGAACGGAATGATCAAGTCCAGATGACAGCGATTGAAGTTTAGGTCAGAAGAGTTGGTCTTCAAATTAATAATGATCTATAGAGTACAACCATCGATTATTGACAGCTATAAAATTGAGGTCCTTATGACGTTAATATGCACAAACGAGACCGATGAATACCCGCATAGGCAAATAACAAGGATCAAAACTCCCAATTCGTACTTTGCAAAACATTTGTCTAACGAGTTCTTCTTTATTTAGTCGGATGTTGGACGGTAAACGAGATAGCACAACAAATTTAAGAACTTTTAAATGAAAAATTCTCCGTGGGCTAGGCGGTCCTCGCGGTGAGTAGAATGAATTGTTAAGAACGTACAACCGCGTACAGAATGATGTGGATCCAATTGGGAAGGAAAAAATCCGTCCACTACAGTTGCTCGGTCATGTTAAGCCGGCTCCAGCCAGAAGCTCATGCTCAGATCGTTGGCCCAATAATTCATCATTTTCTTCTGAAAAAATGGTGGTGGTGGGACTGTGCTCCTCCATATTCTATGCAAGCTGATACGAGAAATTTAAGTTTTTAGCCTCGTAACGCAGCAGAGACTTAGAGTCGTCATCAAATGTCCTATCACAGGAACTTCACATGACAGAATTCAGAAAGAACTTCATATGAAATGAGATGTTGACTAGTTGAGTAATCGAAATGTTAACCGCCGAACAAAAGAAAAATGGGTTGACATGTCAAGAGCAAATCTTCGAAAGCTGAAGCCGACAGATTTTTGAGGCAATTTAGAACTAAGCACGAGATCTGGATCCATCACTCTGATTCTGAGATGAATCAACAACCCGAAAAGACCGTTTTTACACACAACAAAAGAAGTGGGGCAAACTTCGAGCTGGAGTGCGATTTCAACAAAACGACGCACCACCACATTAAACCAAAGTTGCGATGGCGGCAATTCTAGAAGAATATTCTCCAGATCTGGCCCTCCAGCGACATCCAAATCTCTCCTCCGCTTAATGAGTGATTAGTGGATAGTAAATTAGCGAGGCGATGGCCGCTGTATAAGCACGACTTTCCACCTCACTTGGAATAGCCTGATAATTGATGTCGTTGCGAAATGTTTAGGTTTGCTTAAGCGCTGCAAAAAATAATGCACCGCCTCCATTAACTCGTACATTCGTTCAATTCAATTCGATCAACCTGGAATTTAAGTCACAAGATTTATATCATGATTATCTGAATTTGATTTGATTTTTATATCGAGCTTCATTTTTAAAGAAAAATTGTATTTTTTTAAAGCGTTTTTTTTTCTACAAAGAGGCAATCACAAAAGAGGTACATGAGACTCAATTGCGACTCCAAATGTTTACTCTGATGGCGTTGAAATCAATGAGTATTGTGATCCATAATCTCTTGTCCTCTACATTAAGTTCAAAAGTTGACCTCCCTGATCTTCCACCGGGGAAATAGAATTGTAGCTTTACATGAACCCATTAATTCCTCTATTAATAAAATCAAAATATGAACCCTTTTTGAATAGCAACTTTTATTGACCAGTTATTGCTGCGAAATATTTAGGTTTCCTTAAGCGTTGAAAAATATTTTACCAGCCGCCTTTCAATGAATGCTCATCAGTTCACCATCAAACCCAGTTTCAGTCACACTCGAGTATAGGGACTGCCCACATTCCTGATTTCCCACTCGTTGCAATTTATTGAAGTTCCAAAGCTATGTAAATCAGTCCTGGATCGTTCACACCCGCGCTAAATATAATCATTATAAGGGTATTCATAACCCCTTGAGTGCGGAGTCGATTTATAACATAAAAATTTCTGCACAGTGAATTAAATAAGAAATTTATTCAATCTCATTTTTTTTAGATTATCGCTTCAAAAAACTATTCTATTGTTGATTGTTCTGTTTTGTTCTTAAATCGAAGTCCTCTACTCACATTTTAATCAAAGTCAATTACTCAGAATTACCTGCACAAAGAAACCTCTTTATTCAATTAACGGAAGGCTTAAACGTTTTAAGTGTTCGCACTGCATGCACAGGATGCTCTGGTTCACTCAATACACTGCACAGGCGCATGGAATACATGTGTTTGACAACAAAAGCCAAAGAATACAAGCAACAAAACGCCCACTTCTTTCTGCATGAATTGTCATTCCTAACACACATACACCAAAAATATTTAAACTCCATTCACCATAAACGAATTTACCTAAATTGCACGGTGTCCTTTTGTGAATTGATTTCGTTGTCACAATACACCGTTCCTTCTTTTCCATTTGATCCTATTTCCATTCATCAAATTAGGGTTACAAAAAGAACACATACACTTTCGATAGAAATTCAAATTGCTATCGCAGCACATGTCCTTTCTTCTCAAGGAGACCCAGATTTTGCACAGATTAGGAGGAAGGGATTCCGCTCTATTGCAAGGGTTATCAAGTAATGCCATTGTTCCATTCGAAAGATACTTAAAGAGTACACGATCGAAAGGTGTTAAGTCCCAACTTGATATTTGATATGTTGTAGAAAAAGGATTACTCTTTACTCGGATCCTTTAGCTTAAATATTTTTCAAATTATGAATTTTTCTTTTTCGTTTCCTTGTAGAACAATCCCGCAACGATTATCACAACAGTTTGAATGGCAGTGATGAACACTGTAATAGCGGAGCTGGTAATGGATCGACTACATCGAATGCTACCTTACGACTGCCAACTGGTGGTGGTCTTTCGCCGGTGGAGCATTCACCGGCGGCTGCTGCCGCTGCCTTAGTTGGGGCACATCATGCGGCTGCTGTGGCTGCGGCAGGACATCATCATCACCATCACCATCATCATCCGCATCATCACCATGATGGATCGTATGTGAATGGCGGCAATGGCGGATCTGGACCTGGTGGCTTGGGCAGCAGTAGCAGTGGAAAGAAAAAGAATAAGAGACGACATGGAAGGACGATTTTCACAAGCAATCAGCTGGAAGAGCTAGAAAAGGCATTTAAAGAGGCCCACTATCCAGATGTGAGCGCCAGAGAATTGTTGTCAATGAAGACAGGACTAGCTGAAGATCGAATTCAGGTACGTTTAAGCCTTAATCATATTTTCTTTTCAGATTTGACATGCGAAAGTCTGTTTTTAACCTGTGTAGATATGATTTTTTTTAACCAACAGAATAGGAGGTGGTTCTCCGGACTTTTTTTTTTAAATGTCACTTTCTTCACTTTGAGTAAATTCATTTTGAATTTTTTTTTAAATTAAGTCCAGCATAAATGGCTTCCGTCTAATGACAATTAGAAGAAAAGTAAATCTACCTTTTTTTTGCATCTTTGGTTTAGGAACAAGTTACTTTATTGCAAAACTGTGCTCGTGACTTGAATATGCTTCACGCTTCAAGTGCTGATTCGAGCTCCAATTTTAAAGTTCAGAAAATATGCTTCTGGGAAACTTTTTTCAAAATAAACTAACGTTGATAGTTTTCCGAGTCTTGGTTTTCAAGCTGGGTTAGTTCAACTGCCCTAAGGGCAAACAAAGAATAAAATATATGACATAATAAGACAATCTTAGGATGACCATACCGCATGCAAACCATCTACATATGATCCATCCATCCATCCATCCATCCTTCCACCATCTTTGTATGATTTTTTATTACCTTGTTGCATTTGTGGGTGATCTTGACTCGAATACCGGCAAAGAAACTACCTTCAGAAGTGTTTAAGGAGGATAGTGTTCATAATAACAACACTGACAGCTGTAGGATGAAATCTACTAGTAGCAAGCATATGTTTCCAGCCCCTTTGCTACAAAAAAGAGACCTGGAAGTCATCAGATTAACAATATATCAACCAAGTTGAATACGTTGCGATTGAGACCAACCAACTCGAAACATTTCTGTGTCAGCCAAAGTTCGAACGCGGTTATCCGGACTCTAAAAAAATTAAAAACCGTTTACATCCGCAAGAGAACGAAAGCGAATTTATGTGTACGATTGCACGATCAGTGCTTTCCTTTAAATGTCTCGTGCGGCTTAATCTTGGGACAAGATGATAGAAACAATGCGAAGTTTTAAAGAGACTATTTTTAAGGGTTTGTTCGGAATCTCAGCCTAAGGGTTTCATTCGATCAAAGGCTCTCCTATTAATGAAAGTAAAATGAAGTATGGAAGGCCAACTTTGAGGTAATCGAGGTCTTCGACTACCTAGGATCCGCAGTGATTTTTTTTTTCAATAAAACAAGCGGAAAAATCGTTCCTTTAGGACAATAAGTTAAAAACGATTGACCATACTGATATTATACAGAGTGCTCCAAAAAATACTCACCCGATGTTTTTCTATTATCTACATGTTCGCAACATCTTCAACTACAGAGATCATATTCTGTGCGGAATGAAGAATGCAAAGCCTATTGATGCTTCTTCTGTCACGTGCTGCTCCAGTCACATTTACAAAATTAAAAGCATCTGCCGATAAAGAGATATATTTTAAGCCACCCCTCTTATCTTGAACAATGAAATTTGCTCTTGGACACTTTAGGAGAACAAGTTCTTGGGCTTTTTTTGATCCCCTTGGCTGAATGTTGAATGGAGGAAAATCTTGCAGCGATAAGGATCCATTTATAAGTTTCTGCGTTCAAGGACTAAGGTGATAAGGACATATAAAGTCAGTGAACACCAGCACTGCCGCTCGAAAAGTCTTCTAATCCACACCTCATCCTGGACGAAGGTTCGTTTTACAAAGTCCTAATCTTTAATTGCGTAGACAAGTAGAAATGGACCTCAGAAAGCTAACTAAGGCTGGCTGCAAAAAAACTTTTTGGTTAAGGCTCAAGGTTCATAACGGACTTCAGTGTCATGAAAGTAAATATCTACACATATTTGACCGTCCATTTTAAATTTTATGAGTATTTTTTTTTCAACAATATTTATCTCAATGCCAGATTTTATTTTTATTATTTTTTTTTTTTCAAATACTGAGAGTGACTTCAACCTTTTGGCCTGCAGAGTAGGTATCTGTAAATGACGCTCCAATGTTTTCTCGTTTTTGCATTCAATCATGACGCAAGCCACTTACCGCATTTAGATACTTCCTGATCGATACCACTCATACCAACACAATCCAGATTCAATTCGCATTCAAATTGCATCCACGGCCACTTCATGTTGCTGTTGCAACAATGTGTGCCAATAACTGTCATTAAGTCAATTATTTTTGCATTAATTTGTATCGGCTCGTGCAAAAGTCTCGCACTGCAACAATAATATATCGCAACCCACTTTAAAATAAATATAAGCTCGTTACACAACGCCTTTCTTTACGCGTAGATACCCGCCAAAAGGAGAGGGCGTGCGAATATGTTAATTCTGAGAGTCTGCCTGTCCTGCCAAGGAACACACAAGGCTAGGAAATGCGTTTCACTGTTTTGCCACGGCAGCAGCCATTTCTGTTTCATCTCTGACAATGGCGGCTGCTGAAACAAGAGGACAACACATCAAATAAATGGTGCGGCGAAAAGTTTCCCAAAGAAGAAACGGCAAAACAAAAAGAAAAGGTTTCAAAGAAAAAATAAAAAAAACACACAAAAACAACTGCAACAAGAGCTGCAATATTGAAGTGGAAGCGTGTACACGAAAGGACCTCTTCAATTACCCGTCGTCGTGTTCTCACTCACGCACGCATAGAAGGAACCTAAGTACATTACCCATGTGTATGTTTTGAATGGCGAATTGGTTGGCTTTCATTCCAATTTGAAGTGGAACAAGGCGCAACGGGAACCCATCTTCCATGGCTCATCTAAATGCGATGCACAACATGGCTGGTACAACAAGTATGGTCCATTAAAGCAGCCTGCAGCGGCAAGCATTGAAGACCAACCGCGTTGGGCGAATTGGCATTGTTTTTGTTCAACAAATATTCGCCATGCCCACAAACGAATTTGTGGTTAACGCCTTAAGTCCACAATCGAGATGGAAATTGATTGAATTGAAATATTTACTTAAATGTAGACAACATAACAATAGTTGACTCACTTTAAGGAAAAATCATTCCAACGATTTTTAAATTCATTTAAGCACTTTAAGGTAAAAAGCTGTTTTTTCCATATAATAAAATGGGCGTTTAGATGGGGTCATTTTCACACACAAACGTCATTCTAGTTTAAACTAAAGCTACCACACGAGTGGCTTCCCTGAGTGCTTTCACTCTCTTTCTTTAACAAACGATTTGAATTAGAATTGAGATTTAATATAAATATAATAATAATAAAATAATAATAATTTTAAATGAACCCCTTCTCATTCATCTCGCTAATCACAAGAAAAAAACTCCGCATGTAGAAGGACCTTTTATACGGAATTTCTGTCAACAAGAACCACGGATATAGATTATGAACAAACGATTTTCCGAGTGCTTACTTAACAGACTGCCGAAATTGAAGAAAAAACATGAAGACACATCTTCTCGGTGTCATCCAAAACATAATTTGGATAGTTTGGCGACACTGCTGGATCAAGATTGCCGGGATCCTGAATTGGATCATGACGATGATGAATTTTTTTTTTGCAAAATTTCTATTAATCCCAGTTTTTCAGTGCTGAGTTAACTCTGAGTTAATTTTACTCAGGGTTTAACCCGAGTTAACCCCAGAAACGTGATTTTCAGTAAAGAGTTAACCCCTAGTTAACTCCGAGTTAACTCAGCTAATTTGGAAGTCTAACTCCGGATTAAATTAACATATGTTTTTTGTGTGAACATTTTGTCAAAGATAAAAAAGGAAATGCATATAATTGCTCTGAATTTAGACTCTGATTCAGATCTGAGCGATGCGGAATTGTTTGATATAAATGACAAATGACAATGCTTGTTTACATTTTTTGCGACAATTGGTGCAAAAGAACTTTGGTTGGTGTGTATCCGTACTTGGTTGCATAATTTTCCGTCCTGTGTTAATCCTTTGCCATAAAACCTGCAAACGTATTTCCTTTAAGCTGAATGGTTACTTATATCAAAAAACTTCGTGGAAAGGACTTCAAAAAAAGCGGACATGATCTGTTTTTCATTGCATAAAAACAGGTCAACATTTGAGGGTTCATTATGTACATTTTATTATTATAGAAATTGTAGGAACATTAAAAGTTATGAATGAATTAATTCGTTTTTATTTTATTTTTGAATTCGCCTGTTTGAGGAGAGTACGATAACTTGGGCGCCAAAAATTGATAACGATTTCTTGTAGAGGGGTCAAAAACAAGCATTTTTTACTATGGGAGGGGGGTCTATCTTGCACGGTTTAGGAGGTAGGGGCAATTTAAAAACAAATGACTTAAAATGAAAAAAAACAACAACAACGTCAACACTTACAATAAAGAACTATACCGGCTTTGAAAGCCAGAAACATGTTCTTTAATCCTGGGTAAAAATTAAATAGTAAACTTTAATAGTTTTTGAAAAATTCGCATGCAAACTCAAATTTTTGATAAAAAAAATCAAAAAAACAAGTTTAGACCAATTTTTTTCAAAATTGTGAAATGAAGTGCTAATTTTGATTTTTGTTCTCAATGCTTGTATTAATTATGAATAGGTTATCGTACTCGTGCCGCCTGTTTTGTCAAGTAACAGCTGATCTGTCAGAAAAGACAGATCTAGATAACTTTTTGACAGCTTAATCGATAACATGGAGTCAAACTTAACCCTGCACTGAAAAACTGCGGCATGGGCTAACTCGGGATTAATTTTATACCGGATTTAGCTAACACTGAGTTAACTAAGAGTTAACTGTGCCTTAGGGTGAAAGTTTTGTCTATCGTCAATCTGCGAGGCAGGCTGTTGCATTTCAGAAAGGCTTCAGATGTTTACATAGTACGTTGGATAGGCTCCATCGTGAAGGATCGATTTTTCATTTTTCTTGATGATCGGGCTTGTATCAGACTAAAAATAATGTCGCATTTATGGATATTGACTGCTCAATAAGTCAAAGTCTCTTACTCCCTGCAGACTCTGGTTACTCCAGTCGTGCTAAGTCTGCCTAAATGTTCAATGTCAGCGGAAAGTGTAACACCTAATATTATAAGCTTTAAGCATATTGCCAAGCATTTTAACGAGCTTTGAAATTCATAAATTGCCAAAATAAATTCTAGCCGGAAATTCTCTTAAATGTCATATTTTCGTGAGTTCTTTTACCGCAATAAGAAAAATTATTTGGTCGGGAAACCTTTTTAGACGCGAATTTGAATATTTCACCGAACTTTTTCTGTTTGAGATAGATCAATCCCGGTATCATTGTTGACCCTTGTATTTCACCTTGGTTTACGTCCACGGGCATGGTTCCCTCTTTTCCACACGTTTTCCTGCAAAAACTGGGAAAACTTGGGATTTAAAATTTCGCCTTAACCACCATATGTTCATGAACTTTCCCCAATGAACTGTTACCGATTCCGTTTCTAGCCCATTTGATGCAAACGCGTTCGGAGTATAAATTTGTTTAGTAGAACGAATATTGAATAAATTTCGAAACTCGCGAAACAACCCGTTTTCGAAATCAATATCTTAAACCTCGAATTTTGTCTTGAAGCTCTTTTATACTTTTTTCCGCGTTTGCTTACGCTTTACTTTACAAAAAATCATCACAAAAAAAAGTATACTTCGCCTTTTCCGGAACTAAACGTCACGGAAAAGTCCTACCAATGGTCCAATGACTGACCCAAAGATTCACTTTCTCATCGCGCATTGGCGTTATGTTGATTATTGGTAATCTAAAATCGTCATATTTTGCCAGAGAATATAAAACGTATAAATGAACCTAGCGACCGCCATCGCTCGTCTGTTTCCAATAATGTTTGAGTCAAGTTCAATTATATTGTACTGCAATAAAATCGTCTTAAATAAAAATAAAATCCAGCTTCGTTATTTTCATTGGAAAGACTTACACTCGTAGTTATTGGCGATTTGCAATAGCCCCATGCCAAAAAAAAGTTAATATGCGAATTATGTCGCTTTTGGGCTCTTCATGTCATAGTCTAAACTAATTTTTTCAAGATCCCTTCTTTGCCATTTTTAAAGTGTGTTTTACCATAAAAGTTATCACGTTAAACAAACAACAAACCACAACAAAAAGAAGCTTCCACATCAGTCCAAATGGCTTGACAGTGCCAAAATGCATGCAAATCGCGTGTCGTATGGACTAATGTGGCATGTTTGGCCAGTTCTAAAATGTTATTCGGTATGATTAAAGAGAAAAATAAAACAATTAAGCAGGCTATTATCCTATTTCATAAATAATCACCGCCCCTTATAAAAAAAAAATCGTAAGGCCTTGTTTAGCTCCACGGTAAAGAAAGTCAAAGTGTCAGTCACAAAATCCGGGCTGTGTTTCCTGTTCTCATTTTTGTGTTATTCTTCTTTTTTTATTTTTCTTCTTCTCCTTTTTCTTTGATTTAATTAAATTTAATTTCACAGCGATAATAATCTCATAATTATAAAAATGAGTTGCTTTTGTTGGAGTCAAATAAAGCGCATTAAATAATAATGTGTAGTTGAAGAGTTCACGTTTCTTTTTTTTTCATTTTTCTGCACAAAAGAAAAATGTCCTGAGTGGACACCCCATAAATACGCAGTAAATCGTTGTGCTAAGAACAAGGACTGTTGCATATGTATATACATTTTGATTATATGGACTGTAGATGACCGGTTGACTTATTTCAAACATTCAAATTATGTTAATTATTTTACGTCGTTTGCATGTTGCAAGGATAATGGATAAAAAAGGAATTCATTGCTAAAAGAATATGGTTATTTCGGAATTATGCAAATGAAATAATATGCAATTTGTTTCATTTTTAACTTTTCCCTGTGAAAAATGGAAAATATTAAACTTAAGTGTCAATTCGGCTCATTTAACCTAAAAATAAATTGCTGCTGAATCGAATGAAACATTTGTCGTGATTTTTTTTTTTTTTGCCGTTTAAATTCTATTTTTAGAGGCGGACATTTATAGTGATGCTTTTTTTTTGTGAAAATCATGGAAAAGTTCACTGAAATCAATTAGAATGTTATTTAAACTCTGAAGACTCATATATGTTTTTTGTTCATTCGATCATGCTTTTAGTGAGAGATAATTCGGGGCTAAAGTTGATCTCAGACATTTCTATAGAAAGTTATCAAGCTTCATCAAACAATTGGTGTCATTTTAAATAACTATCATTACTTAGACTTTCACAAAGTTTAAACTGCGTGCTATCCTTTCTGAAACTAGTAAAAAATTCACCACAAAAAAGTGAAAATATCACGGATCAGTTTTCTAGTTCGTACTAGATACTTTTGGTCATCATTAAGAGCCCTTTCGCACTATAAATATATCGGCAGTTTGGTGTTGTGCCGAAAACCCAAGTGTATCCATTTGCAAGCGATCGCAGAAAATGAATTTATCCAAAAAAAAAAACTTTTCGCCGCATTTTGCATTTAGATCTTTGCCTTGAAGCCAGTTGAAACACTGTAGTTTTTCTTCTTGGGTGCTGAGAATTAATGAAGCAGATAATAAATTTATAAATTGAATTCTGCTGAGAACTGAGGCTCATTTCTTTTTGCTAAGGCATGCTAAAAAATAACAGCTTTTCATGAAACGTATTTTAACTGTGGATGAGGAATCTTTGCATACAATCCAGATGCAACGTACCAATCAAGAATCAAGCTAACATCGTGCAAAAGGTCAGTTAAAACAGAGAAGGGTTGGAAAAAGTCGATGGAAAATCATGTTGACATTTTTTTTTCGGTTACCATGGAATTTTGAGTTCCTTCCGACAGGATATACTTTCAATAGGTACATCTCATTTGCGTGAAGCTATTCACAAAAAAGGCCACATCTCACACTGTATTGGTCTTTTTAGGCCACTTTTGCTTTGCAAATTCAAACAGACATAAGGATTTTCGAAATTCCTTCAATCTGTGTATATCGACAGCTCGACAGACTAAAAAAGGATATTGCCTTTCATGTTGACACCTGCCCGTTGCTATATCTGTTCAAGTTGAAGGATTAACAAGTCCTTTTCGAGATCCGGTGTAAGAATGAATTCTGTCAAATGCGGTCTTGAAGTTGATGAATATGTGTCGGGTATCGACTTGGTCGAAGTTCAAAAATGTGGTCTTTTGTCGATTTATCGAATCGGCAGCATCGCTAGTAGTAGCCGATTTGTGTGTTGGCAAAAGGCTTCAGGCGCTCACACAATATAGTGGATAGGATCCTGTAGTTGTTGCACCATACGGGAATCCCTTTTTTGTAGATGATATGGTTAAAGTCTTCGGGAAAGCTTTCGTTCTCCCCAACCTGCAAGCTGATCTGATAATTTCACCAGCTTTCAATTATCTAAGCCCCCAACTTAATTGTTTTTAAGCTTTTCCATAGCGACAATAACTTCCTCTTCACTGGGTGGGAGAACTAGTTCATCGGCTACAGTTCTTCATGTCCCTTGACTCGCTTTAGGTGACTATGGTTTAGCAGCTGACCGAAATGCTGCTCTCCGTTGCTGTTCCAGTTTTCCCTTGCAGCGTTGTCTTATGCGTTTCATATGTTGCCTTTTCCTTCTGCACGCACTCGCTGGAGATGGCTGGTGGCCCAAGTCGGTCTCGGCTAGTTCCTGGATGGCACCGTGACCACAAATTGCTGGTGTCTCGCTTAAAAACATGCTCACTAGCGGCTACTTTCGGTACGCTGAAGGATATAATGTTGTTGCAGCTTTTTAACACTGGACAATCGGTCTCTTACTTGAACTGCAACTTATAAGAATTCATTTTTTTGGGAATTTGAGAAGCCAAAGGTGTACACTTAATTTGTGATTGCAGAATAAAACCAAAAAACGAACGAAAATTACACAGAATTACACATCCTCAACATTTGTTGCACAAAATGCTCCTGCCGACTAGTTTGCTTGATCAAAGCATCTCCTAGGCGGTAAGCTTTGTTTTCTTACAAAATAAAACGTAATTTTTTAAGGTGTCAATATCTCAGAGGATTTGTTTAATATCCTTCCGCATTGAATGTCAAACGAAATTTTGATTTTTATTAAATCCATTGCAACGACTTTTGCTGTTCACATTCTGAGTGGAGTGTTTTCCTTTGAGTCCTTTAAAAAAAAAAATCTCACTAATAACGCACGTCTTTGCTTCAAGAAACAGACTGTTAATATTTTCCAGTCCTTTAACCAATTTGCATGTTTTTCAAAGTACCTGCACTTGTTTTTTTGAAAGCATTTCTTCCGAGTACCACGCCAGATCATTGATCAAAGAGACTTGGAACTTTGACAAGTCTGACAAAAAGAACCCTTTTGCTTTGCATTATTACAACAATTGAAAACAATTGTAAAAACGTAAAAATATTTGCCGGAAATGCACTAAAATTTGTCCCATTCGGGGTTTTAAACAAAAACAAAACAAAAAAACTCTTTGAATATGAACAGTCGCAAAAGGACTAAACACTTGTTAGACCTTAAGTCGCATGGTATACTTTTTTTTTTTAATTACAAAAATCTAGCCATACTGTTGAGTGTGCGGTCTTAATGCAATTTCTCGTACAACCATTTGGAGGGCTCCTCTGGACTCAAGTTTTAAATGTGTAAATGTGTAATTATTGCAATATTTGCCATTAGTCTCATTTCAAATATCCTTAATGAGATTTCAATATAAATCTCAAAACACTAATTGAACAACAGGTCTCTGTGGTGTTGGGTATTAAATGTTTCAATGCCACGTGACGTGCACATAATTGCATTAGTTATGGCAAAGGAAGTTCCACAAGAATCCTTGTGTTATTCCTTTGGGTACCTAGTTACGGTCTAAACTTGAGGTCTAATTATGTTTTTTTTTTTTTGGCTTACCGTGCCAGTCATAGGATTGGTTGGCAAATATAAATGCAACCGTGAAGGGTGTGGAATTTATCTTGTTTTTGAAGCCTTTTCTTAATCACAAAATTTCGGCAATGATGAAAAGGACGACCGAGAACAACGCGCTTGCTTGCAATTACTGCTTCCATTGCAGGTTTTGTAATTGTTATATACATACATATGTATACGAGTACCATAACCCACTTTGTAGATTTTGAAAAGTTCTCAATGTAATTTGATCCAAATAAGTTATGCAAACGTATGAGGACATTAATGGTCTTGACCATTGAATAAAATATTTACCCAAAATAGAGGTGTGAAAAGTCCTCTTCTGCTGATAAATATTTGCACAATCCACGAAGAGATGAAGAGGACAAAGCATCCATCGAATGGAATTCGAGGCTCTTTTGTTCACAGGACAAAGAAATCATCCCACACTCATCAAAAATTAACCTCAAAAAATTGTGTTGTTGTTTTGTTTTGATTTTTTTTTTCTGTGCAATTTCGGCATATTAATTGCCCGTTACCAGCTTTCGTTCATTCCATCGTGCATGCATCATATGCGCACCATTAAACGGTCAATTTTAAGGATTTCCCAAAGGACACAATCCACTTGACAAAAAAAAAAAAATTACAGATCGACACATTTTCCCAGCGTTTGTCGCTCAGCGCCCGCCTGCAACAATTCTCCAAGGACCATAAACAACTCGAAATATTTGCCAAAATAATCGCTGCAGCAATGCTAGGACGTACTTGTTCGTATGTCAAATTAAATCAGGATGAGTAAACAGAATAGTCGCCGCGCTGATTGTACTGGTGGTGGTGGGTTATGAATTATATGGACAGGATTCACTGCACCCCTTTTTCCACTCAAACTAACCGCACCCTTGTTTTGTATCTTTTTGTTGAAGATCCATCATCTATTCTCACCGCTTTCCCTTGCAGGATTTTCGTCTTCTAGTTCGTCTAGTCCAAGAGGACTAGTAATTTCGAAACAAGTGTATGCATGCTAATGTCTACAAATTGTTATTCTTTGCGGCCGGGCGCGGCGCTTTGTCAGTAGCGGCGGCGGCAGCGGGCGTTTGTCGCTGCTGGTGGTGTTATTGCGCATCCTAGTACACTCGTACGGAAGGACATTAAATTGTTATTATTCCCATGCTCATGCGGTGAAATATCATAATTAATTTGCGCATCACTGATTTTTGGGTTTTGTTCCGAAGTGGGGAGGTCCTTTAGTTGTTTTTTTTTTTTTTGCTAATCGGATTGTTTATGGGGATGTCCTGTCCATTTTGAGTTTTTTTTTTATGTTTTCATTTATAGACATGCAAAAAGGGCTCGAATAGTTGCAAGTTACTCATCAAGAATTTACGACAGTTACTTTAATAGCCTTTCGAACTAAAGGATCCGTTGACGTAAACGATGTCATTTAAATTACATTCATTAAATCTTTTAATTAAATTCAACTCTCCAATACCTATGTTTGACCTTAAACTATAAAACTAGGGCCTCACTCTGGGCCAGCTTAAATGGCAAAAAAAACTGCGTTCTTAACCCTAAAAATGAAACCAATAATAAATTATTCGACACAAAGTTTGTGAGAAAAAAAAAAAACAAAACAAAAGTCTGCATGGGAAGAGCTCAATTTAGATCAAAGAATAGCTTGTACATATCTGCACTATTAGAGCAATGAGATCCCCACCAAATGTAGCGCTAGAGACCTTCCTCAATTTCGTCCCTGAAAGCAAAGCTGCACACATTGCAACGAAGAACTGGAAGTGTCTCAAACTGCTGTCAATACAGGCCACCACAATAGAGTCATTTGATTCCAAAGCCATAGCGGATACAAAGGAAATGGAAAAGCTAATGAAAAATGAAATTCTGCAACTCAATGCATGTTGCCAAAACCCTTCTGTGGCTTTCTGATCAGCATTTCGAACCTGAAGGAAACCTAAAGGAGGCTGGAGAGTTGAAAACTGCATGCCAAACATTTATGATTAAAGAGCGAAATAATTCCTGGGGGTGGGCTTCCTAACTTACTGGGCACTATCGAGAAGTACCTTATGACTTTGGGACAACGAAGAAAACTTTTGAAATGAGTCTTTTGTGACCTCAGTGAAAAAGAAGCGAGGAATACCACTTCGTCGGTAAAATCTGCATTCTAGGGTTTGTATTGTCACATTCACGTAATGAGTCATCGTACTTAGTTACTTTCTTTTGCTATTAAACCTTTTATTTGGATGCTTTTCATCTTTCAAGATCCCGGGCAAGTTGGTTAGACCAAGCTTCCTGGCATCCACCATACATTGATCTTTAAAACATGGGTGCACTGGTTGATGGGATTCTAAAAAAAGAGTACTTCAAATATCGTATTCAAATTAAGGTGGCTTATTAATAAGAAATGTAGCAACGCGTCAGATTCCCAAAAGAGTATAAACAAATTTGTCTGAGGCATATGTTTTGGCCTACACTGAAGGATCTCCTCGTGTGTCGTTAATCCTTTAACGCATTTGTAGCTTAATCGCTGTTGTGCACATCGTATCAAGAAGTCGCTTTTCTGAAATATTCTTTATTCAATTAGTATTTTGTAGGTTCTCCTCCTGCTTTTTTACAGCTGCAAATCGGCGTGTCATTGGTTTGGAAAGGTTTTAAGATTTTTCCATATGGATACAAATTCTGGTGTTCTAGGTCCGGATAAGTTTTCATTTGACTCTGGACGCTTATTTGCAACCTTAAATTTTATTATTGATCAGATCTTCTCAGTTGGGTTGAGATCTGAATTTTAGTAATTTTTTCTTCGAAGTACTTTTGAACATAAGGAATAAAAAATAAGTGCAAATATAAATTTTAGTCATAAAACTTCTAGCTTATTTAAAAGCTTGATATTAATCTTTCATATTAAAAAAAAAAGCATTGCCCTATTGACAAAATGAATCTGCAAGTGTCACCAAAAAGCTCACATTTATTTTCAAGAGCTGTTGGGTAAACTTCTGCAGTGACTTTCATTTCTAGGAAGACCTTTTTCGTCCTCAGATAAACATCCCCAAACCATCACGACTTCTGTTTCGAGATGTATCAGTAAGTTACATTCTGAGCTCACTCTTCCCTTTTGTTCTCTTCGCACAAGAGTCCTCCGATCTTCAGCATGCAGCTTAGAATTTGAATTGTTGGAAAATAGAACATTGTTCCACATGTCTTGATGCTTGATTTAAATGCTCCTGAGCCCAAAGCAAACTCGTCTTCTTCTGACTCGTATTGGAAAATCCGGCTTCAGTATTGGCTTGAATGATCTAATCCAGCTTTCACGAGCCTTTTCCTCACTGCGCTTGACGAAATTATTTCTCTTGTAGCTCGACACGGATCGTTTTTAAAAACCACCGAAGTCCTGAACCGATGCCGAATGGCTTTGAACCATAAAAAATGATATTTTTTGAAATGCCACAGTTTGTTGACCAATATATAATCTTTTTTGTTAAATTGAGACGTGTCAGACAAAAAATGTTATAAGCTTTGCACTCCAAACTGATTTTTCCCATTTTTCTTGACTAAATGACCTCGGTTCAAATGCACCTCTTTGTCATAATAACATTGACTTTAATGCACTACTTGAACAACATTTTTCTACCTTGTGCAAAAAAAAGTATCGTAGCTCTGATTGAAGCAAAATGACCACCCGCTTAGGAGCAGCTCAAAATTGATAATATATTTTGCGCCTTTTCATGCATATTTGCTCGGACTTGGGACCGGACAAATCCTCAAGAAGTCAAAATGAAGCCAATTCGTTCTGAATGTGAGACGGTTTTGTTTCGTTTTGCTGTCAAATGAGTCTACCAACGAGTCATTATAATGCCAAACACGGCGTCACTTAGTTCAATAATCTCTCGGTGAAGCTGCAATTTGCCACCGATGCTAGCGAAGATGATTCACTCAAGAACTCAAGAACATTATCAGTCAAGTAACTATTCAAAAAAGGGATCAAGGCCATCAAAATATGTACTGAAACTGTACTGAAACATTTGGTTGACAGAATGGCCTACTGCCAAGCTAGCCGAGGTGGTCTTTCGAATAAAGCAATATTTCGTAATTAATCGGAAGGTTTACTTTTTTAAGTGTTCGTTAAATAGTGAGTTTTTAAAAGCCGTAATGAAAAAAACTGAAATTAGAATTATGACTCATATAAACCCTTCTCCAACTCAATGTCCCGAATTCATACTCAAAACCATCAACAAACTGCAGAAACAAATATTCTTTATCTAGTTCACCAATAAAACTCATTTCTAATTCATTCCTTTTTTTATGCTTCCAGGTCTGGTTTCAAAACCGCCGAGCAAAATGGCGCAAAACCGAAAAATGCTGGGGTCACAGTACAAAAATGGCCGAATACGGTCTTTATGGTGCAATGGTGCGCCACTCCCTCCCACTACCTGACACAATATTAAAATCAGCCAAAGACGACGAATCCGTAGCCCCATGGCTACTGGGAATGCATAAAAAGTCCCTCGAAGCCGCTGACATCCTTAAGAGCGATGAAAGCGACCGCGAAACCCCAACATCCGATGACACAAACACCTCCTACTCCGCCGGAAGTACGCACAATTCACCGATCTCATCGTTTTCAATATCGCGACTACTGTTCGATGCCCCAAAGAAACCCGCTGAACCACCATCACATCACCATCAAATCATGCAAAAGCTACACCAGCCGCAAAATGACGAGCACAACAACAACATCCAGCGACCTGAATCCCGGCGACAACATGAAAACAATCAACTACACGATCCTCAGCGACATGAAGCACATCAGCATGAGTCCCAACAACAGCAGCAACATCACGAACGTCATCTAGCCCTGCAACGACAACAGCAAGAGCAACAGCGCCACAACATAACCATCAAAGAGCAGGACTCAAGATGAAGGCTGATTAATTTTTAAGGACTTGTTAATTGGTTAGTTTGACAAAACCTTTAGGGAATACAATCTCGCATTGAAATAAAAAACAAAAACACAAATATTTAATTAATTTATTGTACAAACAAAAATCACAGATTTTAAAAATTTCAAAAAACAAACATTTAAACACATCGAATGTCATTGAACTTGTTAAATGAAAAGCTTTCAAAAACCAGCTAAATGAATCCAACAACAAATACACCAGTGAAAAATGCAACGACTTTTATCTCGTTAAATTTAACACAAAACAAAAAAATAAATAAATAAGTTTCTTTTCTTCCCGTAGATGTACATTTGCAGACTTTGCTTTCTTTCAACGACGCAAAGAGTCCTTTAATTCGAATTGTAAAAAATCGACAAGAGGGAGTTAATACGATGCAATAATTTTAAATGTAAATAAATACTCGTAATTCCCTTAAATTTAAATTAATTGATTGATTAAAAGTACAACAACGAGATTCTTCAAACTTTAAAAAAATGACTCAAAGTGTCGTTGAAAAAAATCCAAGTCGCTGATAAATAGAGTGAAAAATATATAAAATATAATAGCTATGTCACAATGTAAATAATTCAAACACAGACATCTTTAAGGATTGCATTCATTAGTATTAGTATCAAAGGAATTTTGCAAATATAGTTTTTAATCAATAAAAAAAAAATAGTTTATTTTTACTTTTTTTTTTTTTATTTAAACTTTAAGGAAAAAAAGGATATGTATAGTTTCAGCTCTTATTGTGATTTATATATTTTTTTTTAATTTTTTGCATATACATATATGTATGTATGAACATTGCTTTTGTCTGAAAACATAAATAAAATGAAAATTCAAAAATGTAATATTATTTTTTTCGATTTTTAGTTTTTTTTCTTGGAAATCGCGATACATGTATTTTTTGCAAGATATTTGCAAATATAAATAATAAAATTAAATATAGAAATAAATATATTATATTATGTAAAGAAAAAAAAATCAACAAATGAAAATATAACACATTGAATGAAAAAAAATTGTTATTCTTTACTTTTTATAGTTCGAAGTTTCTTCGTCTTTTCAGTTTCAACCGGAAAAATAGCGTTCAACGAAAACGATAAATGAAAATCAGTCGAGACTGTGAAACTAAAGGGTGATTTTTTAAAAGCTATAGGAAAGTTTTTCAAAAAAAAACACAAAATTCAGAAAAATGCAAATCTTTATTTGAATCGATAGTACGGTTTATATAATTTAATGTTTGAAAATTATTTCATGCAAATGTTGATCTTGACTGCGCCTCAAATGGTCCATCCGCTTAGTCCAATTTTGGCATACTCTTTCCAACATTTCGGCCGGTATCTCACGAATAAATGCTTCAATGTTGTCTTCCAACGCGTCAATTGAAGCACAAAAAATAGTCTAAAGGCGTTAAATCATACGATCTAGGCGGCCAATTGACCGGTCCCGAACGTGAAATAAGATGTTCACCGAACTCGCCTCTCAATAAGTCCATTGTTGCGCGTGCTGTGTGGCATGTGGCACCGTCTTGTTCAAACCACATGTCATGCAAGTCAAGCGCCTGCATTTTGGGCAAAAAAAAGTTGGATATCATCTCCAGGTAGCGCTCACCATTCACAGTTACGTTACGATTCGCATCATCTTTGAAGAAGTACGGTCCAATGATGCCACCAGCCCATAAACCGCACCAAATTGTGACTTTTTCTGGATGCATTGGTAGTTCTTGCAATGCTTCTGGCTGATATTGACTCCAAAAATTAGCTTCGTCGCTGAACACAATTTTTCGGTAAAAAAGTGGAGCCCATTCACCAAAAATTTTACGTTGCGGAAGGTCGTTCGGCTTCAATTCTTGCACCAGCTGTATTTTGAAAGGCATCACACCTTATTCCTTCCGCAAAATTTTCCACGTTGTTGAGTAACAGAAGCCCAATTGCTGCGAACGGCGACGAATCGATAATTGATGGTCATCATTAACACTGGCCGATACAGCTGCGATATTTTCTTCAGTTCGCACTCTACGTAAGCGAGTTGGTGGTTTAATATCCAACAATGTAAATTTGGTGCGAAATTTAGTCACAATAGCCCGAATAGCCGCTTCAGTGAGTCGATTAAACTGACCATAAAATGGAAGAAGCGCGCGATGAACTTCCTTAACAGAGAACGCATTTTGATAATAAAATTCAATAATTTGCAAGCGTTGTTCGTTTGTAAGATGATTCATGGTTAAATTATAGACCAAACTGAAGATGTTCGACAATGAAACAAAACACGAAACGTGCGTCAGCTGTTTAAACCGGTGTTGCCAAAAAGATAATAGCTGAAAAATCACCCTTTATTTTAAACCTAAAATTGGAAAAACAACGAATTGTGATAACTTACTACTGAAATAGTGATTCCGTACAAGGAATATTTCACTCATTGGGCGTCAGTATCATCTATTTTAGCAAGTGGCAAAATTGCCATGTACAAAGCTTGCCTGCTTGACAGAGTTCAAAATCGAGCAAGAACGACGGAGTCAATCGACTAGTGTCCAAAGAATTGGCCAGGTGCCTTTATTTCCCTTAAAATACCCACAATGCCTCGAATATTCGTTAGTTCACTCTCAAGCCAGATTCAGATGATTCAGTCAAGTTGAGGGGCTTCCCACACTCGTTATTTCCTTCTCAAAGCAATAAACCGAAATTCAACGACAATGAGCATCAGCATTTGGGTAGTCATAACCCCTCGAAAAAAAAATATGTCCATCGAAATGCACACATAAAGTGAATGTGTGGAAGAAAATCGAAAGCTTCATGGCCTATTTTTCACTTGGTTGAAAAGCTTCTGATCTATTGGTGTCCTTGCTCCACCGTTCATCGGGAATATATAAATATAGTTATCGTCTCTTTTCATCCAATTACCTTTTTCCTGAATTAATTCTTGCACAAACCCCGTAGATGGGTTATTTTGCATTCATAATAGCAAAATCCAAACAATATATTGGAATCGAAACGTAAGTGCACTGATTTGTCCATTCTTCGTTACTCTAATTTGTCTAGAAAGCTTCGGAAGAAATAGGTAAAGGCTGGTGGGGTCACCCGCTTGAGCTGTTTTCTTAGGTTTCTAACGTTCATGACTTTTTGTCCTACTTTTACACGTATTTGAAAGAAATAAACTACTCTCACTTGCTCATCCTCTACAAAACAATACAGCTGTAAGTTTACGTATGGGAACCGATGTTGTTGTGGCCAGGATAGTGGATCTGCATCAGCAGGCTTCGTTTACGCAATCTTGTAACTCAAAAAATTTGGCAAAAGTCTGTCAACTTTTTATATAAGAAAATATTCAATCTCACTTGAGCGTGTTCCAAATGGGAATTTAAAAAGCCTGTTTCGTACTGAGCTTTATACTCTCATAAGGTGGCATTTAGGCAGCAGCCAAGAACAAAACTTGGACCTTGCATCAACAAGAAACTATCAAGAAAAAAAGTAATAAAATTCAAATGAGAGAGGCAAAAATAAGGTCATAATTTTCAAAGCTATTTTTTTAAGTAATTTTTTTTCTACGGATCACCTGTATGGGAAGAACAGTCGCAACCTCCAAACAACACACTTTTCGACATATGAGCTGCTTTTGAAATCAAATTTTGAAAAAACTGACTGCGCTATAGTAAATATAAAATTCATAATTTCATTTTGTAAAAGAAATAGCATTATACAGAAACTATTTTACATTTTTTTACAAAAACATTGCTTAGTTTTAAAAATCTCAAAATTTTGGGTATTAATTTCTATTCACTAAATTTTTCAAAGCTTCGACACTATTTGGCACTATTTTTACAATCACTATGATCGATGTTGAATTCAAATCTGTGGCATTAAATTGTGTGCCCCGATGGCAAGTGATTGGTAGCATACTGATACTGTAACTTTTCAACTCAACCCAACTTTTACCCAAACCTGCAATTTATGTCCATTAAAAACTGATAAGTACTCTTGGAACTTTGGAGATGTAATTGCTCTATGACTACGTATGATTTTTTGGGTCCCCAAAAACGTTAATTTTATTTTTTGAAGATGGGAGTGCGTCACATATGAAGAGACCGTTTTTTGACTTGTTCAAAAAGCCATAGTAGATAAACGATAGTAAAGCGGGTGAAGATCAACAACAGCTGCGTTTATCGTTCAGCCAATCAGTCTTTTTTTCCGATTAAGAATGATTTTTATTTCGCCTGATACAATTTTTGACTTAAAACTAGTCTTACAACTACAATTTTAATACTGTTGGCTTTACAATAAGGGTTGATTTTATATAAAAACTATTTTTTTACAAAAATAAAACACTTGAATAACTTATTCATTTATTTTCAATTTTCCAAACATTTTGAAAATTAACTCTGAGGAAGTTAGTTAAGGAAGGAAAATTACTAAAAAAATTTTACAAAGTATCAACCTCTGTAGTAGTTCCTGTTTGCTTTATCACTCAACTAGTCTCAGAAACCTTATTAACAATCTTTTGTAGGTGCACCAGCCGCAGTTGGGGCATTATTTTGACCAAATTTCTTTTTTGAAATTCGCTCTGTTTCTGTAAAACAGCACTGAAATAATATGCTCCTTCGAGAGCAATCGTATATCGGTGGTTTAGTGAATTTAAAATGGGTCGTACAAGCACCGAAGACGCACCTCGCTCTGGTGGGCCAAAAGAGGCTACAAATGCGAAGTGCATCGAATCCTTTTGAGTGATCGAAAATGTGAAACTGCGTGATTTAGCTGAGGTCCTGGATATCTCAAATGAACAGGCGGAATAAATTTTGCACGATGTCTTGCAGATCAAAATCTATCGACGTGATGGATGCCGTGTTAGCTGACCGTCGACCTTTACAAGCAGCGTGTTGATAATTCAACGGCCGGCTTAGAATTGTTGTTGCGTAATCAAGCGGACTTTTCTCGACGCTAAATCACGATGATGAAACGTGACTACATTACCATACTTACCATACGCCTGACTGAGTCCAATAGGCAGAATGCCACGAAAGCCGACCAAAAGACCAAAGCTCAACGATTTATCAGCAGAAGAGAAGAACAGTAGCAAGAGAGTACAAACTGAATGACGAAATAAAAAAAACGGCCTCAGCAGAAGAAAGTTCTGTGCCATCATGAAAACGCACCTTCACACACTTCTTTGAAAGCGATGGCCAAATTGGATCAACAAGTATTCGAATTGGTTGCTCACCCACCGTATACTCCGGACTTGGCCCACAGCGACTATTTTCTGTTATCAAACCTCAAGCCGTGGATCCAAAGATAGAGATTCAAATCGATTGAGCAAGTCTTTTTTCAAGGGGTTATGGATACCCCTTAAATTTGATAAAGCAGGAAAAAGAGATAGGTAGGTTGCTTTCAAACTTCTTGAAACTTTAATGACCGACAAACTCTGAGTCGGGGATAACTTTTCACATTGGTGATGCTAAAGGAAGAGGTCCTTCCTATTATTTTAAACGCATCTCCTTGCCGAGAGTTGCTTCAGACTGGAAAAGAAGTTGTATACGACGTTAAGCATGAATGTACCTCGATAGCTGTTACAGGACATACTAATTTTGTAGATGGGACCGATAGATGAGTCGTCGGGTCTGTCACGTATAAGCACCACCCCAAAAAAAAAAACGATTTGATTGCTTCTGCTACGTAACTATATATTTATTATTCAGCCTACAAGTATGACCATCTTTTAGCGAATTCATTTCGTCCCCGTCGGTAGCGTAGTTCACAAACTCTACAAATGCTGACTTTAATGCTTTCGCAACGGCAACAACCAATATCGTAAGAACAATGACAGTTCTATAAGAGATTCCGCCACATTTGTTTCGATTTCGACTTTCGAATACCGAATAAAAAATTACATAACCTAACCTGGAATTATTTTGACAAATCTTCGCAGAATATTTCCACCCAGAGGAAATTTGTTTCACGTAACATTTCAAGTAAGTTAGAAATTATTTTTGAATTAATTACAAAACTATTCCACCGGACCGCTACCAATAATTATTATCATTTTGGTTCTGTTAATAGAATGGCTGGCGAAGGATCGAAACTAACCGGGCTATCAAAATATTTTAATGGAGTTACGGATACTGGCCGTGCTAATGTAAGTTGCATATAACCACCTTGGAATTGGCTATACAAATAGAATCGTTTAACAATTGTATTCTACGTAATTTTTAGGTTGCGAAGGCGACATACGCCGTCATTGGACTCATCATCGCATACAACATGATGAAGCCAAAGAAGAAGTGAGCAGACTAAGAGAATTTCTAGCGTTATCTTGATAGAAGTTAAGATTCCTATATTTGGCGAAAATAACTGATTAAAAAGAAAATTAAAATAGAAATGAAAACGTGAAGAAATAGTTTTGTTTTGTTCTTTCGCGCTACCAAAATAAATCATGAAAATTGAAAACGATTTCGTTATATCCAATAAATTGTTAGCTAACAAAGATGCAATCAAAACCAGAGCGTCTGACAAAAAGGACCAAAGAAAGAATGCAATGGAAGAACATTGCAGCTTCCAAATATTTTGGCAGTGTTAACGTCTTTTCTTTTTGCACTAACTAGAGTGCCTTAGTGAAAGGATAAATGCATTTTTGTGAAAGATTTCATCGTGTTACTCGTTCCGTTTGGCTTTCCAGCTGCTTAACTTTAATGCCCACTTAAGTAAGCAGTTTGGCAGTTCTGTTATTCCTTCTTTAGATGAACCCACTCTGAGTAAACTCGTACAAAGCAGATTTCGCAAGAACTCTTACAGCTTCTTTAGCTGCTGTAGTAGTTGTGTATCTCGAATCGTTCAAATTGATGCCAACATGGAATTGGCAAGGAATTATAACTGGTGGTAGTTGAATATTTTGATTAATGAGATCTTTTGACCACAGTGATCTGTTTGTCGCACATGTGTCTACTCGCATCATTAGTTTATAGAATTTGGCTGCATTCTTTTACATACTTCAACTGGGAATATTGATCATCTGCTTAACAATATTATCAGATATCTCTTCGGGCATATTTTTACGTGTCCTGGCACCAAAGTCATGGTACGATGATAACTTCCGGTATGAACTTTTGTTCTTGCGTGCACAAGGAAGATAGATTTTATGCAACAGTGGAGCATAACTCGGCTGGTATAACAAGAAATTCGAACGCACACAATCAGATACAGTGAGCTCTCTCTAAATTGAATATACGATAACTTGCACGAT
Source organism: Orthonevra nobilis (assembly GCA_963555765.1). Lineage (NCBI taxonomy): Eukaryota > Metazoa > Arthropoda > Insecta > Diptera > Syrphidae > Orthonevra > Orthonevra nobilis. Next base: position 38,830,334 of record OY743224.1, read on the forward strand.
CCAAAAGCTTGAATACATACTTCCTGCCCCATAACTATTGTATGACTTGTAAAAAATAAGAATGTTGACACTCAAACGGCAACAATTATGGAAAAATTAAAAATTAATTCAGGGTTACGTCTCGTTCAAATGAATTTTGTGTTTCAAATACGGAATATGAAACGCAATAAATCATTGAAAGGTTTGGAAAAACCTTTGCTGGACCAGGTTAAATATGCGTAATGACAGCGTAAACGAAATTTTCCAATAAATAGGAACATTATTCGAGAATTATTGTGAAGGCTAAGGAGGAGGCTCTTAAAACGCTAGCTCTGGTTTCAAAGTCAAATAAAATTGCGTTCATTGAAAATTTTTAAATGTTCTATTCATTGGAAAACACTGTGAAGCACAAAACCTCACTTCTAAGGTACTTTTGTTAATCGATGCCACCCATAAGAAGAAGAATTTCGAGCTCAAAATGGAGACACACTTAAATACCACATGATCTTCTTTCGTCAATCATATCCAGAGAAAATGAGGATATTGTTGCTGCTGTTATATATTTCAGTTTGCGTTTTGCTCTCTAAATCTTGAGATAAAGTTACATCCCGGAATAATGACGAAAATACTCTTTTGGATGCAGAAGATGATAATAATCAAGTAAAGAGTTTAAACAAAAAAAAAAAAAAACAACAGAAAATCTTAATTCTTACAAGACAACAAGATATGGAACCTGAATCTGATTCTTGTGATGCTGTTGTCGGATAAAATGTTGTTACTCATAAGGAAGCAGTTGAATATTTTGATAGTCATCGGTTGGACCACCTGAAATGAAAGGACATTTTCAGAACTCACAGTCCTTCAGAGTCTACGAGTAAATGCGTTTCAAAACGTGTTGCACAAATTCAACAGTGCAAGGTAATAAGTTTTTTTTTCAAAGCGCAAGACAATTTTAATTAATCGGAATTTCTTAAATGAATAAACATTAAATGAAAAACTTGAAAATTAAAATGAACTGTCTTAATTTTTTTTTTTTTTTTTTGGTCCAATGACTTGAAACATTCCCATAAGTTAAACAGCCCTAGTTTCGTTTGCGTTCAAGTTAACGAGCGTAGACTGTAATAAAGTTACCAATTTGTTAGATTGATAACTTAGTTCTTGATAACATGTTCCTTTCTATATCAAAATCCCCGTCTTTGACCGTCAAAAGCGGCCATGATCATTGCTTCCAATCAAACGTGAGAAGATGAGCATGCTCTTGAGTTAATCCATTGATTAAAGCATAATGGGATAATAATATAATAATATATAACATATTCACAGTTCGGAGTCTCTTCGATGTTCTTAAAACATTGAGCAACCTCGCAAAGTGTTGTTTTTCTAACCAAACAATTATCTATTTTGTATTTATTTATTTAGTGCCCGGGGCATGCCCCGGACTCAGCTTATAACAAGAACATATCAATAGTCACACAAAAATACAACTCTCTATTTAGTGTACTTGTTTTATTTATGAAAGACTGTTTTCACCCATAAATAAATGGACAATGCGAGCGAAAAATGCAACCGTGTATACTGTCACTCCGTTGTATAATCTTTGAAAAAAATTATATTTAAATAACTAGGAACTTACGAACTACCGCACTAACTACATGGATAAAACAAATAGCAATGATTATGTTTACGCATACCTATAACAATTTAATGTATTTAATTTCGAATGAAGTCATGCATTAATGTCCAAAAGAATTTTTACAAATGAATTGTTAGATCGAGTTTGCGAATGATATCTTTTGCCTTATTAAGGCTTGCCGGTCCATGTGTATTCGACGTGGCCATTTTGTACAAGTCACTCATATACTTATCGATATTATCTAGTGTAGCTCCATTCGGTTCGGTAGGTATTGCGAGGCCGGATAACGCTTGAGCCAACTTTGATTTCAGTTTATCCAAATAAACCTCCAATAAACGATTTTTCTCCTGTAATTCATCATTTTCAGAAACCATCTTTTCAACGCCGAACTTCATGTTTTCCACATGTTTTTCCAAAACAGCGTTCTGTTGCTCGAAATCAACGTTGGATTTGCGCAAGGTTCGAAGTTCCATGTCCACGCATTTATTGTGCTCAAGGAATTCCTCGGTAAAAATTGGAATGCCGCCATTGTCGTAGAGGCCACCCGCCGCTGAACCAAAGCGACGACTTACGTTCACTTGAGTAGTTTGATTAGCTTGCAATGGTTTCGAGTTCTTCATTGTAGCTAGGGGAATGTTTTCACTGGAATTGGGTGGAGGTGATGTCTTAACCGGTGGATTGCCATTGATTGTCGAGTTGCCGTTAATCTGGGATTTTTCAGTTAGCACCGACTTAGCTGCGAGGTTTTCTTTTCGCTTACGACTTTTATTCTTAGCCAACTCAGAGGCTAAAATGTCGGGACGATCCTTAAGGAATTCGTTCAGTTCTTTTATGTACCTTAAAATAATAAAAAGAAGATAACGCAAATTAACGACGACAAATCGACTAAAAGGGATTTGTTGCAACAAGAAATCTAAACATATCGACCAAACAAAGTAGAAGTGAGTAGAAGTTGCATAGAAGTCAGTGAAGTGAGGTTGGTCAAAATGCCCATCCAATAGCAGCATTATTGTGCTTTTACCAAGCAGCTTAAGAATACAACACATAAGTCGACTATTCTATCATCAGCTATTAAAAATGAACTGACCCATTGGTCATTAAAAGTTATATGAGCTTTGCCTGCAGTGTTTAAAGAAAGATAATTTTTTTTCAAACTAAATTAAAAAAATTGTTTGGCCATACACTAAGTACGACCGAAATCACATTCATACATTTGTTCTTATTGTAGAGAGCACATAACACATACCTTTGTCTATCGACTTCGGCTTCTTTCAGGTATGGTGTCTTCTTTTCATCAGATAAAGCGGACCATTCCTCACCAATCATTTTCGTATATTCTATCGATGTTTTCTCTGGAAATTCAGATCGAAGCTGTTCTCGTCTTGCAGCCATGTAGCGAACATATCCTGAGAACAAGCAAAAAAATGACTATCAAAGTTAATAATTAAAACTTCGTACTTGTTCGTTTTTATACCTGTGAGTGGCATTTTTGGTGCACCAGCAGCTTTGATTTTACGCCTCTTCAAGCGATAGCGCTTTGGTTCGCTGGCAGATCCATCGCCGGCAGGGCGTTTTTGACCACTAGGCTCTAATGCAGTTCTGGGGACTTCTACAAGGCTATCTAACTCCGCGATGGGTATGTTTTCCCCCTCACCAGCACTAGAAGGAGGACTTTTAGGATCCTGGCATGATGTTGGCGGAGCTGCAGATACATTTGAAGATGGTGATGTTGCCCTTGCTCCTGTTTCTGTGTTATCACAGGTGGAAGTCTGATTCTCTGATGATTTATCCGTATCCATTTATATATTTTTTTTTCGTTTAAAACAAACCGCGCGTCTTTCTATAATTTACCAGCCAAACAATTAATGGACAAATTTTTCAAACGTTGTTTTACTTGATTTTTCAGTTGGGGTTTATTGTGCGGTTCAATGCAGCAGCAGTTGAAAATTGTTGGCTTGACGTTTGTTTGATAGGTTCTAGGGGTTGCGGGCGGGCAATAAAGCGAACGAGTCTCGTTGGCGTAGGGCGTAATTATTAAGGGTGAATTCAGCGGATACAGGTAGGGTATTAGCTACGCATAATGAAATGACGGTTGAGGACTTGCAACAATTCAAAATTGACTTTAAAAAAGTTATTTATTTTTATTTGCTATTCAATTTGTTTATTTATAAACTTTTAATGATGACAGTGTCTGATAAATGGTTTGACGTTGCAGATTATAACTTCCGTTATTTTTTTCAGGTATGTTAAAAAAATTAATTAATCAAAAATTATTCCAGCTGCATAAGTTCAACGCGAGATTAAATGAAAGCGACAAATACAAATCGTTATGCCTTATAATTACGGGAATATTATTAATGTTAAATAATGGCTTGATTCTGATATTCTGAATAGCATTGTCGTACAAACAAAATTGTTTAGATAAAATGAAAAATACGCTAGCAAATAGTGTCAATTCAATTAAAAAAAATATGTACATACCACACTAATTTGAAGGCAAAAAAATCTATTGTACAACTATATATGCACACTTTTGGAGTGTCATATAAGTTTTGTTCACTGACTCTGCTCCGAGCAGAAAAAAGCAGAAAAGAGCAAGATTTAGTGTTCAGTGACAAAAATTTCTGCTCGAAACTGCTCTTTTTGTGTTCATTGAGACCTGTCAGAGCAGAAAAGAGCAAGATTTCTTGCTCCTACTTTTGGGGTAGAGCAGAAGTAGAGCAGACTGTCAAGTCAGCTGTGGATATATTTATTTGAATTTTAAATTTCACTAATTCGTTGGTGATTGATAAGTGCGGTATGTATGAACATATGGGTTGCTCTTTTCTGCTCTTTTCTGCTCTGACGTTTATCTGACATTTTGCTCGAATATGAGAATTTCTGCTCTAGATCTTCGTCAATGAACAAAACTATACAAATAGTCTTAAATTAACCAAGATAAGTTTGGCTAACTGTCACAGACAATAAAGATTTGAAAGCTGTACTTTGAACAGAGCAGCTAGAATGTGTTTATCAATTTAATTATTATTGTTAAACAATATCGTATCTTATTTAGTTTTTCAAATTGAGTTAAAAAGTAGAAGTCAATTTTTTTGATATTTAGAGACAGAATTTTTAATCATTTTCCAAAAAAAATTATTCGCCTAACTTTTTAAATTGTTATGCGCAAGAAGAAGTAAAACAATGCTTAGCTTCCAGCGAAAGACATAATGCGGACGTTTATGCACCATATTCGTGTTGTTGCTTCTACTGCTCAGATAGGAAAGCCCCACACATGAATGATAGCTTTTCTGTATGATTTTTGTTTATTGCTTATTTGTTTATTGTTTAAATAGGTTTCAGTCACATTTATACAACAAGCCTAAAACTTTAAGATTATCATTGAACAAGGTTATTAGAATTTTTCATATAGATAACCAGGACACCTACTGTAGATGACATTACGAAGTTTCAGAATTGACCTAAACGTCAAGTATTCATTGATTTGATTTCATTGCTCCTACTTACTATGCATGTAACGAAGTTAATAGGTATATTACTATATTTTTATATGTACCACATATACAAGCTTATCACTTCAGTTCAGCTCTTATTGTGATCATACCCGGCAACTGACTACAGGTTGTCAATGTCCACAGGATTGCCACTGTTTTTTTACCTCCGCACATGCTTGCAAGATTAAAATCACAAAATATATGAGAAAGGCATTTCAGAAACTACTTCAATTTCAAAACAACAAGAGCGAAGAGCAAATTTCAAAGTGTCGTTCCTCTGGATCGAATCATGTGATAAAATTCCTCCCAAACGTACCTGTGAGTCCCTATTTCCTCACCATATTCAGCCTCTCTATGACGTTTAGAAATCCAGAAGGAGCCTCCGGTTGAATGACATTTGACAGAACAAAGAGAACGGGCAAGTGTAAGCAAACGAGTAACGAGATAAGGAGGGCAAAGTTGCGTAAAATACAGATCTCGACCCAAAATAAATAAAAAAGAAACTTATTTTTTTCACCCACATTTTTTTTAAACCAGTTCCTCGTTCAAATTCACAAACAAACACAATACAAAAAGTATGTCTCCATTGAATCCCACCAGCAATCGTGATTTAATTGTGTTTTTTTCTCATTCTGCCTCACCCACTATGTAGAAAGAAACCCCGGTGAAAGAACCTCAACCAAAGCGGAGCAAACTTCTCCAAGACCCCCTCATTTCTCTGAAGAAAAAGGAAGACCAATCTGCGTATAAGCACAACCAACAAAAGGCGAATTAAAAAAGAAAACACTTAATTCTTATTTGTTTTGCAGTGGTTGTATATAGTGTTCCTCGGTCGTGGTTGTTCCCATGTATACGTGCATTAGAACTTGTTAAACAGCTGCTGTGTCGGTGCTGGCTGAGTGAGACGGGAGAGCAAAATTTTGTTAAATATTAAAAGGGAATTGCGGTGTTGTCAATAAATGATTAGATTGACGATTAATCATCACCAACAGCAGTGCCGCGGAAAGCTGCACGACCTTGTCTACACTTGATTATCATAAAAGGTAAGGGGAAATTCCAATATAAAAATTGCCCAATAGTTGTCAAAGCACTCATTAATTCGTGTGTTTTTTTTATATATATTTTATATGAAATTTATGTGCGGTAGTGCAGCGGGTTATGTATAAAATCAGTTCATTGCTGTCATAAACTACAAAGTGCCAAGTACATCATATAAACGCCATTGCAACTATGAACAAAGCTGGTAAACATGTTCAAATACCAACCACAATGCCACAAAAGAATGTCATCAATTCTATTATGAGTTTTTTGCCAGACAACCGGCCAATTACCTCGCTACAGATAGTTGAAGATTTTGAAAAGTGAGTCAGCAGCCGCATAATAATTGTAGATAACAATTGAAATATACTTTCCAAACTTGCAGATGTCCGAAGAACTTTACCTCAGTCCATCGGACTTATGATCAAGATTCAGATGTGGATCTATGGCGAGAAAATAGTATTATATTTGGAAGGCAAACATCTCGTTATTTATGCCTCTCAAAGACTGAAGGACTGCCCGAATATGTTGTGGAAACACTGAGGTTTGTAATTTGTTGAATATTTTTGCGATCAAAGTTCTAACCGCGCTCTCACACAGAGTCATATCGGAGAAAGAATTACCACCCAAAGAATTCTCATTGCTGTCACGTACTGCAGATACGGAACAGAAGGCTTGGAGAAAGCGCCAAATAGCATATAAACTTTCAAAACGTGGGACTGTTACTCAGGCCATAACTGATATTATTCTTTGTTCTAAATTGAAAACAGCACCAGAAGGCTTCAAATTGGCTGGGTAAAAGTTCGATGATTCATTTCTATTTGAATTATGCCATTACTCACAAGCTGTTTTATTTTATTTGCATTTAGTGACATAAATGGAATTTTAGTTTGTTACAAAACGGGTGCTCTGTCGCATATTCGAGCCCCGCCACCAGTACCACAGCAGCAACCTCTACCAGTTGACAGTAGTCCAAATAGCAGTGAGGTGGAGAAAGCCTTAAATCGATTAAACTTAAATAGACGCTCGAATCAGCCGGTAAGTGTAATGCAAATGTAATAATAAATGCTTTTTGATTTCCGTAGAGATAAGAACTTTTCATCAAATTTGCTATATTAATGAAAAAGATATTTTTATCTCTTACTTTTGTATTCTGAGAACATCGTTGTAAGAGAAACCTTATCTTGATGCCGGCGCTTTACCCCCTATAGATGCTTCAATGCATTGGAAAGAGTTTAAACGTTCATGGAGAATTTTGTCGATCCGACCGCGGTGTTTTTAATTATAGAACTCCCTCTTAAAATTGGTTAAATGCTTTCAAAGATGTAATCATGCTGTATTTATATTTGCTACGCAAGTTGAATAAGACTATGCAATCCCATATCTGCTCAGTTTCAAACTTCGCTTTTGATGGGTTACTTTGTTTTGTGATTGCTACGTTGGTACTGTGTGCGACACCATTTAATATGGATATAATCATCAAAACACCTCTAAAAATGATTTTATATAAGAACCTTATCAGAACATCCAACTCATAACCTGGACTGATTGCTCTCGTTTATGAATAAGTTGTTATTTTCGGACGACGGTTTTATTTTGCTCGTCTTCACCTTTCAATAAGTTTTCTTTTCCTGTCGAAAAAATGTGCCTATTGTACGATATGCATATCGAGATTCATTCTTCTACTTCTGCTGTGAATTCAGAGTCAAAATATTACCGCCGGTAGAAGTTTAGGCTGTATTCCATCCAAAGCAAAACTGCAAACCATAGGCACTGTCAGGGACGCATGTCCCTTGCTCAGAGCAACCGCTACATTTTTTGCATATCAGGATGCGAGAAAGCTTTTATCTCTGTACAATTTTTCGAGTTCGGCTTCGAGGTGCTCAATGTTTCCATAGATGTTTTCAAAATGGCTGCCATTTCGGCCTGGGAGATGCTTGAAGATTCCAATTCTTCTGATGGAGACTTTCCAGTCGATAGAAGAGATGGATGCCTTAAAGTTCTTTCATTCAAAGATCCACTGCTTTAACCTGAAGCACAGGCTTGATGTTTTTTAACAGGATCCTAAAAGCGCACACTCTAACCATTTATTTGTTGTTATGTGGAAGGCGACACCTATACGATGTGCGATACGATCGTTGAAGTCCAGCATGACAAGCCAATAGTGAAGCCGATCAGTCTTGGTCACTCACCCATTCGGACTTCTAAATCTAAATGTTTTTGGTGACTCTATTTTAATTGAATGATAGTCATGTTATGGAATGATGTCATGTGATCATTGCGATCTCGTAGGTCCGTTCATTAATCGATTTTGCTTTTCAAAAAACGTTACTTGTTTTAATTAATTGTACAAATTGCGTCCAGAGTAAATTAATTAAAAAATATATTAATAAACGATATTGCTTATTTTATGTTTTTGTAGCTTCCACCTGTGCCTCAGTCGAGTGACCACGACTACGAAGAAATACAGGCATCATATCAAATCTCGCCAATGCGACCAGCACCGAAACCACCTGCAAATAGCTCTATTGGTCCTTCAGGACACTCAATAGGAACGCTTGGAGCATATTCAGAATTAGATGGTGTTCCATTTGTCCTCCACCCAAATTTAAAGAAAAATTTCGATGTGAGTAATAAATCCCAAATAAGCACAGCAAATATTTAATGTGATATATTTTTCAGATGCCATCATTGCCAAATGTATCTACGAAAGTAAGTGATCTTGATTATGACTTCCAATTAGAGCGCCAAATATTATGTACGATGAAATCATCGGCTTCCAAAAATCCATTTTTTCAGTGAAAATTAAAAAAAAAAAAAACAATATTATTTAAGAAGTTACTAGTTGTTTAGTTTCAAAATCGGTTTCCCTACGAATGATCAATATATGTACGTATACGTATATCTTTGTCGCAATTAAATATATATTTTCTAAGGACTCTCAAACCAAGTTACGCAAAAATCAAAATAAAAAAAATAAAATCATTTAGTTACGTTTACACTTGTTGTCCTCAATGTCGTTGGCTGGCTTAAGCCGCAATATTTAACCAATAGTTCAAACGCATTGATAACGTATTTTAAAAGGCATTAATATTACGGTTAGTATGATTACTAACCGTATGCATTTTAATCATTGTTTATTGATTTTCAAATCAGAAAAAAAAACAAGAAATCAAAAGAAAGTTTATTGTGCCCTTGTGCCTTTCCTCTCGTCGACATTGTTTATGTTCATTATTTAGTCTGCGATCAATTGTCATTAGTTCCATTAAGTTAAGTGTCTGGTGTTAAAGTATTAATTGTATGTTTACATTATTTGTTTTTTCATATGGTCATTTTTTCTGTAAGTCGTTCAATAGCAACGAAACGAATAATAAATGTTGCTTTTACAAGTCGCCTAACACTTGATGGCGAGGTAGGTCGATAAGCCTCATTCTGTCATGATCACATTTTATTACTTCTATGTATAAATGTGTTCGATATCTTTTGGACTAACGAAGATTATATCATCGGTATTTGGAAGATGAACCTAGTGCGTCAGCATTTGAGGTGGATGGAGTTACCACATCGACACGGTCAAGTGCTTACTCAGATGTCTATAATTGGCTGAGCAATCCAGTGATAAAAGTTCAAAGCTTCCTTTAGAAATCAAATCAAAACTTCCATTAGAAATCAAATCTGTTTTCTTTCATTTGTTTCAATTGAGAGTCAGACTTTTAATCAACAGTGGCGCATTGACTTCTTGGAATCTCTAAATCTCAAAAATATTTAAAACTGGTAAATGTAGGCACACAGAGTTTTGCGTAAAAGCAACATCAAACGTTGAACCAAACAATTGAAGAGAAAAACAAGTTACATTTAGGAAATTATAAAAAAAATAAAAGTGACTGAAAATCGAAGAGCATGTCAAAGATACCCCTTCCCATCATTCCACATGAGGTCTGTTCGTTAAAAAAAAAATAAAAAGAACTGTAATGCCTATGAACATCCGCTCCTGACAATAGCTGTTACCTCAAAGGCACCTTTCCATAATCTTTTTCTCAATTACGAAAAGTCGAAGGCTCAATGCATAAATGCAGTGTGCCGTGTACATCCACTTGAAGACTAAAGCATTATCCCAAGCAATGTCGTTGAATTATTGTTCCCTTATTATTTTTGTTTGATTCATTTCGTAACGAAATTCAAATACAAATTGTGATCTCTTATCTTCTTCATCACGTTCAAAGAAACCATTTGTGAAATTGAAAATTAAAAATAACTAATATATACATGAATATATAGATATATTAAATCAAAATAAAATAATAGCAGTTACATCCATATGTATACACATACAAATTGAATTGTTAATAAAAAATATAAAACAAATAATATAATATATGTACAACCCTTTTTTGTTATAATTGATAACGTTAAATTGAATTTAAAAACAAAATTGAAACCATAAGGAGTATCTACATATACCCTTGCAAATCCAATATAATCTTTCCCCGTTTCCAGAAATCATACCAATTTTAAATACATAAACAAATACAAAGCAAACTTGCCTCTTATTAAAAAGGAACGTTAAAAATTATATATATATACATAAATACTATTCAAAAGTAATAGAAACTAAGCTCTTAAATATCTCTAGCATTAAGGAAAAAAACTAATATAAATTGGTTGCGTGAAATAAATTTAGATATCGTTTTTGAAATGTTCGCATATGTTAAACATGCCTATGAAATTATTAGTGAGTATAACATTATTTTAAACTATCACAAAAAATGAATAATTTAAGGAAAATACTTACTAAAGTAAATTCTTATTGGCGACTGAAAACAAAAGAGTAAAAGCGTGGAAAAGTTTGAAGATTTTTTCTTATTGTTTTGAACATATGAGACTAAATTTATGTACATATAAGTTTTTTACTCAAAATGTTTTTAATAAGATTCATTAAGTGTTGATATAAGAATTTATATTTAAAAAAGAATCAAAATAAAAAGATTTTAAACAATTAAAGCGTTTTTTCACGATCGTTAAGATGAAATAAAACCATGCTTACGTTACAATACATTATAAAAATCTAATTGTGGCAATTGAACAATCAGCTTGCTTTTAAGATTTTTCGCGGCGGGTGAGAAAGCAACTACATAAACTGAAATCAGGTATATCATCATACCGTATTTTTCTGTCCTGGTCATGATCCTTAAGCGATTGTTGGAAATACGACTTGAATAACACAAAAAATCCATGAGGATAGGTGACAATATTCAGAGAGACTGCGTGCCTGTTTTGTAGAAATTAAAATTCAAAATTTAAACTCTACCTAAATCTATCTAAAGCACCTTGGTGAAGATCCAATAAAGACTCAACTCCTAACTCGGAGGGCCAAAATCTTGCTCTTCAAAACGTTCATCTCTGATTATGTGTGTAAGCCAGAGAGTAAGACAGATTTAAGGGAACTTCGAAAAAAAAAATTCTCCGCCAGATATACGATCTTGTCTAAAACGAAATTAAATTTAGCATGATTTACAACCTTGAACTCTACAAGCTCGGCCAATGGACAAAAATGACCCAGCTAAGAGAATCTTCGACTGTTCAAAGACTAAGCTATCGCAGATGTTTTGTTTCATCCAAACTGAAAGGAGCGTGTCCAGACCTTTTAGGATGGAAAGCAGCTTAACTTCAGGCACAAATCCTCCAAGAATCGATGGCATAATAAATGAGCAAGGAATGCTTCAGGGTTTGGTTTTGCCTCCGACTCTCTTTTTAATATTCGTTCATGATGATAGTACCCTCAGTTTTTTTTTATTTCTTCACAAATTCACGACCCATATCATCGGCAGTGGAAATGGGACAGCAGCGTATGCTCTGTGAATAGATTGGAGTGTAATGGCTCCATAACGTGCCGTATTTTATCATTTAAGCGAAATATAAACCTAAGTCTTTATCCATGAATTGTGCTAGCATCCCAGAAGCCTTGAGACTCTCCGCTTTCGCAATGTGTACCGATGTATCCAAAAATGCTGTGAAATGTCAAGACTTCTGGAAGCGGTGCAATGAATTTTTCACTCATCTGATCTTCGCCCAAACTGGAGTTTAATCACATGTCTGGGCCGGTGCTCAAAAAATGATGCAAAGTTCATCGAATCGGTTCAACGATGTTACGTCTCGTTTTTTTTTTGTATTCCATAAACAACAAACGGGTGGCAAAGAATGATCACCGGTTTTTTTTATCCACACAATATAAACATGGTTTTCACCATTCGTTTCAATTAGGAGGAGTTCAAAAGCGATATGCGTCAGTAATTGTCTTTTTGAGTAGTGAATCATCAAAACAAAAGTATTCATATCCACTGGAACATATTTATAATATAAACTCGACTTACTTGTACTGCAAAATGTCCTTTTGTTTACAGACCTAAAGTATTTTAATAAATTGTCCTTTTCAATGAAAAAGGAATCAAGGGTTATTGGCTTTAAAATGTTTTTTTTTACCAAAATCAAAGTTTTACGGTAATTATTTCGACAACAACCCTGCCTATCCTTTACTCTACACATCTCCACTGCAGAGGGCGCCAGATAATAGTAAGAAAAATTCATCATATGGTCTATAGAACTTCTATAAAACGGACCGAAATACACTGAGAAATGAGACTCAACGAAATACGTAATTTCTTCCTACCTGCGCCATTTTGAAGTTACACAGAAGAAAGTGTTCTCTATCCTGTTCGTGACGGTTAAGGAAAAGTATAATTTATTCATACAAAAGCTCATTCAATTATCTACAGAACAAGCGAAATACGAAGTAAAACCAACGCGCAATTCATTCCCCGTAAAATTAAACGCCAGCATCGTATATTTCATCTAGCAAACTTGTGTCGGACTAAAGTCGAATCGTTGAATTCTATTTTTTTTTTTTTGCAAAAAGAAAATCTTTTGTCTATTCCGTTCCCTCTTCATTCACACACCGTACACACATCCATACACACACACACACTCATTCATCCCCCTTCCCCGACAACACAATACACAGCCGTGATACAACAAAACAGCAAGCCCACACACGTCTACATGCGAGCGAGCGAGAAAAGGGTAAGCATTCTAAAAACCTGAATTTATCATAAAACCCCAAGTGCAAGCGAGTGGGCTATATACAGGTGGTAGTGGTGGTGGTATAGCCGAATAGAAAGAAATCATTAGTTTCTTTTTCTTTCCTTTTTTTTTTTTGAAAGAGTTGGAACAATTTTGTAAAGGAACAGAAGAACAAAAAAAAAAAAAAGAATCGTCAAGTAACTAAAGAAAAAATCTCTGTCGTGTTCGTTTTATCGGGAGTGGAAGCTTATTTTGTTTTTTCCACAAAAGAAAATCTTATCGATTGCAGAAACTTTCTCGTGCGGTAGTTTATCACGCGTGAAATATAGAATTTTAATTGTCGAAAAGTTTTCTATTCCGTGGTCTCTCATAACCTCAAAAAAAGAAAAGAAAAAAAATATTCGTGGGAGGAAGGGTAAAGAAATCGTTGCAACAAAAAGCATCCTCATTATCACCAGTAAGCAATATAAATTCAGCGGGGCGGAGTGGAACTCAAGAAACATAATTTTCCTCCCGAGTGAAATTCGCGTTTATTGTTTGTTGTCGTGTTTTCCGTGCTGTGAAGCTAATCGGTTTAGGAAATCTTCCGAAGAACCAACCAACACAAGAGATTGCAGTGTTGTGTCCTAGTTGCTGGAAAAAGCTTTCTTCCGTTTTCCTCATGGTTTGGAAATAAATCTCGAAACAGGCAAGCGATAATTTCCGCGTTTGGTTGGATTACGTTCATAGTTTCGTTTTCTTTTTTTTTTGGAAGCCCAAATAACAGCGAATGTTTGATTTGAAGTTGATGATGATAGGCTATTGGATTTTTTCTGGAAATTTTGGCAAAAAAAAAAGAAAAATGTTCACCCCAACCAACCCTTCTCCCACCCTTCAAACGTAACCCGCTCGATTACGATGGAGATCGACGGCATTGAAACCATGAATTCGCCATTATTGCAAGACGCCACCGCATTTTTCCCCCGTTCCGTTCCCAATGTTTGATTGTGCATTTCGTTTGCACTGCTTGTTAGAATTGTGTGCGGGCGCGAGTTGGAACGCTTCAATGGTCCAAGTTTCGTCGAGTACGATTTGCCATTTTGTTTTTATTTCGTCCAATTTGGTGTTTCTTTTTATTTTTCTTGTTCACCGGTGTTTGCCTACAGCAGCAAGCAGCCTCCTCTGCGGTGAAGTTAATTTAGTTTCATTGCCAATGCATTCTAATTGAAAATGGAAATCGAAACTGACATGTATCAAAATTCTGTTGAAATCCATCGATGTTTGGGTTTTTTTTCTTCTTTTCTTTAATTGATTGGTCCTTCTGGAGAATTATCCTAATGGGAATTCATTGAGTTGTCATATCTGTCAGGTACAGTTCTTGGAATCACCCAGTTCTTAAGTCAAATGATAGAATTTTGATGAAAATTTGTTTGCACTTGGATGCTGCGCGAGTTCGGCTAAGTAAAATGGATTGACACTGCGAAGATGAGTATGGTACAGGGGGCAATGCCAGCAGTAAAGCGAGCTCCACCACATCAACATGCTCGATTTTTCACAATCGTCATCATCATCTGGTAGGGAACAAGAATGAAGTTTTAAATGTTATTCACCTCTGCTGATACAAAGAATTGAGAATATATGTACACACCAGCATAATGCGGCGAGGGAATTCTCTGATAATGTCTGCTTTTCAGGGTCAACAGTTCAATAAATTATATGAATTATATATTCTTACATGAAAGAAGGCAAATATCTTAAAGGGGGATGAATAATGGTTTTATTGGAATGATTTTATCGAGTCGTTATTGCATCATCAACTCAATTTTGTACCCCATTGTTTTCAATATGAATGTTAAAAAACAAAGCAGGAGGTCGTTCAATTTCAACATAACAAAAATGAAAAGAACTGTAGAGATGATCCTTTACTTGAAGTATTTTATATTGTACATTTTAAGTACTGCCGCAAATTCTGCGTGGATATGGTGTACGGGAGGAAAATCTGTAAATATGAAATCAATTCAATCCAATAGGATGAGGCTCTATATCCTTTTAATGTAAATATTTATGCTGTATTTCTATTTCATAATATTTTAGCATGCGATAGTGCTGATATACTGACCTATATGACTCGGCCTTAGATTTTTTCACACGGATGTAATATGTTAGGAGGATTGCCATAATTGGAATAGACAATATTCTTTCAATTGCCTATAGCATAAATTAGTTAATGGTTTATATGCTCAAAATTCATTGCTGATGGAACCTCCTTCGGCAACCTGAACTGCCTAGAAATTACCTGACATTCACTTCAGATAAATATAATGTCCTTCGGGGCACCTACAGTGAGGATCTGGCACGCGGCCTCATTCCTTGTGAGATTTCTTTTTAACATCGTAGTTCGGTAAGCCTGTGCGCACTATTTGAAGTTTTATACCTGATATGAGGATCTGTTGCATTATTGCGTAAGGCACCTGAGACAGCAATGCCGAGACTCAGTTTTTTTTTTTTTTTTTTTGGAAGCGTTACGTACCTACAATTATTTTTTTTAAACCGGGAAGTAATGATATATTACATTCCTACTAATATGCAAGTTTTGTGGCAAAAACTTGTTACAGGACTTGATCTCAAAGTACTACTGAGACATTCTTATGACTTAAAGAAGCGGCTCTTCTATCGAATCCTCTCAAAACCCGTGTCGAAAAATTTTGGGATCTAACAGCCGATTCGCATATTCAAGTGCTGAATCAACAAGAAAAATTGTCATTTAGTTCGGTAATTGTCAATCTCCTTGCCTGATAGATTCCTTTGGCGGTGCCATCCCACCGAGAACCAAGTTGACGATTTACTAACACTAAGTTCATATGTTGAATCCTACAATGAATAAGTTATTTTCGAGGTTAGAGTCTTAAAACTTTCCTCACAAAGGAAAGGAACTGTATATTTTTTTTTATTGCTTTATGATTTTTAAGATTGTCCGCTAGAAATTCACACAAAACAATTGCTTTGCGCTGCTTATCAATGCGGAGTACCTTTAAAATTATCTTGACCCTGAATTGAATGCGTTAACGACTCTGCATTCTTTGATGACAAAGAATTTTTTGTTTGCGATTAGTCACTGGCACTTCCGCAGAACAATGTGACTACATTTGGTACTTTCATTTATAACCTAGCTTTTTAAGAGCAGGTAAATAATGGTGATTCATATAAGAGGGTTAATGTAAAGCATATCTTTGGGAGTTTGTGCTTGGCTTCACTTTTTTCGCGTTATATTTTTCATTCAAATTTTAAAGGTTCTCCGACCTGCATCAGTTATTCAGAGAACTGTCAATGACACATGAGAGGCCGAAGTAATTTCAATTCCTAACCGAATTTAACCTGGCATTCTGATTGACAAACGACTTGGTTCACGAACTTATATATTTTTATAATGGAACTCATGCTTTATAGTACTCATCAACTAAGATTTAAGCCATGAGTCTTGATCTTCAACGAGTACCCCAATTTGAATAGAAATAACTTTAGATTCAAGCATACGTCGGCAATTTTCCCAGTACATGTGGAAGGTGCCTTACCAAACCTTCATCACTGTATTTGTAGATCTGTGCTTGGCAGTTTCATTTTTCAATTTTATTGTTGGTCATTATTGTTTTTGTCTAAATGTTTAATCATAAAATGAATATTCGAGTTTGTTACTTATTTTTTTTTTGTTTTTTTTTTTCTCGTTTTAGGATTGAAGAAGACTGAGGACTTAGATTTTAATAAAAAAATACCTTACATAATTTTCTAGCCTGCCACGCATACCAATTAACTTAATTAAAAAGAAAAAGAAAGAATCTACACGAATATAGTTTTAAAAAAGAAGAACAGGTTCCTTTCGCAATTCGATTTATAATTAATAATTTTTCTTTACTATTAAATAGAGTGAAAACAAAAAACAAAACAAAATTAAAGTGGGACAAACTTCCTACTGTCGCACTTGTTGCCGCGCGATTATCTCAATTGAGCGACCCAATCTCATAAAAGGCTCAAAGCAACAGATAAACACACCTGTGATAAAACGAAAACATAAAGCAAAAGAAAATTAATAAAAAGTGAACAGAACTGAAAATATTAAAACAATCCAAGGGAACCTCACAAGTAAAAAAAAACTCAGTATAAAAACAACACCCGTATTGATAGTGGAAAGGAATCAGGATACCAGTAAAGAAAATAAAAAAAAAGGTTTCACTCCGTCAGCCAGAACAAGAAGCAGACGATAAAAAGCAGCAGTAGAAGTAGTCGTGTGGTGCACAGTCAACGGGAGGTTACGCTGATGAGGATTCTCTGGCAGCATGAGTACACTGGGGGGAAGTAGGGGAGAGCGAAATGCCAAGCCCAAGTTCTCAGCACTCGATATAAATCGAATGTATAAAAATAGTCGCGTAAGTATACACTACGATGGATTTATATTTTTATAATAAATCTTAACTTGACAAAAAAATATGTCTTACGCAATTGTGTTTTGTTTTTATTTTGTTCCGTACTTTTAGGGCGAATCAGTCGAACCATCTGCACAAAAGAATCAAGTGCCCCGTAAACATGGAATGCAAAGTTTGGGCAAAGTGCCGTCCGCTAGGCGACCACCAGCTAATCTTCCATCCCTAAAAGCTGAAATCAGTTCGCCAACAAGCAACAATAACACACCTGGACAAGAAGGTAAGCAAAATTTTACAACATTTTATTATAAACTTAAACCAAAATCGGGGACTTTGTTGTTTAATTTACATACATGGAAACATTTATGTGTGATCCTGACTCTGAAATAAATCTGCTATCTGTTGGTAAGACCGTATTAATGAGTAGAAAACCAATTAGTGGCGATCTTTATGGACAGTCAAGCAGCTATTGAAGCCATCTGCTCAAACATTATTGCCTCTTGTTTTTTGTTGCAACCGTGTTATCAGATCGAAATAACGGTTTTACATTACGCAAATCTGGGTTCCGGAACATAGTAAAATAATCGGAATGAAAGGGTGGACAAACTGATTGCGGTTCAACCAATTTCTTGTATTAAAAGAACTCGTATTACGACTAAATGGACGCGGTCTAAATGAGGGCATGATAGAATTCATAACCATTCCCATTCCCATGGACGTTAAAAATTTTACTCCCAACTAGTTATTTGTTATAACATGAAGATTAAATAAATTGTTTCTATATGACAACTATTGCGAAAAAATGTCAATTCCGATATTTTTATCTGTTTACAGTCATTTTTGCAGATGCTTCGTTGTCGGTATATACTTAATTTGTTTATTTTATTCTTCACTTAAGAAGGAGAAGACTTTGCGAGAGGAACTTTATTAGCTTGATAATGGATTTGTATATAAATTTGTAAACAATTTAAACAAAATATGTTTACTTTGGATCTGGTTGCGCTTTGATAGAAACAGAATATGAAAGTGCAGGTTTATTTCCTAAAAAAACAAACATTTTTTTTACCGGATTTAATTTAACAAAAAATTATTTGCTTTGTGGCTTCTAAAAAATATACAAAAGTGGCATAAAAGTTTGGGAAAAGCACACTTACTTCGCTACTGGATGTTTTTTTATTTTAATAAATAATTCTTTATTTTTTTGATTCAGACAAACTTTAATGATAATATATCTGCGTTTCCAACTGATTCTTTAATTTTGACATTACTATTTATTAAACGGTAATTAAAAATAACTTAATAACTTTAAATTAATGAACCTTGCTGCGGGGACTTTTGACTGTAGGGTAGATAAAATCAGATAACAATATTTTAACAGATTAGAAATATTTTCAATATTAGTAGAGTTAGCGTATTTTCAAATTATTCATGTTTTCTAGAATCAAAATTAAGTTAAAGCCCGGGTCTCCACGCTCAGGAGCAGGCACACTTACCAATGAGCCGCGGAACATGGCAAAAAAAATATTTTTGTAAAAAGAGTAAATAATTATAATTATAAATGTATTAAATTATTATTTACATACTATAAAGTGTTGCCTTTAACTTATTGGATTATCTATCGCTTGAAAGAACTTTTGTCCTTGAAAATTGCTTACACCTTTTAAGCCTTGGTTTTCATTTCCTGACACTGAAACATGACAAGTAGATACAGGAATGATCAATACAATGCAGCTTCCATTTGCGGCATTTATGCAAAGACTTGGGCTTCTCTGCTCCAGAAATTGATGTTTTATACACTCGTTAAGTTCTTTCTTCGTTTACTTTTTTATTCCCACAATCGTGGATAAAGTGCATTCTTATCTGTTGTTTAATGCTTCGATAGGCCGTTTATACATTTTCCAGCACTGCACATTTTTATTTAAGGTCCGAAATTCAGTAGGTGTGAATATCATTTGTTTCTTGAGAAATGTATATAATTTAGGGTCAATTTGGTAGACGTGTACCAACCTTAACCAAGACGTATACCTGACTGAGCTGAAGATTTGAAACATTCAAATCATGTTGCGATTATCTTCAGATTTTCACCCTTTCACAAATCCATCTGAACAGATTCGCAGCAGAAAGTAAATTTATTCTGATTATCGTTTTTCGATTTGCGAAACTTTAAGAATATTACGTTTTTTGTTCTTTATCGAAGTGGAGATGCATTTCATACCACATACAATTAACATGATATGTCATAAATGCGGCTAGGTGCCATTGGATGGGTTACAAACTAAAAAATAAAAACAAAACCCTGTAGCGCGAAAAACCTCTCGAGGTTGTCTAGCAGCTTGAAATCTAAATTTCGCTAGTAACATTATAAGTTCGATTTTTCCGCACAGAAGCAACCCATACCGATATGAACGTCTTTAAAGCGTTATTTTTAAACATTCTTTTTAATTTAAGTCTTTGACTGACTGAATTTAAATCTTCTATCTATTGTTTTTTTTTTTTTTATTAATTTAAATCGATATTTTCTTTTCAAGTTGGAACACCAAATCAATCATCTGTCGGCCCAGTACAAGGAACATCGGTTAACTCACCAGTGGCATCTAATACGAACAGCATTAATTCCATTGCAAATAACAACACTAACAACAGCAGCAACACCAATACCAACACGAATAATTCTTTAAAGTTGGTTAATAATATATCGTCAACTAACGAGCGACATAATACCACTTCACATTCTTCTTCACATTCAACACTAAATAATAGTTCAGCAGTAACATGGTCATCTGTAACCACGGGTCACGATCATCTGAACAGTGGTGGCGGCGGCAGCGGTGGGAAAAATTCAGCGCCACCGCTTTACCAAAGTCCACAATTCCAACACGAATTTCCCTCGTTAGATGGCAGTGGTTCTGCCAGTCACCACAAGGGTGCATCCTCATCATCTTCATTGTCTCACCAGCAACATCAGTCGCATCAACAGCAACAGCAGAATCAACACCACAGCAGCCACAACAACAATTACCACCATCACCACCATCAGCAACAATATCATCATCAAAACTTCAGAGATGGCAACGGCGGAAGAGACGAACGAGATCATTACCATCACCACAACAAACAACAGCACCAATACCAGAACCAGCAGCAACACCATCATCACCAGCATCATCAACTGCAACAGCAACAGCAATCGTCATCGATTACCACGACACAAGATGGAGATATGCAGCAAGTAAGCCTAAGACCACAAACAGATGCGAACACATGGATACAGCAGCAACAGGGTGGAAAACAGCATCAACAACAACAGCAGAACGATGCTGGTCAACAACAAAACAGCAACAACCAACAGGGCCAGGGCCCCCTACAAGCGGTTCCACCGCCATTGCTCGCACTGATGCCTTCGTTCATGGTTCGCGGTGGCGGTGGTGGTGGTGGCGGCGGCGGGGGCTCGTCTGCATCCTCATCAGATACGCAAGGGCGCTCATTGACCCCACCAACAGTTGGCGGCGATTATCAATATCATCGTCAGCAGAATGGAGGTGGCGGAGGAGGAGGAAATTATTCATCAGCCGTGAACCAGGGGGTTAACAATAGGGGAAATAATCAAAAAGACTATAGATCCAATTCACCAAGTGTAGCAGGCGCAGGGGGAGGAGGTGGCAACGCTAGTTCATTCCGATCGAATGTGAATATGATGGGCAAACGCCCTCCACAAGTTAATACGCCGCCTCCACAGCAGCAGCGCAAAAATAAGGAATCTTCCACATCAAATCTACCACCTCCGTTCGTTGAACCCGAAGTGGCATTGCAACAGCGTCCTATCATCAAGGAGGAAGACTTAGAGCGACTCAACGCAATCGCGAAGGATGACAGTTGGACGCAACAAGATGACATCGACTACAATCCTAAATTAGCCTTTTCCGACGAAGATGATGAATCGCCGTCGCCAGATATCGATAGAGAGCAACCAGTATTTCCAACTTTGACGACAGCAGCAAAGGCTAACAGCGATCAAAAGACTAATAATAAAGGGTCAACAGAGTCTGGCAGAACCTGGGCTCGTGACAGAGACTCACCAAAGGATCAGCAACGTAAATCAGATGATAACAGTTCCGTTTCTTCGCAACAGAATGGTCATCGGGGAGTAGTTGCCCTTGATGCTGGAGTGTATGAAAGAGCCAAACAGCGCAAGGAAGAGGAAGAAAAACGTGAACTGGAACGCCGTCAAGCAGCATCAAAGAAACTTCAAGAACTCGAAATGAAAATAAACAGCAAAAAGGTGTCTAGTTCTGGTGCGGGCAGTGACAACGATATGCCCGGAACATCTGGTGCAGCAGGAATCGGCACAACAACAGTGAATGCCGGATCGTATGAGGAAGTACGCCAAAAGGACGATGACTATCATCATCAGTCAACACGTGATGGTGGAGGTCGACGTCCATATCAGAAAGACGGTGGGCCAGGTGGCGGCCGCGACTATAATCGCTATGACCGTGATCGTGACCGTGATCGGGACTTTGGACGTGGAGGTCCACATGGTGGAAACGTTAAAACATCTCACTTTCAATCGAATTTACCGCCACGTTTTCAACGGCAACAGTTGCTCCAACAGCAGCAACAACAACAGCAACCCAGTCAATCCAATGCCAGATCTATCACTGCCAATCAGCAACAATCCACGGGCGGTGGCATTGGCGGTTACTCCGCCCAAGAGAAACAATACGATTCGAACCGTTATGGTCACAATCAGCATTACAGATCGCAAACATCTCAGCAGCAACGTCGTAACGATGGTGGAGATATGATGAGGCGCAACGAAAGAGGCGATCGAGAACATGGTGGCTACATCAATCGGTCAGGTTATAATAGAAATCGAATGGATGACACAGTCGACCATGACGATCGTTATAACCGACGCAATAATGAGGATTACCACCGTGGAATATCACGCAGCATTTCCGATTCGTCGCAACGCAAGACAAGTGTTTCATCGAATGATGATCCGCAACAACAGCGTTCTTCTGATTTCGGTGGCGGAGCTGCTGGTTGTGGTACCTCAACCGTTGGCTCTTGGGCTGAGGAGACAGACGCCGAGTTGCGGCGTCAAAGAGATGAGAGTTTTTCAAGTAGTCATAGTCGAAACGACGATGATATTCAAGTGAAGCACATCCTTCAGCGTCCACCACAACACCAAAAGAGTGCATCCGAAAGTAGCACAAATGCAGCAATGGACAAAAACTCTGCAGCAACTTCTGACAAAGATAACTCCTATTCCTCCACCGGTCCTACAAAGAATGATCAGGACCAGAAGGATCATGCCAATAACTCAAGCGGAGAATCAACATTTGTTCCAACTCAGATTCTTCGACGCTCAGAGAGCCCAACACCACACATTATCGAAATGAAGGCAAAAGAAAAACCCATGAGCGAATCAAGTATTTCAGAAAATAAGTGCAGTCAGCAACAGCATGAGAAGCTGGAGCAAAAAGATCAAGTGTCTGTTTGTGGTGACACGCAGCAAGAGAAACGCAAAGATAGTGAAGCCGGTGTCAGTGTCAGTGGTGCGATAACTAAAAAGGATGAGGAAAAGATCGACGATAGATCACAACGTGGAGTCGATCATAAAAGACCCAGTCCTAGAGGAAGTGGCGGAAATGAACGCAGGCAAGATATGCGTGGCCCGCCATCTCGTGGCTATGGGTCCTATCGTGGTGGTCCAGGCGGTGGTGGTGGAAGCTGGAGTCGGCGAGGAGGTGGAGGTGGCGGTATGCGGATGGGAGGTGGTAGAAATTACTCCAATGATTGGAGTGAATCCGAGAATTCCGAAGATGTTGACGAGGATGGATATGGAAGGCGCTCAGAGAGAAGTCCCAAAGTTCCACGAAAGGTGAGTGTTATTTAAAAAACTTTTTTATTTATAAGTAATATTGTTTTTTTCAACAGGATCATCTCGGCCGCGATCAACGCAGAGGTGGAGGAGGAGGATCGAATACTGGAGGGAGTGGTGCTGATAGTGGTTCTCAATCTCTGAAGGAAGGCTTTGCTCCGCGTGGTGAGCCGTCGCGCCGCGGACGTGGTGGCGGCAACATCGGAAGTTCATCACGAATGTCGGATTCAAGTTCCAATTATCGTCGCGATAATCGCAGCAGTAATAACATTGGCCCTCGTCGATCAGGTGATAACTATGTTCCACAGCGTTCTACACATGAAGATCAAAAGGACAAAAAGAGTATATCGGAGGATTCTCCTGAAACGGCCGATAAAATAAAACAAAATCAGATAGCACTTACAGCCGGTTTGAAGAAATCAGACAGTGTTGTGTCTGACTCGGATAAGAACAAACCAAAACAACAGAGTCCACAACCAGTTAAGCGAGTTGACGATGGAAAGAAGCCATCTCCTCCGAAAACCTTTGGAGGATCTGGCTACCAAAATGTACGGAAAGAAAGCTCTTCGAGCAGCAAAAATGATGATAAATTGGATTTGGACAAAGATGCTGAGCGGAAGAAATCACTGTCGAAAGAAAAAGAACTGCCAGCCCAACAACAGCGCAGCAATAGCTCTGGTCAATTGAACACACAGCAAAGAACAAGCAGTGGTTCATCCTTGATGTCTTTAAAGAAAGATGATCGCCCGTCAATGTCGTCTTCGTCGACATCATCTAAATCACCGGCAATGTCTACCAAACCACCACCAGGACTGGGTTACAAACAGTCAAGCTCATCTCAGGCTGGTGGCAATCAACAGCAGCCGTCAGCTAATATAAGCGGTTCAACAAATAAGGACGGAGGCCTCCAAAAGTGCAAATCTTCAACTGACGCTCGTAGTAGTGTGTCTTCATCATCAACCTCTTCCCAGCTATCATCTGTTGCAAGCAATAAAAACGTGTCACAACGATCGAACAAACCGCAACAATGGGAGACAAATGGTCGGCCGGCGACTGTGGGTAATTGGGAGAAAGGTGACAAATTGGCTGAGGGATCAACAATTGACATTTCCAGTGGCAGCGAGAGTAAAGATAAAAAGGCAATGGTTTTGGAAAAGGCCGTTATTGATGGTGTAAATGCGCCAGTGAATACTATCATATTCGAGAATACAAACTACAAAAGTGCAGCGCAGAATCAACAAACACCACAGATAAAACGGCAAATATCTAACCACTCTGATACGTCATCCCAAAGTAGCCAATGTAATCAAAAATCATCAGATGCATCTCAAATACAGCAACAGCAACAAGCAGAAGCAATAACTTCGGCTCTGTCGCAAATGTCGTTCAGCAGTAGTAACAAGTCGTCAGCGGGTGGTGTTCAATCCGGTGAACCCAATAGTGGCAATGACTACGAGAAGGATATGAAACTTGGTTTCACATTTGACACAGAATACTCACATATAGCAGATGATAAGACTGTCATTTCAGCTGCTCCAGTAACAGTTTGCTCTAAGGTAGTTTCATCAAAAATGACATCTGGCATGCAACAGATTCCACCGCAGAGTGGACCCTCGCAGGCTCCATCCAGCACACAGTCTGGTCAGCAAAATATCATATCGACAGCGGATCTCAATATGAAAATTGCTAGTGTAAAAAAGGTGTGGGAAAGTGTATCACCAATGCCAACTGTCATCGAACATGTAACAGCAGCTGCGGCGGCTGTTGTACAGCAAGTCAGCGAAACAGAGGCTACGCAGCATTTAACGTCTACCTACGCAAACCAGCAGCATTTGCAACATTACGCTGTGCCGCATTCTGGCAATATTCACATGCAGCATGCTCTCTCCTCTCCTAGTCCGCAATCCGGTCCCTATGGTAATTCATATGATCCAAGTTTAGAACAGCATTTCGGACAAAAAGATGTCTCAGATTCGGATGGGTCCTCAGTTGTTGGCTATAGTCCAAGCCCACAGCATGGTGTTGGCCAGGGCCAAGGGCCACCTGGCTCTGGGGGACATGGTGTTTCTAATATGGTCCTGAAACATGCGGCTGATGCAGTGAAAGTAAAAACTTCACAACAACAGATGCATCAAGCTGGTTTGGGTATGTCCCCGCCCCCGAACGCTATGCAACAACAACAGCAGGCAGTGCAACAACAGCAAGCTGCTCAACAGGCTCAACATCAACAGCAGCAACAACAGCAACAACAACAGCAGCAACAACAGCAACAACAACAGCAGCAGCAGCAACAAGCTCAGCACCAGAGTCAAATGCATCCAGCAGCTGTAGCAGCAGCGGCTGCCGCTGCTCAACAGCCGCAGCCTTTCTATCAGGCTTCTCAATATACTGGTATCCCGACAATTCCCAGTCCACCAGCTGTGCTATTCAATTCAGGCACAATGCCGTCACAAAGCGGCCTCTATGCTCCATTCCAAATCGATCAAGGTCGATCACAGTTCTCGCAATTCCCTCCTGCCGCACACTACGGCACAACTGGCAGTGGACCATACAATGCGTATATGCAAACGCCTCCAAATATGCCAACGGCGCCGGCGCCTGAAATGTACTCGAATATCCCGTCGCAATTCCGAATGAGCGGTGCTGTTCAATCACCTTTCAATCAAAACCAACAACTCAGCAATCCCAATACCGTACTAATATCCTCAAGTTCGAATTCCCTAATGTCGGCCTCGGTAAAGCCAACCTCACAACAACTTGGTACGATTGGTTCGAAGAATAATGCGGCGGCGGTTGCAGTTGCAGCCGCCTCTGGTCCGTATGCACAGCAGTATATGGGATTGTATCCGCCGCAGCAAGCACCACCGCCACCTCTCCAATCGAATAGTTACTACTCAAATTCGGCTGGTGGTCAGGGTCCTTTTTATGGTGGACCAACAAATGCAGGGGGTACACAAAGTTATGGACTCCAAGCGGCGGCAGGTATGTTCGGTGGTCATGGTGGCCCAGGGGGCCCAACTACAGGACCTCCACCACAAACAGCACAACAAATAGCAAACTTTAACTCACAATTTATGAATTCGCCATTGTTGACGGCGGCAGCAATTAATCAATTTCGCGGCGGACCCACGCCACAACAGACTGCAGCGCAAGCATATATGAAATCGAATCAAGGACAGAATCACATGCAGGATTCTGTAAGTGATAAAAGTCAATTGTTTGAAAATCACGTACTGATTTTATTTTTTTTTTTTGTAGATGGGAAGACAACTGAAAAGTCCATTGGGCGCTGAAGTGAGTCTTAATTTAGCTAAACAAGTGCAATCCCAACCAAGCCCACCGCATCATAAAAGTTACCAAAGTGTAAGTACATGAGCAGCTTTTTCGGCCGACAGACACATGAGCAACTGAATCCAACTAAGAAAATGTCTCTTAGATCTGACTTCCAAGAATGTTCGATTTTTCTGGTTTTCACACAGATTTTTTTCCCATCAAAACTAAAAGCTTTTCCATCTATGTACAGACCTGAATTTCAAAACGTTTATAAAAGCTTCCCATTTTCCCAACTTATTGTGCTATGTTGCCAGAAGTAAATTCGTCTAGATTGAGCCAAAAATGTCTTGAAACAAGAAAAGAAAATAATCAAAGAATATTCTTTGAACGGATTCATAAGTAAGAATAAGGAGTCGGTATTGGTTTGGCTGTGTTAAGTACAAGCTTGAATTTGGACCTACTTGTTAATATTATCTAACGTTGTTCTATGAGATTAAGCCGTTCTGAAAGTAGGTGATATTCAACACATTCAAAAAGAAAGTTTTGCTGGAATCAAATCTATCATTGCGAAAGTTCTTTGGTTCATTCTTACCACCACAATTCCCCTCTAATAATTTCTGCGAACAACGGTTTTAAATACAAATACTTTGGCATGAACAGATTACCTCTTGGCTTTTTCAAAGTCCCGCACCTAGTTTTGAGGCTAAATAAACGGAACTCCCCTGATGTTCCACTTTTCTTATAACAAAACATGTTTTTCTAGATGAAATTACGTGCTTAATTCACAAGCTACATATGACCTAAATCCATCATAAAGAAAGTTTGTTAGCAAAAAAAAAATGGCATAAATGTATGCATGTTCAAAGAACTCTTCGACAAAATGCATCCACTTTGAACTCGGTCATCATGCATGAGTATGGTTATAACATTTTTTAATTAAATGTTTATGAGCGGTGGCGTTTCCTGACTTCTTTAATTTGTTTCCTGTTTAACGAGTCACGTTTTCATTAATTTTGGTATTTTTATCTGTTCTTTAGTGGGACTTGCAAAATCAAGTAATGCAGCAGCAACAACAGCAGCAGCAACAGCAGCAACAACAACAGCAACAGCAGCAGCAAGTATCTCAACAGCAAAATGCCCGCGGTGGTAATCCACAAAACAACATGAACCCTGGTGGTCGGGGAACAGGTGGCCAGGGACGATATCCGGCACCAATTCAACGGCCTAACAATTACCCACAACATATGCAACCACCTCAACCGCCGCCTCAGTCACAACGACCACTACGGCAGGGTGGTCATACAGGCGCCGGGGGTGGTGGCGCAGGTCCACCACAAAGTGGACAAAGTGGTACCGGGGGTGGACCAGGCCCAGGCGGCTCTGGTAACCCAGCTGGCAATCCACAAATGAACAAACCGTATTATGCTAATAACGCTGGCGGAAGTAGAGGTAATTAAATTATTCACTACCACTACTCTCTCACTTTCTCTCATCCCACATAAAACAAGCAAAAACGAAAAAAAAAAACTTTTCCTAAACAAATTTTGTCGGCATATTTCAAATAACTGAATAAACAGTTTTTGGAAAAAAAATAAAAACATTGTAAAAACAAAAAAAAAAAACATAAATAAAAATAAATTCGAAGCGAATCAAATATAAAATTCTCTATATCAATCAAAATTATGTTAAAGATATTCTTTTCCTATATTTAAATCAATATTTAGCTTTATACTACTACTTCTATTACTACTACATACTACTACTACTACTCTACTACTACAGTAAAAAAAAATATCGTATACTAAACAAGTCGATACTATAAAAATAAAGTAGCAACACTTTTTTACATTTACATACATATTTCGTTATTTATTAAAAATATATAGTTTTTATTTTTTATTTTCTAAATTCTTTAAATGTATTATTTAAAAAAAAAGTAAAAAAAAAAACAAACAAAACAAAACTGTATAAGCACACGCACTAAGTTTGTCTGTCGGAATTGTGAATTGTAAAATATTTAAGTTATCCGATTATTAAAATATAATCGATTTTCGATGCACGTAAAGAAAAGAAGAATATTAATTATAATAATAAAAGAAACAAAACAAATATGAAAGGATAATACAGAACTGATTCCGCCTGAACAAAAACTATCTTTTTTATTTTGTATTTTGTTTTAATTTTTTATGTGATTTCATTTGTGCGTTGGTTTTCTAAACGTTCCTTTGGCTTTTTTTGCACTTATGTATATAAATCTTTTTGGGATTCAACAATTTCTTTTAACGTAAGTCTCTTTATTGCACTTTACCGCTTTTGCTTTCCTCTTAGATTTTCCGTAGGGAAAAAAAGGTAAAATAAATTAAAATAGTTATTCGATAACATTGAAAAATATTTCAACATAATATCGTTAAAAAAATCCTTAA
The DNA here is from genome assembly GCA_963555765.1 of Orthonevra nobilis. Lineage (NCBI taxonomy): Eukaryota > Metazoa > Arthropoda > Insecta > Diptera > Syrphidae > Orthonevra > Orthonevra nobilis. The sequence continues at coordinate 38,859,532 of OY743224.1, forward strand.
AAAAAATAGCATTTAATTTGACCTAGATGGGGTTTACTTTTTCAGGTCCGTATTTAATTGATTACCCGATTTTAAGAAGTGTTTTTTAGACAGCAAGCACTTTTCCCAGTAGAACTGGCAGGATGAATATTTTGGCAGAGCAAGCATTTCATTTTCCGAATGAGGAGTTTTGAGCCCATTTGTTTTATCAACGAAGTAGCAGTAGCAGTTCTATCAACGAAGTAGCATCAGTTTCCAAGGAATAAAATTATGTCATTTGATGAAGTTGAACTCGGGAAAAAGGTCGAGAAATTCTATAACCAATTCAAAATAAGTGTAGCCAGCAGTGAAGTCTTATGAGGTAAAGAGATCCTTCATAAGTTATCATTTGGTGACAATGGGAACTTCGTTTTGGCCTCATTTACTTCGATTCACCTTTTCATCGATTGCCGTAAAAGTCTCTGACGAAACACTGATAGCAACCGATGATGTCGAAGTCACATGAAAGCGCATTCACATGCGAAAAAGTATAAGTTACAAAAAGATCTTTGGGCATTTTGGACAGAGTTTTAGATGCGACACAAGCAAGGGATATGCTTTGATAGTTCTAACAAGAAATAGTATCGCCTTTCGCGGACATAGAGCTATTAGTCAAGTTATCGATCATGGTTTCATTTATGCATATTTGGTGGATGATTTGTTTTGTTGCACTCTACCTGAAGGCCGTCATTTTTTTTTTTTAAACTGCTGGCAGTTATCGAAGACGGCGGATTTTAAATGTTTAGCTTTTTGAGCCGAGCCAACATCGTCAAAGCTGGGATAGAGGAAGACAGTGAGACATGTTAATTTTCCAACCATCTTAGCTATTTTCTAAAATTGCATTTCAAGGGTAAAAAAGCAAATAAGAAGATAGGTGTAGTCCCCATTGTTAACGTTTGCTAAATGGATTTTATGGTTACATCCTTGTGTGTAGGAGTGCCTGATGCAAAAATTAAGTAAGGAGTTTTTTTTCCGAATTAATTTCATTAATCAATGAAGTGCAACAATTTAATAAAAAAACAAAACGTGGTAAGTACTGCACGAAAATCGACAAGTCAAAAATGCTTATTTATGTTTTATGTAGATAAGCTGCATTTATGCGAAGTGAAAAAAAAATTGCGCTAAAGTTTGAATTAATCCTTATACAATTTCAAATTAAAGTCAACCCTTTGAAGGAAATATTTTTATGTTTTGAAATTGAAATAAATAAAGATCTTAATTTTCACTTCTAGAGTATCGCCAATGAATTAGTTGGTCGAAAATAATAGATACAGCAGCGTAAAGAAGCTAGCTTCAACTAGTGCAACACATCCACGATCAGAGTACAATAACCATGGTTTATTTTTTAATAAGAAGAAAATTAAGCCGTCTCCTGATTTAACATTCCATTTACTTTTAATTATCAGGCCACCGATCTAAGTCCCACCTTTATTTACTTCCCATCCTTCTAGATCCAAAGCAAGCTGAATCCTGGTGGTTACACCCTGCTTCCAATCAACCGCGATCGCCCGGTCCTTGAATCGGATGTTTGGTCTACCGTGAGCAAAAATAGTGCACGATTATATTTATGAATTAATAACGTCGTTATAGAGTTAGAGTTTCCTTCTTAAAAAATAGAACTAAAATCCTGAGAATAAGCATTGTTTCTTCAAGTTCAATCGAACCGCTAGGTAGGCACTTAGGTCACTCATAATTATGTTCGCACCGGCTGATGAGTTTGTAGTATAGTTTCAACATACTTTTGCTGGGGTGTCCAGTCTTGTGTGCGTTCAACATAGTACAAGAAATCTTGTACTCTTTCCTGCTCAAGAGTCTTGCTGACTCATATTGAAATTACCATTTCATAATGAGTGGTAAAGTTGACTTTTTGTTGCAACAGTCTTCAACACAACAACGTTCGGCTTATAGAAGGGATTTTAATAGGTGTACTTCGAAAAGCTCTGATTTGATTGTCTTCCATGCGTTGTGTGTGTAACCTGGTGGATGAAAATTAGGCGTATTAAATTTTTTGGGCAAATATAATTCCGAGCAAATGACTTAATTAATACATACATGATCAACAATTCTATCAAATGGCTGCAAATTTCCTGAAACAGATGCTACAAAATGATAAACGTCTAGTAAATGAGTGTAGAACTTATGAAAGTGACTTGATTAAGATTTGTTAGTTATTTTTGGAATGGGATACTTCTCGTCATAATGGGATTTTTTCAAAATGATGGGTTCAGACCATTATCGTTATGCAATAATGTAATTATCGGTATCGGGAGGAACTAATTTGGGAACAAGAATGTTGTCTAGAGCCATATTTGCTGGGAGGGCGACGACTTTTTTACAAATCTAGAGTGTAGAGGAATATAGTTTTTTTCGGGTATGACATGAATCGGAATTGTTTTTATAGTTCCTAAAGATATGAAGGACTGGCATTTAATATTTGAATCGTAATATTAAATGCAATAACGCTCTCGAGTTCATCAAACACTTGTGTATTATCTTATTGCACTTCTCTCAAATTTCAAAAATATCGTCCTATAATAATTTTTCGAAATAACCTTCGAAGAAAACCAATAAACAATATGGTTTTACTTTGTAAGTTTGAATTAAAGCTGTTATTAATTTACTGCAAAAAAAACAAGTAAACTTGAAATATGCCGATGAAATACACTAAGTCGCCAGTCAAAGCTTATTAATATGTACATTTAAATCATTTATTCTTATACCCTTAACTTTGATTTTCTTCTAAATCTCTTCAGCAAATCATTCATAAAGAGAAGCACGATGGAGCAAATTAACAACAAAACAACAAAATTTAGTAAAAAGAAAATTTAGTTTTTAATTATTCAGCCAATTCTTTAAAAACAGAACATAAAACATTAAACAGTACTACGTAATGTAAATTTATTTATATTTAAGACTTAAAAAAAGAAAACTGAGAAAAATCAACAACTCGGACGAATATAAATTTAAATTTCCCCCTTTTTTTCTTACAAATCCATTAAAAGAAAAGAAAAAAAACAAACGTCTTGTAAAAAAAATCGTAAATTTTATTATTTCCTGTAGTTCTATATTTTTTATATACACAAATATATTTTTTAATTATAATTATCATTATTTTTATTTAAAACAAAAAATATATATATTAAACAAAACGTTTTACGAAATGTGAGCATCAAACTGAATCTACACATTTTGTTCTCTTCGAATCTTCTTTTAAATTAGTATAAATAAAAACATTTAATAAATTAAAAGAGCATTGATGTTAAAATCTGGAGAAGTTGAAACTTTTCCGCATATACTATCTGTTTTTGAAAATTTCCAATTCGATGAGAAATAAAAAAGAACGTTGAAAGAATTAATAGAAATTGATTTAAATGGCGACGAAGAAAAAAAAATTAACAAAACAAACTTAACGGATCGACAGGATAGAGACACATGAAAAAAAAAACAATGAATTTAAATTTAAAGAAATTTATCTGCTAACGACTTTGATTTATTTGACGGAGAAAAAATAAGAACAAAACTACTAAAACACATTTTTGGTAAAACAAAAGATTTAGTGAGTAAACAAAAGTAAATATATATGAAAACTAAATATGAATTATTTCCTCTATATTGAAGGAAATATCGCTGTGTTGTTGACACTCTTCCCCTAAACCGAAACTTATATAACAAAAAAAAACAAGCAACAAATATAAGAAAAAAAACTTCATGTTTACGATAAATTCAATGTTAGGCTTCAAGAAATGCCTATTTATTAATTAAAAGCAAGAAAAATACAAAATAGCTTGCGACATTTTACAAGAAACGTATAACTGCATCTACATATATTACAAAGATATAAAGATTATGTATTAAAAAATATTTTACATGAACAAATTAAAAAAAATAAAAATATTTATTAAAAAACATAACAAAAAAAAAATATTCTGTAACCTTATGCTTATTTTTATTTTTTAGTTCTTTTTTTTCATATATAAACAATAAAACATAAAATCTAACAGGCAGAAAATATCGCAACTATTATTGCTATAAATAAATAAATATTGAATTAACCATTTACATAACACAAAATATATTCATATAAGAAAAAGAGTAAGTTCAATTGTATTCTTTTCATGTGCGGCATTAAAAACAAAGAATATAACTGCAATAAATGAGGTATGAGAATTTTATTTATTTAATTCTTCTCTCTTATTATAAAAAAAACACACAAACAACAATTTCTTTACAAGAGTAAAGAAAACTATTTAAACACATTGATACAGTTTTTACACTTGAAAAATTAAAAAAACAAAATAACAAAACAAAAAAATATTTATTACAAGAAAATTTTATTAAAAAAAAAACGTGCATACATTTTTTGAAAAGCGTTAAATATAGAAAATTAATACAGTTCTATCGAATATTTTTGTTTTGTTACAAACATAATTTTTTTTTTTTATTTATTAAGTAAACAAGCAATTACTGTTCAGCTGTCCTTCCCTTTATAAAACAAATAACATAATATATTCGAAATACTTTATAAAGAAGCAAAAATATATATAAAAAGAAAATCATACATAAATAAAAAAGTTAATAAAAAAATAGACCTACACGTCTTTCTATAGAAAAATGACATAATTAAAAAATTTAAAGAAACAAAAAAAAAAGAAAGATTATGAAGAGGAAGAACGAAAACACATTTTTACTTTTAATTAAAATATATAAACATGATAAAAATGATAAAAAATATTCTAGAAGAAAATTATTGTCAAACATAAAAAGAGTAAAAATTACTGGAAAAGAATGAAATGAAAACGAAAAAACCATAAATTAAAATAATACAATACAAAGCATAATTAATTATATTATTAAAATTATAAAATAAAAATGAAAAAAAAAAATGCAAAAAAGAAAAAAATTAAATATAATTTACACTTCTATCCAGAACAAAGAAAGTTTCTATTTTTATTTGTTTTTATAAAGACACGATAAAAACTAATGTACTCTGCAGATCAAAAGTTTCATGCCAATCTCATTAATCGAGGGACTCGAGGGAGAAACAGAACTTCCCTTTTAAACGTTCGTAGCAAAATTACCATGTAAAATTAATGTGAAAAATAAGTGACAACTAAATAAGAAGAAAAATACTTTCATTTCGGTCTCAACATGAATGAATTTATTTCAAACATGAGAAAAAAGTGTTTCACTCGATTTTGAGTCGAAAAAAGCAACTTCTCATTTGGATCGTTTTTTTCATATTATTAGCTATCAGTTTTTGATTTGTTTCGTTTGGTATATTATTCCTAGAATCCTATAATAAATTCTAGGCAAAGCCCTTTTATAAAAGCCAGGCATCAAGAATCGGTCGCTAGATAAAACTTTTTTGAAGTCTTCCACCAAACCAAATAGTCCAGCTTGTATTAAACTTCGTTCTATTTATGCCAAAATTTCTTTCTTGCATATTTTATTGGGTGCTGCTTTTCGTCAACTGCGTCCAGCCAGTCTATACCGTGATTTATCCTCAGGACTTCTGCGACTTACCGAAACTGAATATTCGGTCGGTCACTATTTCTTCAATGAAAGACTGGAGAGCAACTTCGCACTGGTTTATCTTCTTTAAGAACCTTTCGCTAGCTTTTTGTTTTTTACTAATTGTTTCCTCAAGACATGAAGAATTCTTGGCCAACTGCAATGCAAATTTTCCCACTTCGAGAAGGCATTGCATCAAAAAATAATCACCCGATCGGTAAATACTATAACTCTTGCAACTTCCTACTTTGTGAGATCTGTTTTGATATATTTGAATCAAAGATGCAGGACTTGCGTCGACAAGCCATGGAACGTTGAATACTCGTTATTATTTGTTTAGGGAGTGATTCATAAATGAGTAAAGTGCCACCGTGTATAATGTAGTTATCTGATATTCTGCGTCAAAAGTGACGTTGACCGCTTGAAGGGGCAAATGCAGCTTACATTTGCATGTGGATTCGTGGTTTTAGTGCCAAACATTCAAGGACTCTCCAGGTTAACAGAATAACAAATAAAATCGAAAAAACAAATATTTATTGTAGCGCCTTCTTTGACGTCTCTTGAGCCTCTAATAAACTGTGGCAAGAAGGCTTGACGTGCGTAATAGCTAATTTAGATTTTCATTACTTAAATGTATACGATACAAGACTCTTTCGTGTTGAATAAGAAAATACTTATTTGAATATTGCAACAAGGAACTGTACTTGGCCCTTAAGTTTACTTGTTGCCGGCGAGAGATACGAGTGCACCTTTGGAAAGAAGGCACGGCTTTAGCTACATCTGCGCACGCTTAGCTGAAAATCTTCCTGAAAATTATTTGGTATCAATATCTTCAACAATCGCAAATCGAACTCTAAAGGTTCAACGCCAGAAAATAACCAAAAACATTCAGATTTTACTGAAGAAGAACGGATTGGGCCTTGAAAAATATCACATGTTCCTTCCCGGATTTGGACCCAACATAATAATCAGCAGCCGAAACACGTAAACCAGAGTTTATTGAAAAACGTCTTATAATGATATATTTAAAAATAAGCAATAGATCCTTGGAGCATACGAGGATGCGCTTAAAATACTGACTTCCATGATGGGTTGATTCCTGAACCAGATGCACGGATCCTGGTTTTTGGTTGGTAGCAAGATTTTGCAGACATTCTTAGCTGCGAAATTGTTGTCATTCGCTCAATATGCCCGCAATATTGTGGTTGAAGGTGTTTCCATTTCGCTCTAGATTCATTTTTTATGTCAGCTCGTAGAATTGCCAGCTCGTGCCATTTTAGAGTGTATACCTTACGGAAAATTGTACTTAAAACAGCTGTATTGAGTTGCTTGTCCTCTAAAATTCGGCTCCATACAGGAAAACAGGAAAGGTATGTGTAAGTGCTTCGCTCTTTCGAGTTTCGAGTTGTCTATTCAAAGTGGCATCGACTGCCCACGATGAATAGAATATCAGCTTCAATCACATCACCAAAACAGAAAAGGATTCTGTTTCGTTATCGAAAACAGTTTCTTGAAAGACACTTTCAAGATTGAAGGAGGAACTGGGTTCATGGTATTTAGCTTGGTTTGAAAAAATATTCAAATAAATTTTGTACATTTTCCACAGATACCTTTTTAATTTTTTAGTCGTTGATGTATCGAATATTATCTTAACTCAAAGCACATACTCCTCATATGCAGAAGATCAATAATATCATTGCTATTCTATGCAAAATTGAGGGTTGCAGCAGTACCATGGTATTTAATTCGATTTAAGGGTGCCACGTCGTGAGAGGTTCGACATTAATGCCATACCCCCGACAAATGAAAAAAATGGAAGATTTTCTACTATTTAATTTAACGTTCCTTATCGCGTTTGCGCTCTTTTGTATGTTCCTTTAATCTCATTCATGCAGAAATAGTTGTCGAAACAGAAAAATATATATATTTTATTGAATGCACCAAGTTCTGCATCATTATTGACTTTCCCAAAGGGATTATATTCCGCCGAGCGGGGGTTGGAAGTCAGAAAATCGCTGCTACTGTCCTTCATCCCCTGTCGTAGTCACCATCTCTTTACGCCAACCCCAATTGAAAAGATGCAGCTTATATCGGCGACAGTCACACGAACTGTACAATCGTGACGAAAACAAATGCTGATTTTGTAATTTGTAGATACGAGTATCTATCTAGTCGTACAAACGAAATCATTATTTGTGTGTTTTACTGTATGGTGGCGGATTAAATGTTATCCAGCCGAGATTGGGGTGGAATGTATTGATGGAAATGAATGGAAATTCAATTGAAAATCTCTTAATCGAATGCAAAAGCAGAAACAAATTTTATTGGACTACTGGTTTTGTTTCGTATTTGTTGTCACCACAGAATATGCCATATGCTGTTTAAGGGACGACAACAAGACTCGAATGTAATTTAAAGTATAGAATGCAATTCATTTGATGAAGAGTTCATTGCTTTTTTTTATCAAAAGTATGTTTATTTATTTACTTCGATAACGCTTCCAATAACAAGCTCCAATATCGTAACTTAGCTAGTTGAAATTCTGTTCCAAGTGTTTGCTTCATCGAAGGTGAGCTCCTTTTTATTTAACTCTGCTCCTCCTCTTGGATGGGAATCGTTGTATACATATTTCCGGTCTAGATGTCGAAGCCAGCTTTAGCTCTTCCCTTTTAGTTATTTCATACCTTCTTTTGAGGGTTCCGTAGAAGAACTCTATTACTAAGGCTTCACAGTCAATCCGTCCGTTATAGGTTCACCTGCACCTGAATCTGAACACATTCACAAATAACAAAAAAAAAATTAATAAAAAATAACGAGGTCCCCTTAAAAAATGCGTTTTTTTAATCTTAACTAAATTTTAAGCCATGAAGTAGCCAATGTTTTATTTCAAATGAAATAAATATGGAAATGTGTACAGTGGTAAGGAATCCTTCGTGTGTGCGTCCGGCCCGCACTTTGCCGCTTTTTTTGTTTCCGCTTTTTTTGTTTCCAATAAAAATATAAACCTTAAATGTGATGCGTTTTCGAGAGATTTGCAGAAAGAAATAGGACTCTAACCCCAACAAAAGGAAAACGGTAAGTGAATTATAGATGCGCAGTATCAAACACATTTCCCCGGCTGCACTTAAGGTTCAAGTTACAATCGTACAGCGGTTAGGATCATTTATTTATTAACTTGGGGGTTAACAATGGAGTGCTTGAAGACTGGAGATGAAACCTCCCGACGACATTACAAGATTACACTTTTTTTCCATCTGAAAACGACAACGGGTTTCCATTAACTGCACCAAGCGACATGTTCGACATTCATTAGAAGCTCCTTTACACGTGTTTCTAAAAAGTTTTTTTTTTAAATTTGTTTACGTTGGATAGTATACTTTTTTATATCCTTCCGGTCAAGGTTATGTTGGCTGATTCACCGTTTTTCGATCAAACTTAGTGGCCAATTAAATGGAATTTGCGTGTAGCCGCATTTTTTGATATTAGAAAATCACTATTAATGGACTTTCCTAATTAGCAGTTAAATGTTATGCATTTTTTCTATGGCAAAACGTAATCAATAGGACCGTTAATTGAAGTTCAAATTTTAAGGTTTAAAAGTTGCAGCTTTTTCAAATTAAGCTAGCCATACTGTTGACCATCTTTTGAAACTTCTTACAAATTTCGTCAAGAACATGGCAGAAGTATGATGGTAAAAATAATAAAAAAAAATTCACATCCCACATCTGAATTACTCCAATCAAGTCATGAAGTCGTAATGAATCCACTCAAGTATAATTACAAGGAGGATAGCCATGTAATAAAAAAACAATTTGAATTCAGCAAAGACACCAGAAATAATATTAATAAATAAATGAAAATAACAGTGATACGGACATAATAATTTTCTGTTATATCCTCATTCTAATTTTCTCGTATGCGTCTCTCTCCGTTGCGTGCTTACAATCCTATTCGTACAACGCACATAATACCAGGATAATGATCAGAATCCTCAAGAGTATCGTTGCAGTGGACAATATTTATCCCATTCCATTGTCATCTTAATAAAGGCACACATATCAAGTATGCCACTGAAGCCCAAAACTAAGATGGAGTTATGAAAACAGACGACAAGGGATGTTTTTTACAGCCTTATCGTCGCCGTCATTGAGAAAGCTACATCCCTTTTGTCTGGCACAGTCATAATTTCAAAGGAGGGATTTTCTGGGGGCTCATCAGGGGGTTACAACAGAACGTGACGTTGAATTAATTTTCGAACGGAGTTATGTTGGGTTTTTTGCGTTATTGACTTAAAGGACGAATACTTGATGGTGTCGTAGTAATTGCACTCCTTAAAAATATGTTTTTAAATTCAAAAGGAAATAGCTTGTACACTTGTATTGGTATACATTATCTAAAACAGATAAATCATAGATCAGCATAAGTTTATGATGTCAGTGTTAATTTATTTTGGGGTAAGCCTTTCAGCAACTTTCAAGGATATCAAATGGAATTGGACGGGATAGTACCCTTTTGGTAGTTTTTAAACTACTCCGAAATTCCATTAAAAGTGAGACCATCTCTGGAAGCCCAAGTATTTTTAAAACCATAGCCTGATTGCTGGGTTCCGATAGCAACTACAAAGAACGTTCCTAAAACAAAATTTATCAAGAGTAAAACCATATTCAGACGTACGTCAAGCTAAACTAATTTGGATTTGTATCTTTGTGAAGCAAAGGATCTCAGGCTTAAAGTAGTTCCATCAAAAACCGCGCTGGTTGTCTTAACCTCCTTAAGCTGGATGGGATTGTTCTGCCCCTACTGAACTGCGCCAAGTAGCTGGATTCTACTACACACGATAAAATACGTCAAAATACAATACTCTACTTGAGCGTATATATGGACATGAACAAGGATCCAAACCCATACTTACATACTGGCATTGTTTTCGTAGACAGCTACCCTTAAAAAGCCAACTCTCGGTAAATTAGTTTGCTAAGCCATTACGGGTAGTCTACCCACCACTCAATCTGGCATCTCTGGACACGTTCCTTCATCTGCTCCCATTCGATCTTCTCATACGGATAAGGCAATAAGCAGTGAAGTAAGACTCCATAACATAAGCTGTTTTGGGAACAGCAATTGTTGGCTTTTTCTGGATTTTACTACCCCGTAAGAAGTAGCGTTCCGTGAGGGAGAGAATTGGAACGCAATACCGTCAACTGCAGGGAAGAAATATTCGTATACACGGATTGCAATAAAACAGCGATTGGTGTCTGTTCCGGTATCTTTTCGAGGTCTTTGGATCGGTAGGTAATCTAAAGCTACCGGACTCTGTTAGCGTACATCACACCCAGATTTAAGCCCTCGGAAACGCTACTTAAAAGGCTGGAAATGAACTCGATATCAAATCAAGAAATAATGAGTGATTAAATTGGAGCTCCTCAGTTGTAGCACAGTGCTTATAAGAGATTGAAGAACACGTTGATGAATTGGCAAAAATCGAGATGAATAGCCAGTGATAGTGACCAAAGCGCGAGCGAAATCAGGGCTCCAATATGAAGAATAAAAGCGAACAAACAGTTGTCCAACATTCGAGAACAAATGATTTCCAAATCAAAACGTCCTGCACTTTACATTTGAGGAGCGAGATGAGTATAAAACAATTCAGATAAGCGGTCACTGGCTTTTTGGGGAAAAAAATTTCACCTACGCACAGGATTGTTGAGCTTTGGCATCAATTTCGTTTGATATCTACACAGGAGTCGAGCCATCATATTGGCCTTAGAGTTTGAGACCGTACCACAATCGAAAAGTATGTTACATAACACAGATTAAGCTGAATCGAAATCTTTTATGTATATAAAGGGTGTCCCAAAAACCTTTCATGTTTTTAAACTCCGTTTCTCAAAAGGCACAACGGAACCATTATAAAATTACTTTGTTGTCCGTCTGTCTTTTTCCACACTTTTTCTTCGGAACGCGTGGACGTATCAATTTGAAATTATTATCAAATTCTAATGAGTGTGGTCCTTTAAGGCTGTAAACAAATCAAGGTTCTTAATTGACACACTCAAAAGTTATGGCTGTTTTTGCCTCATTTTTTAGTCCCAAAAACCTTTGGTGCTCTTCCCGCTGACATATAAGCATACCTACAAGCTTGTACGGAACCTTATTGCAGAAGTCCAACACGCAGTTGGATGAATTTTTTTTTTTGCTATATCCTTAAAGCGAATAGACAAAGTTTCATACATTTTTTTGCATCGCTTTTTGAAGGCGATATCTGTCAAGTTGACGACGCCATTGTTGATAACCATTTGGGCTCTTTTTATTTAACTTGGACAATAAGTACTCTCGCTTTTGCCGGATATGCCATTTGAGACCAAAGTCATTTGGCTTATTTTCCAGATCCACTACTTCAAAAAACCCCAATCAGGAATTCTGGAACGGTCAAATCGGCTAGTGCCAATCGTCAAAACAAGACGTTAGGTGCGCCGAAAATGTAAAAGTAATTGTGAACGTCGACTGTGTGTATAGTTAAATTAACTCTTTGCAAAGACATGTCCTCCAGTCCCTCTTCAACAGTTCACAGCAATAAAAAAAAAACTAGATCGTTGAGTATCACTCACCGGCAAAAATGGAGCGTGTGAGCGTAGTATTGACGATGCAAACAGTAGCTACAGAGTTTTTTTTTGGGACCTTTTTTATGCGAAATCTTGAGCCACAGCATCGATATTTTCATCGGAACGAACGAACGTGAGCTATGAAGCCTTCCTTACTTACCATCTTGCATTTACATTTTCACGAGTTCCATGGCTTGTCGACTGCGTCTTTTTATTATACAAATATTCAAAAAACCGCCATTGCAAAAGTTCCATAGTTTGAAACATTTCATTTCACAGGTTATTTTTTTTGCTTACATATTTTCAATCATTGTTTCCACTTGGAAGTGTGAAAAATATTCACTATTTCCGGGGTGGCATCTCCAAATCCTCAAAATAGCAACCAATAAACCCATATCCATTTGGATCTTTGTTGGAGTTTGCCCCGTAGAGCAAATATCGTGTGCGTCTGGATGCCATTTGGATGTTTTTTATCATCTCTGTCTTAATTATGACACCATTGGGAATAATCAGATCTATTCTCATCCGAAAAGATCGTGTATCAGAGTTTCCGTTTGGCTGCCGTATATAGCCTACAGAACCCATATAAACCATCAATTCTTTTACGTTTCTGTTTGAATAACTGAAGGGTATACGACACATGTGGAGGATATACCTCCTCTAGATTATGTGAGTTCTATCACCGAAACTTTGTTGCTTACACAGAACTCGTACATAAATATCAAATGTGACACTGGCTGAGAAAAACAGTTTGGAGCTAATATAAATATGGAGCTTGGCGGCTATCGTCACATGCTCCACTTGGATTTTTACATTTTTTTTTCTGAAAAATCAGAGTGCATAAAACAAAATTCTCAAAGTGATGGAAGCCCATAAAAAAATATGTTTCAAGGTATCTATTTTAAGGTGTGCAGCTACGTCGCTGGAGCACATGCATAGTCGTACACAATATCAGGCTAGCTGGTCCGGAGTGTGTTTGTTTTTGGAGATATAATCAGTTATCTGGGCAATGAATCCATCTCCGGTAGCACTCTGATTTGAAAATAAATATATTCTTACAGGAGCGGTGTTTTAAAGTTAAGTGACCCGATTCAGTGGAGTTTTATGGAAAAGTCCACAAAAGTAAATAATTGCCACTCAGTTGCACTTGGAACCCGAACAAGATGACGTTAAGTGGACAAATATAATAAAGAAGAATTTAAAAATTGATTTATTAGTTGTAGTTTCTTTTTGTTTATATTTGTTGCTAGGGAAGAATAGAACTTGTATGCTTCCTTGTTTACGTATTTGATGGCACAACATTTCGTACAAAAAGTTTGTTGATGTGCCATTTCATTTGTTTGTGTCTTTGGTGTAGATTCTAATACTAAATATAAGGGGCGAATCGTTGGACCATCTCTTGGATATTTCCGTACTCAAAGTTTACGCAAAGGGGACCAAAAATCACCCGAATGATAAGCCTTTCAAAGCAAACAATCCATTGGTCCATTGATCCGCGTCTTCCTGAATGACGATTAGAGTTTTGAAAACTTTTGCGCCTCTCACAAGATATTCCAACGTATGTAGATTTGAAGGGATGAAAGTTCCTGGTCTATAACTGCAGTGATATTGACCAATCAAGTTGTTGAAAAGAGGCTTAAGACGTTCACACAGAACTTAAAACAACGTTTAGAAAAACCTCTTTCCTAGTAGCGTGGTTGCATATATGAGTCTACTTTCGGGTTAACGATAGGTTCGGAACCGTGGGTATTATTTCATTATACCATATGAGCTAGAAGTAGCTGACCTCACCTGGAGTCACAACAAGCTTTAAAAAAATCTTTTTGTTGCTCTACATTGTTGAGAGGACTCGATATATTATTGATGCATTAAACGATATGACTTTCCATGCAAAGGGAATTGTCATCGTTTTTGTGAAGCCGATTATCTCCTTAAAGTCCATTGTTTTAACTGTTCCTTGGTCTCATGTTTGGACCGCTTGAACAAAGTTTCATTCATGTCTGTGAGTCGCCAAACACTTGAGTTGAATCTAGCTTCACTCGCCTTAAGCCTTAAGTCTTTCAAATGAAAGTTACAAAATTACATATCTTTTAATGAGGACCAATCATTTCCATTTTTACAAACTCACTGAGAGCATTCACTATGGAATGGAACTACAGAAATACAGGACAACCATCATACTTGGGAAATAATTTACATCTGACCAATTCATTTCCAGCTGCTTTAAAAAGTTTGGCAGGAAAATAACCGGCAGTTTTATTCGACATATTTGGATACCGAAGCTTTCGACCCACCTTTGGCTGTGTTAGACGAAATACATTAAAGTGTTAGTTGCTTAGAAATAGCCAACCAGGCGGAAGCCAGTCATGATCCCTGACAAGGCATGAAAAATGACAAGAACACTCTACACCCCAGGAGTGTCGACTAAAAAATCGTATTGTAATCGTGAACTCCTTTCTTCATTACAAAAAAAAAACTTCTTTTGAGGCGGAGTGGTTGGAAAGGATATACTCAACAGGGAATGGGTTTCCGACTTCCAGACTTTGACGCAGATAGTCAAAGTCTGTAAGTGGGAATCGTCGTGCCCTAAATGAAGATTAAACGGAGACTGTTGACATGTAGTCGATCCGTCAAACAACATCTTACAATTAGACAAAAGATCACAATCGACAGATTTTACATTGACCTAGTGAAGGATTTTATCAACTTTAGGCAGAATATTGATCTTGTCAATTCTCCTATATTGAGCCTAATATTGGACAAAAAGTAACATACAAGAACAGGAACCTTCGAAAAAAAAAATTGGGCATGCGTCCCCTTTTGCGAGGAGCGCGAATGATGGAAAATTTAGAACCAGTAATTCTACAAGCTCTTCAATGATCTAAATATCGATGACTCTCACTTCATTGCATTGTGACACTGTTCTGGGTCAACACGACCGTTGAATGGTATACTCAACCTGACAGCTCGGCATTATCTGTGTCTCAATACGTGCTCATCGTAATCTCTCCAGATTTCTGTAGTGGCTCCAAACTCTGAACATGACTCTCTCTATGCAGCACAAGACATCCCTGATTTTTCTCTGGCAAATTTGTAAATAATCTTCTGCTCTTGATCCTGCTGGCATAGGATTTCTCAAGAGGCATAAGGATATGCGCCTGGCAAAGTTACATTACGATTTTGGGGTTCTTGGAGGCCGAAACTACCCAATTCCCATCATGGTTGCATTGTATAATTAGTCCGAGTGAGTATTGAATGTTCTAAGTCGATCGCAATTTGTTGGTGGCTCGTTTATCTGGATGTCGAGGGGTAAGAAACGTATGCTTGCTACCATGAGATTTCTTCCGGCAGCAAACAAGCGAACGCTGATATTGCGCAGTTCCTGTAGTGCTGTTTTGGAGATCATCGGCATGCCGGGAGTCGAACATATATTTTTTTGTCAATTTCTCATCTCACAAATTTCAGTTTTTTTGGTTTTGTGTGCATTGCGAGATACAAGGCCAGCGTCTATTTATGATTGTATTATTAATTCGTCAACAACATTTGGTAAATTAATCTGCACTTGACTGCATCAAAAGTTTTGTAACCCTTAATAATTCGTTAGTTGAATGTTGGTAAGAAACCAACCTGAATTGGACTTGCATTTAATTTTATATCGTTTATCTGAGTGACATCCAATTGTGGACGTTTTCTTAAAATGAGAAACAACCGAAAGATACAGATGTAAGGTACAAAAGTCCCCTCAGGCACAGATGTTCGTATTTGTTGTTGAACTCAGTGGGTGGGCTATGACATCTTGCAAAGTGAGTAAAATACTCGCATATATACAACGAACAAGTTGAACTTAAATGAGGTTGCGTACTGCGACCTATTGTGACCATTTTTATGCTTCTCTTCTCGGCCATCCTCTTCCGTATTCTTTGTAACGAATGTCTGCTACTAAACGACTGGTAAATGAAGTACTTAAAAAAGTTTCAAAGTACATTTGGCCAGAGAGTTGTCTTTTAATTATGACAGAATTAATGTCATACCAAGCAAAAAAAAAAAAAACAAAAAAACAAAAGTTCTTGGAATTTCTTTCGTTTGTATCTTAGAGATGAATTAATTGAATTCAACAGTTATTTAACGGGGTTTGATTGTGAGATAAGTGCAGGGCCAATGCGTACGAGATGTGGGTTACGTTGATGAACCCTTTTTATAGGTACTGGCGTAAAAATACAGTTTTAAAAAAACAAAAGACTTAACTCAATTTATGATTCTTTTTCTACTGGTTTTTTAAAGCAAGTGTTCACTAGACAGTAAGTTTTATAACGAATTAAAATGTTGGAAATTGAGGTTATGACACATTTCAGAAGGAGGAAAATTGGAGGAAGTTTTCGTAATAAAATGCTTAAAATTTTCAACGAAAACTGAAAATCTTGAAATGCTTCCGCAGCTGATGGCATAAGTCTACAATGCACCACTTCTATTGACATTGCGACCGACTCTGCAGACCAAAAGTTTGAGACTAATCGAAGTGCTCGAAAACTAACATCATAAGAATAATAGTAAAGAGGTTTGTCCGAAAAAATTTCACAATGGGCTTTCCCGCACGAGTCGCTTTAGTTTGAACCGTCTCGATATCCATAAAACAGTTTCCTTTGAGCAGCATTTTTTTTGCATCTTTTCAATTGTTTTCGAATAAGTCTGTCCGAGATTCAAGAAAAACTTGATGCAAATTCATTGATCTGATCCACGGTCATGTATCTATTGTTTGATTCCTATATATTAGATTCGGTCTTTCTGTTTTTTTTTTGCTGAAACTATTGGCTTGGAATCGGAGCCACTCTTAGCTGTGGTAGTCTATCGATTTTTGCATGTCTTGATTCATCTCTTAGAGTTCGCAGTTGGGCCTTATCCTCTATTCGTCCTCATCGCGAATAGGACCGTTTCCACGATTTTTTATTCGAAAGCCCATAATCTGCAGTCTTGCTTAAAGGGGGATTGATTTTGATTATGTGAACGCTCCATCCAGCAGACGGTCAAACATGTTGGACGGATTTCAAAATAATTTGATATCCTGGTTTGATACGCAAATTTGAAAATGTGAACACATATTTAGATCATGCCAAAAGGAATTTAAGGTATTCTCACTACCAAAAACTTTTCGGACGCTTATGGTACACATCATAAAATTGGTTGTAATTAATTAATGCGTTATTTTTTTCAAAATGAGCGGAAGCTTTCCAGAAACAGGGCTTCGTATTTTGTCTTTCCCTTAACAGTCGCTTTATACATAGCTAACAATAATTTGTACCTTTTTGCAGTAATCCTGAAATAAGTCTCTAGGACAAGTCAATTTTAAATCGTTCAGTAAATTATAAGTACGAACATTTTAACGTTTCTTACTTAAGTCTTATTACGTTTGCTCTTAATATAAGTTTTTTGCCTCCTTTCTTCATTTTGCAAAATTTTATCAATTACTAAAGCTGCAATCCAAATGTGGACGTCATCCATCAAACATTCATTATGCTGTGCTTGTCTTACAAATTACATAATTCGAGCCCCCCTTATCTCCCAACATTCGGCTACGCATCCTTGTTGCTTGGACCAGCTTAGTTAGTATCGATTGACTAGGATGTCCTCGTCGCAGCGTGAAGTTGGATTTGGTACAAGTATTTGTTCCACCGAGCTGTCGACGGCGATGTTTTGTCCCAACTGATGTGCGACAAATCGACTACTTCTAGAAATCATGTCATTTTTTTTTATCTTAACTAATTTGACGACCAACTTTTTATAAGTCTAAATTTTATCTGAAGCGCCGCTATCGTATTGTAACTTACTTTCTTCGTTAGTGATGCTTATCTTCCCACATCTTTACATGGTACCATTTTATTTGGAGATCGTGGGTATAAGATGAAAGCAGAAATTTACATACTTTTATTCTCAAATAAAAATATAAACAAATTTTTGGTTTCTTATCGAAAAATCTTTAAAAACGTTTAGCAACTCGATACACATACGAGTAGATATGTGCATTTGTACTACGGGATTGAAATGGAAAGTAAAAGACTCAATTTATGAATGGGAAAAAAGTTAATGTTCTCGAACATGCATGTGTAGAAAATCAATTGTGATGTAAAAGTAATGGTAAACCTTCGGTCTTAGAAATTGTCTATTTTATACGGTAAGCTTTTGCCGACTTTTAGTATGTTGCATAATTTCTCATTCATCAAAGGACTTGGCTTTATCGATGAAAAACTGAAGAAGGTGCTGAATAACAGCCTCACCTCAAACAAATATTTCCACGCAAGGAGTTTTAGAGAACGAAAGAAGTAATCATGTTTAGGTGTCCTGTCACAATGGGGCTAAGGCAAGATGCGTAAACAATCAATTTGTCGTCGCTAGTTATTATTATTATTATGTTATATATATATATATATAAATCCATTTTGATGTGTTTAAAAATTGTGTACAAAATTCAACTTGCTTATTGTTTTTATATTTAAACTATTTTTTCGACATAATTTTATTTATTTGAAATGTAAAATAGATTTAAATTATCTTTGGAAATAAGCCTCCCGTG
Organism: Orthonevra nobilis; assembly: GCA_963555765.1. Taxonomy (NCBI): domain Eukaryota; kingdom Metazoa; phylum Arthropoda; class Insecta; order Diptera; family Syrphidae; genus Orthonevra; species Orthonevra nobilis. Next base: position 38,878,228 of record OY743224.1, read on the forward strand.
GGTTTTCCAAATAAGTTTATAGTTCACTTATTGATCCCATTTTCTCTCTGCTTTCTTATCGTCCCTCCATCTTTTTTTATGACTATTAGGCCATTTCTTGTTGTCTTTTGGTGTCCATTCTGTTGTTTTTAAAGTCCATCTATCATATTATCCTGCAACATTTCCAAATGACCAGTGCTGTTCCATTTTTTTTTTATAAAGTCCTAGTTCTGGATTCTCTAATATCTTAAAACTTTTTGAACTGATCTCTCAATTGTCCTTTGGGCAACTTTTAGCTTATAAACACGGTTGCGTTGCATTTGTCAATACTCGCATCCTTGAAAAAGGTGCATTTCCTGAGGATATCGCAATTATTAATCGCATCATCAAATAAACCTCCTAAAGAAATGGACCAAGAAGGTAAGAAATGGAAGAGCCACAAACGAAACTGAATTCGATTTAAATCGGGAAATGGAACAAGCCTTATCAGAAAACCTGGTCAACAATGGTGAAGTAATATTAATTACTTGTCTCGAAAGCAAAAAAATTACGAAGTAAAAACAACACAAATTTCTGATTGCACCGAATATTGAGCAGAAACTAGCGGTAACAATAGTGCAGTCTACTGATCCTCTCGCATTAAAAGAGAATACTGCATTGCTGAAGGGCGTTTTTTATCTAAAGTAAACGTTTTAAAATTGCCATATTACAACCTTAAGAAACCAATTAAAACATTTTTCAAAATTTAGGAACGATGTAATTCTACAGGACAGGAAATAGTTTATTCCAAATGCACACTAGAAGCACGAGCTTTGAAGGAACTGTGCAAGGATGCGCTCTTAAATTCTTCGCCGTATGTTGTGATCGGTTTTTTTTTCTGGAGCATCTTCGAAATTTGGTTAAGTGGACACAGTTTTGAGTATTTACGAGTATATGAAAGGAATTGATATTCAAGGTGAAGTTATCATTCAGGAAGTGGTTGTAATGGGTCCGATTTTTCTAATTGAAAACTTTCACATAATCTCCATATTTGTGGATCTTTAAAGTGCGAATCCTTCGTTTCTTCGTGTCTTTTTTCGTCCAACATACATATCTCAAAAACAAAAACTGATATCGACCAAGTTTATTTGGCTGTTAAATTTGTAAGAAAAAAAAAACAAAAATCTTTGAACATGGATTTCGTCTCGAATATCTCGGAAACAAAAGGTGTTGATAACGGGCAAAATGTCCCACACAAACACACATTTTTGGAGCACAACAAACCAATCCAAAAAATAACATCTAACTCCATCATGCTAAATAAAGCCTTCCAATTAAAACAAGAATTAATTAAACATAATTTCGCACTTCAGCGCATCTTATTGAGATGAACTTTGAGTTTGCCACCCTTCAATTGACATTTTGAGGAAAAATGGAAAACTGCATCTCGGATTAGTCATTGTGCTCGTATTTGGACGCCCACATAAACAAACAACACTTAAAAATACCTTCTCAAGGGTTAATTAACCCCCTTTAACCAGAAGAGACAGAAAACTCACCAGTTTATTATTCCCCCTCATGCAATTAACATGCGGCGAATTCATCTACAGCCCGACTGGAACACGATGAAAAGGAACAACAGTAATCAAATCAAAGAAAAACCGGCGGGCGAAACAACTTCAACAGCACAATCATGGATTTGTGTTTAGTTTCAACGGAACTGCGGCGAGTATCGGTACGGTGTTCGGATCAGAGTCGAGAAGTGACGTGACGTGCGTGTGTCGGTTAGTGTGTACAGAACGGTGGTCAGGTGGATTGTTTAGTTTTTTTTTTTCTTGCTCGGATGGTGTACAGATACCTGAGTGTTTCTTTCTCTGTCTAGTTATCGGTTTGAAGGATGTTTCCAAGGGAAAACAGGTGAATTTGACATGGGCAGTGATATCAGGCCATGATTAGCGAGTGCAAAGGAATTATAAATAAATAATGAAAAGATAAAAAATTGTCATTGAAAACTTGTGATTTGTCTGAAAATTAAAAACAAAAATGCATATTTAGAGAAAATCAGTGTTTATCACCTGCAGACCAATACGCTTTTCGGAAAATTGTTTTGAAATTTGTTTGCTTGTTTATTTTTTTGTTGTAAAACAATTTCGGCGAAATATTGTCGTACGAAATAAATTTGGCGCGTGTGTGGTGTGAAGTGAAAGCAAGAAAGAAAGTGGGGATGAAAAAAAAGGATGTCATTAAAAAAATGTGTGCTTCTGAATCTGTGAAGAATATGTAAGAAGAAAAGTGTCAGATTTGATAGAAATGTGCATTATTGATGATTGGAGCGGCTAATCATCTAAGACGTCAAATGACGACGCAGAAAAGATACATCGAATAAATAACCCATAACCCAGCGTATACCTAAGAGTTCTCGCAGCTTCCTTTTGCAAGGAGAACTCCTTTCTCCAAGGTACAATATCTTTTTTTTTGGAAAACAAACATACACACTGTCTCTGCACAGTGTTTCATTGGATTACGAAAAGGATAAGCGAAATGGGACGAAGACCATTCAATCGAGTTTGCGCTATAAACTACCCCAGTCGTGTTGAGGGTTGGTTGGATGTTTGTGGTAAGTTGGATGAATTGGAAATTTTTTGTAAACTAATGTGCGTCTCTGTGTGTGTATGGGATGCTGCATATCTTGAGTTTTTGTGCATGTACCTGTGAGATGGGAATGGGGGCGATTTTCATTACCCTACTTGTGACGTTTGGCTCTTGCTTTTTTGTTTGCTTGTTTATTGGTGGCGAGTATGGCGTCGCCTTTGGTGAGAATTGTACAATTTTGCGAGGCTCATGTGTTTTTATCTAAGAGTCTTTGACCCCTCGTGTTTTTATCTGAAATGAATTCAGGGATGATTTCTTTTTGTTTAATCAGAAATTAGTTCCATATAAGTTTGGATCTGATATTTTTTTTTTCATGTAGGATTATTATTATATTCATTTTAAAGATCTATCGGACCTAGAGGCCATTATCAGTTTTGCAAAAAAAATTATTGTTTAGCTGCGACTTGGAATCAAGGGCTCTGTTCTAATGCTTTGTTCTTGGGTGTCGATTTTAGGGTGTTAAATTTTAATACATTGAGATGAAAATTTTTATATAATGTAGTGTGGTTATTGATTGAGGGTAAAATGAAAAACATGCTGGCGAAAAGACATTGATTCCTCTAGCACCACCTCGGCAAAAAAAACACAATTGAAAAGACAAAGATCAAAGTTCCTTACATCGATAAACAAGAAACCAAAGTAGTTATAAGAATTCTAAAAAAAAAATCATTCCGATGTGCTTAGAGTGACCTTCACTCACTGCCACCAGGCTCATGAAAAGAGAGAAGATCGTGCGGTCCGATCTAATTAAATAAATTTTCTTTAGTTTCTGACACTAACTCATGAAATGCTTGACTAATAGTCTTCTTAGGTGTCTGAATCTTCCCTGGATGGTTCGTATGGCGTCGGTCTTTTATGGCAACCCACAAAAAATGTCCAAAGACGTTGAATCCATGTTCCTTGGGAACTGGTCAATCGAATAGGAACCGTTTGTGTGGCTTAATTACGTTTCTTCCACTCCTTCTGTTTCTTGCCATGAGAAATTATTTTTTCAAAGTTTTTACAGCCACTCCAAAAACCACTCAAAACAGTCACACGTTCAGGACGCATTGGTTTCCTTATGACTCAGATTTTCCAATTTCCGAAGTATGGCAATTTTGCATGTAAATGTAGCCGCCGAGATGGATTTTTGGAGAAAAATTTTCTTTAAACTTGTCGAGATCTTTGTCGATTTCAGGTTCTCGGCTTAAAGCGTACATTTTCGACGAACGCGGCAATATGTTCTCACAAAATTCTGTTCGAGCTGCAGTTGGTGCCATACTTCGGGTGAAACTTCTTTTCAAAATTCGCACTGATAGCCGGCCGTTTTATTTGATATAACATGATTTTCTAGTAATTGATCAATTACAGTGGATGGCTTTGATGATTTTTTGTGCTAAGGGCATTACAAGTGATTTGCTTTAAGCTTAACTTTAGAGCATGTTACCCTAATTGGCTTATCTTTGAGCGTACCTAAATTGATACATTTTTCAGAGTCGATATATACATACATATGTACACATGAAGAAGGGAATCTACAACATATTTAAAAACTTACAATGGTTGTATACTTAACGAGTCTATAAATTCCCTCGTGCATTTCAATCCACTTCCGATGACATGACATATTTTCAATAACAAACAAATTGTGAACCATTCGTGTTTTGGAATTTACTTCAGGTAGGTTCTGGTTCAGGAACTATGGAGAAAGTAATTAGTCAACGACAATCAAGGCGACCGCATATCGAAAACAATTCATTTCTGACCCCTTTTGAGGATATGAATGATTATACTTTTTTCTTGTGCTATCAAGTTTTCAGTATTAATGACCTCTTTATTATTTTTTGGAAAATTGTTCTTTTTGCCGGAAGTTAAAGTAAATTGAACACAACACAAATGATGGATAGGCACTCATTTCCAAAAGAGCTCTTCCTTTTATGGATGAGTTCCTTTTATTTTTAAGGCCAGTGTTTTAAATATGGAATGATTTATAATTTTACAATTTATATTTCCACGTTTTACAATTCATATTTTCTATGACAATCGAGCAAAGGCGGGTAGAGGTTCTTAGCATCGAGCTAGTTGTTGTTTTTTAGTAAATCGGTGATCCGGCGTGGCCAGACGATATTTCCAACTTATTAACTTATATGCATCGTGACACGAAGCCTGCCCTGACTCAAGCATTCTTGGAAAAATATGTCCTTATAATTTCTGCGGCCGCAATAGCGAGCCAAATGGTTTCTCTGCGGGAGTATTATCGGCTTTAGCCAAGCTGAAATTGTTGTTTAAAGCTCATAATGATATTTTGCGAAATATATTTGATTTGTCTATAATTGCAGGATTTTATTGCGACGTATGTTGGTGTCATCGAAAATGACAGCCAAACGAAATCAATTTTAAATATATAAGAAGCACCCTGTAAAAAGACTCTCATCGAGCTAGGATCAATTTTTGTTTCGTCGGAATGGAATTCGCGACTTGGCTTGTTAATTAGCTAGCAGCTGTTAAATATTCGTTCCGTTTCTGTCATTAAGAGCATAACTCGCCAACTAAAAGACTGAGACTAATCAATTAATATCGTCTTCATAATTAATTGATTTTGATTTTTTAAATACATATAATTTAGAAATTATTTTTAAGACTTTAGCTGATGTGCATATGTGTGTCAAATTAAGGTTAACTTTTGAACCCACGATCACGAGTTCAGTAGTCTAAAGCACCGAGTACTGAGCCACCAACATTTAAAAGATGACTTCAAACTAAAACTGGATCGGAGGAGGAATGATTTTTTTCCCAGACAGACTTGAGTTAATTTTCTGTTCCAACTTCCAATCAACTTTGGCGATTTTTAAGTGGAAACTTTGTCATGAAGGAAGCCTTTAAACTGCTTTTAAAAAACGTATCACAAACGTTTAGGACATCGTCAACTTTAGAAACTCTTAGACTATCGTCAATCTTTCAAGGAGAAGGAACTGCACGCGGAATCATTTGCTTGATCCCCCCGAATGTTTGAAAGTCGTCAAAGAATGGATTGAGATGGCACACCCTGCACCAATATTTGGGATGTGTCCACCGTTGACAAGAAAAAGAGTGCACTAAGGTGATTAACCCCTCTTCTGCGACCTTTAAGAGTTTAAACTATCAAATTTAAAAAAAATCTTTCCATATTCAACTCTACGGGGTGGATTTATTTACTGCAGGGTGGTCCAGAACTTCCTCAATATAATATCGATGAAGTGAGTCTCCATGATTTCTGATAACTCTTTAGGCTCTTTTCAATCGTTTCGGCAAGCAAAAAGTCCTTCTTCGTTATTCTCAGTGGCCCAAAAAACACAATTTACTTTAACAAGCAATTAACTACTTTGTAAGGGGACGTCCTCGAGTCCTTTAATAAAATTTGCCAATGCGTTATCTGGTAAATGTTGGCGGCTTAGCAACAACATCTCCTGCACCTGCTTATTTCACAATTATTAAAGCAGAACTGACAGTTGCCGCCATTTGAATATGTTCTTACATCATCCGGCAGGTCAATGAGTTTTAGCCACTTTATACAAAACTTTAAACTTTGAGTAACCCTTTAACGTTGTGAGGCTTCAAAATCTTCCTTTAAACGCTTCCTTTATTAGCAGCAGTGAATGGATAAATGGAAGAGACGATAGCCTAACATTTCTTTTCATTTTCAAAAATCATCGTCTTCATTGTTGAAGAGTTTGGGAAAAAATGGCACTCGTTACCAATTTTCTAAGTGTCACCAGTTTAAACTATTCATTTGTTAAAAATGACACATGTCATATAAGTCAAATACAAAGTGCACCGCTCGAAAACGTCACAATCTCCGGCCATAAATCAAGCTATTAAACCAATTTGTTAAATCACAGTTTGATTTATTTACAACTCAGTCAATTGATAAAAAGATTATTTGTTTTTTTTTTTCTTCAAAAAGATTAGCGCAAAGTGTTTAAAATTTGACAGTAGATAACCAAAAACATGACATAACCACTGACACACTTAAGCGTCAAAACCATTAAAACAAAAGTCGTTTATGAGCTGTGCTGCCTTCCTACAAACAATTTTACACAGCTGATTCCTTGTTGTTTGTTTTATGTTTAATAATAAATAATTTCGCCCCGATTTCAGATTGCCGACTTTGTTTACACTGCGGTGTGATTGTATTCGGTTCAGTCTTATCACCTCAAGGTCTGTGGGCCTTTACTTTTTTTGTTTCTTTCCATAAAGACCTACAGACTGAATGGGGACGCTTATAGTTTGAGCTAATATTTATTTTTTTTTGACGCTTCGCCAACGCCGTCAACTGATTGTTTCTTATCGAATGGCAAAAATGATTTCATTGTTAAATTTATTTATTATTTATTAATGACGGAATGAAGATAGGCGGTGTCAAGAAACTATACAAAGACTATGAAGCTACGTTTATAAAAGCTTTTCGGTTTTCATTTTGTTGTTATCATCAATCAAAATATAAAATGTATTCTTTTGTTTTTATTTCTGTTCATTTTGGGAATGTTTACAAATTAAAAAATTATTAAGATTTTTGCCGACGAACTTTTTCGGATGCTAATGAATCGGATGGAGTTGAAAATCGTGTTTCGCAGGCGACATTTCAAGTTCGTTATCAAAAATAATGACCCTGAAACTAAGCCGTTGGTTGAAGTGAACTTTGTTTAAAAAATGACACCATAGAAATTTTTAGGTCAGCTAACTGATAAATATTTTGATTTGGGACATTTCTTGGATGATATTTTCTTGTTAAAGGTACGTAAATAGGAAAACTTTTGGCAAGATGCTTGACAATAATCGAAATCTTGAAATAATTCAAATCTCTGAATCAAATTTCGAATTGTGAGTGTAAAAATATGAACGGGAATTTTGAATTTAAATTGCGCGAACTTTGCGTTTATTCACTTCATAAAACAGCTTAAAGTGAATTTTTCGATTTAAAAAGTATAACTCTATAGTTGCATTCCAATTTTTATCTGGAGTGAAATTTCTGCTGCTGCAACTGTGAGAATCTTTAAGAAGGCCATTGATGATCACAGTTTGTCGAAAAAACAAGCATATGATTGGAATTAATGCTTCAAACAAGACTCACTTCGAAGTGGCGACATGTCGAAGAAATCAAAGAATTGGTGCTCAAAATCGCCGTTTGTAAACCTTAGTGCATTAGTAATTTTTTTAAATGATTCCTAACTACACACGTCATGAAATGCACTGTAACAAGAGATGAGTCTCGTTTCTTTGCTTAGGATTCGAGAACAACTGAACAGTGGTCAAGCGAATTTCGCGCAACAGTTTTTTTTTTCTTCGATTATTGTAGTTCCTTAAGCCGAACCAAGCAGTCAACAACTTGAATTGATTGCATATTATGCGTACTTTGCGTAAAGTTATAAGCAAAAATATGCCGTATTAACAAATCTTAATTTTTGAATCCTTCAACTGCATTGGTTCCCCGACTTTTATCGTTCCAAAATCACCCTATACACCGGCTTGTGGCTTCTGTTTATTCCTTAAACTCAAAAGAGCACGTCGAGAACACCGCTTTAATATGATAATTGCCATTCCGGAAATCGACTCTTACCACTGTTTCGAAGATTTCTTAACACGTTGGTTTTGAAGAAGGAAGTTTCTTGAAGGATATGAAATTGATTCAAATAATGGTTACCCGATTCCGGTCCATAGGTTTATATATAAACAGAGTACGTTAAGTACGTGAAGTGATGGGTTAAGGTTAGCACCTCCCAATGGACCAATACCTAAGTAAACCTAGTCATAAAATTAAGACCAAGGAGAAATTAGAATCATTTATAAGTTGCCTATCTTTACTATTACCTGTTTGCAATATGTCCAAAAAAGGTCAGCATTTTCTACAATCACTTATTGGTCACATTTTTAACCTTAAAAATGTGTCTTAATACTCGTGTGATCCACCATCAACGATGACATCAGATTTTCGTCATTTCCGTCATTATTTTGCTAAAATATTCATTCCAGCACTAACAGCTCTTTTAGAGACGTTGTTTGTACGCTTATCACGACTTATTCGTCAGTTGGCATAACCTTTTCGTTCGTCAAAAAAACAAACTAGATATGACAGATTCAAAACCGACTGCAAACAAGTTTTTGCCAAAGTATTAGTCTTTTTTTTTAATGGACAAGTAACAGTTTTACAACACTTGAACGGCTCAGGTTCACTGTTCTTCCACAAGATTTAAATGACACTTCAACCCTCATCAGTAAATGTAAAATGTTGACTTTAGAATTTGCACTACAATCAAAGAAAAAACAATCCTTTTTTGTTGTTGTTTTTCCTCTCCCTTTTATGTTATTTCTCTGAAGAAGTCCTTTAACCGGAAACTTTCTTCAACTGCAGCATTTTTTTCCCCAGGTGTATTGTTTCTATTTTATTTGAGTTTTTGTTTTTTTTTTCTGTCTAGACCTGAAAAGCAAATAAAAGGCAAATGTCCTATGCCATTCAGAGGACATTTTTCAAACCGTGGTCCAAAGTAGAAATCAAGTGAATAGGCTCTGTTAACAATTAAACATAAACAAATATAAAATGGGGCAAAGATAATATTTTAACTACACACACACAGTAAACAGGAAATTTCAAAAACAGATTTCGCTATGGTAGTCGGTCTGTTTTTTAAAAAATGATTTTATTTTTTATCTTCAAAAACCATTAATGAAAATTATAAAAATTTCGCCAAAGCGATTTTTATTTTCTTCAATATAGAGATGTTCGGCACACACAAACATGATCGTCGAGAATCTTTTGCCTTCAGCTTCGACTTCTGTGACGAAACTCTTCCAAATTTTGCGATATGCAATATTGTGTGACTTCTTTTCTTGGGACCATGTAAAAAAAATTACTCCAATGTTCCTTAGTCAATTGAATATTATCATTGATGATCACGATAAAAAAGAGTCGCAAAATATGTTACAAAAATGAACGTTTCAAATTATGCTTGATGGAAAAAAACAAACGATAAAACAAAGCAACCTCCTGTGTTAAACCCATCAAAAGCTTGGAATCAAATCAATAAGTCTCTAAAGCCGTAAAACCCCATTCTTAATTTTTCTCCTGATTTTATCGAATTTTTTATTTGTCAACGCTATATTCACCAGAAAAAAATAAAACTAGCAAGAAGCATCAGGCCACGAAATCCTAGAGACCAACTTTTCACTGAACGAACTAGCCTCTCATGTTACGTGTTTTCTCTACGGTTTTACGCATAAAATAATCTTGGGCGAAGGAGGTTAAATCTCTGAAATCACCAGATATCGCTGCGATACGCTGAACAGGATAAATTATTGCTGACACAAAGGGATGTGACTTTTTTGAGGTTGACCCGTCTTTTTTTTTAGCCTTATAAAAGTACATTATTTAACATCTAAAATGTTGCAAACGTCGACTTCGTAAACAAATAATTATCCGTAGGAGTACTATGGAAGTGGCCACAGGTATCAGTAAGCCATCTTGTAAGGAAGCTTACGCCATGTCATAACTAAATCCAAATACAACATGAAAATAGCTTCAGGGTCTCACTATCAAGAAATGAAACTGTGAAAAAGTTGGATTTCCAAACCTAAAAAAAAATTGCTGACCTTTTGCAAGGATGAAGAAAACCTAGTCGCAAATATTCAGGAAATCGTTTATGTTTTCATTGAGCGATTTCAAAAAGAACAAGAAAAAAAAATCGAAACGAAGTCAATGAAATGGGACCTCCCTTTCCAGCTTTGAAGAAGTGGGGCTTGCTATTAAGAAGCTTTAAAATTAAAATGCCTTTGTTATATAAGCGGGGAGTATGAACTAGTCGCCTTTAACTTAAAGAATTCGACCTTTGTTATCCTTTTTTGGCGAACGATTCGTCTGTAAGCCTTTTTTTGTTTTTGGAACAAGAAGGTGATACTGGCCATGTCTGGAGAAGCAACATTTTTCTTCATGAGTCGCTCTAAATGAGATGTGAACGCGGAACTCTAACATGGAAAGAACACTAGGGTTAGGCGATCATCGTGGTAATGCATCAATCGATTCGTAAACCACTGCAAATGGGGACTCTCACTGAGACTCGATCCTAGGACCTATCAATTAAAAAAATCGAGATTTTAACTGAATCAGCTATTGGGATATTCGATGATACCAAAATAATTGTAATTCACGTTAAAACGAAATGACTTGGTGTAAGGAACAACGAGTGTACAAGCAGACCAAATATGACTATCAACGGCTCCCCTCCTCCAGAAAGTAAATTGCTTCACTGGATATACATCGATTAGTAACCAAAGCAAGCCATTGCTATTTCGGCTCGGCAAGATTGGGTCAAGGCTCTTATCCCGAAGGACACAAGTACAAAAGCAAAATAAAAAGCTGGAAAGCTTAGTAAGTACTGGGTTTCCAATGAAGGACAATATGTTCCACGAATTTCCGGCCTCGTAAGCGAGGAGGTCTATTGCAAGGTAAGATTTGATCATCAGATGATGCCAAAATGTAAACAAAGATTCCAAAAATCTTAAACAAGACAACTTTATTAAACTGGAAACAAAATAATCCACTGTAAAACAATTAACGATAGATCAGCTTACATCCCAGAAAATTCCTCATAAATTCAAAAGTTAAATAAAGTCAAATATAAATCAATCAAACTCATTAAAAATTAGGAATAAAACAGACGAGCTTGGGTAAGCGGATAAGTTAGTAAGTTATTCTTTTTGACTCAGCATAATCTAACTTTTTAATCTCTTTCCACTCAATCTACGACGACATAGCTTCAAGCTGTTTATTTCTGAAAATAATCTCCCAAAAAAACGACAACGAATCGTGTATACTTATAATTTAATCACTTGGAGGATTTATTACGTCAAGGCCAATTTCCTGGAATGTTTTTAAGTCAATCGTGTTGATTGCCTTCAATAACTTACCGACGTTTAGCCGGAGCCCGATTTCAAACGGAAATTACGTGCCAAATACGTGCTACTCCAATTCACCATCAGCTTAATTAAAACATTATGGAGAAAGGGTGGACGAGTGAAAAGACTTCAATATCCGATGGCATGCAATCCGATGGTGTGGTTACTGTGGTGGACACACCATCATGACCTTGACATAGTGCACCCACTCAAAAGCCGAACAAGTTTTGCCAGTTTATTTTTTGGTCAGTTTTCAACCTCACGCTAATAAGTCATTCATCTTCATTCATTTTTCGGTCACACAGGTAAAGCTTCTTGTGCGTGATACCCGTGGGTTTTTATTTAAAAAAAAATACCTGTCGTGGTGTGACCTGCAACCTAAATGACCTTTTGGCACGCAAACTTTATGAACTTTTAGATTTCGTTGGCGTTTCATATCTGGGCAGTGTCTTGTTTGCATTTAATCAAATGAGAACCCTATTTTATTTGTTTTATGGCGTTCAAATTGGGCTAAAATTTTATGAGTGGCCCTAACTTTTTATACCATGGGAAAGGCTCTTTGCATAGAAAGTGGGGCTGTTAAATTGATAAGGAATTTATGTTTCTTAATCCTTTCCTTAAATAGGTGTGGTAGGACTTGGCACTTTTTAGGTTGACATTTTGAAGGTCAATATTGGAAAAAATGTATTTTAATTAATTATTTGATCCTTTAATCCTGAAATAGAAGAATCTCTACCACAAAGCGCTCTCTAATATCCGTCTCCATGGATAACTGAAAAATTATTTCAATCAAAACCATATTTTTGGAAATCCTTGAATCCCTTTACTGAATTCCTTTGCTTTATTTATTCGTAGGTATTAAAAGGAGATTCTCACGGCAGACAATTTGAGTGTTTGACGTCAGGTTACACGTATGCGTGAGAAATAAATCAATAATCAAGCACGCCTTCCCTAAATACATTGACTTGCCCTATTTTTGGTGTATCTGCTTGTATTATTGGATTGGAAAAGGCAGCTACGCTTTTAGAACTGATTTCATTTAACCAACCCGTTGACATTTGGATGTGTTTATTTATGTAAAATCCTTAAGAAGTAAGAATATATTTTAAGACTTCTCTTCAACGTATCTGTCTCAGAGATTATGACTTCTCTTATTATCCGCAATCAAAAGGATAAGGAGCATAATTAGAAGATTGAATAGTGGTTTGAAAGTCAGGTGTATTTTTGACTCGATTGCCTAATAAGTAGAGTGTGTATGGGGTGATAAAATTTGAAATTGACTTGCAAAATTGCATTTACTCAATTCGCAGTATTTTATTCACAATAAATTGATATTCTAGCAAGTGCAGTATTTTTTGTAAATGCATCTTCACTCTGCCTTCAGTGCTTGTACCATCACTTTGCAGAAATGAACTTGGAGTTCCAGCATGACTGTCTGTCATACACCTAGTCAGATTAAGACTATAGTTGGTTAACCATTCTAATGGTTATTGGCACTGTGGTAAGTGCGTCGGCTGTTGAGCATGAGGTACCGGGTTCAGCTCACTGAAGAGTACGATTAAAGCTTTTATGTCTTTTCTTTTGTATGTTTGTACGATTTGGGGAAGACTTTCGAAGTGTTTAAAAAGATTTCATTGTTTTATTGATACTTTTCCTTGCATCAGCATCTTCGTCCCTGGGAACCATGTAGGAAAAACTCTATTGAAGTCAGTTCCTTTGCTTATGACAACAATTAAAGAGTCATGCTCATTACTCGTTTGAGGTCGGTAACGCTCACTAATATCTTTGATACCTTTTCTCGGAAGAAAAGTTTGAACCTTAAATGCCAAAACTGGGGGCATGACCTTTCACTAATCTGTGTAGTTACTTACATATGCAAAGGAAGTCTCTTTGTATATGCGACCTTCGAACCTTTATCAAGGAGTATTTTGTATACAAGGTGTCATTTTGTGGACGATTTTGAGAAAATATGTTGGCCCATAATCCGAAGGGGCGTAAAATCAATTGAAGGTTAAAGCGAATTTTGACCGTTCAATCTTCAGCAATGAGGCACATTTCTATCTTTATAGATCTACGTCTAAGAGCGAAAATACCCGATTTTGGGTTGATCGAGAACCCATTTTATGCCGAAAAAGTGACGACTCGGTGCGATTTGCTTGCCGGAGACATAAGTAGTCCTAAAGTCGACATAACCGTACATGTCGAGCGTTACAGATTTCAGCAGTACGTAGGACCTATCATTAATCTGATAAAACCATCACTTGCGTCACGTAAATTTTTGGTAACCGAATCATAAAAAGCTACCCTTAATTTAAGTTTCTTAAATCGTTTAAGATAGTTTAAAGATTTTTTTATTAAAAAAAAAGTGTCCAATTCCGAGTTTGACATGCACACGAAGGGCTACGTACCACTGCTTTTAAGATTTTTCATATCGGAGCACCCTTTATTTTTAGCTTTCCATTATTTTAATTATTTGTTGTTATTTCGGCTATAGTAGTTCACATTCTGTAGAAATTGCAAGTCTCTACCTATAACGGTTCAAAAGATACAGCCTTGTGAAAGATGGACGGACAACCGGACAACGGAGGTTTAGTTATAGGGTTCCGTACCCAAAAAAGTCAATAATTAACTTTTTAATTTTTTTTCTTATTTAAAAAAAAAAATAGCTTAATCTTCGCAATTTTAGTCGACTGATATTAAAGAAATATTTGGTTTTACTAAAAACGCCCATGTACATCCTGTAAGCAAGCCTGTTTCGTTTTAGCTAGTTCTATCTTGTTATAAAAAAAATTCCTTAAAACAGCATGTTTTGCCTTCTGAGCTTACAGACTGTGAAGATTTTGAGTAAACCAAAACTCGAAGAGATAGTTTTCATTCAAGTGACCCGTAGCGAATATGGCATGCGCTCATAACATCAAAAGTATAACTTCAATTTTCGAATGCCAATGCCAAATTTGACCATAACAGTTTTGACATTTTAATTGCATTTGCACATCTCTATCTTTTGGAAGTTTTGAAATTTCACAGTCAATGAACTTAAAAGTTGATAAAACCGTAGAAAATTAAATTAATCAAATCACGTAAGCCCAAAAAGAAATAAATAAATATTTCACACGCAACTCCAAAAAGCAAAATAAAAGAAAGATATCAAAAAAAAAAAGATAAAAAGATGAAAAGATGAAAAGATTTATTCATTATTCATCATTTGACATTGATGAAGGAACAAGCAAAAGATAACTAAGATAACTACAGACTACGGACTTCGGATATGGATATCACTACAGGGAGTTCGCAGAATTTCGCAATAGTTCACAAAGACAGTCCGTCCATCTTGCGACAGGAAATTAAAGGCCAATGGCAGAAGAAGACTTAAAATTCAATTAACACATATTCATACACATTAGTGTGTATATGAATACTTGCGTTGGTGTTGGTTAGTTAATTTTTTGAGCCCGTATGGCCGATTGTTATCAGGGAGTCATAAAATGTTTGAAAGTAAAATGAAGCTATGATTGATAAGGAACCAGGTATAGTGGCTTTACCTGTTTACTGAACTCTTGGTGGATTTAGTGGTCAATGATTCTATGATAGTTCTTTTCATCAATGACGTAAATGTCCAATCAAGAGCTAAGCACTCGGGGACTCTCAATAGATATCTAGACTTTCGGTAGATGATGACAGCCGCAAAATCTAAAAAGGGAATATTTTTTCATGTCACGCAATTAACTTGATTGAAGAACAGATGAGTCGCCAAAAGATTAATATCAAAGCAGAAAATCATTCAAAAAAGTATCTCCAACTTGAACGATTTTTTTTTGACTCGCTTCATTATCATGAATGGAATCATAAAGCTGTTTCTAATTAACTCAAATTTGATATGCTAGATTAGCAACCGAGTTGATGTCAAATTAGGAGCGAAGAATATTTTGTAGGTCAAATAAGTTTTAATCTCATTTTATTGGAACAAGATTTTCCAAATGTTCTTATTTTCAATCGCACACCCACTTTCTTAACTAGATAAACATTTCATAATTTATTAATAGTTTCCATTCTCGATATCACACCAGTCATTAATAAGTTAATTAAGATTTTGTGGTGGTGTTCCATTTTGCCGCACCCGCAGTAGTTTTGGTTGATAAACTTTTTTCATTCGTCATCAGTGTGACCGTGCGCGTTCCTCGTAAAAATCATTAATTTTCTGTGAAATTGAATATTTATACTTGAATATTGTGTTTCACTTAAATATTGTTTTTCATTGTGTAATTCATTTAATGAAGACGATAAGATCGGATATCTTCTGCCCTTGTGTGTTAAAACAACAATTGGCCATGGCAAATTAAGAAATTCCAAAACATGGTCACATTGTAAGTAGCTAAGGTAAGATTGCTAACATGATTTGACATCACAATTGGATAAGCTTTATTGTCAATTTGACCCCATTACCGTAGAGTTTCATTGAGCCTCTATATACAGGATGAGGCTTCAGGACTTAAGTGGCTTCGTGCCATCAAATATGCAGTCTCCTAGTGTTATGACAGCTACAAGTTTTTCTTAACTTAACATAATAATATTTTTATTGTCTGCAGCTGAGCGAAGCAAATGTTGCGTTATATATTTGTACATAGTTTTGAGTGTATCACGAAAATAGTTTCTCAACTTCCGTATGGCTATTATAATTCATCATCGAGTCGAAAATAAGGACAGATATTTGATTTTATTAACATTTTTTATGTGAAAACATTTTTCGTATATTAGCAGCTGTTATAAAATTTTAAATTTTAACTTTCCTTTTTCTTCAGTATTTGTCTTCTCATGTGTATTCTACATAAAGCTGAGCATATATAAATAAGATATAGTATCTTCAAGTACAAGCAAACTTAAAAACAAATAAATAGAAGCTACGACAACTACGAGAAGACAAACTATAGGCTGAGACATTAAATCTTCGAATGTCAGCGGTATGGAAGTAAGCCCCAACTTCGAAACGGTTGTGCGTGTTATGAACCATAAGCCAAACGCATATCATCCGCAAATGCAATTGATGTAAATTAAAAAAAAACTGTTGGCCCTAAAACGAAAACCTCAGGCATTCCAACATGGAGTGTTTTTATGTTACTTCTGATGTTTTCGATCTTTATTCTTTGTTAACCACTCCCAATAAAGCACCAAAAGTTTTCATTTACAATTTATCAAGGAATACTACATAGTTCTCACGATGCCAAATGCCGTATTACCAGTAATGACACAAGCTTCTATTCAGTTCAAGAGTGAGTTTTCGAAAAAAAATATTTGTTAAAAAAACGTTTTTCGTTAAAAATCATGCGAGAAAAAATCATAAGCGAAGTCTGTTAAATCTGTTTTCTAAATTCGAGACCGCTTTTTCATATTCGTATTGCATTGGCTGTTTTAATTCAGTCACTTCACTGCACTCATACATAGGCGAGATGATCCTTTGGCCTTGCCTCCTCAGCCGTTTGCGAAAAAAGTTAACGCCCATGTAGAAACAGCGAAAGAAGGCCATTGTAAAGAAGCTGTCCCGCAGATAATTTAGATAATTTATTTTTTTCAAGTTTTTCTCAATTTTATTTATTTTTCATGTCCTAATTTCTAAAAAATCTAAATATGAATTAAAAGGCGAAAGATCAAGGTTATTTATTTAAAAAATCGTTATATAATTTATAATTCTATAATTTTGATAATATAGTTTTCTACTTTTGATTTGTTTCGAAATAATATTAATATATTATAATACAAAATGTAAGTTAGTTCTTGTGTCGAAAAAACTGTACAAAATTGAACAAATTCCAAATATTTTCCTTAAATCCACAAGACTTCGGTTTGTAGAAACTGTGAAAAATCTAGGATTTAAAATTAGTCAAACACTCTCCGCTGTGGATCATATTAATCATGTTATTGGGCGAATATACAGGGGACTGCGCAAACTTTGGTTGATTTCTAAATAGTTCTACAATGGTAGCCACAAAGCTTAAACTAGTAAAAACTTTATTAGTTCCAATCATAGAATATGCCATAGTTGTGTACTGCAAACTTTTGGCCTCTAATGATATGATCAGATATGTAGATGGACTTCCTAGATTTGACCATATATCGCTTTAGGAGTTCTGGAACATCAGGTGTTGTATGTTCATGCATAAAATAATACAGACACGAAAATCAGCTTATATATTTGATAAACTGCAGTTCGTACAATCACCCAGAACCCTGAATCTGATCGTTCCTCAATCAAATTATGTAAATACTGCATGTCCATGAAGTTAGAACCGACATATTGGAATTTCAACTTAAAAAAATTGTGCTAAAATGTGCTTGGTTTGTGCTATTACGTGCCGTATCGCAAAAAAAAATTTCTTAAAGGATTTAATTTTTATAGGGAGGTCCTTTTTCTCATGTGAAGTTGGCCCTGTGTTTTAATTCGATAGGAACGTTACTCCTCCATTTTTTAGAAATATTAAAACTCCAGCCGCATAACAATTTTGACGTTACGACTGGAAGCAAATTTCGTAAGAATGTCGTGTCGTTTTCGGCGAATGTTTAATTCTTAACCTTCTTCAGAAGATTGATTTATATACACTTAAAGTCGATGTTTACAGTTCATGTGATAATCAAAAGGGCTTTACCGTGCGAAATGCGATCTCTTCATAGAAATGTCAAGGCCATATCTGCTTCGTTGAAACTGAATCTACGCCGTCAAAGCTAATACAATTTTTTGTTCGCCGAAAACGACACGACATTCTAACGAATGCTGCTTAGTCAATGCATGTTATTTTACAAATGATTAAATACAAATTTACAAACTTTTATTAATACTGTGCCAGTTGATTAGCCAATTAAGTGTGTAAACATTTTATTTATTATATAATGTTGATCGATACCAACATTTTAGAATTCTTCGCGAAATAATTATATAGAGCAAGTGAAAATCTTTACAAAAAACAATTTCTTTCAAAGCTTTGTTTTATTCAATTTACTTTGTTTATTACCATATAATTTGAATAATTTCGAACGAAAAAAGTGTAGCGGACAAGAACTTAATATAGAAGTCCATTTGACTTTAATTTTTTTTATAATTTACTCCCTCTCAAGAGGTTATGAATACTCTTATTGTGCAAGTATCACAGAGCGAGTGGAAAAATAGGAAACGATTTTTGTTTTGTAGTCGTTTGAGAAACTAAGACTTATTTGGTTTCAATTCGATTCGATGGGTGGAGCCCGAAAATGGGACGGATGATTTGATATCGACTTATTGAAAGCTTGAAGGATTTACTCAACCCCCTGCTTTCAGTATTATGTCTTCACAGCAGTGCTACAAAAATCCATTCAAACCACAAAACAAACTTAGAACTCTAGCACGAATTAGTGCAAAATTTTTCGATAATTTAATTTTAACAATTAATTCTTCCTCCTTTTCTTGCTATTACTGCTACTAAGCGACGGGGCAAAAAATTAACTTAATTTTGAATTCTTTCTAAATAGCGGTTTTTAACTGCAAAAAAACTCGAACTGGCGTCCCTTTGAGTAAACCCTCTTCGACAATATGCTCAATATACCCATCTATTGGGTTTAAGTCAGGACTTAGAGCAGGCCAACGTAGAGTGGGGATATTTCTCGACTTAAAAAAGTTTTTTGCGTATGCTGAAGCGTGCATGACAGCGTTATCGTGCTGTAACGTCCATTCTTTGAACGGCAAAGTAAACAGAAACGAAACCAGAACTTCAGATATCTGGCCGATATTGCATAAAATCCGGCCAGATCACCAAGCGCCCAGAAACACAGGAAAAGTAACAAGCATCCCAACCACGCTTTAATATCGCACGCCAGGCGGAAACCTGGTTCAAAACTTGAAAGGCAAAGTAAACAAAAACGAAACCAGAACTGCAGATATCTGGCCGATATTGCATAAAATCCGGCCAGATCACCAGGCGCCCAGTAACACAGGAAAAGTAACAAGCATCCCAACCACGGTTTGATATAGCACGCCAGGCAGAAATCTGGTTCAAAACTTGAACGGCAAAGTAAACAAAAACAAGCCGATATTGCATAAAATCCGGCCAGATCACCACCAGGCACCCAGAAACGCAGGAAAAGTAATAAGCATCGCAACCACGCTCTAATATCGCACCCCAGGCAGAAATCTGGTTCAAAACTTGAGCGGCAAAGTAAACAAAAACAAGCCGATATTGCATAAAATCCGGCCAGATCACCAGGCGCCCAGAAACGCAGGAAAAGTAACAAGCATCCCAACCACGATTTAATATCGCACGCCAGGCAGAAATCTGGTTCAAAACTTGAACGGCAAAGTAAACAAAAACAAGAGGATGTTGCATAAAATCCGACCAGAGCACCAGGCGCCCAGAAACGCAGGAAAAGTAACAAGCATCCCAACCACGCTTTGATATAGCACGCCAGGCAAAAATATGGTTCAAAACTTGAACGGCAAAGTAAACAAAAACGAAACCAGAACTGCAGATATCTGGCCGATATTGCATAAAATCCGGCCAGATCACCAGGCGCCCAGAAACACAGGAAAAGTAACAAGCATCCCAACCACGGTTTGATATAGCACGCCAGGCAGAAATCTGGTTAAAAACTTGAACGGCAAAGTAAACAAAAACAAGCCGATATTGCATAAAATCCGGCCAGATCTCCAGGCGCCCAGAAACGCTGGAAAAGTAACAAGAATCCCAACCACGATTTAATATCGCAGCCAGGCAGAAATCTGGTTCAAAACTTGAACGGCAAAGTAAACGAAAACAAGAGGATGTTGCATAAAATCCGACCAGATCACCAGGCGCCCAGAAACGCAGGAAAAGTAACAAGCATCCCAACCACGATTTAATATCGCAGCCAGGCAGAAATCTGGTTCAAAACTTGAAAGGCAAAGTAAACAAAAACAAGAGGATGTTGCATAAAATCCGACCAGATCACCAGGCGCCCAGAAACGCAGGAAAAGTAACAAGCATCCCAACCACGCTTTGATATAGCACGCCAGGCAAAAATATGGTTCAAAACTTGAACGGCAAAGTAAACAAAAACAAGAGGATGTTGCATAAAATCCGACCAGATCACCAGGCGCCCAGAAACGCAGGAAAAGTAACAAGCATCCCAACCACGATTTAATATAGCAGCCAGGCAGAAATCTGGTTCAAAACTTGAACGGTAAAGTAAACAAAAACAAGCCGATATTGCATAAAATCCGGCCAGATCTCCAGGCCCCCAGAAACGCAGGAAAAGTAACAAGCATCCCTACCACGCTTTAATATCGCACGCCAGGCGGAAACCTGGTTAAAAAATAGAACGGCAAAGTAAACAAAGATGAGCCGATATTGCATAAAATCTGGCCAGTTCACCAGGCGCCCAGAAACGCAGGAAAAGTAACAAGCATCTCAACCACGCTTTAATATCGCACGCCAGGCGGAGACCTGGTTCAAAACATGAACGGCAAAGTAAACAAAAACGAAACCAGAACTGCAGATATCTGGCCGATATTTCATAAGATCCGGCCAGATCACCAAGCGCCCAGAAACACAGGAAAAGTAACAAGCATCCCAACCACGATTTAATATCGCACGCCAGGCAGAAATCTGGTTCAAAACTTGAACGGCAAAGTAAACAAAAACGAAACCAGAACTGCAGATATCTGGCCGATATTGCATAAGATCCGGCCAGATCACCAGGCGCCCAGAAACACAGGAAAAGTAACAAGCATCCCAACCACGGTTTGATATAGCACGCCAGGCAGAAATCTGGTTCAAAACTTGAACGGCAAAGTAAACAAAAACAAGCCGATATTGCATAAAATCCGGCCAGATCACCAGGCGCCCAGAAACGCAGGAAAAGTAACAAGCATCGCAACCACGCTCTAATATCGCACCCCAGGCAGAAATCTGGTTCAAAACTTGAACAGCAAAGTAAACAAAAACAAGAGGATGTTGCATAAAATCCGACCAGATCACCAGGCGCCCAGAAACGCAGGAAGAGTAACAAGCATCCCAACCACGCTTTGATATAGCACGCCAGGCAAAAATATGGTTCAAAACTTGAACGGCAAAGTAAACAAAAACGAAACCAGAACTGCAGATATCTGGCCGATATTGCATAAAATCCGGCCAGATCACCAGGCGCCCAGAAACACAGGAAAAGTAACAAGCATCCCAACCACGGTTTGATATAGCATGCCAGGCAGAAATCTGGTTCAAAACTTGAACGGCAAAGTAAACAAAAAAAAGCCGATATTGCATAAAATCCGGCCACATCTCCAGGCGCCCAGAAACGCTGGAAAAGTAACAAGAATCCCAACCACGATTTAATAAAGCAGCCAGGCAGAAATCTGGTTCAAAACTTGAACGGCAAAGTAAACGAAAACAAGAGGATGTTGCATAAAATCCGGCCAGATCACCAAGCTCCCAGAAACACAGGAAAAGTAACAAGCATCCCAACCACGCTTTAATATAGCACGCCAGGCGGAAACCTGGTTCAAAACTTGAAAGGCAAAGTAAACAAAAACGAAACCAGAACTGCAGATATCTGGCCGATATTGCATAAAATCCGGCCAGATCACCAGGCGCCCAGTAACACAGGAAAAGTAACAAGCATCCCATCCACGGTTTGATATAGCACGCCAGGCAGAAATCTGGTTCAAAACTTGAACGGCAAAGTAAACAAAAACAAGCCGATATTGCATAAAATCCGGCCAGATCTCCAGGCGCCCAGAAACGCTGGAAAAGTAACAAGAATCCCAACCACGATTTAATATCGCAGCCAGGCAGAAATCTGGTTCAAAACTCGAACGGCAAAGTAAACGAAAACAAGAGGATGTTGCATAAAATCCGACCAGATCACCAGGCGCCCAGAAACGCAGGAAAAGTAACAAGCATCCCAACCACGGTTTGATATAGCACGCCAGGCAGAAATCTGGTTCAAAACTTGAATGGCAAAGTAAACAAAAACAAGCCGATATTGCATAAAATCCGGCCAGATCTCCAGGCGCCCATGAACGCAGGAAAAGTAACAAGAATCCCAACCACGATTTAATATCGCAGCCAGGCAGAAATCTGGTTCAAAACTTGAACGGCAAAGTAAACGAAAACAAGAGGATGTTGCATAAAATCCGACCAGATCACCAGGCGCCCAGAAACGCAGGAAAAGTAACAAGCATCCCAACCACGCTTTGATATAGCACGCCAGGCAAAAATATGGTTCAAAACTTGAACGGCAAAGTAAACAAAAACGAAACCAGAACTGCAGATATCTGGCCGATATTGCATAAAATCCGGCCAGATCACCAGGCGCCCAGAAACACAGGAAAAGTAACAAGCATCCCAACCACGGTTTGATATAGCACGCCAGGCAGAAATCTGGTTCAAAACTTGAACGGCAAAGTAAACAAAAACAAGCCGATATTGCATAAAATCCGGCCAGATCTCCAGGCGCCCAGAAACGCTGGAAAAGTAACAAGAATCCCAACCACGATTTAATATCGCAGCCAGGCAGAAATCTGGTTCAAAACTTGAACGGCAAAGTAAACGAAAACAAGAGGATGTTGCATAAAATCCGACCAGATCACCAGGCGCCCAGAAACGCAGGAAAAGTAACAAGCATCCCAACCACGATTTAATATCGCAGCCAGGCAGAAATCTGGTTCAAAACTTGAAAGGCAAAGTAAACAAAAACAAGAGGATATTGCATAAAATCCGGCCAGATCACCAGGCGCCCAGAAACACAGGAAAAGTAACAAGCATCCCAACCACGCTTTGATATATAGCACGCCAGGCCAAAATATGGTTCAAAACTTGAACGGCAAAGTAAACAAAAACAAGAGGATGTTGCATAAAATCCGACCAGATCACCAGGCGCCCAGAAACGCAGGAAAAGTAACAAGCATCCCAACCACGATTTAATATAGCAGCCAGGCAGAAATCTGGTTCAAAACTTGAACGGCAAAGTAAACAAAAACAAGCCGATATTGCATAAAATCCGGCCAGATCTCCAGGCGCCCATGAACGCAGGAAAAGTAACAAGAATCCCAACCACGATTTAATATCGCAGCCAGGCAGAAATCTGGTTCAAAACTTGAACGGCAAAGTAAACGAAAACAAGAGGATGTTGCATAAAATCCGACCAGATCACCAGGCGCCCAGAAACGCAGGAAAAGTAACAAGCATCCCAACCACGGTTTGATATAGCACGCCAGGCAGAAATCTGTTTCAAAACTTGAATGGCAAAGTAAACAAAAACAAGCCGATATTGCATAAAATCCGGCCAGATCACCAGGCGCCCAGAAACACAGGAAAAGTAACAAGCATCCCAACCACGGTTTGATATAGCACGCCAGGCAGAAATCTGGTTCAAAACTTGAACGGCAAAGTAAACAAAAACAAGCCGATATTGCATAAAATCCGGCCAGATCTCCAGGCGCCCAGAAACGCTGGAAAAGTAACAAGAATCCCAACCACGATTTAATATCGCAGCCAGGCAGAAATCTGGTTCAAAACTCGAACGGCAAAGTAAACGAAAACAAGAGGATGTTGCATAAAATCCGACCAGATCACCAGGCGCCCAGAAACGCAGGAAAAGTAACAAGCATCCCAACCACGGTTTGATATAGCACGCCAGGCAGAAATCTGGTTCAAAACTTGAACGGCAAAGTAAACAAAAACAAGCCGATATTGCATAAAATCCGGCCAGATCACCAGGCGCCCAGACACACAGGAAAAGTAACAAGCATCCCAACCACGGTTTGATAAAGCACGCCAGGCAGAAATCTGGTTCAAAACTTGAACGCAAAGTAAACGAAAACAAGAGGATGTTGCATAAAATCCGACCAGATCACCAGGCGCCCAGAAACGCAGGAAAAGTAACAAGCATCCCAACCACGGTTTGATATAGCACGCCAGGCAGAAATCTGGTTCAAAACTTGAACGGCAAAGTAAACAAAAACAAGCCGATATTGCATAAAATCCGGCCAGATCTCCAGGCGCCCAGAAACGCTGGAAAAGTAACAAGAATCCCAACCACGATTTAATATCGCAGCCAGGCAGAAATCTGGTTCAAAACTTGAACGGCAAAGTAAACGAAAACAAGAGGATGTTGCATAAAATCCGACCAGATCACCAGGCGCCCAGAAACGCAGGAAAAGTAACAAGCATCCCAACCACGATTTAATATCGCAGCCAGGCAGAAATCTGGTTCAAAACTTGAAAGGCAAAGTAAACAAAACCAAGAGGATATTGCATAAAATCCGACCAGATCACCAGGCGCCCAGAAACGCAGGAAAAGTAACAAGCATCCCAACCACGCTTTGATATATAGCACGCCAGGCAAAAATATGGTTCAAAACTTGAACGGCAAAGTAAACAAAAACAAGCCGATATTGCATTAAATCCGGCCAGATCTCCAGGCGCCCAGAAACGCTGGAAAAGTAACAAGAATCCCAACCACGATTTAATATCGCAGCCAGGCAGAAATCTGGTTCAAAACTCGAACGGCAAAGTAAACGAAAACAAGAGGATGTTGCATAAAATCCGACCAGATCACCAGGCGCCCAGAAACGCAGGAAAAGTAACAAGCATCCCAACCACGGTTTGATATAGCACGCCAGGCAGAAATCTGGTTCAAAACTTGAACGGCAAAGTAAACAAAAACAAGCCGATATTGCATAAAATCCGGCCAGGTCTCCAGGCGCCCAGAAACGCTGGAAAAGTAACAAGAATCCCAACCACGATTTAATATCGCAGCCAGGCAGAAATCTGGTTCAAAACTTGAACGGCAAAGTAAACGAAAACAAGAGGATGTTGCATAAAATCCGACCAGATCACCAGGCGCCCAGAAACGCAGGAAAAGTAACAAGCATCCCAACCACGGTTTGATATAGCACGCCAGGCAGAAATCTGGTTCAAAACTTGAACGGCAAAGTAAACAAAAACAAGCCGATATTGCATAAAATCCGGCCAGGTCTCCAGGCGCCCAGAAACGCTGGAAAAGTAACAAGAATCCCAACCACGATTTAATATCGCAGCCAGGCAGAAATCTGGTTCAAAACTTGAATGGCAAAGTAAACGAAAACAATAGGATGTTGCATAAAATCCGACCAGATCACCAGGCGCCCAGAAACGCAGGAAAAGTAACAAGCATCCCAACCACGCTTTGGTATAGCACGCCAGGCAAAAATATGGTTCAAAACTTGAACGGCAAAGTAAACAAAAACGAAACCAGAACTGCAGATATCTGGCCGATATTGCATAAAATCCGGCCAGATCACCAGGCGCCCAGAAACACAGGAAAAGTAACAAGCATCCCAACCACGGTTTGATATAGCACGCCAGGCGGAAATCTGGTTCAAAACTTGAACGGCAAAGTAAACAAAAACAAGCCGATATTGCATAAAATCCGGCCAGATCTCCAGGCGCCCAGAAACGCAGGAAAAGTAACAAGAATCCCAACCACGATTTAATATCGCAGCCAGGCAGAAATCTGGTTCAAAACTTGAACGCCAAAGTAAACGAAAACAAGACAAGTAAACATAAAATCCGACCAGATCACCAGGCGCCCAGAAACACAGGAAAAGTAACAAGCATCCCAACCACGGTTTGATAAAGCACGCCAGGCAGAAATCTGGTTCAAAACTTGAACGGCAAAGTAAACAACAAGCCGATATTGCATAAAATCCGGCCAGATCACCAGGCGCCCAGAAACACAGGAAAAGTAACAAGCATCCCAACCACGGTTTGATAAAGCACGCCAGGCAGAAATCTGGTTCAAAACTTGAACGGCAAAGTAAACAAAAACAATAGGATGTTGCATAAAATCCGACCAGATCACCAGGCGCCCAGAAACGCAGGAAAAGTAACAAGCATCCCAACCACGATTTAATATCGCAGCCAGGCAGAAATCTGGTTCAAAACTTGAAAGGCAAAGTAAACAAAAACAAGAGGATGTTGCATAAAATCCGACCAGATCACCAGGCGCCCAGAAACGCAGGAAAAGTAACAAGCATCCCAACCACGCTTTGATATAGCACGCCAGGCAAAAATATGGTTCAAAACTTGAACGGCAAAGTAAACAAAAACAAGAGGATGTTGCATAAAATCCGACCAGATCACCAGGCGCCCAGAAACGCAGGAAAAGTAACAAGCATCCCAACCACGATTTAATATAGCAGCCAGGCAGAAATCTGGTTCAAAACTTGAACGGCAAAGTAAACAAAAACAAGCCGATATTGCATAAAATCCGGCCAGATCTCCAGGCCCCCAGAAACGCAGGAAAAGTAACAAGCATCCCTACCACGCTTTAATATCGCACGCCAGGCGGAAACCTGGTTAAAAAATAGAACGGCAAAGTAAACAAAGATGAGCCGATATTGCATAAAATCTGGCCAGTTCACCAGGCGCCCAGAAACACAGGAAAAGTAACAAGCATCCCAACCACGGTTTGATATAGCACGCCAGCCGGAAATCTGGTTCAAAACTTGAACGGCAAAGTAAACAAAAACAAGCCGATATTGCATAAAATCCGGCCAGATCTCCAGGCGCCCAGAAACGCAGGAAAAGTAACAAGAATCCCAACCACGATTTAATATTGCAGCCAGGCAGAAATCTGGTTCAAAACTTGAACGGCAAAGTAAACGAAAACAAGAGGATGTTGCATAAAATCCGACCAGATCACCAGGCGCCCAGAAACGCAGGAAAAGTAACAAGCATCCCAACCACGGTTTGATATAGCACGCCAGGCAGAAATCTGGTTCAAAACTTGAACGGCAAAGTAAACAAAAACAAGCCGATATTGCATAAAATCCGGCCAGATCACCAGGCGCCCAGAAACACAGGAAAAGTAACAAGCATCCCAACCACGGTTTGATAAAGCACGCCAGGCAGAAATCTGGTTCAAAACTTGAACGGCAAAGTAAACAAAAACAAGCCGATATTGCATAAAATCCGGCCAGACCTCCAGGCGCCCAGAAACGCTGGAAAAGTAACAAGAATCCCAACCACGATTTAATATCGCAGCCAGGCAGAAATCTGGTTCAAAACTTGAACGGCAAAGTAAACGAAAACAAGAGGATGTTGCATAAAATCCGACCAGATCACCAGGCGCCCAGAAACGCAGGAAAAGTAACAAGCATCCCAACCACGATTTAATATCGCAGCCAGGCAGAAATCTGGTTCAAAACTTGAACGGCAAAGTAAACAAAGACAAGAGGATGTTGCATTAAATCCGACCAGATCACCAGGAAATTGCTTCCAGTCGTAACGTTAAAATTGTTATGCGGCTGGAGTTTTAATATTTCTAAAAAATGGAGGAGTAACGTTCCAGGATCAGATGTTTTTTTTTGTTTGATCGAGGAGTCTCTTAATTTATTATTTATGCGTTTTTGTTCTATTGCACAGGATTTTGAGAGTTGATCACATTGTTCTGCAGTATAGATTTTTATTATAAACCTAACTTCAGAAAAAAAATGCTTAGTGAGTTGGGTTTTCCTTATTTTATCATTTTCTTTTCGGCACATGGTAGCACATGCCGAGCACATCTAGGCACACTAATTGCCGTTCCTATCGAATCAAAACACAGGGCCAACTTCACATGAGAAAAAGGACCTCCCTATAAAAATTGCATCCTTTAAGAATTTTTTTTTGCGATACGGCACGTGATAGCACAAGCCAAGCACATTTTAGCACAATTTTTTTTAAGTTGAAATTCCAATATGTCAGTTCTAACTTCATGGACATAAATACTGCCCGCTTTTTTAATGTCCACTGTACCAGATTTTGGAACTCACTACCGAGAGCTGCCAAACAAATAAATGTGGGCAGCCAACTACAAAAAAAAACAATTTATATCCATTTCAGTAAAAGAATGTGTATATTTTTGTCTTAAACGTACTTCCTAGTTACTTTTCCTAATCCTATCCTTTAACTGTTCTCTACTTGGTTTTCCGAGTATCTACTTAATTTTCTATTTAATTATAATTTACTTTTTAGTTATTATTTACATTTTTGAATAATAAAATTAATGTTCAATTTTTCCTTTTGATTGCCCACTGTGAAATGTACTGTAAAAGACTAAGGCTTCATTGTACCCCAAGAATTAATAAATTTGCATTTGAATATTAATTGAGATACATGTGGGAGTTCAATAGAATTTAAAAGTGTTTAATTCCCATAAACTGACTTCAATGTTATCATAAATATTACTGCCAATCATCAACGAAATAAATAAAGCGAATTCCCAGGATATGGGAAACTAAAGTTACAAAAAAACACAGTTGATTGAAACTTTTATGGGAAGCACTTTAGAATTTCAAAAACACAAATAAGCTTCAAGTTACGATTTTTAATACATTATTGTTTTGGTTAAGATCCTTAGCCAGGTCAGTAAAAATAAAGTCCTGGCTCTAATATCCGAAACTAGTTTTTCACTTCTAAACTAGCTTGATTCGAAAACTGGTGCATTGTTATTTTTTCGGCTTAAACCAAAGTTATACTGCCCCTTCTGTGAATTTTTCCTAATTAACCCGCTCGACAACTTTCACTTGTCACTCTAGATAAATTTCACGGAGACAACCAAAATGTCGTTTCATATCATTCGGGCTCAAACTGACGCTTAGATGTCAATTCTGACAGCTCTTAATTTCAGTCATAAAAAGGACCTAAAATTTAGTCAAAGCCTCAAGTTCGTAAAGTAGTTTTCGTGTACGAACTTTGACATTTTCGCTCTAATTAATTCCAAAGCGAATCTAATGGATTTTCTATTCTGAATTCATGAATATTCGCAAAGCTTAAATGATTTATCGATGGATCGACGAGCGTGATTCACACACTGCTACTCCGGCTCACCTTGTCGATGGCTGTTATGCGCATAGATGGCAAATTATTTGGCTTTGATGCCTGTCGGTTATGTGTCAGTGATGATGTCAATTGTAATCCGTTATTGCTACATTCCCGATGAGTTCTTGGGCGCGCTGGGCGTTAGAATTCCACTCAATGACAAAAAAGACGTTAGGCGATAGCTATGAGCTCTATAGAAGGCGAGGCGTTTGGCCATAAAATGTGCTTAATGTCTCGCTTTGGTTAGGAGGTTAATGAATTGTATCTGGGCTAAATGACATTAATTAGCTTTCTGGTGTCCCAATGAAACACTTGATGTTAATTTAGTTTTCACTACATCTGTCGACACATAGAGTATTTAAGGAATGTGACATTTAAGGGTTTCGTATGTCACACCTTGAATAATGCTCGAGACGAAACAAAATAAAAATAATTAAAATCACGAGAATGTAAATTGTTTGTTTTGATAACCAAGGAAGAAAATTTTGTCGCATTCATTCAAGGGAAATTTATGAATAAATGAAGGGTTTCATTAAACTAAAAAACATACACTACGTATCACTTGATTGATGCGCAAAAGTTTTTCGCAATGATATATTAATTACTTGTCATACTTTTTGTTTGTATGTGGGTAGGTGAAAACCTTTATAGACACTTTGTGAACCGACAGAGCTTTGGGCCATATCAGGCCTTTGTGTGTCGTGTTTCAGGTAAGTGTGACAGCAAATTCGATAGAAAAGATCCGAATTTTCGAAAGACAATGTCTTAACATTGCACATTGAAAGGGCAATGACCTCGATCAACAAGCTCATCTCCCAAATCCATTGTCTTAAACTCTTTAATCTTTCCTCTACCTAGACTCAAAAGAGTACTGGCTGTGCCACCAATACAAACAATACCACAAGTCGCTGTTTGGCGGTATCAATGCGCGACATATCAGATTTAAAAAAAGCGGCAACAGAATTTTTGGTGGCTGGCATAAAATTTGATTAGAGTTTCCATTTTGATTTCCCGGACTAGTTCATCAAACCAGGAAATGCAAATCACTATCAGATCCCTCTGGGACTATTCTTAGTACAAAGACATTATTCTGGAAACTTAACTGGAATTTGGATGCACAGTAAAAAAAATATGAAGATCACAATGCTGTATTTTCATAAATGTCAAAAATGCACAAGACCAGAAGTGGGACTCATACAAAATGCATCAGCATTTTCATTAGAAGTCAGCTCCATACTTACTTATGGGGTACTGATCTGGCAGGTAGTCAATCTAAAGAAGTCAATAACGCTTATATTAGCGCTAGTTTTGAGAACAGTCAGCATTGCCATTAAAGGTAGCCATGCTGGACACGTTGCAACATCAATTGGAACGGTGTCCAAATCTTAATGTGTGTCTAAAGGACTTTCGTTATTGTTATGACATTCCCCGTTAGGTCTTAAAGGGATCAAGATGGGCCCATTATGTGGTTAAGTGTCTTATGGAGCCATGCTTTATAGCCTTGCTTAACTTTATATGAGGCGTTGTCTTTAAATTTTGATTTTCGACGAAGTATAAGGCTGGAAAAAGGATAACTAAAGACAAAGAAAGTACTTTCAAGGAGTATCGCACGGCCTTCGATAAGCTCTCGTTGTTCACTTTGCTTTCAAATCAAAAATTAATTGGATGCTGTTGCGAACTTTTGCTTTGGTCATACTCGTTAATAGATCATAAACATTTTTTTTATTTTCGTTTCCCTAGTTCTTAACAGTCAACTGCGGAGTACTGTTAGGTAGTCATTTAAGTCCGATCTTATTTTATTAATTTTTAACATTTTTGAATGCGGACGGTTTCACAATTTTTTAGAAAATCTTAAATATAAGTGATAGTGTGCTGCTATAAATGTTGTACTCGGATTCGCATTGCTTATCAACACAATTGTCAACTACCCATTACTTGAATCCTCTTGCTAAGTACTGTCACCGCATTTTAAGTGTCATAGGGGAAAGACTAAAGTAGGTAAAAAAAAAAAAAATTCGTGATAAATTAAATTAAATTGAAAATAGGAAAAAAATTATGTTTGGGTTTTTATTAATAAACCCTAAACTTCTTAGTGCTTTTTATTTGCCTAAAAACTAAAGGTAGGGAATTCCAAAATCGGGTAGAGAACTGGCGTTCAGACGTAAGACAGGAAAATGTATTTTTTCTAAGCATACACGATCTTATTTACTGAAGTTAGTGAAATTTGTTGAATAAATACTCAGGCTGCTTGGTTTGCATTTAGTTTATTGTAGGAGGAATGCTTTCAAGTTGAAGACAAAACGGGCTATGCTGTTGTAGGCGACGTTTAATTTTCTTCTTAATTTGTAATCAGGGCAGCAATAGATCTCGAAGCAGTATAGCATCATTGGCAGTAGAAGGGTTTTTACCAGTAGCAGCTTTGTTTTTTACACCATAAAACTTATTTATAGTGGCTTTAAAATTCGCAGACCAAGTTAAGGTTTGATTGAATATCAGGCTGAATATCAGATTTTTTGGGGAATCTACATAATTTATTGCACTATGAGCCAGCTGAACTGGTGGAAGATGGGAATAATGTTCACCCTCTACAACTCTTTGGTTCCTCCCTTGAAAATAGGAGTGTATAAGTTTTGTTGAGAGCATGGAAAGGCTTTCCTAACCCTTGTCCAAAGAATAGAGTGCGTGACTGGTGTCGAATGCTTTGGTTTTTGCTTTTCCAGCCCCAAAACACACTTTTTTTTCAAAGGAATTTGAACTAGATTGAGCAATTTAAATAGAATTTTCATAGCCGTTGACAACAGAGTGACGCTTTTCAAATTTCGAGTCGAACAACATCCAAAGGCTGTTAAGAGATCAGCAACCGTAGTTCAAAAACTTTTGTAGTCGCCTGGTACCCCGAACAAGAGTCTTTATAGGGCTTTCATAATCAAACCTGAATAAAAATATTTTGTCCCAATTATTATTGACCCCTGTGCTGTGTAAATAAAAATAACAAGCAAATAAAAATGTCAACTTTTGGATCTAAGAGCTGCTCCATCACTTCCTGCTCCGCCGATACGATACCTTGCAATGGCAAGACAGACATTACCCTAAAAAATACTATTGACTGTTTTTCTTAACTCATCACTAGGTTCACAGAACTCATTTATCTTCATTCAAGTTTAATTTTTTGTTATGAATTTAACCAAATTGGATAGCTCTTTTACAGGACAGACGCTCCATAGAGTCATGCTGTCAATTGTTGTGGGCTTCCACCAGTCAGCTCTTTCTGCATTTTCAAAAGTGTCGTTTGCCTTGGAAGGCAATATTTCTCGATTTGCATCAATTGCATATTCATAAAAAGACGTGACAAATTTTGTGCCGCATATTTCCTTCAGATACCCGTAATCAATCAAGACAAGTCTGCAGTGCGAGAACCTAACCTGAGAGAAACCCAACCGGATGTACTCAATAATTGACACCACTTTGAAATGTATGCAAAAGCACATGAGAAATAAAAAAAAAAAAAAAAAATTGCTACACCTGGACAAATCTAGTCCATCTCGAATGGATGATGAAGTGGATAACGATTACATTGCATGCCGAAAGCCTACTTCTTGAATCTTGTGAGTTCCGCGTACAAAAAGTTTCTCCTCTTCCTAATCTCACATTTCATGGAGCTACACAATCTGTATCTGGGCAATTTAGCTGCATTGACACAAGATGAAGACAACACCACGAACGTCCATTGACTGACCTACACCTTCGGACAAGCATCAAATTGAAGTATGAGCATAGCCAGTCAGTCTCGGACGTGTAACCTACATTTAGACTTTATGTGAGGCATGGAGTGTCACTTAGCTTTATTGGAGCTTGCCTTTTAGACATAAGATGAAATTGGCAAACACACGAACGAGTGAAATTGATGAAGATGATCTTGCTTGCTGTGGATCATGCCGTATGAACGTGGACGTTGTCAGGTAAACACCACGGATTCGTATGATTGCGTAGGTACTACAATTGAGATTGTTTTCACTGAATTTACTGCACATAAAAATAGTGAAGCGATTTGAATTTAATAACCGTCATTTGAAAATGGGAATATACTTTTTTTTTGTCATAGTGAAATTGATCGCTGTGTTTGTTTTAATTTTGGACATTCCTCTCGTTTTATTGGTTGTTAAAACGAGCAAGTAGCTTTCATTATTCTCACTTTTACTTGCTCGACGAGCACGAACATCCAAACGGGCAGTGTTGGTTCAAGAGAAACTTCGAAGTCTTCTGTTTCTACGAGTACCTATGTACACAGATGTTTTCTTTGCAATATTATTTTATAACTGGTTCGATTTGGTTAGCTTATTCAAAGGTTATAACGATCCTTAGTTTCCCGAATTTCCTGTTTCGGATCATACTTTTTCTTGTTTCTTGAAACTACCCATCGAAAAACATCATTTCGGGATGTCGCAACTTGAAAAAATTGCATAGGCTTGTGTCAAAATGTCTTCTTTGATGCTTTGAAATCCCGCTGGATGCGATAGATTAGTCTATTGCAAATCTGCAAGAATGAAGTCTTCGGTAATATTTCAATGTCTCGATTTGGACGTGGATTCCGCCATTCATTGGATCGAAGCTTAAAAATCGAGCATTAAATCGATTTCTTTGCTTCCGAGGCTTTTCTGCCACGGCGAACCAAAAGGGACGCCTGATAAAAAGCTCAGACCTAATGTGTGCCATCAAGCCCTTGCATCGCTTTGACCGCAGTTCATTTGTTATGGGAAAAGCGGGTTTCGTTTTGGGTATGGCGTCATATTTATTAAAATAAAAAAAGATACTTACTAAAATACTTGGCTAAACCGGGATTTACCAACGAATGGCGGCCGATCAATTATTTATTTCTGGAATCCCAAAAGGTCCTAGTTATTCTAAAACGGAATGGTTTTTAATATCTAATCTGAGCTGATCTACAACTTTTATTGATCTTAAAAAAGCTGATCATAATTAAGATTAATTCGATCTGTGGGCAATCAAGTTCTCAGCGTACCCGATGAAAATAAACTATGAGGTCAAGCGTTAAAGTGTCGTAACACTTTTAAAACGCGAACAGACCGATATTCGGAAGTAACGTTGAAATAATTGTAAAAGATCTGTCTTCCGGTTCGCCTGCCGGAACATAGAGCATGCAGAGTAGCCATTTACTAAAATAGTTTTCAGCCACGAGTTTCACAAACTGAGTGCGTATTTCAAATTTCAGCTCTGAGGTCCTTTTAATAACAAAAATATTGAAATACCAAATCCGAGGTTTTTTTTGCAAAATTCTGCTGGACTATAGCCCATGTTTTCAAAATGCACTTTTTTGGCGAAATCGCAAATATAGTTTTCTGAGGTATTAATAGCCACGAGTATCACAAACTGAGTGCGTATTTCAAATTTCAGCTCTGAGGTCCTTTTAATAACAAAAATATTGAAATACCAAATCCGAGGTTTTTTTTGCAAAATTCTGCTGGACTATAGCCCATGATTTCAAAATGCACTTTTTTGGCGAAATCGAAAATATAGTTTTCTGAGGTATTCATAGCCACAAGTATCACAAACTGAGTGCGTATTTCAAATTTCAGCTCTGAGGTCCTTTAAATAACAAAAATATTGAAATACCAAATCCGAGGTTTTTTGCAAAATTCTGCTGGACTATAGCCCATGATTTCAAAATGCACTTTTTTGGCGAAATCGCAAATACGGTTTACTGAGACGCCGATACCCACGAGTATCCCAAACTGAGTGCGGATTGCAAATTTCAGCTCTGAGATCCTTTTAATAACAAAAATATTGAAATACCAAATCCGAGGTTTTTTTTGCAAAATTCGGCTGGACTATAGCCCATGTTTTCAAAATGCACTTTTTTGGCGAAATCGCAAATATAGTTTTCTGAGGTATTAATAGCCACGAGTATCACAAACTGAGTGCGTATTTCAAATTTCAGCTCTGAGGTCCTTTTAATAACAAAAATATTGAAATACCAAATCCGAGGTTTTTTTTGCAAAATTCTGCTGGACTATAGCCCATGATTTCAAAATGCACTTTTTTGGCGAAATCGAAAATATAGTTTTCTGAGGTATTCATAGCCACAAGTATCACAAACTGAGTGCGTATTTCAAATTTCAGCTCTGAGGTCCTTTAAATAACAAAAATATTGAAATACCAAATCCGAGGTTTTTTTGCAAAATTCTGCTGGACTATAGCCCATGATTTCAAAATGCACTTTTTTGGCGAAATCGCAAATACGGTTTACTGAGACGCCGATACCCACGAGTATCCCAAACTGAGTGCGGATTGCAAATTTCAGCTCTGAGATCCTTTTAATAACAAAAATATTGAAATACCAAATCCGAGGTTTTTTTTGCAAAATTCTGCTGGACTATAGCCCATGATTTCAAAATGCACTTTTTTGGCGAAATCGAAAATATAGTTTTCTGAGGTATTCATAGCCACAAGTATCACAAACTGAGTGCGTATTTCAAATTTCAGCTCTGAGGTCCTTTAAATAACAAAAATATTGAAATACCAAATCCGAGGTTTTTTTGCAAAATTCTGCTGGACTATAGCCCATGATTTCAGAATGCACTTTTTTGGCGAAATCGCAAATACGGTTTACTGAGACGCCGATACCCACGAGTATCCCAAACTGAGTGCGGATTTCAAATTTCAGCTCTGAGATCCTTTTAATAACAAAAATATTGAAATACGAATTCAAAGGGTTTTTTTTTGCAAAATTCGGCTGGACTATAGCCCATGTTTTCAAAATGCACTTTTTTGCCGAAATCGCAAATATAGTTTTCTGAGGTATTAATAGCCACGAGTATCACAAACTGAGTGCGTATTTCAAATTTCAGCTCTGAGGTCCTTTTAATAACACAAAAATATTGAAATACCAAATCCGAGGTTTTTTTTGCAAAATTCTGCTGGACTATAGCCCATGATTTCAAAATGCACTTTTTTGGCGAAATCGAAAATATAGTTTTCTGAGGTATTCATAGCCACAAGTATCACAAACTGAGTGCGTATTTCAAATTTCAGCTCTGAGGTCCTTTTAATAACAAAAATATTGAAATACCAAATCCGAGGTTTTTTTGCAAAATTCTGCTGGACTATAGCCCATGATTTCAAAATGCACTTTTTTGGCGAAATCGAAAATATAGTTTTCTGAGGTATTCATAGCCACAAGTATCACAAACTGAGTGCGTATTTCAAATTGCAGCTCTGAGGTCCTTTTAATAACAAAAATATTGAAATACCAAATCCGAGGTTTTTTTGCAAAATTCTGCTGGACTATAGCCCATGATTTCAAAATGCACTTTTTTGGCGAAATCGCAAATATGGTTTACTGAGACGCCGATACCCACGAGTATCCCAAACTGAGTGCGGATTTCAAATTTCAGCTCTGAGGTCCTTTTAATAACAAAAATATTGAAATACCAAATCCGAGGTTTTTTTGCAAAATTCTGCTGGACTATAGCCCATGATTTCAAAATGCACTTTTTTGGCGAAATCGCAAATATGGTTTACTGAGACGCCGATACCCACGAGTATCCCAAACTGAGTGCGGATTTCAAATTTCAGCTCTGAGGTCCTTTTAATAACAAAAATATTGAAATACCAAATCCGAGGTTTTTGCAAAATTCTGCTGGACTATAGCCCATGATTTCAAAATGCACTTTTTTGGCGAAATCGCAAATATAGTTTTCTGAGGTATTCATAGCCACAAGTATCACAAACTAAGTGCGTATTTCAAATTTCAGCTCTGAGGTCCTTTTAATAACAAAAATATTGAAATACCAAATCCGAGGTTTTTTTTGCAAAATTCTGCTGGACTATAGCCCATGATTTCAAAATGCACTTTTTTGGCGAAATCGCAAATATAGTTTTCTGAGGTATTCATAGCCACAAGTATCACAAACTAAGTGCGTATTTCAAATTTCAGCTCTGAGGTCCTTTTAATAACAAAAATATTGAAATACCAAATCCGAGGTTTTTTTTGCAAAATTCTGCTGGACTATAGCCCATGATTTCAAAATGCACTTTTTTGGCGAAATCGCAAGTATGGTTTACTGAGACGCCGATACCCACGAGTATCCCAAACTGAGTGCGGATTTCAAATTTCAGCTCTGAGGTCCTTTTAATAACAAAAATATTGAAATACCAAATCCGAGGTTTTTGCAAAATTCTGCTGGACTATAGCCCATGATTTCAAATTGTACTTTTTGACGAAATCGCAAATATGGTTCTCTGAGGTATTAATAGCCACGAGTATCACAAGCTGAGTGCGTATTTCAAATTGTGGCTCTGAGGTCCTTTTAATAACAAAAATATTGAAATACCAAAACCGAGGTTTTTTTTGCAAAATTCGGCTGGACTATAGACCATGATTTCAAATTGTACTTTTTGACGAAATCGCAAATATGGTTCTCTGAGGTATTAATAGCCACGAGTATCACAAGCTGAGTGCGTATTTCAAATTGTGGCTCTGAGGTCCTTTTAATAACAAAAATATTGAAATACCAAAACCGAGGTTTTTTTTGCAAAATTCTGCTGGACTATAGCCCATGATTTCAAAATGCACTTTTTTGGCGAAATCGCAAGTATGGTTTACTGAGACGCCGATACCCACGAGTATCCCAAACTGAGTGCGGATTTCAAATTTCAGCTCTGAGGTCCTTTTAATAACAAAAATATTGAAATACCAAATCCGAGGTTTTTGCAAAATTCTGCTGGACTATAGCCCATGATTTCAAATTGTACTTTTTGACGAAATCGCAAATATGGTTCTCTGAGGTATTAATAGCCACGAGTATCACAAGCTGAGTGCGTATTTCAAATTGTGGCTCTGAGGTCCTTTTAATAACAAAAATATTGAAATACCAAAACCGAGGTTTTTTTTGCAAAATTCGGCTGGACTATAGACCATGATTTCAAAATGTACTTTTTTGGTGAAATCGCAAATATAGTTTTCTGAGGTATTAATAGCCACGAGTATCACAAGCTGAGTGCGTATTTCAAATTGTGGCTCTGAGGTCCTTTTAATAACAAAAATATTGAAATACCAAATCCGAGGTTTTTTTGCAAAATTCTGCTGGACTATAGCCCATGATTTCAAAATGCACTTTTTTGGCGAAATCGCAAGTATGGTTTACTGAGACGCCGATACCCACGAGTATCCCAAACTGAGTGCGGATTTCAAATTTCAGCTCTGAGGTCCTTTTAATAACAAAAATATTGAAATACCAAATCCGAGGTTTTTGCAAAATTCTGCTGGACTATAGCCCATGATTTCAAATTGTACTTTTTGACGAAATCGCAAATATGGTTCTCTGAGGTATTAATAGCCACGAGTATCACAAGCTGAGTGCGTATTTCAAATTTCAGCTCTGAGGTCCTTTTAATAACAAAAATATTGAAATACCAAATCCGAGGTTTTTTTGCAAAAGGTTTTTGCAAAATTCTGCTGGACTATAGCCCATGATTTCAAATTGTACTTTTTGACGAAATCGCAAATATGGTTCTCTGAGGTATTAATAGCCACGAGTATCACAAGCTGAGTGCGTATTTCAAATTGTGGCTCTGAGGTCCTTTTAATAACAAAAATATTGAAATACCAAAACCGAGGTTTTTTTTGCAAAATTCGGCTGGACTATAGACCATGATTTCAAAATGTACTTTTTTGGTGAAATCGCAAATATAGTTTTCTGAGGTATTAATAGCAAAGAGTATCACAAACTGAGTGCGTATTTCAAATTTCAGCTCTGAGGTCCTTTTAATAACAAAAATATTGAAATACCAAATCCGAGGTTTTTTTGCAAAATTCTGCTGGACTATAGCCCATGATTTCAAAATGCACTTTTTTGGCGAAATCGCAAATATGGTTTACTGAGACGCCGATACCCACGAGTATCCCAAACTGAGTGCGGATTTCAAATTTCAGCTCTGAGGTCCTTTTAATAACAAAAATATTGAAATACCAAATCCGAGGTTTTTGCAAAATTCTGCTGGACTATAGCCCATGATTTCAAATTTTACTTTTTGACGAAATCGCAAATATGGTTCTCTGAGGTATTAATAGCCACGAGTATCACAAGCTGAGTGCGTATTTCAAATTAAGGCTCTGAGGTCCTTTTAATAACAAAAATATTGAAATACCAAATCCGAGGTTTTTTTTGCAAAATTCGGCTGGACTATAGCCCATGATTTCAAAATGTACTTTTTTGGTGAAATCGCAAATATAGTTTTCTGAGGTATTAATAGCCAAGAGTATCACAAACTGAGTGCGTATTTCAAATTTCAGCTCTGAGGTCCTTTTAATAACAAAAATATTGAAATACCAAATCCGAGGTTTTTTTTGCAAAATTCTGCTGGACTATAGCCCATGATTTCAAAATGCACTTTTTTGGCGAAATCGAAAATATAGTTTTCTGAGGTATTCATAGCCACAAGTATCACAAACTGAGTGCGTATTTCAAATTTCAGCTCTGAGGTCCTTTTAATAACAAAAATATTGAAATACCAAATCCGAGGTTTTTTTGCAAAATTCTGCTGGACTATAGCCCATGATTTCAAAATGCACTTTTTTGGCGAAATCGCAAATACGGTTTACTGAGACGCCGATACCCACGAGTATCCCAAACTGAGTGCGGATTGCAAATTTCAGCTCTGAGATCCTTTTAATAACAAAAATATTGAAATACGAATTCAAAGGGTTTTTTTTTTGCAAAATTCTGCTGGACTATAGCCCATGATTTCAAAATGCACTTTTTTGGCGAAATCGCAAATATGGTTTACTGAGACGCCGATACCCACGAGTATCCCAAACTGAGTGCGGATTTCAAATTTCAGCTCTGAGGTCCTTTTAATAACAAAAATATTGAAATACCAAATCCGAGGTTTTTGCAAAATTCTGCTGGACTATAGCCCATGATTTCAAAATGCACTTTTTTGGCGAAATCGCAAATATGGTTTACTGAGACGCCGATACCCACGAGTATCCCAAACTGAGTGCGGATTTCAAACTTCAGCTCTGAGGTCCTTTTAATAACAAAAATATTGAAATACCAAATCCGAGGTTTTTGCAAAATTCTGCTGGACTATAGCCCATGATTTCAAATTGTACTTTTTGACGAAATCGCAAATATGGTTCTCTGAGGTATTAATAGCCACGAGTATCACAAGCTGAGTGCGTATTTCAAATTAAGGCTCTGAGGTCCTTTTAATAACAAAAATATTGAAATACCAAATCCGAGGTTTTTTTTGCAAAATTCGGCTGGACTATAGCCCATGATTTCAAAATGTACTTTTTTGGTGAAATCGCAAATATAGTTTTCTGAGGTATTAATAGCCAAGAGTATCACAAACTGAGTGCGTATTTCAAATTTCAGCTCTGAGGTCCTTTTAATAACAAAAATATTGAAATACCAAATCCGAGGTTTTTTTGCAAAATTCTGCTGGACTATAGCCCATGATTTCAAAATGTACTTTTTTGGTGAAATCGCAAATATAGTTTTCTGAGGTATTAATAGCCACGAGTATCACAAACTGAGTGCGTATTTCAAATTTCAGCTCTGAGGTCCTTTTAATAACAAAAATATTGAAATACCAAATCCGAGGTTTTTTTGCAAAATTCTGCTGGACTATAGCCCATGATTTCAAAATGCACTTTTTTGGCGAAATCGCAAATATAGTTTTCTGAGGTAGTTATAGCCACGAGTATCACAAACTGAGTGGGTATTTTAGATTGCAGCTCTGAAGTCCTTTCAATAACAAAAATATTGAAATAGCAAATCCGAGGTTTTTTTGCAAAATTCTGCTGGACTATAGCTCATGATTTCAAAATGCACTTTTTTGGCGAAATCGCAAATATGGTTTACTGAGACGCCGATACCCACGAGTATCCCAAACTGAGTGCGGATTTCAAATTTCAGCTCTGAGATCCTTTTAATAACAAAAATATTGAAATACGAATTCAAAGGGTTTTTTTTGCAAAATTCTGCTGGACTATAGCCCATGATTTCAAAATGTACTTTTTTGGCGAAATCGCAAATATGGTTTACTGAGACGCCGATACCCACGAGTATCCCAAACTGAGTGCGGATTTCAAATTTCAGCTCTGAGGTCCTTTTAATAACAAAAATATTGAAATACCAAATCCGAGGTTTTTTTTGCAAAATTCTGCTGGACTATAGCCCATGATTTCAAAATGCACTTTTTTGGCGAAATCGCAAATATGGTTTACTGAGACGCCGATACCCACGAGTATCCCAAACTGAGTGCGGATTTCAAATTTCAGCTCTGAGGTCCTTTTAATAACAAAAATATTGAAATACCAAATCCGAGGTTTTTTTTGCAAAATTCTGCTGGACTATAGCCCATGATTTCAAAATGCACTTTTTTGGCGAAATCGCAAATATAGTTTTCTGAGGTAGTTATAGCCACGAGTATCACAAACTGAGTGCGTATTTTAGATTGCAGCTCTGAAGTCCTTTCAATAACAAAAATATTGAAATAGCAAATCCGAGGTTTTTTTGCAAAATTCTGCTGGACTATAGCTCATGATTTCAAAATGCACTTTTTTGGCGAAATCGCAAATATGGTTTACTGAGACGCCGATACCCACGAGTATCCCAAACTGAGTGCGGATTTCAAATTTCAGCTCTGAGATCCTTTTAATAACAAAAATATTGAAATACGAATTCAAAGGGTTTTTTTTGCAAAATTCTGCTGGACTATAGCCCATGATTTCAAAATGTACTTTTTTGGCGAAATCGCAAATATGGTTTACTGAGACGCCGATACCCACGAGTATCCCAAACTGAGTGCGGATTTCAAATTTCAGCTCTGAGGTCCTTTTAATAACAAAAATATTGAAATACCAAATCCGAGGTTTTTTTTGCAAAATTCTGCTGGACTATAGCCCATGATTTCAAAATGCACTTTTTTGGCGAAATCGCAAATATAGTTTTCTGAGGTATTAATAGCCACGAGTATCACAAACTGAGTGCGTATTTCAAACTTCAGCTCTGAAATCCTTTTAATAACAAAAATATTGAAATACCGAATCCGAGTTTTTTTTGCCCATGATTTCAAAATGTACTTTTTTGGCGAAATCGAAAATATAGTTTTCTGAGGTATTCATAGCCACAAGTATCACAAACTGAGTGCGTATTTCAAATTGCAGCTCTGAGGTCCTTTCAATAACAAAAATATTGAAATAGCAAATCCGAGGTTTTTTTGCAAAATTCTGCTGGACTATAGCTCATGATTTCAAAATGTACTTTTTTGGTGAAATCGCAAATATAGTTTTCTGAGGTATTAATAGCCACGAGTATCACAAACTGAGTGCGTATTTCAAATTTCAGCTCTGAGGTCCTTTTAATAACAAAAATATTGAAATACCAAATCCGAGGTTTTTTTGCAAAATTCTGCTGGACTATAGCCCATGATTTCAAAATGTACTTTTTTGGTGAAATCGCAAATATAGTTTTCTGAGGTATTAATAGCCACGAGTATCACAAACTGAGTGCGTATTTCAAATTTCAGCTCTGAGGTCCTTTTAATAACAAAAATATTGAAATACCAAATCCGAGGTTTTTTTGCAAAATTCTGCTGGACTATAGCCCATGATTTCAAAATGCACTTTTTTGGCGAAATCGCAAATATGGTTTACTGAGACGCCGATACCCACGAGTATCCCAAACTGAGTGCGGATTTCAAATTTCAGCTCTGAGATCCTTTTAATAACAAAAATATTGAAATACGAATTCAAAGGGTTTTTTTTGCAAAATTCTGCTGGACTATAGCCCATGATTTCAAAATGTACTTTTTTGGTGAAATCGCAAATATAGTTTTCTGAGGTATTAATAGCCACGAGTATCACAAACTGAGTGCGTATTTCAAATTTCAGCTCTGAGGTCCTTTTAATAACAAAAATATTGAAATACCAAATCCGAGGTTTTTTTGCAAAATTCTGCTGGACTATAGCCCATGATTTCAAAATGCACTTTTTTGGCGAAATCGCAAATATAGTTTTCTGAGGCATTAATAACCACGAGCATCACAAACTGAGTGCGTATTTCAAATTTCAGCTCTGAGGTCCTTTTAATAACAAAAATATTGAAATACCAAATCCGAGGTTTTTTTGCAAAATTCTGCTGGACTATAGCCCATGATTTCAAAATGTACTTTTTTGGTGAAATCGCAAATATAGTTTTCTGAGGTATTAATAGCCACAAGTATCACAAACTGAGTGCGTATTTCAAATTTCAGCTCTGAGGTCCTTTTAATAACAAAAATATTGAAATACCAAATCCGAGGTTTTTTTGCAAAATTCTGCTGGACTATAGCCCATGATTTCAAAATGTACTTTTATGGTGAAATCGCAAATATAGTTTTCTGAGGTATTAATAGCCACGAGTATCTCAAACGAAGTGCGTATTTCAAATTTCAGCTCTGAAATCCTTTTAATTACAAAAATATTGAAATACGAAATCCGAGGTTTTTGTGCAAAATTCTGCTGGACTATAGCCCATGATTTCAAAATGTACTTTTTTGGTGCTATCGCAAATATAATTTTCTGAGGTATTAATAGCCACGCGTATCACAAACTGAGTGCGTATTTCAAACTTCAGCTCTGAAATCCTTTTAATAACAAAAATATTGAAATACGAAATCCGAGGTTTTTGTGCAAAATTTCATGATTACAAAATTCACTTTTTTGGCGAAATCGCAAATATAGTTTTCTGAGGTATTAATAGCCACGAGTATCACAAACTGAGTGCGTATTTCAAACTTCAGCTCTGAAATCCTTTTAATTACAAAAATATTGAAATACGAAATCCGAGGTTTTTGTGCAAAATTCTGCTGGACTATAGCCCATGATTTCAAAATGTACTTTTTTGGCGAAATCGCAAATATAGTTTTCTGAGGTATTAATAGCCACGAGTATCACAAACTGAGTGCGTATTTCAAATTAAGGCTCTGAGGTCCTTTTAATAACAAAAATATTGAAATACCAAATCCGAGGTTTTTTTGCAAAATTCTGCTGGACTATAGCCCATGATTTCAAAATGCACTTTTTTGACGAAATCGCAAATATGGTTTA
This sequence comes from Orthonevra nobilis, assembly GCA_963555765.1. NCBI lineage: Eukaryota > Metazoa > Arthropoda > Insecta > Diptera > Syrphidae > Orthonevra > Orthonevra nobilis. The sequence continues at coordinate 38,922,700 of OY743224.1, forward strand.
CTGAGACGCCGATACCCACGAGTATCCCAAACTGAGTGCGTATTTCAAATTTCAGCTCTGAGGTCCTTTTAATGTAATGTACGCTTTATATTTGGCAGCCAGATCAGATGGGGTAAAGTATTTCTTGCATCGCTTCAGGATCCCTAGACATTTCGCAGCATTTTTGGCGATAACGGTTATGTGATCATTCCAACCGAGGTTGTTATTGATACACATACCAAGTAGTGAAAGTTTTTCGGCTTCAGCATGCAAGTGCCATTCATGGATAATGGTCGAGGGTTTTCGTTTCGCTTTAGTGACAGAAGACATCATTGAGTTTTGGAGGCATTACATTTAATGAGTTAATCCTACGCTGCCGTTAAATTTCCACGGCCGAAGATAAGACGTGAATTTGAAAACGAATATGAAAAACTGAGAGTTCTATTATCAGCGAATTACTGTATTGGATTAGATGTAGCAGACAGAAGATCGTTAATGAAAATTAAAAAGACAGTCGGTGACAAAACGGAGCCCTGGGGAACACCAGCATTTATATTGTGGATATTATACTTGGCATCGTCCGATATAACTTGAATTAAACGGCTCGGAAGAAAGTTTCTAATCCATTGAATAAGAGATTCATCGATACCAAATGCAAGCATTTTCGACGAAAGAGCGTGGTGCCAAACTCTGTCAAATGCTTAAGAAATATCAAGCGCAACAATCTTGCTTTCACCAGAAAGATGTAGAGAGTGGTTCCAATTTTCGGTGAGATATACCTTCAAATCACCAGTGGATCTTTTGCTACGAAAACCGTACTGCCGGTCATAGAGGAGTTTTCGTTTTTCGAGATATTTCATTTAAAGGTTTATCTGGGTTTTCATGACCTTGGAAAACAGGGACGTTAGTGCAATGGGTCGATAGTTGGAGGGAGAAGAAAATTCGCCTTTTTTAGCACCAGGTTGGACAAATGCTGTTTTCCATCTACTCGGGAAGAGACCAGAAGAGTAGGACAGATGAAAAAGCTTACACAATAGTTTTGCCAACGTGGAAGAACACCTCTTCAGGACCAGCGGATTTATGGATGTCAAGATCCTTGAGTACTCTTGCTACTGTACGAGTGCGGAAATAGATCCGTCCCATGGAGAAGTTGACGCGCTCGAAAAGAGGAGGCGGCAAAGCAAGTTCTTGATGTGTTGAGCTGGCGGCAAAATGGGCCGCGAGAAGATTTGCTTTGTCCACAGAGTTGACAGCTGGAATGTCATTGCAAACAAATGTTGGAATGGAAGATGAGACACAATTTTTATATTCTTCACGAACGACCAAAAATTCATGCTACCCTTGGGACAATGTAACAATTTTTGTCTCAGATTTCGTTCGTGGGTAAATTTTGCACAACGGATTTTGGCATTGCAGTCATTTCGAGCTTGTTTTTACCTTTTTCCGGATTTCCTCAGATGGATCGGTTTTGTAATTCCGAAAACTTAACTCCCTCAACCTGATAGCTTCTTTACAGCTCGACATGTTGCTTCACATGTTGCTAGACCGCAAGTGAGCTGCGATTTGACGACGTTGAATAAGCCATTCTTTCTTGTTTTTAAATCTCATATTTATTTTTATTTTTTCATTTTCAAAGGAAGATATCCTGTAAATGTTATTTCGGTAAAAAAATCGCAATTCAATTTTGACTCAATTTAATAATATCGCAGCGTTTCCTGTCTATTCCTTTTTTCCAAAAAAATGTGGTCCAATGCATTAGAAAGCTGTTACCTACCCCATCAATTCGTCATACCGTAACTGAAGTACATTCAAGTAAAGGGACCCTTGCCAATACCGAAGAAGAGCTCCCTTACCTCACTCTTTGTGCTCTCTGACATTCCTTTCAAACACTTTGTGGCAACTTGATAAGGATCTCCACTTGATCTTCAATTGCACATTAGAAAAAAAAAATTAAGCCCATCATCTTTTGTAGTAGGTCTGAAATAATTCGCGCTTATTAAGAATGAAAGTGTGTTTTTGGGGCCACTTCAATCTTAAATTCAATTTAACTATCAAGTCAGTTTGTCTAACCTACTTTTCATCATCAAAAAAACGACCTACTCACGCGAATTATCACCTAAGTTACCAACAAATTACATGAACTGACAAAACGAAAAGAAAAAAAAAATATTCAAATCGTCGTGTCACACCTTCTCGCAAGTCCGAAAGCAGAATAATTCCTCACAAAGCCTCAAGAAGTCCCGTCTTTAATGAATATCTATCTTTTATCTTTCAACTTGAAACCTGTCTGTGAAAGTTTTTCCTTTTCAAAAAAGCAAAAAAAACTTTCGTTTCGCTTGCAGCGCTATAAACAAATCGATAACCTACTAAAGGCAACAAGACGTTTGGGGTCAACAGCCATTCGGACAGTATCCAAGATTTTGACACTTGTCCGTGGGAGGGGGATCCTCCGTTTAGTTTGATGATCACACACATGTTTTTTTTTTTGTGTTGCTGCAAATTTACGAACCACACAAATAAGCTAATCAAAATAAGGCATCTTCTGTTTAAGATATACGAGTGTAGCGATCGCTGATCACCTCAACTGGATCAGTGCAGTGGATCTGATGTTTATGGGATTTAAGTCGACATTCTTGACATGTTTTTGTCGCTGCCGCTGACTGCAGTGTTAGTTATAGGCATCCAAGAATATCTCATCTCCGGAGAGTCCGGTGCAATGGAGAACTGTATCGATTGATCTTTGTATGTGGTCGCAGTTGAAGATACTTTTTTGTTTTTTTAGACATTTATTTCCAGTTTCGAGATAGTTTCTGATGATGGTGTTAAGGCCACTTTGGAGAGACTGTTGTCAGTGACGTCATTTGGCACAGTTTGCATTATTTATGAGTGTGCGTGAGATATTTTTAGACTTGAGATATAAGGGAGAATTTAGGTACACAGGACCTGGATTCTTTCATTATTCCCTCGGTGGGGAGATGAATCTTTGGTGAATAGTATTTCAACCACGTGACAGTATTTTTCTTCTTTCTTTTTTTTTGGGACAAATTTGATTCCGAAGAATGTTTTTTTACTTTTTGGGTGCGGAAATTTCAAAAGTGAAATTAACAATGAAGTGAAAATATTTGGGCTGAAATTTAAAAGTTTATGAGAATGGTTGGCTTTTGGGTCTTGTAAGTTTTTTTTTTTTTAATAGATTTCAAGACGAATAATTGATGAGAAACGAGTTATGAGGTGAACTTGAACTAGAACCATATGTAATGATGTATTTGGTTTCTGTTTACATTTTTTATTAGGGAAAATCACAGGCTTAATGTTAATGTTTATTAATTAGAAAGTCACGATGAAGTGTTTGATTTGTTATTATAGGCAGTCAAGGTCGTTTCTTATATGCCTAGTTATAATAAAAAAAAAACTATAGGCTGTGTTGTTTAGACTTTCCAATGTGACCATTCTTAATATTTATACGAATATTAGAATTAGAAAGTCAACTTTAGCATAATTTACACATGTGTATAGTTGTTTACAATGTGCTCAATCGTCATCATCGACGGAGAAGATTTTTCCTCTGTTTACATTGGCAGAAGGCAAAGTGTGTTAAATTTAAAAAACAAATAATACACGGAAGGTGTCAGATTAGCACAAGAAATTTTATTGAAAACCTTTCAAAGAAGGTTTGCCACGTGCGTTGTAGACTTCCTTAGTAAAAAATCAAAGAAGAATTTCTCAATGTATAAAAATATGCAGCGCTATTTTCCAATGGAACGAAACGAAAGTAGACGAATCTTTTATTTTCATTACATTTCGACATCATGATTATTATTTTAAGTGGAGCATGAGATTGTCAAGGGTTCGTTCCGACGTTAGACGCATTGGGGATGGCGACTTTGACTTGCGGTGCACTACGAGCAAGGAGCCGAACTTCCACTTTGAATTCTTTGGTGAGAATAGTCTTTTTCTGTTTATTGCATATTGTTTGGACTCAGGACAGAAGTAATACTACCAGATTTTGCCCTTGGTAGCATATAGCTTTCAAATCTATTCGTTTCGGCTTGATAGTTTCACAGATTTGGTCTGGAAATTTCAATTCGTTTTTCGTTTCAACGTTTAATATTCTGGGTATTCAATACGCTGTCCTCTGATAGCAGTTTAAACAAAAAGGTCTTGATTTCTTTGGCCATCTTTTAAGATACTCTATTTGTGGATGTTCTACCCAGCATAAGCTCCGTTCACCAGCTTAAAGCTTCTGAATATGGAGGAGACAAGTCCGACAATGTTTCTTCTAGATCGAAAGATAATGCATGATGGTCCGTGGAAGAAAATCCGTCGCCAGTAAGGGCAGACACGCCATACTTCAAAAAGTTCCTGGAATTTATTTAGAAAATTAAAAATACTAGATTATTTATAATCAAAATGGATATTGTCCCCTTCAACGTTCTCCCCATCGACTGCAACGCACTTATGCCATCAGAGCCGTATTCGATTTTTCCATGATCTGATCTTGAGTGTTGTAATGCGTTCCGCGGATCAGTTTCTTGAGTCGATAGAATAGGAAAATGTCACAGAGAGCCGAATCAAGTGAATTCGGTGGTTGTTGGATGGTATCCGTTCCGTTCAATATTCACGAATTACGGATCGTGGTGCAACGGTGCGTTATCCACGTGCGTTGTTTGCCCAAAATTCTCATAACTCCCAAATAACACTCCTTGTTGAAGGTCTGACCTTGGGGAAGGAATTCATGATACACAAACACCCTTTTAATCCATGAAAGCTGTGTGGAACTCCTCTTTTTTCCATTGAAAACGACGTGTTTTTTTTAGTTGGCTACTCATTCGATGCACGCCATTCACTCGCTTGATGTCTGGATTGCGTGTCATCCTCAAAAATCCGCGTCTCGTCTCCAGTAATGATCAGTTTGATAAATGTTGTTCCTGTTTCCTTGTCAAAACATTTCCTTATAATTTCCAATGTCTTCGCACCATTGAAACCGTTTTTAACGAAATATTCAATACAAACTCGTTGTTGCAAATTCAATTCCATCGAACAATCGGAGATGTACTCAACACGGTGTCACTTTTACAAATATCAACCTCAGAAAAAAAAGTGAACCCAAACAAAACAAAAGGGATAAGTACCAAGGGCCAGTGGATCTCATATCGGACATGGAATGCTTTACTACTCAAGCCGATAAAATCGAATAAATTACTCGAATGTAGTAGGAATGGAAGCCAAGAGGTTACCTTATCAATCGAGAAGGCTTAAGCTTTTGCAAATGAGTTTGAGGACTTCACAGAATTCGTGGAATAAGTCAATTAAGACGTTGAAGCACTTACTACTGATAAATATTCCATCACAGAATTTGGCAGTGAAAATCCGAAAACGTTCACAAAAAAACAATGAGAGAATAGGAGACGAACGTCAGTGAAGCTTTCACGGCGATTGAAGAAAACACCACAAGATTTGAGTGGAAATTAATTATCCGAACAACTATGATCAAAGCTTCTAACACAAAGTACCGAAATAATGCACTCTTCTTACTAGTACAGCAAAAGAGATTTGAGACCTTCGAAACAAAAATATTCCGCAAGATATGAGATCCTGTCTGCGAGGAGGGAAAGGAGAACTACGATCTACAAATTAATTGGTCATTGGTAAGCGAACAGACAATTAAGAGTGTCTGCGAATCCTATCTATTTCGACTTACCTTTATTAATGGCCATTGAGGCAGCGCAAAACTCTCAATCGATACTCCGAAGACTACCAAGCTATTAAGCCATATGTCTCTTTTGGATGCTAGGCGCAATACTGTAAGCAACAAGACGGTGTAACGTAATCATAATCGGCCTATTTATTAGCTGCTCCTAGTACTTCAATTATATGACTCTATCACTTCCTAAGAACCCGTAAAACTAATGTCGCTACCCACAACCGTGATCATTAAATCAATCTTGGAAAGAGTAGTCACATCAATTAAGCATCTACGTACGAAAACCGCACCTATTGCAGATAGCTATTCCCACCTAGAACTGCTACAGAATCGCAGCCACAAAAAAAAAACATCCATACTGTAAACTCTGTGACAACATTGCCACTGTACTTCATTTCATTCCCATCGCTCTGCCCCTTCAATTTGACTAGAAATTGTCTTTATGGTCTTAATGGGTGATTAGGTGCATAAAAAGATCAGCGAAGCCATCGTCATCGTCATTATCCTCGCTGTTCCACGGTTGCACGTCTCAAGGTGACAAATGGATGTAACAGTCGGATAAGGCAACGTTTACTTGGAGCCATGGCTCCAACCATCCATGATGGGGACTAGTGAGCCTCTACAAACTCTGTCAGTTGTAGGATTCACGTTCTCTAACGATTGTGAAGAAGTTAACCGAATTTGGAATGCGTCTTTGCGTGTGGGATGTTTTTCTGTCATTTATGCTTTTCCATGTCAATGATCTTGTTAGTCAGCTAGTTGCTCTCAAAATTGACAATAGTGTTGTTTAGAATCATATTAATTAACTAATTTTTATAATTTATATTTTATGCTAATTGAGACTTTTATTTTCTTCTCTTTTTAGGTGAGTTATCGTTCGATGGATATTTGAATATAAGTTTCCGATTGCTTTTGAAAAATATTAAAGAAATTTGGTAATTTTTTGCATAAATTATTTTAATCACTCTCCTAATGAAATCAATCAACTTCCAGATTGTGGCATTTGATATGTTTTTTTGTCTAAACTAATTAAAAATTTTTAATTATAAACCATTTAAGAATATATTATCAAAAAGAGGAACGAAAAAAATAGAAAATTTAATATTTTATTGAAAATTTTAAGTCAGGCCACCGGTTGATGTCCTCATATATATTTCAAGTATCAATTTCAGAATATCTTTTAATAAGTGCAAATCTAAACAGTCCTAAAGGTCTCAACGAAAATTCAAATGGAGTTATTTACTCAAAGTAAAATTAAACGTAATACTCAATATTACAAGAATCACAAAAGCTATAAATCAATTTTTCAACAAAAGATGCTCTGTGGCCAAGTGTCTGAAAAGGGAAGTTTGAAAGGTATTCGTGCTTTCGATTCTCCTAAGGCTAATTGGTAGAGAGTTCCACATACGAGGAACTTAGACAAAAAAATTAGCTTTCTGATGTAAGGCTCTTGTATCTTTGGTGTTTTAACGTTAGCACCCTTCGTTGAGAAAGAACAGCCAAATATCTGTTCAGAGCGGACAGAGAAATTGGTCCCGTTTCTTTAAGTTGAATATTTAGCGGGCCATATTGTTAAAAGCGACGTTTAATTTTCTCCTGCTTTTGTTATCCGGGCATCAAAAAATTACACAGTCAAATGTTAATACTGGAGGAAGAAGTGCTCTCACAGCTTTATATTTCTGGGAACGAAATGGTTCGTAGCCCAAAGAGTACGCAGTCCACCATAAACCTCGCCACCTTAGTGTTTCTGGCAGAGGTAGCCCACTCTATTGGGCTTTGGTTTAACTTGACTAATGGGAGATAAGAAACGTCGAGGAGTTTTCGATAGATCAGAAGCACTTTTGACTTCGTAGCATTTAATGACAAATCGAATAAGATCTTTCATTACTGACAGCTTAGCTGTACAAACGTACATATCGTATGTATCCTTTAAGGATCCAAGGCTGAGCTTAAGTTGATTTCTATTCTTAACGTTCACGAGCACTCTTCTTAACGGTGGTTGGACCATTTTTCCTTGCATTTCCGATTGGTTGATCGTTGAACCGAGGTTCGGTCTTCCGTTGTAGTCATCCGCCAATGTAGTGACTTTCAGGATCAACTTACCGAGGGTGATCTGCTAAAAAGAGCGTTCTGTTGTCGGACTTTTCCTTCAACGTTGGGCTTCAATGAGAAAACCTCGCAAGTTGAGTTTTTTTAGAGAATGATGTAGAGTTGGAGTTAAAAAAACCGAAGTGGCTGAGGATGAGTCTTCATCGGATCGCCCAGATTTTTGTCCTGATATTGATAAACTCCTTTACTAGCTCAATATCAACTGTGAAGTTTTGTTCAAGATCGCGACTTCCCTTATTAATTTTAAGACCAACTCGTCCGGGTTCTTCTTCAATTGCAGTGAAAGCTTCAATGGCGGCAGGCTGGGTGCGAGCTATAATATCAGTTTTGTCCATCAGCTGGACAAAATGGAAAAAAGGTATTGATGTTCCAAATTCACACCTAATTAAAATAAATTCGAGTCGAGCCAGTTATATATTTATCACAAATGGCGGGGGTTGGACCTACAGATTTTTGACGATTCTGCGCGTCCCCAAAAGCTTTATATTGACATTTGTATTTATCGGAGGATTGCCAGTCACTCGCGTCAGTCAGTCGCAATATCCATTCCAGAATCAGGTCAAAAAAATCACTTGACAACGTATATCATTATTGGAATCCAGAGCAAGTCTGGAATAATTCAGTGGATCTTGGTCCAAACTGCAAAGAGCTTAGTTAAGTGAGATGAGTGCTGTTCTTTTTGTGATTCTAAGTCTATAAATAGGTGGTTAGTATCGACGGCTCTATTCTACTATTTGGTTTGGTGTGAAAAAGTTGTCCTCCTTTTTCTTTTTGCCGGGCCGAAAATCGGACAAAAAATTGAAATATTTGACAACGTGGCGAGAGGCTCCCCAACTGGACGGGCAGTGAAATAACTTTGAACTCTTCGAAAAATTTGTCCCTTCCTAAAATGATGCAGTATTTATTAAGTAATTTTTTTTGGTGTAAAAAATTTCTTCTACGGTTGAAAAAAAAACTGCAAATGTTGCCCGCATCCTTCAAAAATTGAGTTTCAAAGTTTTCGAAGGAATTGTTAAAATATGACCCTTGGTTTTCATATGCAGATTTTTCATACCTGCATGGATATGGATCAACGTGTTTTCTGTAACCAAATCCTTGAATATAATTCTCGTTTTTCTAACGCTATTTCTTCGAAGTCCCTTACACACGTAAAGAATCCCAAGAAAAGTTCGCAATCTGAGACCAAATTAAATGTCGAACCGAAGTGCTAAATCTTATAACCACACTTGTTTTGAGATTTATATATACAAAAATGATAGGGCTTGAAGAGAAAGCAGATTAGATTATATAAAGTTGGATTAGGTTTTGAGGCAATGTCCTAATAGTATACCTACGTCGGTTTAAGCCGATTCCTACTCGGCATCATAATTTTCGTTGTTCTTTTGAAGCTTGTTGCTAATCAATTGGTCTTTGTAAGGTTTTATTCTTGAAGGTTGGATTATCATCGGTCAGAAAAATTGTTTGCTTTACTTAAAGAGATTTCTTCTTTACCTATTACATAAAGGGGCTCTTACTCTTGCCGCCATATATCACAAGCTCATCGTTCGGAACAAGCCGGAATCCACATACTCTTTAGTATGATTTTATTTAACCACATTCCAGTTCTTCTGCCACAGCCTGACTGTCTATGAAAATGACAAAACCACCAATTTTTCTGAGGCTTTCAGAATAGCTAAAATTCTGTGCCTGAAATACGCTACTATCCGAAATCCTTAGGGAGACTCTTAAATCTGAAATGAGGGAGAATATATCGGACCCCAACCGCTCTAAGAACCATCCTTTTTCTTCCTTCTTTTTCCTTAGCGAGGTGGACCTGGGTCTCAGTCACAGGCCTCTCCAACTTGTACGGTCTTGAGCTAGGGCGCTCCATTTGATTGAGGTCCCTTTCCAGCTGGGCACGACATCAGAGGCGAGGTCTTCTTCTACCACGATATCCTTCGGGGTTTGACTCGAAGAGAATTGGTGTCCATGACCTAGCCATCTAAGTCGAGATATTCGCATTCGGTTGACAAGGTCGATATCGTTGGACAGCTCGTAGGTGTCGTCGTTCAGTCTTCTCCACTAAACACCTTCTTGGCAGACCGGACCGAATATAATTTAAAGGGTTTTCTTCTCCAAGCGATCAAGATAGCTTGGTTCTTCGAGATAGAACTTTATTTTTCAATTGCCATCCAAGCCCAAAGACACAGTAAGCCTTGTTTTATAACGGTGCTTAGGTAGACAAAGTCCTTGACTACTTCCAAGTTGATCTTTCTATAGTGACGTTTTGCTCAAGACGTTGGTGTTAATAGATCGTTTATGAAGACAGCAAATTCTTCGTCTTACTTTCATTCACCCCTAGGCCCATCTTAGTCGCTTCCTTCTCGATGCTCACACATGTCCCACTAACAGCCCGGTGAGTCCTTCCGATAATTTTAATGTCATCGACATTTGCGAGCAGTTGCACAGACTTGTGGAAGGTCGTACCTCCAGTGATGACGTCTGCCTTACGCATGATCTTCTCGAGAATTACCATGTAAAAAAAGTCGCGTGACAGTGCATCGCTTTGTTGAAATCCTTTTTAGACACCAAATATCTCGGTAAGATCTGAACTGACCTGAATGGAGCAGCGGGCCTTCTCCATCGTTATTCTGTAATCATGGCGGACGAATTTTACAGAGGTACCAAAACTAGTCAATGCGCTAAAAAGATCGGCTTAAAATTTAATATCTGAAAAGATGAGTATCCATCTGGAACTCCAGGGGCTTTTAAAAGATCTGCCACAGGGTAAAATAATTGGTGGACTTTACTGCCTAGAACCCGCACTGACAACTAATCAGGTTGTTTATGAAGGGTTACAGGTGATTACACAAAACGGCCGAGAAGATTTGAGGCGCGATCTTTAGGAGACCTAAACCCCTTAGAACCATTCGTGCTGTTTTTCGGTTTTATTTTTTCCATGCTTCCCATTCGGGAATGTTCGGTTCCTATGGAATACAAGTCCATGAAGTACGTTACAAAAAGGATTTAGTCTCCGCTGAAGAAGTTGTCCAGATTGATGAGCTTAATCGCACTTTTGATATCTTAACTTTAGAACAAAGCGGCAATAATTTCAGGAACGTATTTAGTGTATGACGCGTATGGTACCTGTTATTGCAATGGCGACTGTTCTTTGTCCTTTCGTCTTTTTTATGAAGGGCCTCTGTAAGACTATCTGTCTGACTATAATTAAAAATAGCCATTGCAATATTGCTCGTTTAAACCTTCGTTTCTATCGCGCATTTTTTTGAAGATCAAGATTGATTTAAGTGGTTTCTTAACCCTTTAAGTAAGTATATTGAAATTCCAATTGAATGCCCAGAATGATAAGATACTTGAGTGAGAGGCAAATCCACCTCCCATAGTTTTGAGAGAGACTTAAGCCGTTTAAGATGATTATGTTCGTTACCTTTGCGATGCCCGCTTCACTTACTTATAACGAACTAAATATCTTAACCAAGACACATCGAAGCAATTTTTGATTAAATCGTTTCCAAATTGGTCCACAATTTCCCATGGCATCATGCTGGTGCTCTTGTTTAAATCATTTAAATTCCCCAACAAAAGACCAGATAAGCGGTTACACAATAAAAGTCACACAAAGTGACAGCAAATTAAAAATAACACAGATTGTGGCTCGATTGTCAGGGGTTTCCCAGTACCAGATCCGTACTCATCCCATCCCTAAACGGTGCGTCCTCAGTTGTATTGGATTCCTCTTGATGAATTCGATTCAAATCAAGGGGAGGGTCTAAAAATTAACTTTAATTCAATTACTCTGCTGACTCGGCCTCGGCGTGTGCCTCTGACATCGATGGCGAGTGTATTTCACACTTCCTCGCTTCCACAATGCCCTTCTTGACAAGGCACTGTATTTTTGTCGGTAGTATTTTTAGAATTGAATTGACAGCCCGCGTGTGTTCAAAAGTTCGCCGACCACCAAACTTTTGGTATTTGCTTGCGCTGTAAAAAAAAAAAAAATAAGAAAGAAAGAAACTTCTTCCAATCGCGTGTCTTATTTTAACTAATTGACACCAGCGGGAACTTTCTGTTTTGAACGCATCGAAGAATCTCTCCTAGCTCCTAGCGGTGACACATTTTTTAATGTATGCATCTTTCACCGACACCAAAAAGGCGTCGAATGGGGTCAATTTCACAATGCGACCTAAACATCCAACCTACATCCATCTCTTATATTATTTTAACAACAATTTTTCGTGTGTCAGAACATCAACATGATATCTGCATAATCAGAAAATCAAATGTCATCAGCAAGTTGTGTAGAGTAGGGAGTCTTGTCTCTTCCTCGTCTTCGTCTTCTTTAGCCACGGGGCTTTATTTTATTATTCTTAGAATTAGAATTCATTCCGATATCTTTTTTTTTCGTTTTTCGTTTTTGGTTTTGTTAATTGGAGCATTTTTAATCAGACGGAAGGCTATAGTCTTGATTTGATTTATGGATATAATTGCCTTTGCTGTGACTGAGTGTGTTTTTGATATTTTCCAAGACCGCATTGATCATAAAATGGATTTAGAAGAAAACCACGGATTACAACGGATTGTGATTACGATCTTGTATCTAGAACACTTTGACACATGTCGACGTCATGTTTATTTTTTTTCCGCTTCAAATAGATAAAAAAAAAACGGTTCCGTTTGATTGCATTCAACTGGATTGGGATGTGTTCCAAATAACAAATCGATCGATCATTATGAGCATTCATGCTTTGTTAGCTTTGAAGTTGAATACCTTTTCGAAGCGGTTGTAAATGTTTCTTTGCTGTTTAACCTTGCAAAAAAAAACAAATAAATTATGGAGATGCTAATTCATCGGTATAGACAAAAAGATTTGGCCGATTTGGGTTTCTCGATAAAAATTCAAATTATGCTTGAAGATCCAAATTTTCGCACGGCCCATGCTTGTAGGCTTATTTATAAAAAGAAATAGACATTAACATCATAGGGAGCGCTCAAAGTTAATGAAACTTTTTATTTTAAGCTATTGATCAATCTCCGGCTTAGAGCGTGGAGTGATTTATAATCTTTAGTTTGTGTGGGTGGATATAGATTTGATTTTTAAATCTTCACGACTTAATTTTATGAGAAAAAAACCCACGCCCGCCATGGTTTTACGCGTTTTATTTGGGCATTGAAGAGCATCCTTTCTCTTCATTAATCCATATACATATTTTGAGTTGTTAAACGAAACATAACTTCCGGCTTCTGCATAGAAAATATACAAAGCAGGTAAGGTGAGATGGAATTCACTTGCACTAGCGGAGGACTGCTCCGAATACTGTTTTTTTTTTTTGATTCAAACAAGAAACAATCAGTGCTCTTTTTTGGAACTCATTAAATTCTGGTGTGCATTTTTTTATTTAGGAGATTGGACTCTTCAATCTGACAGCTTCTTTGACTGTCGCGTGAGACAGTGTCTTAGCTGAAACAACAACACTAATCATGCCGCACATCTCTGTGAATGAGGATGTTTTCGTGCTTGGTTTTATTTAATGGGAACAAGCTTAATGGGCGGAGATGATATCTTAGTGCTCGTCTCCATTTAAATAGATCTCCAGAGTGTGAATAAGAAAAATTCTATAGAAATGAAGTCCTGCTCAACGCGGTAAGCCTGGTCAGCAAACCTGGCTGAAAAGCAGTGTACGGGCGAGTCAACAATGACCAAGACGTCGCAATGAGCTCACCGGAAACTCTGTGGCTCAGAAGGACAGGATAAGACCGCGATAGAGCTGATTTCGTAAAGCAACATCAAAAATGCTGGTGGCTGGACGAAGATATTAAGAACTCTGTCTTGCCCTTAAGGCAAATGTCAAGCAGGTCCTATCAGTCTGGCCGAAAGTAGTTAGTGAGTACTTAAAAATGTTATTTTCAGATAGATTGGGTTTTTTTAGGTTTAAGTTAAGTTTTATGTCTAGTTTAAGTTAAAGTCAAAAAAGTCCATAAACTAAGTTTGTGTTTTTAAAAATTATATTTTTCGAAATTCTTTCATAGAGCTTTTTTTAAGGGGGTATTCTATTCTAGAAGCATGAATTTCATGTAATTTTTGAAGTGTTAAAAAAAGGCAATAAATGTTAACATAACAAGAATACAGAAACAAATCAAAAAATACAAAAAGTTGAAAATTTCAAAAATTAACAGTTGATGAAGTGGGGGTTTCAAAAAATTGGGGCGTAACCATATCCACGATTTCAATCTTCCTAACAATCTGAAACCAAAAACAAAGATTATTAATCTAGATTAATGTTGAATGTCTGAAACTACGGAAAAGCTGGAAAGATTTTGTTTTCTCAAAATAGCGACTGCCTTAACAAAAAAAAAAAAACAATTTTTGTACCACATTTTTTTGATTGTTTCGAATTTACAAAAATAAAATATATTGGAAATTTGGGAATGGGGACATAAACAAATCTTTCAGGTAAATCGGTCCAGTAAAACCTGAGAAATCGTGAATATTGACTTACATTTTTTCAATCTGCCATTCCTGCTTCATACATTGGACCTGCCTCGACTTCGAAAATACTATTTTCCGCGTTTCTCTCTTCATATCGAGCAGTTCTGGCCTCCTTTGATGCGTTGGATCCTCGTATCTCTGAGCGGTCAATCCGGGCGTTGTCTCGTTTCACAGCAAATGAATGAGCTCCCGTACCATATTTTCATTCCCAAAAGCTCAATCATTTTTAAGTCCACGTGGTTTGAAGGTTAGAATCCAACTGTTAGCAGCTGGACGTAAGTGAACACTTAATATAAAAGATACAAGTCACCTTGGATTCTTGTATAACTATATATACAAAGGACAAAAGGCTTGTAGACGGAGAATCCCTAATGTCTTTTATTCGATTAGCTCTGGCCGAACCAGTTTGGATGCCAAGTCAACAAAATACCGAATTCTCCGAAAATAATTTGAATTTTGAAAAATCCTCTTGTAGATTTATTCTTGAATTGTTAAGCTTTGAAAATATAAAAAAAAATCGATTTTTTTAAATTTCCAGACTAGAATACCCCCTTAAAAAGATATAAAGTTAATATTGAGTCAAAAGTGTAAGAGACTCAAAAATGCATGGAACGTTTAATCCATCCCCTCAGTACGTGCACTTGCGTGTTCGAGGCCAGTCTTGATAAGACGTACAAATTAAAATCACCGAGTTCTCTTCATTCGCTTTGCTGTACTGTGTTGTTTTTAATTTAAGAAGGTACTGCACTGCATGAAAGAAGACTCCAATTCGTACCTGCCTAGATCTTTGTAAGAAAAGTAAGAAGATTTTTCGGACCGGAGCGTTGAATCATTGTTCCCATAATTTTTAGAATATATGCATATCACTGTTTCTAACTTTGAACCTTATTCCAAGCTCAATCAAAATAAAAATTACATTATTTATTTAAAAGTGATCAAGAGAGCGACCACGATCATTTTCAAGAGCAGTCCTTGACTTCCTCGAAACGAAAACAGTTGATCGCGACGTTCTTGACAATATTTCAATACTGAGTATATCAGTATTGAAAGCGTTATCGGTCTTGAATAGGCAGTGAGTATTCTATATTTTTTTAATAGCCTCTTTAAAGCCACTCTCAAAAAATTGTTTCATGCACAGCCTGTAAGGTTGTAAGGATCGTCTTGGAACAACTGATTTTTTGTCATTTCCTTTCGTTGTTTAAAAATTCAATTGTGAAAATTCTCGGCTTTATACCGCAAATGTATGGAACAACCAGTGCTTTGAGTTTGGGCTTCAAGGGTTTGCATTAATTCGACAGAAGCGATTTGATTGACAACGCTTAAAAAGCCATTATCCCTCTGTAGTTGGCATCGTTGAGAGGGACTCCTTTTCTTAAAATCTGGCCAACGATGCCGAGACTCCATTCATCGGACAATGTTTTCTGCTTGACGGCGTTAATTAATTTGTCATCTGCTGCGTCTCTACTACAAAGTCTTCGTGTTTAGATGCTCCCGTCTTTTTTTTTTGCTGCTCCGCTTTGAACGGCTTAAAATTAGTTGCACCATAGACTGTGTTCTGGAATAAGATTTTGTTCAGTGACATCTATCAACCTAGTCCGATTTCCATTCCCTAATTACCAAGTATGTCCAGGTATGATTTTAACATATTGTTTCGGGCATCAAGCCAAGGCTATATCGAAAAACTTTCTTTGGCACCCTCATCTTTTTTGGCATGAAAACTCATAATGAAAGAGCTATCCACCGGCACCACAAGAAGGTTATAATGCATTATTACCTACAATCAAGGTAAGGCAGCGAATTAGGACCAAACTAAGTTTGGGATTCATCTCATAAGCGGAAAGAATAGAAACCATGATGGTGAATTTTGTTTACATCAGGTTTTTCAACAGGGTCATTTCCGGCTGAAAGACTATTGGAATATTGGCTTCAAAATATAAACTTCTGCATCCAAACTCGCGCTTGTCAAATGAACAAACTTGAATTTCACATTTGAATCTACCTTGTTTACTTTATCTGGAATAAACATCACTCCCTGAAGAACATTATTTTATAATATAAGCATTGAATGCGTCCTACTAAATCAACACTATACCCCACTTAATATCAACATTGAGGGATGTTGAGCATGTTAAATCAATAAGCTAGCCACTGAGTTCGACCCTGTCACTTTTTATATCCTGTGTATTACCTTGCTGCTTGTGACATGCTTGACCACTTTCCAAGCTTACATCTAACATTGAAATGTCCTTGCAATGGAATTGAATCTGATGGCCAATGTGCAATGTTTTTGTTTGGCATCCTTGAAAGACCGCCCAAGCAATTTTTAAATGCAGAAATTAATGAAAACATAACCCACACTGAATGCACGTATTTTTTGTGCATTATGAGTCTCACACAAATTATAATAATTACATATTCAAGTTCTTAACCACGTCCTTGCTCACATGATTTTATTCGTACTCGTATACTTGACTACAAAGGGTGTTGCAGGAAACAGCGTATTCATGAAAAAAGAATACAAATTACTTCTTTTCCGCAGACAGAACCATAATCTGACTGGAGCTCAATAGAAAAGTGGATTCCTTGTAATACAGCACGTATATGGTATGGCCCTCTTTTTCTGCATGTGTGACGAAAATGCTAAAGATAGCTTTTAAAAAGCCATAAAAGCAAAGAATATCTCTGAAGATCTTGAACCTTTTGTACCGTTCTGCCTAAAAATTGTAGAAACTGACTTATGGAAGGCGTCTTAGAAAAAAGAGAGTCCTCAAATTGTTGCCTCATCCAGGTATGATTTTTGGAATAAGATTAGAATCTCAGGGTCTAAGTATCCTTATCAGCTTTCTCGTTTTATAAAATTCTTGACGAGTTCGGATTTTATCCGTATTGACAACAATACTGTCTAAAATAATGATTCACGTAACCTGCAGCTGCAGAAAAGCTCTGATTTTAATCTGAAAGACTAAACTTTCTTCGCAGACTACACCAACTTCAGTTTCAGAATCATTTTTATGAATCCTTTTGTAGAAGGACAGTTCTGCATTAGAGCACATTGAACCTTATCTCTAATCTACCGGACACCGGCACTGTTTATTTGATAGACCACTTATCGATTACGAAATGTCTTGCCGAACATCTTTTTGGACACGTTTAAGGTCTTCCGAACGCGATGTTCCACCTTAGATTGGAGTCCAAACCTTTAAAGACTCCATTGTGGACTCCAGCCATAGAGTTTGTCCGCTGTCGGATTTAAAGTTGTTGTCAGTCGAAGCCTGAAAGTGATTTTCTAAATCCTGCCATCCTTCCCGTTTGTATAACCCTTCCTTTCCCACGATGACATGTAAATACGGATTCGAAGATTCTCCCGGCTGACACGTTAAAATTTTGGATGGATTGGTCAATTCGGTTTGACGAAGAAACCAAGGGTCTTGTTGCTATTTGAGTCCCAAAAGACGGTAAGTTACAAAATTTTACTCGCGCGTTTATTTAAACAAGCAAATATGCCATCAAATGATAGATTTTGTATTGTCTTTAAAATCTATTTTCGAAACTATTTCAAAATTTCGTAAACTTTAGTCACAAATAATTTGTCGTTTGCAGCAGTCGGGATATGGCAATTTCAAATTCACGTAATCACCTATTTTACAACCATCTGGTGCACTCATAACTCCACATCTAAAAACAAAGTTAAAATATTAAATTTTTTCATTGACTATATTTTTTTTGTATTATTATTTACGTTGCAAATTCAGCCTCTCCATTTTCGGCGCATGAAATTCGTCCACAAAGGTTGGGATTGGGGTCTTTTATCTCATCGCCAGGTGAAAGAATCAAAGTCTCGCTAATTGTACATTTGCCGGGATATCCTAAATAAAACAATAAACAAAACTGAAAAACATTGTTATTTTGTTAATTGTGAAGGACTCACTCGGATCATTGAATGAACCAATAGCTACGGCAGCTGATGAATATGTTAGAAAAACAGCCAATAACACAAAAATACAACCGTACAGCTTCATCATTGATTTAAAACTGAAAGCTTATTCAAATTTTTGGCTTTAAATATCAACAATATTGCACAAAAGTTGATAAGTATTAACAAATCAAGGGTATAAATATTTTGTTCATCCGAAACTTATCTGTGATTTATGCAAGTATTTCGAAATAGAAAGAAGATGTCAAATGTTCACGATGTTTGTGGTGATAAGACGATGACCAAATCGGTTTGCCGGTTAAAGTGCGATTAAGTTTCGCTTAGAATAATAATATTTTAAATTTTTTTTTTACACTACATGCCAAAAGTTTCTGGCAAACATAGACAACTGACTCAATTCACACAGGAGGATTGAAAATCTTTATCGGAGGCTGGGAAGTCAATCATAAACCGAATGAAGAGTTCCAACGTTGCTGGTCTGCTATCGCAAGAGACGGAAGATAACCTTGCGGATCACTTAGCACAATACATCTTAGGAGATGCTGTAGCATCAAACACAGAGCTAAGCCTATGGTTTGACGAAGTGTTCCATCAAGTTCATGCAGCTAAACAGATGACAGATAAACAGAAAAAGGGCGAGTGCTGCTCGGTAACCTTACAAAAAAAGCAGAAGTAGAGATAAATGGGGATTGTTCTGCAGACTTTTAAGCCGCTTTAGAGAAAATCGACAACAATGCGACACACGCGAAGACAAAAATGGATTTAGAGCAGTGATGACTGAACTCAAGACGCTTTTAAAGAACTCTTGTAATGCATAAAAATCTTCTTTAAAAGCGTCTTGAGTACAGAGCAGAACAATTTGGAGAAAAATGGAAATATTGTGAAGTGGTTTGAAACTCACATATTTTAGTTTTAGTTTGAATTTCTCCATGGGTGGAGTCCGAAAATGGATGGAAGAATATGCTATTGATTTTTTTAATTCGCTCAATTCGAAGTATTCTTTTCGACATAAGTTGATTAATATAGAAAGTTGTGTTTTTGGAAGATTGTTTCATCAGTCTGCTGTCAGTGTTATGCACTAAGACCAGAGCCAATGAAAGATCATCTACACCAACTACTCTTTTTACAAAACAGGAGAAGAAACAACTGCAGAAGCTGAAACAGTTACCACCACAGCAAGGCCATCCACTTTTTCAGACTACTATCGCTCATTAGAGTGAAGGCGCAATTTATGATGGCAAATGGTGACTTGACCAGATTCGGAACTATAGGGGGATAAAAGATCAATATTTATTCTACGATTCGAACCTGGTGCTCAAGAACTTATTCCAACAGGAGCTGAACCGCCGGTATTCTAAAAAAAACTTCGCCAAATGCAAAGGAATAAAGAGGATCTTCTTTGCGTTAACTTCAAGTGTTCCTTTACTATTCTTTACTATTCTGTTTGGATGTCTTAAGCCCACTTCTATGTTGTTGCCGAGAGCAAAACTTTATTTTATAGTGCTTGTCTGCGCGGAATTGCGAGTACTGGTCCGATTTGGAATACAATTTTTTAAGACTAACGATAACTTAACCGGGCATGCTCGACGAAAATTATGTTTTCCGAACGAAGAGCAAGTCTTTCGTTCTTTCCAAAACAGGCTTTAATGTTTCGAACCTTTGTGATGGCACACCGCCACAACTTTTTCATTTTGTTGGTGGTATAATCTTTCCAAGACAATAAATATTTTATTTTTCTGGAATTATGTGTTCGGAAATAACTAAGTAGCCGTAAAATTCGACAGAAGTATCTGATTCGACAGAAACTGATGATGCCATCAATATAGGAATAGAAAATGTTGCCAAGGAGCTCTCTTAGTGCCTGGTCAAATGAGCATGGGATTGAAAGGCAGGTCCATGAACGAAGTAGCTACCTGTAAAGAAAAGTTGTCATGGGAATGTTAGCAATTCTGAAAGAAAGAGGAACGCACCCGCAGCTATATATTTTTTGTTCAGCTGAACGAAAGAAAAATGGAAATGGATTTAATCCTGAATGCGCCAACATTTTGGCACGTATAATTCATGAGTACAACCACCAGGAAAAATTAATGAACTCATGTTGCGTTCAATCGAAGAGGTGTTTCCCTCATCGCGGCAATTGCAAAATGAGAATTTGCATCGAAATCTTCTGAAGATGACTTTCGGTGGATTTTGAAAAGCTTCCTATGTCACCCGATATGCCTTTCAATTCCAGGCCAGGCACTAGGTACATAATCGATTATCCCTTAGAAGACAGCGAGAGCGATTTTGAGTCTAAACGGATCTTAGATATTCGACAGTTTTTACAGCAGCAACATTTTTTTTATTTATTTATTGCTTTTATTAATTTTTTGCCGAAGCCTTGTACAAGTTCTTGAACGCATATATTTTAGGACAGAATTAAGAAAACATTCAAAATTGGAAATATTGACACAAGTATAAAGCTCAAAATTTTAAGACTAGTTCAGCAAGTTTTACACTTTTTTTTTCAACCACCCTGTAGTTGAAAAGTACTTAAAATCACTTCATCAACGTCGGGGTGGTATTTAATACACACAAATAAATATATGTACTTACAACAGTGTATGTATTAAGCGTATGCAAAAATATTCTCCCCAAGTATTTAGCTTTGGCTGAGAAGTTCATTACGTTGGGTTTTGGGGGTTGAAAATGTTGCGGCTGCAACTTTTTTTGGGGAGTTTCGAGCCTTCCGGCTTTACCGTGGCATCATGGAATGAATCGCCAAAAATGTCCATGTGGTGAACACAAAACAAAACAAAAAAAAAAAAACGGCGTCATTGCACAATTAAACATGCACATGCAAAGGATTCATGAAACGAGGATATCCTTTTTTGTAATGATACTAAGCCCCCGGACGCTGCAACGAACGTTATTGTATAAAAGTCGTACCCTTGCGTATCATTATCGCACAAAGATTACTCCATTTTTTTAATGCCAATGCTTTCTGGGGGGTAAAAAGTAAGTCCTGAGTACGCAGGATATTCTCTTGTTTTATCCAAACTGTCTGCCAAAGAGGCTGAATAAGGGTTTTTTGTTTCTTCTTGGCCCTACGTAGTGAATCAAGCTTTTTAGGGAAACTCTGATGACACAGGGGGAAGCTCTAACATAAACCTAGAATTAAAAATGTGTGTGAGCACTTTTAAAGGCACTTTTTTTAAAGAGCTACTGTAAAGTCGGAGCTATAAAAAGCAATGTTCCTTTTAGTATCAAATTGAAGACAAATTTACACTGTTTGTAAGATCGAAATTCTTCCTTCCAAGGTCAAAAGTCATGCCATTCTTAAAAGCATACCTTGAAGATTTACAAAGTCCCTGGTGCCACCGTCGAAGACTCACGCAAACGTAACCAAATCGATTGAAGTAAATAGTGAAATGATGTTGAAAAACGTGTCCTCGTTTCCTACATCACCACATTCAAAAAGGGGGATTCATATCTAAAGACCGAAATCTTGTTAAATCGATTTCGCATTTGATATCCCCCGGAGCTATTTGTAAGTCAGGCGGAAAAGGCAAGTAAAAGGACAAAACACGAGTGGCATAAAGTGCCTAATGTTCCTACAAGGAGCTTTGTTTTCGCATAAAACCAAATGTGATCGAAATTTTCCTTATCTTATTTAGAAAGTCGAAAAAATAACACATGCCCACCAAAAAGGTAGGTTTAATGATATGTTTTGGAAAAGTTGCAGACGTTGGGATAATTTAGAAAAAGAAAAGTAATCAGAATATGTATATTCGTATGGAAATTGTGTCCTTGCCTAAAGTACTTTATTTTCAAATTGCTTGACAGACAGTATCTAAATACATTAGGACGTAGTTTGGAAATGTGATTCTATCTTGGATTGTAAATATTTATGGTAACCATTTTTGAAGTGTATATGACTAAGAGTATTTTTAAATTGGAGGTTAGGGAAGAAATTGAAAAACTCTTCAAATGATTTTCTTAAGTTGTAAGCAGAAGAGTTTTTTAAAGTGGATTATTTCTACTTATATTATATTGCAGTTTATTTCAATCTTGGCATGTATATGTAAATAGATCCGTGTTATTTGTATCAAGAAGTACATTTTTCGGGGATTATAAAACTAAAACGACGGATGAATAACACAACATTGCCAATGTTGATACGGTTACAATAAGAATTGCAAAACTTCCAGACCGATATAAAAGTTCTTGTTTAGGATCTGACAACGACTTGATTTTACACTTAGCTGAATATTTGCAACCTTGCGATGAAAAAAATATGTACATATTAACATATTCACTATATTATTTATTTCTTATATTTTTTTACCGAGTTTATTTATTAATTTACTCACGTATTAAATTTTTATTTTTTTTTATTTATTAATTTATTTATTTGTATTTCATTGACCTATTAAACGCGTTGTTAATTTCTTTATTTATTTAAAATGTTCATCTATTTTTCCCGATATTATTATCATATTTTTATATATATGCATATATTGTTTTTTTCTTTTTTTTTAATCCTATAATTTACTTACTTATTTAGTTATCAAGGTTCATGTTATCCTACCAGTCGATACATTTTTAAAACATATATTTTGCGAACTGAAATCATGTCCTGTTTCAGTGATCATACTGAAGACTTTCCTCTCTTGCTACAAAAGGCACTACAATTATATGTAGTGAAGATTTTTAATGTGTTTTCTTAAAATGTAAACTTAAGATGATATTTGTGATGAAAATATTTAACCGTTTTATTATGGTATGGTAGCCGAACTATATCTCTGTAAATTGTCCCAAAGTGAGGATGATGCGAATTTATAACAAATCAATGATAACCAAATTTAAGGCAAAAAAAAAAAACTATAAAAATATTTTCTATAATATGGAGTGTGCATTTTTTTGCACTATATGTGAATGCCTAAAAACCCATGTCAACACCATAATTGGTCTTACAATAATTCTTTAGCTTAAAACCTGAAAACCTTTCTCATGAAATTTTTAGAATCACTCCCTCCAAATTGTTGTGCAGAAAATAGTCTTATAAAGTTTTTTATATTTTTAAAATGGATTAAAAGTGCTTAAAACCCGGGCAGATCTCTAAGAAAAAAATCATTTCAGGGAAATATGCGAGAGGGTAAATTGAGAAATAGAAATTACTCCGCGATCTATTCGAATCCTAGAAAAGAATTCAAATTTGTTAACGGCTTAGTTATCAGTTCTGCTTGCATTGTTTTAGACCAATTGAATTAATGGTGTTCTCGAAAGAGATTTCAAAAAGTGCCAACGGCGTCTGTTTGTGAGTGTGATTATCACGAAACCCCTGAGGGGATTGTATTCAATTTTTCACCAATAAAAAAGTGTTTCTCGAAGGTGATTTTTGTACTTGAAGCAATACAAATGTATTGAAAAGTACACAACTGGACTGCTTTAAAGAATCAGGCTGTATGGATTAGGATAATTGTAGAAAAGAGTGTATGTGCGGAAAGATAGGCGGACAGTCTGAAACAATAAAATGTTTCATTTTCCTTAACCGAATGCTGATGTAATTTTTGGTGGAACATCTTTAACTTTAAAAGGCTTTAAAAAAAGTGTTTAGTCGGCCTTAAATGGAGTAAACACTTACATCTGGGCAGATGCATGCAAAACCAGATACATAGAGAAAATTCAAAAGCGGGCGATGAAATTTATATACGACAGCAACATAACAAAATCCATACACTCGCTGGAGCATCGAAGAAATGTTTCCTGCTTATCGTTGTTTTTTCGCTACTTTTACCCCAAAAAGGTCAGACAAAATAGCTAATTGTTTCCGCTCCTTCAACATTTAACTCACAAAACCCGCACATAATCGAATGCTCATCAGAGTCCCCTTAAAGCCTACTCTCGTGTGAACATCGCGCTATATCTCCTTTGCACTGCAACCTACAGCAATTTAAGACCAATGTGGACTGGAACCTTCTTTCTGCCACTTCAAATTTTCCTACTGCTCTTAAACAGCACTCAACGTATCAAAAACAGCACTCAACGTATCTTCTTGAGTTATTTTGTTCCATTCCTTAAGCAGATTTTCTTTTAGTCCAACAACTCCCATAAATGTTCAATTGAAATAAGGTCTGGGGATTGCAGGAGTTGGGACATTAAACAGTAGGCAAAGCTTAAAAATTTGAGCAGTATGCTTGGGATCATTATCTTGCTGAGTTTGTTGGCACTTTTCATGGATAGCTTTTCCTTATTCCGCGTTTTTCAGGTCATTTTCTTGAAAGGCTGGTAATGTGCATGTGTATCAGTACAGTTTAGTTTTTTGAATCAAAGAAGATCACTAGGCCTACTTTATGACCTTGGATGATCCGCGAAACTGCTGGAAAATTTTCCTATTAAAATTTTTCACATATGTAGATATGTAGGTACATACAAACTCGTATAACATTTTCCAGAAATTCTAAAAAAAATTCCATGTAATGCGCCTACATTCCTTGTAATTGAAAACGATCCTACGTTGAGCTTCTTTGAAGTGAACTCACGTTATGTCCGCCAGGCATGTGTTCTGTTGAAATTTTATGTACTTATCGTCCCACATACAGTAAGCGACAAAAATCATGGCACTTATAGCAAATACCAAAGAAAGTTCGTTTATTCATGCAATTTCGCGCCCAATGTACACATAAGTCGCCCTTATTTAATCTCCACTAACTGTTCATAAGGATCCAGGTCATCTCCTTATTTTTATATTGAATTTCTATTGTCCTCTTTACAAAAATTTCCACAAACACTATTCATGTGACGACAAAAGTGTTGGCACTTCGGTGGAACTCTTGATCCTCAGTTGGCTAACGGGACTTTTGTGATCATTCATTATCATGTTTCGGCTTTTGTTCAACAATACGCAGTCTGCCTTAATACATTGCCGTAAGTAGTACACATTTCTCATTGAATTTCGACACTTTCTGAGCAAAATCTTCGCATTGTAAAAAATGGCAAAGACTACACGTAAGGAAATAACGGAAAAGGAGAGAAAAATTATTTTAAATTTGAGAAAAGATGGTATGACATACGAACAGATCGGGAAACATTTCAAGAGAAATAAATCATCCATAAGAAATGTAATAAAACGATTTGAAGAGGAGAAAAGAATAAAAAACAAAGGAAGAACAGGACGTCCCAAATAACTAACACAGCGTGAAGAACGATCAATTATAGGAAAAATTAAGAAAAATCCTAGACTAAGTGCTCCAAAACTAATGGCTGATGTCGAAGAAGAATTTGGAAAAAGAGTTTCGACCCGTACGGTTCAGAGAGTAATTCGCAAGGCTGGTTACAAAAGTCACAAAGCTGTAAAAAAACCGTTCATATCCAAAGTTAATCGTAAAAAGAGGCTTGAATTCGCGAAACAGTACGTTAATGCTCCACAAGACTTCTGGGATAAAGTAATTTTCTCCGACGAATCAAAATTTAATATATTTGGATCTGGAGGCCGCATTTTAGTATGGCGTCGCCCATGTGAAGCACTCTTGCCAAAGAATTTACATCCAACAGTCAAGCACGGTGGTGGTGGGGTGATGGTATGGGGCTGCATGTCCGCACAAGGAGTCGGGAATATCGAGTTTATTGAAACTACCATGGATAGATTCGGTTACCTTAACATTTTAAAGAAAAACTTAAAGGAAAGTGCACAAAAGTTGGTTCATGGGCGAGACTATTTTTTTCAACAGGACAACGATCCAAAACATACAGCATATATAGTTAAGCAATGGATCGCTTTTAACACCCCCCATACTTTAGCTACCCCACCACAATCTCCAGACCTCAATCCAATTGAAAACCTCTGGAGCTTGTTGGAAAATAGTCTACGAAACCATAACATAAGATCAAAGCAGCATCTTAATGACATAATTATGCAGGAGTGGCAAAATATCAGCGTCAACTACACCAAGAAGTTGGTCGAATCCATGCAGAGACGTCTACAAGCTGTAATCAAAGCAAATGGGTATCATACGAAATATTAAAATGTTGTTTTTTACTATTTTTTATAATAGGTGCCAAGACTTTTGTCGTGCTACAATGTATTTACTTGAAATGAATTGTTAGTTTTTTTCTTTCTTTTAACTATTTTTGTTTATATTGTTTTGTGAATATAAAGAGCATAAGTAAACACACTGAAAAGTATAATTTTTTTTTTTTTTTTACCTATATATATTATTAATTCAGAATTGGAGGAACTCTGCGTGAGTGCCAAGAGTTTTGTCGCTAACTGTAATTGTGGCCCGTATTCCACTCACCAAAAATGACTCATTCTCAGTGAACAATGTTAATCGCCCGCAAATTTAGCTGCGCGCCTTATCATGGATTCCATGCGCACAATTTACCGTCTTTCAAAGGAAAGCAACAGCCGTGGAGGCGACCCGACCATGAGAGATGTCTTTTGGAACTTGAAGGGTAAATAAACGTGCATACTACGTTCACATGGTCCGGGAAATGGGTCTGCTACCAACCGTTTGTTTTGTTTGTTCCCTATTATACGAGTTGAATAATTTTTTTATCGCCTTATTTTTGTCTAGATTGCCTACAACAGTCTTTTATTTTGTTTTAATTTTTTATTTCATGTTAATGTGCCTTTTGCCGGGGGAAAATAAACACAACAATTTTATTACCGTTGGTGTAATAGGGTAAATGATGCAGGCTGTTACGTAAATGTTGAGAAGGTTCTTGACTCTTTTTTTCAAAGAATTCTTTTCAAATAATAATATAGTATGAATTGAAAGTGCAACTTTGAAAGTGCTCCTCTATTTTGCTGCTTATAAATAGCTTGAAAAGTACTGTCAGATTAAGGGGGAGGGATGGGTGGGATAATCCGATTTGAAGAATTTGGAGTTCAATTGGAACTTTGCGTCACGGTATTCTAGGTCACAGTCAAATTTAACCACAGTTTATTTGCGACTTCGAATGTCCCCACAAGTTTTATTATGACAGTTGTACCTTTCGGAGGATTGTCATGGCTAGCGAAAGGTCGAAGAGTGAACATGAGCGATGTTTCTTATCGGATTTGAACTCGATATCTCATGCTGAGCAGTCCGTACGACAAGAAGAGTTCTGTGTACGTCCTCCAATTTTGTGAGATTTCATTGCGATACTTAAAGCCATGCTAAAGAAGGGATCACTTTACGTTTCTTCATCTTCAGAGGACTATATTCTGGTGTTGATATTCTACTAATGAATATTGCATTTCAATCTATTTTTCCTGTATTGTGTTCGTAAATGAAACATGCATTCTGTTCCATAATTATACACTTATTGATTTAGGTAGGACTTACATGAGCAACATTTGTTCAATCCTGTTTAAAATCAATTAATACTCAAAGCAATCAAACAACTAATAAGAATATAATTAAAAGGTGCAGAATCAAGGCATAAGCCGATACGGAGAGTAACTGGCCACAAAATACTCACTTAATCGGGAATAATTAAAAACAAAATTTAGTAACTATCTGAAAAATTAAGTAAGTTTCTAGTCATAAAAGAGTATTGTAATTTTACGCAAATCCAATAAGAAGAAAGAAGGAAAAAAGTGTTAGTGAACATGGTGAAATGTGAGTTTTTGCAGATTAGCTTAAAACATCGAAGTCGATAGCGCACGATAAAATCCTTAAAAAAATTATTGACTCTTCAGACCTGAAAAAAAAAGCGGAAGGCTCGAATAACCATCAAAACAGGGGGCCTTGACTTTTGAATGAATAAGCCAGAGGGCCTTGCCTTCGAGTAAGGGTAAAAAAACCTGCTCATCAACAACTATCTCTAAACTTACCCGATTGTGAATAAAGCTAAGCTTTTGATGTTTAAACAGAACCAGAAAATTGGGCTTTATGTCAAAAAAGCAGGAAAATCTTGCTTGAAATACATTAATCAATTTATCTCCTATCGCCATTGAGCGAGTTTGCTTACTTGCTTATGGTATAAATATTGCCCTTATCCTATTTTTATTGAGAATCTCTCCGACACTATACCCAGCCTTGATCGCAGTTTTTTTTAAGAATTTTATTGGGGTCAGAGATGATTAGAAGAAAAGATTACGGAATAGGTTAAAACTAAGTTAACTTTTAGTTTTTATTACTCTACAAGTTTATTTTTTGCATTCGTTCAGTTCGCAGTATTTTATTCGCCATAAGTTGATATACAAACACGTGTTGTTCTTCTTTTTTTGTCCTTACGATGATAGAATCATCACCACGAGAAAATGAACAATCACTGAAGCAAGGTTCTCGATCACTCTAGCAATATTGCATTGAATGACTTTGAATGACTTCGAAATTCCCATTGTTTTTTCCAAAATTCGTCTGACCCAATCACTTTGCATTTCTTGGAGTATCTGATAACAAGGTTGGAGCGGCCGGGGCTTTGGGAATGATGTTAGTCTTTAATTCGAGATTGCAAATATTATTCAGTTCATCTTCTACACCGTATAGACACCATTCTTGTTCTACAATGCTTTTTTTAAGATTTTGGGACTAAGGCCGAACATTTTCGGAAACACCAGTTTGTGCATAAATAAATTCATTATTCTCTTTTTCAAGCCTTAAAATAAAATGCAGTCACTAAACCAATACCAAACAACTTCCAATCTTTCAGTGTCACTTCACCTTTAATTGTGATCGAATATCTTGAAATGCAAATCATAGACCTGAGTGGTCCTATAATAACCACTTCTGTATAGGGCCAAGGCGGTGAGGGTGCAGATTATTTAAGTTTAACAGCAGCACTAAGAAAACATGATTACAATACCTACTTGACCTCTCATAAGTGAGTATTTTTTTGAAGAAAAAAAAGATGCAGAAAGGTCAAGTTAATCAGGTGCGCGTTATTTAATTAAATTTATTTATTCGAAATCTACCCATTTGATTTTTTATTGAATGCTTCGCATACTGAATTTATTGTAAACTGAATTGATTTGATTTTATTTAAATGATAATTTTTGAAGAATTATGTCTTGTCAAAATAATAAATCAAAACTGATTTGCAAGGACAGACAGCTGTCTTCCTTGTTCTGAATTTTTGCATTTCCTTAAACTAAAAATGTCGAGAGAATCGCTTATTTGATTACAAAACCTATTTTCACGTCATTTCAAAGACTTGCATATTGGAGTAAAATAAAAGAAAAGTTTTGTACAAACTATGATCTCGATTATACTGGTCAGTCTTAGATCGAGGATTAATTGATCATACTAGTATTTATAAAATATACAAAAAAATTCAGTACAATCGTCAATTCCTTTCTCACATCGACACAAATTTTTAGGCTTTGGAAAGTACTTTGCTAAACATACAGTGTCGAGCATATATGATGGTACCCCACCATTTATTTCATAAAATATTAAAAATTTGTTTAATGAAATAACATTCTGAGAACTAAAGTCTCATTTATGTTTATCCATAATGGACAACATAATTTAAGTTTTCCTTTTGAAAATATAACCTGCTTACGATGACCAATTTTTCAGCACTTGGTCGAAGATTTTCTTTTCAAATATTTAGGTTAACTGTCTTATTCATGATCCCTTCAACTATGACCAGATTACCAACACCAGCGGGTGACATAAGTACATCCCCAAACCATAGTACCACCGCCCCCATGCTCTATAGTTTTTGTTGTGTTCTTGGGATTGAGTGCTCATTCTTTTTTTCTCAAAACTTTAAGGGATCCACCTGAGCCAAACTCAGATACTGTTTTATTAAGTGTAGATTCAAAGCTACGAATTGCCCACTGGAGAAATCTTCCTGTACTTAGACAATCTAAACTACTAATTAATCCTTTCTCTTACAGAGAAATCTTTAAACTCAGCAAGGAGAATATAAGAAAGCTCGTGAGCTTCCTTTCAGGCCACTGCCGCTTGAGATCACATCTAACCAAACCAAACAACCACCGAATGCCGACTCTGTTTGGAAGACGACGAAACAGCTGTACACATTCTTTGTGAATGTCCAGCTCTAATTTGGTTAAGAAGGCGTATCTTCCTCAAAGAAATTTGCTCCCCATTGGACATTAGACAGTCCAATGCTAAAGACATTCTGACTTTCATCAAAAGGATGGAATGCCTGTTAGCCTAAACAAATTCCCCAAGATAAAAAAGGTTTTCTCTTTCAGACCGCAGTGTCCGCAACTTGGCCGGGGGCTGATATTAAAAAAAAAATAGTGAAGATCCAATGTCGATGACTATCTTTGATTTCCCTAACAACATCCTCAATGAAGCATTGAGGACGCCCTGATCTATGTAAATATTCTATTCTTTTTTCGTTGTTGAAAAAATTAACTAGCTTTTGCACAGTTGATTTGGATCTGCAAACCATATCAGTGATTTTTTTGGTTGTGTATTATTTTATTTTTTTCTTCAGTTGTTAATTCTTTCTTTGTAGGATTATCTTTAAACAAATGTGCACTGCTTCACTTTTCACTGAGATCATATTAACAACGCGGTGATCGCTCTCCTTCAAATTGCATTTACCGTTATAATTAATAATTCAAATGAAATGACAGTAGAAAAATAAAGCGGGTACCAACACTTTTGCTCGATGAAATTTTAGTACGTTTTTAAAAAATGTATTCTTTTTTCATGGTTCATTGTTTTTTGTTTACTTTTTGGCTACTTATATTATGCTGTAAATAATGGATAAATATAAATGATAATTTACTCCTCAAAATTTTATTTCATTCAACAAATTTTTAACATTTTATAAAATAAATGGTGGGGTAGCATTTCGACACTGTCAATGCCCTTTGAAGTGAATTGAATATTTTTTTTTTTTCAAAGACTCTTCGATTTATAAAATTTAAACAAGGGACATCGTGGAAGCAATAATGTACGTTCCCATTAAGATTAGACAAAATCCTCTGAGTCTGACGGAATGTATCCTGTCATGGCCCTCAAATATAGACTAACAAAATAATTTTTAATATTTTTTCGATTACATCGTGGGACACGGAGGATCCGAGTCGTTTTAATTCCAAAAGTAGGCAGAATGAGTCATCACCAGATGGACTATCTCGGCAATGGGAAGTGGAATCATTGACATCATTGATTGCAGCTCATATACTATCAAGAAAGAAAAAGAAGAGTTGGTTTTCGAATTTATGATAATAATAAAAAAAATGTGTTGTCGACAAGACGTCGATCCATCAAATACCAATCGGGATAAAACTTAACAACTAAAAGATATACATATATTTAAAATAGTGAAGCATGAACATGAGTTTTAAATCACAGTCAATTCCTCAAAGGCTGAACGAATTGATAAGTCATAAGTACGTTAGTAAGTTCCTTAAATTATTTAAGCACTTGTGATGCATTTGGGCCTCTAAAAATTGATTGCAGCTGGATGAAATGTATGAAGTCTACAGAAAAGATAATTCCACCGATTCAAGAAAAACAACTCAGAAACAACGTTCATTGTCCTTGGTATAAAATCGTATTGCCAGTGCTTTATAAAGAGTGATTGTTTTGCGCCTGGTCTTCTATTCTATTTTAGAGAGCTCTATGATTCGTGTCATGTGTCCATAGACTAACATACTACACCCGACTAACGCTTATAAATTAATGCATTGATGAATTAGTGAAAAATGTTTTTGCGCACTTCGACCATCTTAAGGTCGTCATAATTCACCTACTTAGTCATACTGATTTGGCCGATAAATCGTGCTTTTTGACGTCTCTTGACTATTATTTATGAGGACACGTCAAATCAGCTTTCTTTGCTGATAAGCCAGTATAAATTTCAATCTTGGAAGACAATATTGCAGATAATAACAAATAAGATCGAAAAGGAAGATACTCAAAATTGGACTCCCACATGAAACGTAGTCGTGGTCAATATTCACATCCTTAAAAATAAGCATTGTTTTTTCGACTCAAATATTTTTTTTTTAATATTTACGTGATTTTTTGACATTGAAAAAGAAAACGCTTTAAAACCCGGCTATATTTCTGCAACTTCAAAAACCCTTTTCAGACATAAGTAGGTGTCACCCATTTATATAGTTTACTTCTTAATTAATTTTTTTTAACAAATTAAACAAAACCTCAGAACAATGTCATCTTCTCTTATTTAGGGTAGATTTGGAAAAGTTTCTCTTGGCTGCAGCTTTTCATTGTTGGCAACCGTTCGGGTTGTTATTTGGGTGCGCCAAGCCAAACCGTAAAGGAATTACGT
Organism: Orthonevra nobilis; assembly: GCA_963555765.1. Taxonomy (NCBI): domain Eukaryota; kingdom Metazoa; phylum Arthropoda; class Insecta; order Diptera; family Syrphidae; genus Orthonevra; species Orthonevra nobilis. The sequence continues at coordinate 38,955,109 of OY743224.1, forward strand.
TAATGCCTACAATTCCAAGTACGATTATTATGTACGTAGGTACGCGTTATGTGCGTGTGTTTACAAACGATTACCTCATAAATGAAATTTACGCATGGATATATATTTTTTTTTGAGTAAATTAAAATCGTTGAGAGATTGTTGGCAAATTAGTTTCCCGTACTTTAGATAGCTTCAAGAGCTCTTGTCTTTTGAATTAAACCAAACCATTAGCGATAAACAGCACAAAATTTATTGTTTGATTTGTAAACAAATAAATCATGATGTATTTTATGTTGTTTTGTTAATAGCCTGGTCATAGAAATTGTACATATTTTTCCCAAGTTTCCTAACTATTTGCCTTGGATTGGCCTTTCACGATGCTAAACTGTTTGACTAAACTTGAACACAAAGGCAGAGAAAACCGATTAACCATGTTAAGAAAGGAAAGTATTATTATGGTTAGTAGCAAGGTTAGATTTTGACTCTATTTTGATATTTTTATTGCTCCGAAAAGAGGTTCAAAACGAAGGCAGAACAAAATTAAAATATCAATTTTCAAACGAGCTCTTTAGTCTTGGTAATGGAGTTGCGATCCAAATTTTACAAGTTCTTGTCGTTATAAAGAGCACAGAGGCCTAGCGCCCTTGCCAGAAAAGTTTCGGAGTTCCGAATCGATTAGTAGTGGCAAGTGGTTGTTCTTTATGAAGTGAGTCACTGGACTTCACCTTTTTTTTTTTGTTTCCCATAAGCTTTATCGCTGGATTTTGAACCTTGTCGAGTAGTTTCAATAAGGTTTTTGGACTACCAGCCCAGATATGGAAGATTTGTAAATTTCAGCCAGATAAGATGGGTTAAAGTTCTTTTCGCACCAATTGAAGAACTAAGACCCTTGAACAAGAGATTCATCGATTGTTAATTAACTCATTTTTATTTGAACAACTTGAGCAAAATCTACAAGATATCGAGCGCAGAAAGCTGCCTATTAATACGCGATTCTGTGACCTAAAAACGAAATTGACTGCGAGCAGGCTTACTTCATCCTCAGAGCTGAAAGTTGAAGGTGTCATTGTAAACAAAAGAAAAGAACCAAAAAGCGGGGCAATGACAATTCAAGATTTAGTAAAATACTTGATACGACCGATTAGACGAGATTTTGACGTTTTAAGTCGCATCTGAATGATCTTTAAAAATCATTTCAGTAAACGTACCCGGGGTTCAACCAACACAAGATCTAAGAAAACGCTGTCGATGGCAAGCTGAATGAGGGAAATCAGAGACGGATAGACTGCAAGAATGATTAAAAATATCGTAGATATCACCAAACTCATTACTGGACATAGTTGCCTAAAACAGTCTTTCTTTGAGTGACAAAAAAGCCAGATATAATGCAGGAAGCAGTTCCGTGTTAGAAACGCTGAAAATGACAAGAGAAACACGGCCACTCCTGATGGTGCATTACATACGCGTTTCCTCTTCAATAGAAAAAAAGGCCATCCAGAAAAATCGAACTTAACCTCGCACATTCTGCCAATAGTTGATTATACATAATGTAAGAAAAAGCTTTTAAAATTTCAAAAGAATCTTTGACTACAGCTGTTCAACATCGATCAATTAAAGTAGATAATTTAACATGATTGAAAAAAGAAAATCATTTTCCATCCCGCCACAAGCAGAATATCGACAAACATTCTTCACCATTTTCCCAATCAATCATGCTTAGCCTCAATTTAAGAAAAACTCTCTCTCCGCCCCGCTCCTAATCTTTCTAAATCTTGTCAGAGATTAACTTGAACCCAAAAATACTAGTACCATCAATTCATTCAGCGTCATCGATTTCCCGTGTTTTATCCACTAAATACGTTAATTAATCAGTCTTAGAGTCAGTCTTGCTTTGTCGATATCGCCGACGACACAAAAGTATACTCGTGTCTTTATCTTTGCAAATAATCTATCTTCGGCAAGAGAGTCTTCAATTGACCTAAAATGTAAACTTTTACCTTCGATTTGAACTGAAAAAGCTTTTCACTTTCCCATATCTTCTCATCATTGTTAGCTCGTTAGTTTTGTGAGAAAAGCAAAAAAAAAACAAAAACCCGAAGCTACTTATCCAGTCGAGCCATTAGGCAAACCTTTTCTTCGATTTATTTACGACTGACCTAATCTAAGTAAACAAAAATGTATCTTTAACTGGTACTTGATGATGTGAAGAGATATGGTACAACAGGGCCAATGGACAGACTCACCGAGGAGTCTAAACAAACCAATTTGGTTGTCAAACAACTTTCTACGCTTAAGTGTTCGGAGTCGTTTTTAGCCCAGACGGGATTGAAGCCTTATGTTGCCAGTAACGATTATAGAAATGGAAATGGAAAACGAGATGAATTTTCCTTTCATCAAGCGACCACATGATCAGGTTGTTAGTGAGTTCGAGTCTTGCCGGCGGCGTTTGGACGGCGGTTCACATATTTTGACTGGCCAACTTGAAAGCGTAGATTTCATTTAATGACAATTTTCTTCTCTTTGAATGGACAATAAAGCGACCAACAAATTCTCATTAATCACTCGATTTTCTTTTTAAATTGATTTGTACGATTAAAATTGGTTTCCTAAAATTAAATCAATTTGATTGATGAGACATTTGGAATAATGATGATGGTAAAATGCCTCAATAACATGTCTCCAAATTGCCTTCAGTAAAGCCGAATTGCTTCTAAATGCTGTCGAATGTCAACAATATTTAAAATACTATAAGGTTCAGCAAAGTTATTTACACGGGACGCGTTCTTGCGCCTTTTTGGTATTCTTCAGACTGCAGACTTGCTGCGAATCGTTTTCAATCAATGGAATTGTTGCATACAAGTAGCTAGAATTCTGTACAGGCATATTTTGAATCCAAACCGCTGACTGGCGGGGCACTCTTGTGTCGAAGGTAATACAAATTGAACTGTAAGCGACTTGCCAAGCTCTGATGTTGTAAATGGAGAAGCCTTATTAACTACAAGGCGAACGTCTGCTTTGAAGACCAGTGTACGATTCAGTTATAACAAAATGGAGATCTATACTGAGGTTTACCATATTTATTTTCTTGCAAATAAGCCCACGTGGACTCCGAATATTGGAAGTCAGTCTGCAGACCCGTTCCTTACGTCTCAACCTGATTCTTCGGATAAGTTGGTTCACCCTCATTTCAAGTTATCCCTTCCATTATAATACCGCAGTTTAAGAATCCACTCCCAAAATAGTAGTTACGTTACGATAAAGCGATTTTCGAAGTTCTCAAGGAGAACTAACTGGTCAAACACTTTTCGTCGTCCTACAGAAACGTTTATCGGTCAGAGGATAAAGCGTATCAAGCATAACTTCAGCTCATACTGCTACTCAAATTGAAATCAAGCTATCAGGTTTAAGAGTTATATTTTTGGGCTTTTAAAGGCAACTCGTGTAAAAGGACCGAGATAAAACAAATCAAGTCAAAAAGGATTGTGCCCCAAGTTAGTAAATGGTAGTTAACTTTCCAACCACACTCTCGTTGACAATGAAATTTGACCCGTCGATTCTCTGGACAAAGAAAATAATTTGCTTATTCTTCCAGGTTATGATACTTGAGCTGATCCACTTTCGCACTCGACCAACTGATCTTCACGTTCGTAATATCCACCATTTTTCCGAAGCAGTTCTATTCCATGTGATAAAGTTTTTTTAATGGCCCTCCTGTTGTGTAAATTCGGAATTGACGAATCTCTTCTTCCATGGATTAGAAACTAACATTTGGGCTCTTCAAACCTTGGATGATTTCAAATCTATAATCCCCCATTTCAATGCTGGTATGCCATAAGGCTCAGTTTTGTTCCCGACCTTATTTTTATTTCCACTAATGCTTCATCTACAGTTTTTCAAATTCCTAACAAAAATTCACGTCTCCCGCAGCGGTTTGTTGAACTTATTCAATTCCTTCTTTCAAAAACAAGAAGAAATCATTGAAAGCTTAAAAACTGTGTAGTGGTTTGAAACTCAGATGTATTTTAGTTTCAGTTGCTCCATGGTTGGAGTCCGAATAGGAACGTAAAACTCGATATCGAGTCATTTGCGTTCGTTTAATTCACAGTATTTTGTTTGTTATAACCCCAGTTTGAGGCGAATGTAAGTTTTATGTATGGTTTCCTGATGAGACGGGATAAAGTATTATTTTGCTTAAATGACGCATATTTCGCAGCATCGGGTTAACGGTCAGCCTTACTAACATTGTGATCGAGAATCATTGATGCAGTTTCGATTCAGCAACTTCGATGATGCGACTGTAGCACTGAGTTTTTTCCTTTGACAAAATGTCATGAAAATCGTATCAAATGCATGTCGTAAGAGGCAAGCAATTGCCATAATACGATTATAGTTCCATAGTTATGCAACATCAACAACAAAGACAACATTTTTGATGGAACTCCCCGCTGGATCACCGTATTTCATTGAGAAACTCTTCACTTAAGATTGACAAATTGCCAGCAAGATTCTTGAATGACTTTCTCATATAAATTTTAACATGTGTCGTGCTCCAGTTTTTTATGACTAATTTATTAATAATGGGCTTTAATTTTTTGGAACACAAATCCAAAAAACATCTGCTTCGTTATAACAACACGACCACAATATTTTGATTTAAAAGAATAGTATATTAATTGGATTTGCTTTATTAGTTAAGCGGGCCGTGCTTTCATCAAATGAGACCTAAAGATGTATAAATAAATCAGTATTGTGCAAAATAATGGTTTTACAATTAAAACAATGTTTCCCTAATGACAGAAGCTATAAAAAAATAAATAAATATGTGAATTTGTGAATTGTGATTATAAAAAGGGGGGCTTTTTTATATTCCAGATCGATTTTTTTTAAACAAAATACAATTGTATAATGTAAATTTATTTGATCGCATATAAGAACTCATATGATGACGCCTAAATGTCTTTCATTAGCCGTGAAGAATTCTTTTTGAAGGTTAATCATAAGCAACAATAACCTCATATGAAGAAAGCGAGAGTTGTGAAATCAGGTAATAATTGGGGTTAAGCCGATATCACTGATTTTTTTCATAATTTGGCAAAATTTACGCAAAATTTATATCGTAGCGATTCCGTACCGTCCTCTTGGCATGACACGCTTTATAGCAGTAAACGATTCAATTTGGGTACAACAAAGCTTTTTCAGCATGTCCCGATAGAGGACTTCAGTCACCGTTCTAACAAAGTCAGCCAAGTGGAAATCTGCCTCATTGCTTATAATGATTTCTTACTAAAAATTGTGGTCGTCTATACTGAGCTGTTTAACTCGTTCTAATTTCATAGCCAATCATTTTTCTGAAGCTGTTTTTCAATTCAATTTTATATTATTTAATATAAATGAAAACGGATATAATGGAGACATTCACAATTCTTGAATATAACATCGATGAATCATGCTAGGATGTTAATCAACTGTCTACTCTCTCTCCAATCTTTTTTAGAGACAAAAATGCTTATGACCAAAAAAGAAATAAATCCACTAAACATGCCCAAATACCAAGTTTTCGAAGAAAAGCGTCTACACGATTATCCGTGGAGAGTTATCTGAACAGTCAAATCTTCCATAAACTTTCATCGAAATCTAATTTACGTCTTTTGCAAAAAAAAACGTCTTAACGATTGGCCAGTAGTTCGCTTTTCAAGCAGAATGTCTTTCATTCAGAGGGAAAACATCAACTGTTGCCTGAGTTCTGTCAATTAAAGGCATAGTGTGACATCATTACTTACTTTATATCTAAACGCAAAAATTGGTTTGGGTGCGAGTAGGACTGCCCATACTATCAACTTCCCATCTTAAGATAAAAAAAAATTTCGGTGCTAGTTTATTTGCCCCACTAACAAATTTAATTTGAGTGTTGAAAACATCATTCATTTCCTAGGCAAATGCATTTTTGAATCATTTAAGAAAATATTTGCGAATTTAACATTTACAGATCACACTTTTCTCACCTAAGACGCCTTCATCCTCTTTTGAAAGTGTCCATGCTTTTTCACCATGTAGCAGTATGAGGATGATGATGGTCTTGTAGAGCGATGCTTCATTTCTTCGAGATAGGATTGTTTTCTTAGCTCAAAGAAACAGTTATTAGCAATATGTTTTCTTAATTTGATCTAAGCGCTGGAGTTATTATCTATGCTTACAGTCCCCTTGTGAATTTTGAGGTGTGGAAACCTCGTACTAGCTACCGCAATGCCACGCCCCGCGGCAAAACCAATTAGCCTCAACCTCCGTTCTCAGAGGTTCTGTCGTGGCTCAGTTTCAAACAGTATAACATTTTGCAAGAACTTACTCAGATTATAGGGATTCATATTTTTTAAGATCGAAGACTAGTTGCATTGTGACACAAATTAAATTACGAGCACGATCAACTGGACTGGATTTTATTTGGAATTAAAATTTGTCTGATTCGGTTGAACTTTGCAATTTCTTTGCAAACTCTCGCAAACTATTATTATTGCAAAAAATTTTGAAATGAGCAAAAGGGAAACTTGTGACCGGGCTTTGGTTTTTTCGAAACCATTGTGAAATTATTTCCATTTTGATTTCATCAAATTCGTTAGATTGCTTGTCTTTGAAAAATATTTACCATTGCTCGGAGTATTATATTTTGGTTATCTTTATGTGCTTTTAGAAATGGTTCAAGAGTTTAAGTTTCAGTCGAGAGATTTCCACCACCAGCTTCCACGTCGATTTCGAGAGATTTATTATCTCTATGTCATTTTCATGAAAGACCTCTAAATTTTGGTTCATGATAAGAAACCACAATATTGGTGAACAAACTAAATCTTTGGATGTTATGATCTTCCTTGCAACGCTTTTTAATATAAGAGTAATGCAATTTTATCCATGTACTTTAACTTTGTCATTTAGCTCTCTATTAATTTTGTTAAAAAATCAATTGCCTCATCTAAATTTTCCAATCACTTGTATGGAAACGTGGATCAAGAAATAGAGTAAGGGGCACATCAAAATTGTAAAAGAACACTGTTTAAATCTTAAGGTAAGTCTTTTACCTAAATACTACCTTAACACTAACTTAATTAAGTCAATTGGCTTATTGATGAAACTTTTGGAATTAAAATTGAACAAAAAGAAAATTATATGAATTTGTCCGGAAACTAATGAACGGCAGTGTATATATTAATACATATTTTTTATCAAATTTAAATAGTTTTGATTGTTTTTTTATTGGAAAACTAAATTAATTTTAATTGAAGAAGTGAAATAGTCCCTTTTTGACAGTTTTTTCGCCATAAATTTAAACCACCCTGTCAAATTTTACCAAAAGTTTTCAGGTGAACCAATTTGGGTTCGATAGCTTGATTTGCTCTCGAGTTAGGCTGTACGAAAGAATCGGCACAAACAGACATCCCACAGACATCTTTCTTAAAACAATGAAATCCGTCTATTGAGATCCGAAACGTGGAGATATGTAAAAAATTTGATTTTCGAAAATAGGACCATTTAGGAGGTGCAAGCTATCCACTCCTAATTGTCCATAATCATCAAGTCGTTGAAAAATAAAATTCGTCCACAACGCACTCTAACTTAAGGTGAATACAACTCTCAGAAGAGGTATCAGGTGTTCTCATTGGTGAAACTTCAAGTGAATCGGCTAAATTTCTGAAAAAATCGCTTGAATCCTTAGTTTAAAGCTCTCAATGCCTCAATGTTCTCATGTGATCTGATGGGACCAGAGACTCAGTTTATTCGTTTTTACGCTTCGCAACGTATGATGGCGACTGAACTGAAAAGGAAATCAAAGCTATAAAACTTAAAAAAAACGCCTATCATATGAGACCACTTCCGTACCGCCACGAGTCCTACAGACTGAATGGCGCGCATTTCGAAAATAGAAGTTTTGTTATCTAACCCTGTACAGAATGTTCCTTTTGAAGATATGACGCTTTCTTTCCCACAACGTTCTTTGTCAGTGATGGGAATTTCAAACATCCTAATGAAATCTGATGGGTATATTTGTTGTGTGTCTTTCGTACAATCAATAGTTATAAATTCAATCGTTAACTCAAAAATCTTTTGTCCAACATCATGCAAATTAAAATTGGCACTCCGGGCTATGTATTATAATTGGACAGGTCAATTAAAAGGGCAACAACTCTAGGTTCGTATGCTTCTAGTGAACAATGAACGACATATCTACGTATATACTTTTAAAGGTAAACAAATAGATTCTTTCAAAGGTTAGCTTAAAGCAAATATTCTTACAATCACTTAGAATCAATATTAGCGCATATCTGTTAAGTGACAGCCTAGTCAAAACATTCAAGCAAATATATGAAAACAAAAATATGCTAGTATATATTTACATTTGGTAAAATTCAACGTTTGAAATTCTTTCCAAATAGGCTTGTACTTATATTTCGTCATTGTTTTGATGGCTGTTAAATGGACAGGCGCTTGCTGAAATTCATAAATCTTTAATTGGCGAGTTCTTGTGGAATCAAATTTCTCAGAGGTTATTGGTTCATGAAATCATTTTCCAAAAGAATGTCACTTTCAGTCAGCAAACCCAAATTAATGTGTATGTCTTTGGAGTCGACTGCTGGTGTAAGATTTCACGTAACCCAAGCCAAAACCATGTCTCAGTTCCTTTTTTTTTGTGTGTTTTGGGATTTGATCGATCGGTATCTTGGATTATGAAAAAGCAAAGCAAATAAGAATGGAATCATGTTTTTAGAATTCTTTGCCATATTTCCGTATCCAAAAAAAAAAAAATGGTTTTATCTGTGTTTCTGTGATTTACGATCTGAAGTTGTGCCAGTGAGAATTTCGTGCTATTTCGCTGTTAGAGCGGAAATCTGTGCGACTTTGTGTCTGGTTGGATATTACTGGGTGCCAATAGCTATGTTGTACTCGTATTCCTCCACAACCACATGCCTCTGGGTGGTGGTTTGTGTTTTATGTCTCTCCCTGGGATTAATAGAGCTTACTGTGCAGATTTATGTATAAATTCAAAAACAAACAAAAATACAAATAAATCGTTTAATGTGTTTTACTACGACTAAAGTTGTAAGCTTTAATCATTAAATCAATATTCGTCTGAGGGTTCGAATTGGTTCGTTCGACCCTTGTGATTCTTATTTCAAAGTGACTTGGGGTTTTATGGTCTAACAGAAATCGAATGTTTTATATTCTTATCTCGAATCCGCATTAAGGCGTTCGTTTTAAGAAGTTGATACCCTGATACCTCCTTAATATCATAATATTGTTTTTTTGAAGATTTTTTTTTGATATTTTCCAAATCTCAAAGTCTTCTTGTTTTAAGATTTTACTAGAGACCAGAGACTAGAGTTTTTCAACAGGGACGCTACAAAAGTAGAGCGACAGGGACAGCAAACGACGCCATATTTCTTGCCGCTCTTTTGACATTTCTCTTCAGTAAGGTTTTCCATTCCATGATGGAAAGATAAACGAGCCAACAGCGAGTCGAAATTATCAAAATTTACTACCGAAATTCGGAGTCAGTGGCCTCAACGTTAAGAGCGCTACGTCCAATTTATGGTCGTCATAATTGTCCTATCGGATCTGCAATTGAGCGTCTAGTGCAAAAATTTGAATCCACAGGCACAGTACAAAATGTTCCCGTGCCAGTGAGACAAAGAAGTGCCCGTAGTGTCGAGAAAGCCCAAGTTTCAGAAAGCCCAAATGTATCTCTCTATCTCTCACACGTCGTTCTCAAGCGTGGGGCATCTCTGTGACGTCGGTGTGGCGAATTTTGCGAAAAGATCTTGGACTACATCCTTACAAGATTAAATTGACACAAGAACTGAAGCCGCTTGACCACCAGAAGCGTCGTATGTTCGTGAATTAAGCTGAGAAACAACTTGAAAATGATTCGGATTTTCATCGAAAAATCATCTTCAGCGATGAGGCTCATTTCTGGCTGAATGGCTCCGTCAATAAACAAAATATGCGGTATTGGTCAGGCAGCAATCCACACGTACTCCATGAGTCATCATTGCATCCCGAAAAAATGACGATTTGGTGTGGTTTATGGGCCGGCGGCATCATTGGGCCGTACTTCTTCCGTGAGGATCAAGACCAGCACGTTACTGTGAATGGGGATCGCTACCGTTCAATGATAACCGAATATTTTTATCCCCAGTTGGATGATATGGACTTGGAGGACATGTGGTTCCAACAGGATGGCGCCACAAGCCACACAGCGAATGTCACAATCAATTTATTGGAAACCAAGTTTGGAGATCGTGTTATCTCACGAAATGGTCCAGTCACTTGGCCGCCTCGGTCGTGCGATTTCACGCCGTTAGACTATTTCCTGTGGGGCTACGTCAAGTCTATGGTCTATGCACAAAAGCCAGCGATGATTGATGAACTTCGTACGAATATCGAACGTGAAATTGCAGCAGTATCGGCTGATTTATGCTTGAAAACCGTCGAAAATTGGGTTCAGCGTCTGGACTTCTGCAAGCGTGCCCATGATGGTCATGCAAAAGAAATCGAGTTCCAAAAATAATGGCATCGAACGATCTTTCACAGGAATAAAGAATTTCATTGATATCCTTTTGTAGCGCTCTTATTAAAAAACCCGATAGTAATTTTGCAGTTTTTTCCATGTGACTTTAACCTCAAATGACCTGCATATGTTTATCAAAGCGCTTTTAACCGTATTTTAAGTCCAATTATAAACAATCCAAACAAGTAAAAATACAAAATTAAAATTTGTGTTTACTGTCGCAAAATACTCGTGGACTATTTTCAGACTAGTAGTTTTCATAAACTTGATTTTGAGGTCCGCTTGTGTTTGTCAAAATGTTTCTGAATCCAGTTTTAATCGAAATATAAACAAACCAAAATATTAAAAATACAAAATCAAAAATCATATTTTCAGACAAGTTTTTCAGGCCGCCGATTCGTTCATAGTTTGGCAACAGCTAAATTGACCGTTCCCTCAGTATTACGGCATTCGAGGAATAACCCTTTTAGTGGTTGGCCTTCATCTGTGATATTCTTTGATATTGGGACAACATTTTGTATTATTGTAAACATATCACTTTAGGATCAGTTTAAGGCTGTTAAACTGGGAACTATTTTATGTTAGAAATTGTCGTCAGGTAGTGCTCAATCGGTATTGAAAAACGAGACATTTTCGAATCAACTTGGTACCAGACAGACAGCGAAGTGTTAACTACATTTAGAGTTAAAGTCAGAGAACGAGTGCAAAATAATGAGGCCTTCAGATCCGAACACTTTACAAAAGGTATGATTCTTCAAAGAAAGTTCAATGATTCTACTGGCATGAGAATAATATTTTTGTACTTCAAGAGAACAATTTATTCAGAGTGTATAAATATATCCCAATTAACCGTCTCAACCTTATGCTATGATACTGTGTTTTTTTTTAGATAGATTTCTGTGATGTGCTGGTCTCATTGAGACTCCATCCCAGACGCATATTGAAACAATAAATTTTAATTTATTCTGCGAATGCCTTGGGTTCCTTTTATACTTAACGAATGCACTGCCACACTCCAGGGTACTGGTACTAATTGCAGCACAAAGTATTCAGAAGGCAACACTCCATCAATGGCCTCATGGATGACGAATTTACATAGACAATTCAGTCTCCTATGAGCCTATAGATTCTTTTTATGCAATTGTATAACTTCAATATGCAGTCATTGTTCGTTATGGAATTTAATCCAACAATTCCATTCCAGAAGGGGTACGGAAATTTAAAAGAGCGCATGCATATGCGATGCGTTGACAATAAATAACTTAAATTAACCATTCCGCGCTTTGGATGGTCTTTTGTAACGAGTATATACTCTGTCATTAGTTCCATTTGGATTGTTGAACTGACATAATAGTTGGCCAAGATGAATAACGCGAAAGCTGGTGACACTGAAGTTAATAAGCATTCAGTTTGATTCACGTTTGAATCAAAATGATTGACAATACTTTTGTGATTTATCAATAAAAAGACTGTGCTTACTTGGCGCCATAATAACTATTTTTTTTCTGCTTTGTTAAACCTTCTTCCGACAATGTTCTCTTATTTACACTTTTTCTCGCCGGTACTATTCAGGCAGCCTTACGTGATTTGGTTTTTGACAATTTCAAACGCTTGACTAATTAATATTCATCGAAGCCTTCTGTTTATTAATATCCGACAAAGGGCTAATTTTACGGCGCGTGACTTTAGCGGTGATCGATAAAATTTCAACGGTGTATTTAGCCGCTTCAATCAAAGTCAAACATTTTTTAAGGATATCACCTAAGAACAAAATTGCGTGTCACGTGTTACACTCGATGAAGCTTGGAATTTTCTTGACTCTCCTAAAAAGCTTCGACAGTGGCCGTCACCTTACTAATTTCTTCAAATTTTACACCCTTAAGCTGCTCCATAACCTCGAAAGAGCCAGATCTGGAAAGTAGGGTTGATGCCCGAGCAATTCGAAACCCACTTCTCTTAAAGTTTGCTAGCTCTTTTCCTCATACCATAACCAAAACCTTTAGCCCTGAGTTTGCAACTTCTTCGGTGGCTGTAAAGACGATCTTATTTCAAATCATAGGCCCTTATTTCATCTCAGGCTCATAGTGATTGATGGTAGCTCTCGAGATTTTACTCATAAAATTACAGCTCGGTAATTTTTTGTTCGGAGATTGACATCTGACAAAGTACCCAACTCCCAGACACATTGTTCATATGAAGTTTGTTAACAGGGATCCTCTCTCTACTCAGCTGAAAATGGTTCTGACTTTATTCCATTACGAATCTTCTGGTTCTAAGAACGTTAGTCCTTTGGCTGGGATCAAAATTTGGTTCGATTTTGCCCATGTGAATATTGGCTTTGGCAGATAGGAGAGCTGTCAACTGATGATTAAAATTTGAAGTCGATCTCTGAAAAAGGTAGTATCGTCAATTTTCACTCTTTAGAATTTTTCTCAATATCCTGGTCACCGCTTTGACTTCTGACAAAATATCGCCACTAAGACGGTCCCTTAAATGAGTTCAATTATCTTGTTCATCACCTAACATTCGGTTTCTTGAAAAGAACTGACAAGATGAGTATTTTGTAGACCATGGTTTTGGACTTTCGAACTAGTTTTGATCATACCTAGTAATTTGGACAAACTCACCATTGCTGGTGATGAGCATGTGTCGGATCCACACCGAGGCGTCGTTTGTGTAATTGATATTTTCCCAAATTATATAAACTTTTTAACAAGCCCAATGTTAAAATTGTCGACTGGAACGATCGAACGAATCGATTTATTGTCGACAGCATGATTTTTATTCCATTTGACTACCAAATCCTTTTTGTCGGCATCCGGTGCAGCTCTGAAATAATTCGGAGTCTCTCGACCGGCATAGTGCCCACTCGATAGTTATTTCTAGACATAGGGTCTTTTGTAGATGACTACTGGTATTCTAGTAGTCATGCGTTGTCATCCTGAATATGAAGATATAACCATCAGCAGTTCATCCAGAAATCTCCTGTTATTTTTTTAGCGACTGGATTCTAATGAAATGTGTATTAATGCACCTGGTTTATAGCTTCAACGTGGTCCTAATAAGGCTCTGTACCCCAAAAGTAAAACAGAGCTTGGTGGGATACGCTTTTTGTCTGTAAAAAGATTCAAGGAGCCGCAACTCAATATTACGTCAAGAAATAAGCTATGAGGAAGTTAAATATAAAAATGATGTGGAGTGCATTGGACGGTGGTACGCGACCCTTCTTCGTGCGCGTTTCCGACTCCCACTTGGCTACTTTTTTTTTTACAGGAATCACTTGTTGAATGTATCAAGCCAAGTTTAATAAAAAATGCTTCAGTGTCTTATTCAGTTGTCGATGAGTGTATGCGACCGTCTTTTGTTCAATCAGTCTCAAAATCTTAACTTGATATTTTTACAAAACCATTAAACGTACATTTTTAAGGCGGAGTGAAGAATACCAAAATGTAAACTTTCAAAAGCGCTTTTATGTGACGGTGCCCATAGTATTCAGGGCCATCTTGGCAACTTAGTCGACTTGTCAGTCAACAGTGAATGTTGTTTGTTTCCTTTAAGCCGACAGTGGGTGTTGACAGGTTTTTGTACTTGATGTAGACTTTAAAATGACAGCCGACGATGCCAATAAATGGTCACAATGACATTTATACGCCGTTTGGAATCAATTAGGTCTTATTTGAATTTCTGACCGAGACGCGGCTATAAGCAAATTTATTATTATCTGCCAATAGGGTAGTAATTATAGAGCCAATTTGAATTTTCATTGAACACGAAGCGATATGCGATATTAACGTGTCGGAATGAAGATGTATATTGTGTTGGCTGGGTTTATATTTTTTCATCGTTGTTTTTTCACATTGTTTAGCTTTGTTCAATGATAGATTGGATTAAAAAAAAAAGCTAATTAAATAGATTATCGAGAAGGTAATGGGAAGGCCTAAACGCTGTTTATAAACAACAATCTTAATCTTGATAGCTGTTGGGCTATGAACGCACTCACAATGATTCTTAGCCAAAACTAACTATGATATTTCCGATGACCAATTTACACTTGATTTGTCTTAATTGTGGTCATGCGATTCTCTCTGCATTTGTTTCTAGTGATAAATTGACACCATTAATTATGAGTGAAGAGGCATATTCCAGAGATAAACAGAGGTGACATTGGATGTAGTTTTTGAAAAGCTTTTCTACTCAAATTTGTAGTCAATTTCGACTTTCTTTTAAAATGAACAATAAATTTCTGTCGATATAATGGAATAATTGCAGTTTATCAAAGCAATTTTTTGGAGAAAGTTCTTGGTTTGATTTTTGGTATTGGAACCAAATATCACTGCTATTATCGAATGTTTCAGAAATCTCAGCAGAGATCAAGCATGCTTTGTTATGGTTTCACTATATCGAGAATGAAGACAATGCTCCAAAATACATCCTTAAACATCGACGGATACAAGAACAACCAACATTGAAAGGCTTTGTCATTGAGAAGCCAATGAGTTCTGAACGTATGATTTTTTGATGCGGTTTTTAAAGTGGCGCAATTATTCGTCCGTTGGCGTGGTATTACATTTTTTATGGCCGGAAATCGATTTCTTGCACACTTTGTAACACTTAGAAAAATGGTTAGAGAGCTTCTCAGGATCCGGCCTTATCTGTCCTATACTTAAATTGAATGCTTGAAGAAGCAAAACGGTAACTTCAAAGCAGCAACACAACTTATTTATTCTTCTCAAATCTATTTTATTGAAAAATTAAAACTTTTGTTTATTTCAACATATTGGCTCAGTAAAGCAAGATCAGATCAGAAAGTCTTGATATTCCGAAAAGCATCAGCTATCAGTTGGTCTTCATTTCTGCTAAAAAATGTCATGAAAAACTAATTAGCCATAAATTCCGCCATCTATGTTTATTCAAGATAACCAACGCGCCCGTCAAAAGAGGCAAGGCTACAGACATGGCATTTAGCGTGAAGATCATTGTTGTCTGATAGGGAAACTTTTCATTCTACAGAATAGAGGTTACGTTGATCATTTAAGTGGAATGGATCCTGGAGATGCTCGCGAGCAGTGGGAAGCTTCTCCTTGATCATGCAAACTGTCGATAGGATGGCATGTTTCCTGCCACATTATTGCTCTTGTTAGAGCACCTAAATATCGGGTGCATTGAAAATCTTCTGAAATATTGTCTATGGAAATTTGCTATGCCGTAGGTACGGCGTAAAACATATCCAATTTGAATGCCTCAAGCCTCACGTTCCAAACCTAAACAGCATCAATGATTTTTTTCAAGACATCCTCATATATTCTTCAACTATCGTATTTTACAAAATGGGAAGCTCTCTTTCATCTCAAACATATTCTTATCACAAACACGCAGGTTAAAATAATATGACAACTTTCTATGCATTAAACCTAAATAAACAAGAATGAAGCCAGAATGGCCGCGTAACCTAAAAACATGTCAAATGACAGCAATTAAAGATAAATGAATCCAATGAGTACAAATATGAAGAAAAGTCGCCAAATAACCCAAAAACCATTGACACAGAAAAACCTCAGGTAAAAGGTCACCAGAAGGGTTCAGAGAAACTATTCACAGACGAAAATTTAGGCAGCGGCCACATGGTCAACGTGTTTATTTGTTCATAGAAAGCTAAAAATTCATCTGAATATTTTCTAATTTAATACGTTTGACACTTAAGTTTAATTGTTGTTACTTTTGTGTTCGTCAACCTTAGACAAATACTTTTGTTTTTGTTTTTCCTGCTTAACTTTCTCGTGACGAAGGCAAAGATATTTGTTTAAGAAAAACAATCAGTAAAAAATATGATTACGGCCGAGGCATTTACAATGGATGAAATTTCACTCTTTTTGATTGTGTTTCTTTATTTTTTAAACAAAATTATTTTGTAAATTTTCTACCCTATCAAATAATACCTTTTTCAAATTGAATAAATTTTAAATAAATTCTTTTATTCCTTACAGGTGAGTGCTTACCTAGAATTTGGTCCCCGAAAAAAAAAAATCAAACACCCTAACGTAAGTGAACCTTTTCCATGTGGCTATCTTCACACCCAACCCGGGTATAAATTACAAAAGGTCAGATTGACAGGAAAGCAAATATTTGCAACCCTATCACAAAACGGAAAGAAAATAAACACTGTAAAAAAGCACACGACTAAAAAAAAACTTAATAATCAATGTTTTTTTTGCACGCAAGTGGGCCCAAACCCAAAATCGATTAACTAAAATCGATTTTCTCTTCAAATTGGATTTGGGGGCGATGTTTACCCCGCTCCAACAACCACCATTACATCAGAAACTAATAATAGTTTTCCAGATGCATGGATAGTGTCGCATTTAAACTGTATCCCTGATGTTAAATTTCACGTGTCACGTAAGCCATCACGCATGCTAAAGAAATGAGTTACATTTCAAAAATGCAAATCAAAAATTTGAATTTTAGTAGCATGTAGAAAGAAGGCGTCACACCGTAGTCATGACTGCCCTGGTTTTATCATTGCGAAAATCGTGCCGCTGTGGCAATTTCAGAGCAGCCAGATCTTTTTTTCACACGCAAGCAAACTCATCTTTTGTGCAATAAAAACGCAGCATGCTATCGGCTTAATTAAAGATGTTTTTTTTTAAACATAGACGTTTTGATTTCAAATATTCCCACAATGATCTGGTTTGTTTAGATGCAGAAGACAGCTATTGGTCTTGGGTATATTCAACGTGCTTCCGGGCAATTTAATTTGTGTCTGTTTAACCTGTCGACAGACGCTCCTAAAGCCTTACAAAAAAAAAGAATAGGTAACTAATTAATTAGTTTAACGATGAACATCGTTTTATCTGTCGATAATTTTTTTGTTTGTGAAGAATTAAACAGGAATCGCAGGAAGTTGCTAAGATTATCTGCTTTCTAATAGATTTTTGAATGTATTACAAGGTTGAATTCCGGCCTGATCTCTTATGCTCGTCAGTTATTGTGCGTTTATTTATGCTTGTCTATATTCTATTCATTAATTTTTAGTCTTGATTTATTAAATAGTTATTACTTACATAGCTTGTTTATTTAATGTGTCCGATCTGCTAGAACTAATATTTTGCGTTATTCAAGGCTTAAGATTTGTTAATTAATCGTTCTGTTAAAAATTATAAATAAAATAATTTCGCGGTTATAGTAAACCGAGTATTAAATTGTTTGTAAAATTCAAAAACTTTAAAACCCTAGGTTGAGATATGAGAGAGCGTATTTGTCAAAATATGCGTGATGTGACTTTCCAAAATTGCATATTCGCTTCATATTAAATTAGTTTGGCTTAGTTTCGAGGAAATTGTATATAAATTATAAATGCCTTTAACATAAGAATATGCTCTTAGAACGATAATGATGGACAGGCTCCGTAGGCTCTGTCATGGGGTCATAGACTCCTCAAATTCGTCAGTGGAGTTTTGTACGCATTCAAAAATTACCTTATAGAATTTACCCTCTAGGCAAATCCGAGGCAGGCGATATCTTATCGGCTTGAAATCCGTTGACATCCTTATTCACCAGTTTACGTCGTTTTATGATGCTTCTTAAAGATTGTTTCTAATTTTTCAATAGCTACTTTGGTGCTCAGTGTTATACATTCAAGATGCATACTCGTATACGTATACTTGTTTAATTTTTCTTGTGCTGTAGTAACCGTTAAAAGTTTGTTTAAAAGCTTGCTTATCTTTCTTTGTTATTTCGTGAGAAATTCTGATTAGCATAGGAGTCCTAGAAAGGCAACAATCGCCATCAGCTGGTGCAAATTGTGGTTTAAATATGAATTTTTATAAAAGGAGGTCAATTCCTTGAGATGAATGTTTCACCAAATTTTCATGTCAACCAAATGATGGATTGTGCGACTGTTCTTAGACGATTGTTTTTAACATTGTCATTTATATGTAAAGTTGGCTCTACAAAAGATTTCAAAAAACGGTCAAGCGCGAGTCGAAGACACACAAGAAAGGTTCCGTACCGCCGCATAATATGCAATACTACATTTTTTTTTTAATTTCGCATAGCCATAATCTTCGCATAAAATTGATAGTTCGAATTTAAAAGCATATTTTTCAAAGTTGCACATCACTTTCGTACACATAATGTGAAAATTGCAACTATCTACCTGAAACGGTTCATAAAAAATAGGCCTGTGAGAAATTGATGAACGGATGGACAGCGAAGCGTTAGTAAGGCAATCTTAAAAAAATGCCTCTGGCAGGAAAATCTCAACAAACAAAGACTTTTTTGGTGACAACGAGATCTCGTGAGGCTTGTGTTCAGCCAGAAATCAGACCCATAACCGAATGTGATTTCACACTAATATTCGTAAATATCCATTAGACTGAACTTTGATATAAATCGATTCAAAGAAACTACTCAGATTGACGAATGTGACTGAAAAAATAAGCATAGGTTTCCATGATTTCTGAAAGTTCACAGTCTGACAGCTGGTTTGATAGACAACCCTTTCGAAAGCTCTATGATATTTGTAGAAAAAAAAAATACCCCGGCTTATTCAACAAAGTCAATTGTTCCACTTGTAAAAACTTAAGCTTCCTCTTTTGAATAAAATTCCCGTGAACTGTCTCTTCAGCCAACTTGCGCGTTCATTCAAATTTAATTTTCACTAAACACAACTCATTTGATTCTAATCATTTCAAATATTTCAATGGGGTTATACTCGTCATTCCGTACACGTTTGCCAGTCAGATATATAAATATAGCACGCCTCCACATTCTCTCAAATTAATCCACCTTTATCCGAGTTCTTTTCCAAATATTTGTTCAACCTATCTAACCCCACTTAAGACAATGAGCAATCTCATTCGTCCCTCTGACGTATGAGACCGAAACCTACGAGTACTTATCCCACGGACTACAGGTAAGCCTCCACATAAGGCCGGCGCGATAAATAATAAATTCGTTGAGAAAATGCATAGCTAAGGCGCAGAATTGTATAATTTAATTATGTATTCATATCAGGCGAAGAAGATACTCTAACTGCCTAACTGTTACCAATTTGCCTCTGTTTGTCTTCTTTTTGCGCCACTGAGCATTACATAAAATAAAAGCCGAATAACATCATATCCCGGCTGAAGTTCTAGATACAAAAACAAAAAAAAAAACAACAACAAGACATAGCGGGAAGAGAATGGAAACTAATTTTAATAATAAATTTTAGCTCATCCATAAAAAGCGTTGCACGAGTATATAAACATTTTTTTTTTCGAAAAAGAACAGAGCGTGCTAATTCTTTCCGCTTGTTACGTTTCTTAGCCGACTTTTTTTCTAAAGACTCTTTTGCACCGTGCAATATTGAATTCAACAAATTGGATTTCAAGTTTAAGTTTTATAGCCTTTTTTTCGTTTGCTTTGTCGGAATGAAGTTACGGAAGCAGAACGGCATTTATGTTAATTTTGGGAGCAAAAAGTGATACTTCCTTTGTTAAGTGAGAAAGTAGTTATAAGCATTAGATCTTTGGTGAAATAGGTCATTGCGCAGGCAGCTTTTTTATGAACAAGTAGATTAATTAAGATACTATAGAATGGGATAATATAAGTTAGGTACGCAGTTCGAAGTTTAGCTAAAGCTTGCCTGTTAACCGGAAAAGATCGACCACTCTCAGGAACTTTTGAGTGATGTTACTAGATAATGTGTTAGAAAGATTCTACTTGCATTCATAATGAAATTTAAACCACGAATAAAACGCAATTCAATTCTCATTTAGAATTGCAAGCGGATGTTGAATGAGTACCTACATATGTATGTTCATAAGTCGAATTGTAATCGAAAGTTTGGTAAATTTCTGTCTATGCGACGAGAATTTTGTCCGCGTTTCTATATATTTTTTTTAAATCTTTGCATATATATTTCTCATGGCCTTCCGAGTTTTGTTAAATTAAAACATGACAAGAACTTTATTCTTTGGAGTTTCAGTATAAAAACATCACATTTCTTGAACCCAGTTTGCAAAATTCCTTATATTCTCTAAACCAACCACATCCCATTTTATGTCTTAGCTCCGCTTACGTTCTTTTTTATAAGATTATTGAACCTCGGAGGAACTGAGCTTGAACCAAATCTTCTTTCCATCTTTCATGGTTGGTAAGACCAAGCTTTTTCAACATTGGAGCTTGATCAATGTTTTCCTTTCACTCTATATTGCCTTACCAATTAAGTCGTTGGAATGTCGCCTTCCGGACTAGATCCATATCATTGAACGGCTCATAGAGTTCCTCCTCCTTACAGAGAGCAATCTCATTCGGTCGTATATGCTTCGGAAAATTTTCCTATCGGGGTTCCCTAATTTTTTTTTTCCTTATTTTGTTCTGTGAAGACCAACTTTTTTGTCTTCTATTCCGATTGCCTTGAAAGCCTCAATGATGGGACGTTGGCTTCGGTCAATGATGTTAAAATCGTCCTTGTATCCAAAATAACTAGATAGACTTGAAAAAGTATAGTTTTCGTTTGTTTGCGACATGAGTGGATTAGTTTTGCCGGTATCCCCAATTTGACCATCGCTTCGTATAGATCTGTGCGATCCATATGCGCAAATGCCGCTTTAAAGTTGTAACTGAACAGGCTGTTTAGATTGTCTCCAGTGTTCATGTAGTGAAGTTTCATTTTGTACCTATGAAGAACTCCAGAGTGCATTCGTCGATCGACTTAGCCCTTAAACCTGCATACCATTTAAAGATCGTAACAAAAATCTGCTGATGGTAAGTAGGCACGTAGGAGTGTCTAGGAACTCGTCTTGCACCTCGCAATAAGCACTAAAAGCGCCGTTCTTTTACCTTTCGGCGTGACAAGGTAAGCTGTTAACAAGTGCAGCTTGATTGGCGGAAATACCCGTAGAAGCATAGGATTTTACTTGACAGAGCTGAGCATTAATATTGTGAAAAAAGGTTTTACTGATTACAAAGTTATTGAAGCTTCGCTTAATTGCTTCTACGGTATGCCTAGTTTGACTGCGTTAGGTACTTTGCCAGAGCCTTGTGCCAACTACTTCTATTCTGCCCATCTTACACCTATTTCTGTTCAAGAAATTATCTAACACAATAGCCAAAACAAGTCTACCCGATGTATGCCCTTTTTAGAAAATGACTTTGAAGATCTAAATTTCGGCAACCGAACAGCATCTGGGAATTTTCTCGGTCATTTTAATGCAGTAGTTCACCAAAAAGAAGGATTTGCTTGATTATAGCTCGGCTGCCAATAAAGACAGTCACTTAATGAAGAAAGTTGCTGTTGGATTTAAACGCGTACCTGATTGGTCGTATCTCTGCTAAATAAATTCTTGCACTGTTCGAAACGCGGTACGATTTTGAAGTATTGAATTCGTTTTCTTTTTGATTTGGCTATTTAGTACAATATAGTATATCATTTAGTCATTCAATGTTGAAGAAACGAATCCCGAGTGCGCATCTAAAGCCTTGCTCTGACCATCTTACAAGAAAGTCGGCTGGCAATGCATATGTATGGGCAAACGTTAAGCGGCAAAGCACATAATATTTCTGTGACAGTTCTCTTAGCTTATTTACTACCCCAGTCATAATATTCACTGAATACGTCGAAGGCAACGCATGTCTCCGTATCCTTTTGTAAATATTGAGTTTCCACTAATGCTTTATCCCAGAGGACACCGGAGGAGAGGGACTATTTTCAGGGGTAATGATTGTACATAACAAAAACATAAAGGATGCTCTTGAAGTGATGAAATTAAATAATTCTTATTAACGCTTAATCCACAGCTTATAGACTAAATGTTTGGTTTATCCAGAACCTTTTAAGTAATTTTGCCGTCACTAAGGATCTCAGATAGAGAAAGTAGTTTATGTAACGTCAACTTTCTGACGTCACTTAATAATAATAATAAAACAGATTGACAGAAATAAAAAGTAAAACATATTTTTTGTGTTGAGAGCATGAACGACTGTTTAAATATTGACCACTATAATTATATTGAAAAACACTCTACACGAAGTAATAATTATCTAGAGAAGTACTCGATGTCTGACTGAAAGTGCTTCATCGTTTGTCGTATTATTAAAATAATATCAAACACTTAATCAACGAAAAATAATTTTAATTTGCATTCATTATGATTAAAGAGTGTATTCCGTACTTAACCTTTCCACTTCCAAGTTCGTACAAATACATAAGCCTCACGTGATTGTGAGTACCAAAATCGGAAGCTATTCAGTCTCATAGATTTCATAACAAATGTGTTTGACCTACTGCCCGTGGGTATGCCACCATACATAAATCATGACAACGGCTGGACACCGTGTATCTCGACACACGCACTCTTTCTATTATTGTCCACTCGAACAACCTTCGATTTTGTAACCATTCCAACGAATCGATACACAATTTCAGTCAACAGAACCCAGCCGCAGACTTGTAAGATAGTCAACCGCAAATAAGAGTCTATTTTTTTCCACCGAACTCCCCCGACCTGGACAGTCCAACTGAATCTTTTACTACACGACTGGCGATCTTTATCATCGCCTTCGTCGTCGTGGTCGTTGTCATTGACGTCGCGGTTAACGTCTCATTACGGTATCATTGTAATCGGATCGCGCGAGACGGACCATCGATAGTTCTTCATTTTTATGTTGCATGTGCGTGCATACTTGTGATGGTAGGTCAGCCATTTGTAACCACGTCCAAAGAAGACATCAGAGACACATAATGGCAATCGGTATCGGATCGTTTCCGTTTCGTGCTCTATTGGACTGTGATCGCGTAGATGGCTACTCTGCAGCTACGATCGAGGTAAGGTGCCTCTGTGTTGTGTCTTGTTGATTCTATGAAAATTCTTTTCCATTATGGAATCAATCGGCCAAGAACCAATTAAAGACTGAGGAAATCGGTTTTGAGACCATGCTCCCATATGTTACGATTGAGTTGATTTCTATTCTTTGCCCACCATTCGGAATGAGTTGTAGACTGAAATGTCCAGGAATTGAGTTCAAGAAACCCAAGATAAGTAGAATCTTGGAATGAACAGAGAAGAAAGTCACAACAAGATGAAGCAGAATAAGTAGAAGCGCTTGGTGATTGAGATTTCCGGATGCAATAAGACGTTTATGTTTATCTCTGTGTGGCTTACCTTATTGAGTGCCTCGGGTAGGGCTTTGGAAGCGAGTGGTTTCCAGCTGGGGGACAACGCTTTCTAATTGGTCATTAGGTTCATTTGTTATTGAATGACAATCCATTTGTCTAATGCAGTGAGAACCATAAGCCGTAAAATAAAGTATCTGTTAATTTTTTTAAACCTTACAAATTGCTTGCAGTGAACTGCATGGTGTGGGCAAACTTTGAGGTCTTAGCGTGAAACACCGAGATCGCGTCGCACTTGCCAGAGAATGGAACTATTCTTGCTTGGGTTTGAAACCATGATACTCAACACAACGTTGATTTGTGATTTTTGGAAGAATCGTTGACTTGGAGGTGTAAGAAAGTTGTTATGAAGGAAAATTAAAGGTAAAAAACAAGTGCTGAAACTTCGTTGCAGTAAGAAAAAAATAATCTTTATAAAAAGAACTCGAATGTTTCTAAATAGAATAATCTTCATAATAAAGGGAAAGAAATATAAATTCATCATAAATCTCTAGCGTCGACAAGCCGGGGGGAAATAATGCCAGCTGTTTCCAGCCGCCTTGACTTTAAGTCCGTTGCACAAATTTGTTTCCCTACTATTTGTGTCATCGAAGGTTAGGTTTGCTTTGGTGTCGATTTGCTGTCGACTATTAATTTTCATCCACTCTACATGTCGCCACCACTTGTATGATTGTTTGTGGTAAGGTTCGTTCAATTTTTTTTATCCAAGTGCATTTTAACTGATCGCGTAACTGCGATGTTATTTGGCCTTAGACACTAGGCGATTAGATGTTCCAATTCAGTTTCTTTTCCTGCATAAGGAGACTAATTCACAAAGCAAAAAACTCTGATGATAAGTCTATTACCCTATCTGTCCTGAGTTTGTTTCTATTGGAGAATTTTTCGCCAATTCATCGGTACATTCATTGTCTTTCATTCCTTGTGACCTGGTGACAGTCGGGAAGCGCCTCTGAACTCCAATTGCATTGCTCGACAGCTGAGGACGAGTCTGAATGTTACCATAAATAAAATGAGCTTGAAGAATCAAAAGCGAAGAATATCGATTATATTTCCAGGTTTTCTGCAAATTTTACGATAGCAAGAACCTCTGTTTAAAGGACGCTTTTGGATCTGAAGTCGTTTAGAATGTACCCCAAGTTTCTTACAGCCATCCGTATGAAGCATTTATTATCGTTAAGGAGTTCGTTTTGAATGTCTTCCACTACTTTTCCTAAAGCGCTTACAGGTTTACCGCTTAATGGCCTTTCTGTAGTTCACGTTTCAGAAGATGTTGGGACGTGTCCAGCGATGTCAATGGGGCAGTTCGTCAGGTATCTGGTACTATCAGGTTGGCAACTAAGTAATTACGGATTTCACTCATGGATGGATTTAGTTGAATTTTTAGGTTTGCTGACGTAATCGAAATGTCAAACACATTTTGTTATTTGATAGTTGGTACTTCAACTGTCAATCAGTAAGAATTTTTTTAAATCAGTAAGAAGTTTTGATTGGTTGTGTTGATTTTGTTTTGCGTCTGTTGAAAAATAGAATATCAGAACGAACATTTACGTCCGGAAAGGAAAAAACGCATCGCAAGCCGACAAAAAGTTATGTGCTGTTTATGATGACGAAGCTTTAAAAGAACGGCAGTGTTGAAATTGGTTTGCCAAATTGCGTTCTGGTGATTTTTCACTCAAAGATGTAAATGCTCTGGTCGTCCAGTTGAAGTTGATAACGACCAAATCAAAGCAATAATCGATTCGGATCGTCACAGTACAATACGTAAGATTGCAGACAAGCTTCATGTATCACATGTATGCATTGAAAATCGTTTAAAACAACTATGTACGAAAACTCGATATATAGGTTCCTCATGAATTGAAAGAAAATCATTTAACACAACGCATTAACATCTGCGATATGTTAAAGAAACGTCATGAAAATGATCATTTTTTAAAACGATTGATAAGTGGTTGTTTACAACAATGTCAATCGGAAAAGATCTTGTAGCAAGCCAGGTAAACCAGCTCAAACAACATAAAAAGCTGATATTCATAAAAAAAAGTTATGTTATCAGTTTGGTGAGATTACAAAGGAATTGTCTGCTTTACCACCCAACCGAACGATCAATTCAGATGTCTACATTGAACAACTTACAAAATTGAACAATGCAGTTGAAGAAAAGCGGCCCGAATTGACAAATCGAAAAGGTGTTGTATTCCATCATGACAATGCGAGGACATACTCATCTTTGGTCACTCGGCAAAAATTATTGGAGCTTGTTTGGGATGTTTTGCCACATCCACCATATAGTCCTGACCTTGCACCATCTGATTTCTTTTAACATATTGCGATCTCTGCAAAACTCCTTGAATGGAAAAAATTTCAATAATAATGATGATGTCAAATCGTTGTCAAAAGTTTTTTGAACGTGGAATTATGATGCTGCCTGAAAGATGGCAAAAGGTCATTGCTCAAAATGGTCAGTACATTACAGAACAATGTTATTTCGTTCCATGAAAAAATTGTCTTTTATTTAAGAAAAAAAAATCCGCAATTACTTAGTTGCAAACCTAATATCACCAATTCGCCAAGCTTTCAGATCGCTTAGCCTAGACAACTGGAAACAGCCTGCCGGGGGCTCAAAGGCAGTGAAAGCAGAATCTGCTAGCCGGTTCGCAATCCCAAAATTAATAAATTAATAAATTCTTATTCATTTGCACAAAAAGTAAGAAACGACAAGCACAAACACTTTTTTTGAAAACAGCTTTAATTTTAAAAATTAAATTCAATAATAAAATCAAAGAATTGAAAGAACTTTTGAATACTCCAAGATGCCAGTCAGGTCAGTAAGACGAAAGTAGAGTTGCTCAGCAACTTCGTGTTTTCTGTAAGGAAAGTTGACAATTCACAATCGCAACTTCCTTACGACTTCCTTTGGATCTACAATAAAACTGGCTGAACCTTCAATTAAACTTATTTTAAATTTTTGCAAAATTTATAGTGTTTTATAAAGCTCTACACATTACAGTACACATTTTCTCACATGTTCCAGCCAACCATGAGGAGGTCACCAACCTATTGCCTTTTCGTTGTCTACAGCCATACTCGTAATTCTCGTAAAACTAAAGATAAGTAAGAGTCGTAAATCGCCCTATAATGTTAGAAAAAACGCACCGCCACGCTGGTCGCACCGTGGGACCGCCATGTGCACCTATGCACCACCTAGACTTATCTCCGGAAGTAATTAAAGATTATTTAACCCCCCCCCCACCCCATTTGACTCCACACAAAAATAAACACTGAACTTTTTGCTAAGACTATTTCCCCCTCGCCCCCACAAGTTACCGATTCTTACTGCCACTGCCACTGCCGAAGCGACGATGCGCACGACCATAGTCCGGTCGCATGGCTTGTCGTATTTTACGACTCTCGCGCTCCATTAAAAGTTCATTCGTTCGTCCGGTCCAAAATTGGGCATTGTAGGCGAAACGCACTTTTTTCTCGTTGTTGTTGTTGTTATTATTTTGGAATTCAGTTTCTGCCCACAGACAGTCGTCCGGCTAGCAGCTATATACGCACAGTAGGCTACTCGTATACCAGCAGATAGTTTTATTAACCATGTCACTGTAAGTTGCAAGTCAGGCACGGCTAAAGACGCGATACGAGCACAATTAAATGGCTCGAAAAGAAGCCGGGCGACAACAGCGATGCGTTGAGCGTTGGGGCCATGAAATTGTGTCCAAATGTGGAGTTGCGATGACGAGTAATTTGGAGTTAAACGGTCACTGACATTGATGTGCTGTAGTGGGAAAAATGTATCTAAGCAGAATTGAGATAAAATGTGCGCGCCGCGCCAACAGATACAAACGCTTTAATTAGTCTAGTGCGATGGAAGTGTGCACAAAAATTGCTCCAAGGTTGAGATGTTAATTTAAAAAAATAGCAAGTGGTTCATTTGTTACAATGTTGTAGATGGGGACTTTCTGGATTAACTTGTTGTTGCTGGATTAATATAATTGCAGTTAGCATAATGATTGACGCGTGGTAATGCTGTCATAGTTTCAGAAGACTAGTTTTGACACATTTTAACCTGCAAGTCTGCGATCCAATTAATTGAACCGTAGCAGAATGAATACGTTTTTTCGGAGATAAAAGAACTTTTGTTCTTCTTTTAGGCTTCCGAATGTACGGGTATGAATACAACATTAAAACAGGGTTTTCCAATAGGGACTTAAATACAACACAACCCATTTGAGATATTTCAAAAACTTTATTATCGGCTTGAAGTACAATCAAAACGTTTATGAATGGAACTCGACTTTGTTTGCAGCGTCGATTCGTTGGAACCAATTTTCGATGACTCGGTTACACATTTCGGCCGAAACGTCCGCTTTTTCGCGTTCAATGTTGGCTCTGAGCTTTTTCAACATCGTCGGCTTGTTGGCATAAACATAAACCCATCTCTTGAAATATCACGCTCATCAAACTAACTCTTCAATAAATCGATTGTAAGGTGTGCCTTGTGGCTTGTGGCACCATCCTGTTTAAACCACATGCCCAAGTCCATATCTTCTGACTCGGACCAAAAATAATCGGTAATCATGGCGCGATAACGCTGATGACATTGACGCATCTTCCACAGAGCCCAATCTGAGAATGTACGTCGCATCAAATAGTCCATCGGCTTCAATTCTTGAGTCAGCTTGATCTTGTATGGGTGAAAACCAAGGTCCTTACGCAAAATACGCCATAATGTGGTCTGAGCGATGCCCAATTCTTGAGAACGCCGTGGAACTGACTGATTTGGATCGTTTGCTACGGACGCCTGAACGGCAGCGACATTTCCGACACTTCGACCAACCCTTTGTCTCACTGACGCGGCACACAACGAATATGTAGACTCAAACTTTCGTACTAAACTTGTTACTGCCTGTCTACAAGAGCGAGAATTATGACCGAAAATTGGAGCTAAAGCTTGTGGTCACCGACTCCGAATTTCGGTATAAAATTTTTATAATTTGCAGGCGTTGCTTGTTTGTGTACTTTACAATGATGAAAATCTTGAATTTCCTGAATAAATTGATAATAACAGTTCGATGATTAATCAAAGGGTGCGTTCACAAACTAAATTCAAAGTTAACAAGTCCCTATTGAAGAACCCGATATTAAGAGTTTATTTTGTTTAAATGATTCAAGTTTTCGGTTTTTTTTTGCCTCTTTTTCAACTTGGCGAAATTTTTTTTTTCTTTAAAAATTAGCCCACGACTTCTTGAAGTTGACCATCATACTGCCAACGTTTAAGACTTCTAACCCTGATAAGTAATACCATTGACGTATGAAAGCCTTAACAGTAGTGTAATATCGGCTTATTTCTCGTTTAGAGTGGGAAAGCCAACTGGGCGGCTTGAACAATGTCTTCAGGAATTCGATAGCGATGAGGATACAGCTGTGTCGCTAATATGATCACATTGGCAATAAAACATTCATCCTTCACAGGATAAAAAATCATCACGCCAAAAGAGAAATCGCTGATCTACATTGTACGTCTCTTGTGTAAGCTTTTTTATGGTTCCTTCTCTTCTATGGTGAACACAGCAAGAAATTCTTTCTACTCCTTCTTATTTGCCTCAAGCTGGATTATAAGATGCGCTCCGGATATCACCATAAGTCAGGCTTGAAAGATTAGTCATTAAGGAGGTAAAAATATGGCGAAGCCAATTGTTTAGATAGATATGCCGTCCGAGGGTATAACACCGGATGTGCAAATCTTAATGCCAGGACTCCAATGTGAAACTTGCCGCAAACGTAACTATGACTATCTGATCTTTGCGCACACCGGGTTCCTTGTTTGTTCAAGAATCCCAACTACAATGGATGAGGGTCTACATTTCTGCACATATTTTAAAATGGTAATTTAATACCACCCTCTTAAACTGTGTAAACAGGTGAGTTACTTCATTAAACAGTACAAGAAATACTTTATTCGGATCTCGCTGCTATTAAAACCAACTGAAATTGCTCTTGGTATTAAATCAGTTAAAGACAAATAAAATACTGCGAATTAAGTGAATACAAAAAGGTCGATAATAAATACCACGTCCCTGTTCGAACTCCACCCATGGAACAATCGAAACCAAAATCCATTTGAGTTTCGATCCATTGTACAGTCTGTGAATTTCTATCTAATTCTTCTCTTAACAAAATGCGTTATAAGGAAATCATTAATCCTTGAAAGGGAGAAGATTATAAAAACGGAAAAAGAATAAGTTTGAAATCTCCTAAAAGCGTGAGATCAAAATGTTTTATTTCGTAAATTACTTTAAGCCATTCTTTAACGAAGCATTTTCAAAGTAATTAAAAATTAAAAATCTTTTTACAAAACTTAACAATCGTTAAAGTTTAGGAACTATAAAAGATGTGCTATAAAGCCGAATTTGATTACTGTTTCATTGCATAAATATATGTTTTAATTTTAAAATATCAAACCGTCATATTCTGATGTAAAATTAAAAATAATTGTCGTCTTTTTTAAGGTGCAGTATCAGCTACATAGAACATTTTTTCCCATAAAAATGGTTAAGACTCTGTAGCAAATGTATTCTGAAAACACTTTTGTAAAACCGATTGTATAAAAGATGGCATTGTAAAGACGGTTTCACCGCAAATGACTCATTTAAACATGAAGTGTTTGCCCTGCACGCGGAGTTGAACATTTGCCGATACATGAGTATTTTACTTGTCTTGGATCAATATATCAACGCTCTGTGAAACTCAAAACGTTAATTGGTCATAAAATAAGTTAAACGTTAACACCATCCATCTATTACTCAAAATTATTTGAAAGTTAAGTGCTACGTGAAAGTTATACATAATGTTACGTTTACTATCCGCTCGTCATTGCATAACGTGCGAGCTGTAACCCCTGCTGTTCCTTATACTTGGCAAAAAATGGATGCCATTAATACTCGTACCTGCTAACAACACAGATATTTTCACTGACTAATGATGTAACCATATAAGACTTAAATGGTCCAACTTTAGAAGAAAACACTGAGAGCTGTTGTATTTAGTGCCTATGAATGGCAGCATAAAATCCAATCCAATTAGCCTAAGCAGACAACATTCTTAAACATTTTGTTCCAAATAAAGGTGTGTTTCAGCGCTATAGATATTATTTATGAATTCCCAAGGTGTTAAGTAGCACAAGTATCTACATATGCTATGATTACTTTTCATGTTTAAGTAGCATTATGATGCAGGTAGAAATGTTTGTTGACTACACTAGGTTTTTCCTTCGCGAAAATATTCAATCTTTAATTTTTTAATGTTTTGTGAAATAATGAATCACAAGTTTCAAGTACGAACTCAATAGCTTAGGCTTTATCTTTGTTCAGCTCGTAGAGTTTTTTTGATCTTTTTCGTCATTCGTCCTCCTTGAACATTCAACGGAAAATAATTCTGATGAAGGTTCCTAAAATTTGTTCTGCTGTCTCATTTGGCGTCCAACATTCAGCTTCATATAAAAGAAAAAGCAAGATTAGTGTTTTGAAAACATGATGTTGGTCCGAAGTAGCAAGGTCTGCTTGTAATGTCAGTGTTTTTAAATAATGCAATCCCAAAAGAATTTTAATAAATGAATTCAATCTTTTGATTGATGCAATTGAATTTAAAAATGACTGCGAATTTATAAGAATAAATAAAATATTCTTTTGAACTCAAGGACTAGTGCATTCAAATTTTGGCAACCATAGAATAAAAATCGTTTTCGGAAATCAATTGAATTCACATCAACATTATGTGGCTCTGAAGCAGCAAAATTGTGATCGGGATAAGAAGGATCACAACCTTCCCAATCTGCTGCGCCATTCCTGTGTTCGTAACACACCATCGCAAACCTATTTCGAGACGCATCAAATCCACTTGGCTCATCTCTGCTCAACAAGTCCGAGCTTCATTCACTTGACTCGACTGCAAAAAAACATAAAACTCGGCCCATTATATGGAAAACCGAATCCTACAATAATCCGATTAAATTATTACCCCAATGCTCGAAAGAATCCAAATTGTTTCTGTTGAATTCACCGACTTCAACTGATTTTAATGTCAATTTACTGCGGACCAATGCAATTAAAAAGAAAGCAATTAATTGACTTAATTCCATGATTGGTTAAAATTGAATGCACCAATTACTGACTTCAAAAAATTGGTGACTTGGGAATTTTTTTGATTCCAGTCTTTTTTGGCAGTAACACTTTAAATCAGTGGAGTTATAAACCAACAAAATTCACTGGAGCCTTGAAGTCAGTCAATGTATCATAGTTAGTATAAAGGACGCAAGTTTAAAGTTATTAGAGGAACATAGAAATACCGCGCTGATTGAGTTGCTACAATTAACTTTGGCACTTTTGATGCAAATAATCCTTTTAAATATTATGCGACAAGACGAAAAAAAAATCAAAGGTAAAAACTCGAATTTTTATACCAGTCTTAGTTTAGGAAGGTCTTATTTGCATCTAACATTAAGCATCGGGAAGACTGACAATTTAAGTTTAAATGTTAAGCCTTACAAATGAATGTATCTGCAAAATCAAGTAAATACATTTTATTTTTGTTAGACCAATGATTCATCGCAGAAGTTCAACTACTCGTGGCGTGCTCCTGCTGACTTGTCTCATAACACTCATATGAAGAGCTCTCTTACGAGCACTTTTCATATCAGCGATAAGATGGAACACAAATATTTACTTAAAGCCATAAAAGATGCAACTTCCACAATTGTATGAGTAACATTTTAATTTATATTAATGTTATTCAGTGTTTACTTTCTAACACCAAAGCAATTAAAGATAATTTATACATCTCTGTGTAGCCTTGGCTTTTAAGCCACCTCCAAGTTTTAAGATGCGTCAAACCACTCGTATTCAAAGAGTCTTTTTGAACCGGAATAGCTCACGGGGAAATACAAGAAAGGTCTATGCAAAAAAAATGAATAGCGCAATTAACTCTCTCTCTGAATAAAGTATCTGTGTTTTTCATTTCATTGAAAAACCCTTAGTTCAAAAATCTTAGAGAGAAATATAGAATGTGCTGTGACTCCTTCGTCTTTTCTTATTCGAAATTCTTTGAAAAAACACTTTGATATGCTTTTATCCATTTCAAAAAGATAATCTCTAAAAGTTCAGCTGAAATTCGATAGGTTATGAAAACCAACACAAGTACAAAAACCCACACACTTGAATTTCATGTTTTTGACCTTTCTCTATATCAAACAATTATTATGACCCAGTTCACAAAGGGGACAAGAACCACAAACAATTTGCTCCATTCCCCCCTTCCAACTTTGCCATATAAACAGACAGAGACATTAAGTGTCCATCGCTCCTGTATTTAACCCAATGACACCATTTAGCGTTCAAACAACTTGGAATGTGTTTCACTCCGATAGTTTTTGGAGTGATTTTTATCCACGTTTTCACATTTGGCGCACGTTAGTTGCTCGAATGAAGCTGAAAATTTAAATAAATAAAACGAGAAAGCCGTGTAAACATTTTTTGAACAAATTCATTTTCAAATATGCAAATTTTGAAGGCAATCGAAAAAACGGTTTCAACCGTTCGAGTACTCAGTCTAAGAATGAAGATTGTTTATGGAAAATGTTCACTATGGTCATTTATTTATTTATTTACTAGACATTTGGGAATTTATTTAATAGTGACGTTTTTCTCTCATTTGATTAATTAATAGAATAGATTGAAAGATTTTTTAGTAATCGAATTCAATAACTTGTAATTGTGGCTCTTGACTTATTGTTAGACTTTTTCAACTTGTGGTTCGAGCATGAGTCTCATTCATTTATTTTGCAAGCAAATTCGAAATTCGTTTCCTTTAATGTCGAAGAAACGAAGAAAGATTAAATTAAATTCTTTGTATTCTGAAATCCTTATTGTGAAAACAATTCATCAAAACGGTCAATGTTAGTTCCTGGTCTATGAGCTTCTATTATCATTTGGATATGAACTAATAATCAACAAGATGAGTGCCTCGTTTGTGTAGGAAAAAGTGATTCGGTTTCAAAACCAAATTTGGAACAAGTGAATTTTAAGGAACAAACAAAACAGAGGAAGTTCTGCAGGTGATTGTGTTCGAAAATGTAAAAACGATTCGCGAATCGTGTCGGTCGGAAATAGTCACCGAAACGGTTTTCTTGGATTCCCATCGCGTGGTCTTCATTGACTATTTGGAAAAGAGGAAAAAGGTTACCGGACAAAATTTTGTCGATTTTTTTAAATACATTTTATGCAGAATTGATGTAAAATGGGAATAAAGTGCTTCACGATAATGGAGCGGGTCATTTGTCCGCAGTAACAACAGCAAAATTAGCTTTGCAACATGAACTACTTCCTCATCCACCCTTTTCGGCTGCGTCCGGTTATTTCTTGTTTCCTTATATAAAAAAATGGCTCGACGGAAAAAGAATTTCGTCGGATGAAGAAATCAAATGCGATGCATCGGATTCCCATTTTGCAGAGTTTGGAAGGGTCAAAAGAATTGGAAATCAATGGGAGAAACTGGTCCCGCCGAAAAAAAAAGTATTTAAGTTCGAAGTCGCCGACTTATTGAACAACCTTCATAGGTTAGCTAAGCTTTGTTCAGCTATACATTGAGTATCATTTTCAAACTGGGTTGCAGGCGCAGTATTGTTGACCGCATGAACAAGCGGCTCTAATTGTCAGATCCAATCTAATCTTTAGTTTGATTGTCTGGTTAAAAAAGAATGGTATCTTGGCAGTATAACGAATTTTCAAACGATCGAAGCTGAATCGAATGTTAAATATAACACCAAAGACAGTTCTCAGGTTAAAAGCTGTATGTCTATCATAAGACTAAGGATACGCATCTTTCTTATTTAAATGAGAAGTCCCTCAAGAGAATGCCGATAGTCAAAAGAGTGGGATGAGGATGCAGTCTGCTTGATTGCAGAATCGGCTTTCTTCACTGACGGTCTACGACATCGTCCCAAACTGCAGTTGAACAGTCTTCTTCGAAGGGTACGGAAATGATCATGGGACACAATATTGTCAGCAATATCCTCTTGGTTGATAGACAGGAGGTTAATACAGTAGACTCGCGTAAGCATGAATGTGGGAACCGAATAACGAACATATTTTTTTTCATTGACATTTCTAAAATGTAAACAAATGAACGCTTTCAAACAAACAAATTTCGCCGGAAGTTAAACGAGCAAGATTAATTTTAATTTGAAATTTGTCTTTTTTGGTTCTAGATTTTTTTAGAGTTTTCAGCTTGTTGCAAGTATTTCGTGTCGCCTTGATCTGTCTTTCGTTGTTCTTTGCGTTACAAAGGTATGTAGTTACATTTTGTTA
This sequence comes from Orthonevra nobilis, assembly GCA_963555765.1. Taxonomy (NCBI): domain Eukaryota; kingdom Metazoa; phylum Arthropoda; class Insecta; order Diptera; family Syrphidae; genus Orthonevra; species Orthonevra nobilis. The sequence continues at coordinate 38,990,168 of OY743224.1, forward strand.
AAGATGAAAAAAAAATCAATTAATAGTAACAAATTATTATTTTATATTTGCTAAAAAAGAAACGTGAACTCTGTCGCAAACGTAGACAGGCTTTTTTTTAAGTTGTTCGCGTTATCGAGAGCCTACTGTTTTGATAAAAACCGATCTCGGCAAAATGTGCACAAAAAAAAGAGAACAAAAGACTTTTCTGTTGGCACGCATTCAAAACGATTGGGAATATAAACCCTGCAATTCTTTTTGTATCCTTGAATTTTTTATGCAAGTCGCAAGAAGAATGAGTATCCTTAAAAATGGAGACTTTGAGGACCTCTACGACGCAACCCTTAGGCCTAAGGCAGCTTGTATGATTAATTACATCGGGATGGGGGTGCCGTGATTAGCCGAGAACTCTTAATTGTTAAGATATCTTCAAAAGACAATCTTTTTCAGAGTCAATCGGGCCCACATTGTTGCGTTAGTAAGTCAAAGCAAATTCAAATACCAAACCAACCACGAGCGTAGTCGGTATTCCATGACCGTATCCCAGAAAAAAAAAATAGTTTGTGAGGTCTGTGATGTCTTTTTTTCTGTAATGAAGGCATAACGCTGCCAGCAAAATGAAGACGCCATCTAACAAAAAATGCTTCTGTGAGCCTCGAGCGAATGCAAAGAAATATACGAATTCTCCGTGTTTATTCGGATTCCACCCATGGAGCCATCATAACCAAAGGTTCCACTTCTTCACCTTCTCCTCGCTCTTAGTAAAATTATACCCTGTATTCGTAACACTTTGACAGTGGGCTAGCAGCTTTCAGGGCCTGATTCACGACGTAAGAGGAGTACTAAAACGTCGGTCTGAACTGTGCCTTAAGAAAATGTTAGCCAATTTAACGACAGTGTGTGCTTATTTCCATTAATTAAACAAGCGACTGACGGAAATTGAAGACAGCCTTACAAAATCCGCCAAAACTGTCTTTCGCTTGCGTTATGCAACATTTTCGCTATTCCAGCTCAATTCTTATGATTTGAAAATATGCATCGTGAATTGACACCGAATTTCTCAATCATGACTTTCTTTGAAGACAAAGATTCAAGTAATTATTCATCGTGTCTGGCAAGGAAAGCGGTTGCCTTGAATTCCGCGTGTCCACTTTTATTTCATCAAATGTCTGTCGCGGAATTATTTATTGCGAAACCGTTATTACTTGGGTGCAAGTCATTCTTATTATTTCTCAATCAACTATGGACCAAGTCAAGCATTTAGAAAACATCAAAAAACTAGTTTCGATTCAGCAAATGGATCGAACTGCGAGCGCCGCCAGTCGCTCCCCGGTAGGTGCTCATTGCCTGGGAATGTGAATTCTCCTCCATTATGATGTCTCTTTTAGTTACTTAAGTGAATAAATAAATGAATGGCTGCGATACTTTTCATTTTGATCTCGGTCCCCATCATCATTAGTCTCAGGTTGCGCAATTATTGTCTGCGCTCGGTTGACACGATGTTTTACAAAATCATACCACCACGCCAGCCAGCTAGTCAGCCACAAGTCGTTCCCACAATATTATTATTTGTTACAATATTATGCGTATACATATGTATATATTTCTATATATATTTTCAAATTGTATGTTCCTTTTTTCTCCCGCCAACTGAAACTAACAATTTCATTTATTGCTTGCACAATTTAAAAAAAAAGTAAACAACTAAATGAAGCCACTGAAAAATGGAAATGATCCCGCGCAAGTTTGGCCTTCTCATGCTTCTGTTTTGCGGAAATTAACGAGCGTGTTGAGTTTGATTTGTTGCGAAACTGCGGCAAATGTTTACAAACATAAAAATGGACGTCATATTTCTTAGTACTAAAACGAAACTTAATTCTTCCTACTTATTTGATGTGCCATCTACAGTTTGTATAAATAAGTATATCACCTAATGCATAAACCAGAAAATTGTTCAGAATAGTTAGCCATCCCACGAACCAACTATTCGGAGTTGATTTTTTTCTCTTCGGTGGCATTGGATGAAAAAATAAAAACACATACTTGCGGTTGATGTGATAGATGGCAGCACAGAAACTAAAGTGAGAATATTAAGTTTTCGTATTCGTTTTTTTTGTTGGTTTATAGATTATTTTTAAAAATTTAAATAAAAGTGAATATATTTTCATATGTTTCTTTAGTTATGCCCAGAGAAAGGTGTCGAAATATACACCTGATAAATAAACGTTACGAATGCGGTTCCAAATTTTTGAGGTAACTTAATAAATGAAAAACTTAACATCTGGACAATCATGATTCTGCTTTCCTTGCTACTAGAAAAGGTCAAGTTTTTCAGTGGAGAAGTGCACTGTCAAAACCACCCGATGGCCCATCCTATAGTATAAATTTAAGACTACGTTTACTTATTCTATGAATATAAAAATGTGCCTTTTTAGAATCGAATGGGTCAAGTCCTTGTTGGGTCAAATAAATGTGGAATAGCATTGTTTTGAAATGTTTTCAAAACCTCTTAATGTTTTAATTTGTTATGTCCTTGGACCGATATTATACGCAACCCATTTAATTATATTTTTAACTTTATCTTTTAACAGAAAGTGAAGGAGAACTTTCTCGAAAAACCAAATTGTTGCCATGGGGTCCGCTGTATTGTGTACTTCAACAAGATGAACAGTCATTTACGGCATATTGCAGTGAGGAAATTTCTGTAAGTAAAAATTTACAAATTGCTTAAAATAAAATTTAACAATTATCGTCTCGTTACTAAAATAACTAACATTCACGCTTTTCTTTTTCTTTTCTTTCTTACACTAAAACAAAAAAAAACTAAAATAACATGCAAACAATTTTGGAACAAATAAAATTATTTACCAAAAAATATGCACTTATTGTAGATATTCCCTGCGACTCCTAACAGAGAGGTTGGTATTGTCCTGGTATAACTATCTGCTTGTTTTAGTTAAACTTGCTTTTGTATATTTTTTATGATTAACTCTGTGTGGTTTGTCCTTAAGGTGAAATTTTCAGAACGAATCTAAAATGAGCTTCTCTAAGCAATTTGAAAATTTCACCGATTACAAACTTTTATTTTGAACATAAACCATTAAATACATTTTCAAATATATTTATAACTATAAAAATAAATCAAACCTATTTAACAGCTGACAGACATCTTATTTAATGAATATCCGCGTGTTCGGTTGGACCGCGTACGAAGGCCTGCGAAAGCCCTGTGGGATGGACCGCCAACCGTTTGCGAAGAAACTGAAGACTCTGATGGCTGTCCAATTGATATTGCAGCAAATACGACTCTTTATAGTGATTTAGGTAAGTGCTTTAAAAAATTACATACGATGGTAAACTCCTACACTGATTCCTCTGAATCACTGAATTTTGATTACCTTCTTTTTTGATTTATGGCTTCTTTTATCGGAGTGCGTTTTTAAGAACACATACATTTTCTTGTAGGTTTGATTTATAAAAATCATTGCTTAGATGACAATCATTAAGATGATCTTATAAAGCCTAACTTCTTTGTTTTAAATAAACTTCTTTATTTTTGTGAGCCCAATTATTTGACCACGCTAAATGATCATGTTTTAAACAGCTGGTTGGCCCAGTAAGTTTAAAGCGGACAGTTCGTAAATTGTTTAGTACTACGACGCAAGTAAAATCAGCGCAAATTATGATTCATACATATAACTATGAATTATTCTTAGAAGGTCCATTATTGATTTCCCCGAACAGTTTTCGGTAAATTATTCAAGTAAAAATATTGGCGGGTGCTTCTAAACCATACAAGAATCAGTTCAAATACTCATAAAAAATTGCATCAAAATTGTGCCAGTCGTTTAAGAGAAGTTCAGTGACATACACACAACAGATTTTAAAATTTAAAAACAAACTACGTCAGATATATGTATATGTTTATGTACATACGTCTCGGTTGATGTCTTCTTTAAATGGTGAAAAACTTCAATCCTTTGGAAACCCTACACTTTCTGAAAGATAAGCTTGTGCAGAATAAGAAGTCCTTATTCCAAGAAAATGACAGACAATTCCGACAACGTTTTTGGCAGACTGATGCTTGTTAATCGAATAATCGTCCAAAAGCAAGGGCCAAAAATCACTTGAGTAGCGGTCCAAGTGATTTTAAAATGCATATTTATTCATATTCTGGAAAGTAAAATATGTCAACTCAGTAAGGCTCATCAAAATAGGATCACCGAAGATTTTCCCACCACCACCTTGATCAAAAATTTCCCGGAATAACCGTGTGGCGCTCCGATCGTTCTGTTTTAAGTTCTGTTTTTTTTTTTTTTTGTTAAGTTGGTACGAGCCGAGACAAAAAAAACACATCGTTTTCAGTCAAAAAAGGAGGCAATGCTCATGGTTGACATGGATTACAACGGCGCATGATGAAACAGTAAACTGACAGTAAAAAACTCGTGGAATTTGTACCATAATAACGCATGGTCGCACAGTGCCATCATTATTCGTAATTCTTTGACGAGAAATGCAACAAATACCACCCAACAGCCACCGAATTTACCTGATTTGGCTCCTTGAGACTTCTTTCTGTTCAATCGAGTTAAAAAACCATTACGGGGGAACGCGTTTCAGCAGCCGAGAGGAAGTAACTGAAAAATTGTTGGCAGCACTGATGGACATACCGAAAACCGAATAAAAATAATGTTTCGAGGATTGGATCAAACATAAGTGTGTTGTACTCGATTAGGATTAATTTGAAGATGACAATTTATCATAGATTTAGATGAATAAACTTGTATTTTTAATTTTCTGAATAAATTCCGGGAACTTTTTGATCAAGGTGGTTTATAATATAATTCGGTATTCGAAAACTTACTGAAAAATATAAAAGGTTGTGCAAATTTGTACACCAATGGAATCAGTATTTGAATTAAACATTTAACTTCGGGAATCTTCGAAACTACTCATCCGATTTCAAAAATTATTTCACCAACTGAAGAACGGTTAAGCAAATGAGTTTTTTATTAACTTTGCCTTTACGGTAATAGATAAATATTCAATTTCTTGCAATAGAAAAGTGTTTAAAAACTTTAATTCGATAAAAAAAAGTCCATGATAACACACTTCTATATACCATGATAAATAAGACTAAAAATTATAATTCTTTTTTAATTATATTAAAAATTAATTTCAATCTGTCAGGGTAATTAAGGTAGGAAATGGTAAATTCTTATCAAATCATTTTGCTTACCTCAGAGGAAATTTTATGCAGATAAAAATGACATTGTATGCACAAAAAGTACGTTTTTGTGTAAATAGACCTTTTGCGTTTTAACTGCTGCTAGTACATAAAAAAAATCTTTTAAATTATCAAGTAATTTTGTAGCCTACTGTAGTGTTATTAAAAGCATTTAAAATTAAAGTTAATAGAATTAATATCAGAGAAATAAATACTAAAAGGATAAACATGGTTGTGAAAAAGAAACTAGCCACTTGATCTGCTTGAAGCAAGTGTTTCTTTAAAGAATTTGTGACTAAGTGTGGAAATCTATACTATTACTAAATGTATAATAACTTCAATAAGCAACGTGCTATATATTTATTCCTAATAATTCATAAGTAACCCTATGGCATGTGTCAAGCTTAATGTACATACGGGAGTATAGAATGCGACCTCTATTTATTGAAAATGTTCGTTGATTTATTTTTTATAAGAATGAGCATCCAAAAATCGATTCCAAAAAATACTGAAATATCGAAGAGAAGAAGATTTCACAAAGCGTTTGGAATTGCATTTAGATATTTACTAGGCATTCGGTCAAATATGATGAAAAGATATTTTTAAGACGAGAGTCTTTATTATTTGCAGAGCGATTTGCAACAGAAAATAGACTCATAGATTTTGAAAAGTGCTCCAAAACCAGTCGCCAACTATTAAAATCAAAAAGACTTTATGCAAAGCATATTACTCACTTCACTTTGCATTCTTGTCTCAGGGATCGGCTTGAATAACTTTATAGCATAAAATTCAATACGATTGACCCTGATTTACATTTACAAATTCCTAAAGCGATTACAATTACTAATGCCTAATCAATCAGTTTCGTTATCCAGCTCAAGTTTTTCAAGTACACTAAACAACAAATTATGCTGATTAGCGACTATAGCGTAAACCACGTGGCGCCATACTCGTGCGTAATCACTAAATTTGCATTCGGAGGAACGCCTCTAATTAACATTCGGCCTGAATCAAAGGAAACCAAAGAGCCACATGAACAGGTGCTGGTGGTGAAGGTGATGGGTTATATTCGTACTCGTCGAATGCGAAATCAAAACAAAATTTAAAATGAATCAATAACAACGTTTCAATTCCGATGCTCTGGCATTATCCACGGGTGAATTCGTTCACTTGCATTTGAGTTCCAAGAGACTCCAAGTCCAAATCCATAAGTAAGCTTTAAGGGGAGCAACATCACGCACTGCGGAATGAGATGGAACTGAATCGAGAGCTTTTAAAATGAAGCTTTGAAAAATTGATGAGTTATGTGATGATGAAGTGTTCGTATCTGATGGATAGGAGAGTATCTAACTATCTCCAACCGATGAACGTCACGTTACGCATGAGATACCCCGGTTCACGCACACCACAACCTCTCTGTGTGTGCTTGGGGAGAATGAAATTTTGAATGAAATCCGATTTCATGGCGTTTCTCTGTTTGAAGTTTGAGTTTAGTTCACTTTTAGCTTCCGGTGGTTGAGTGTAGCGGTTCTGTCGGTTGGATTGTCCGCTCCGAACGTTTTGTATCGCTCTTTGTATTTGAATTAAAGCGCGCGCGGGAACGTCTCCATTTGACCGTGGCAAAATATTGCCAATTTTGTTAATATTTAAATTTTCTGTTTGCCACATTCTCATATATTTTTTCGGCTAATTTTAGATTTAAAATTCAAAAGGAAAAATAATAAAAAAAAAATGTTGGTTCAAAAATAGATGAAAATAAATCCAAATGTGCCGCTGGTGCTATCCTTTGTGTGTGCAAATTTAAGTGTGAACAGTGAAATTTAGTAGAAACTACATTTGTAGTAAATAACACAACATCCCTTCGCACTTATTACATGGATTTTGGATTACAATTAATACGGGTTCTTCGCCTTCAATAAGTAGAAAACAACTGCGGTTTCAACACTGAAATGTACGTACAAGAAAAACAAAAATGATTTATTTAGTTACAATGTTTTTGTTTTATTTTTTTTTTGAACCACCCGAGAAAATTAACGCCAGCGAAGAAAGAGTATTTTTTTTTTCAATAAACTTGAAACAAGATACGGCTTCGTTTGCATTAACAAGTGTTGTTAATTAAGTTTATTTAATGGCTAGTTGCAACGAGTAAGATGCCTTACATGATTAGGTTAAAGGCAATGGGTGTTTAGCTTACATAAAATGTAAGTCGATTCCCACGCCTGTCAATTTTACTAAGCATGGGGACTATTGCATAGAAACTCGAATCGATATTTGAGCCATGGACAAGATTCTAAAAACAGTCGCATGCTGTCATCTCTAAATTAGCTCATAAAGCAATGTCTTGCATTCTAATTATTATTCTATAGTTTTAGAAAGAACCAAATTGGGTGTAAGCCAATACATTCGAGTCGATATGTAAAGACTTTTATTTCCGTATTAAATTTACATGCTGCATTATTATAAATTATTAAAATAGAGGAAGGAAGTATCGGCATTTTGTAATGAACCTTCAATAAAATAAACATTGATTGAATTTTCAAAAATGAAAAAAAAAATGGAAAAAAATAAAACAAATGTTAATTTTATTCGAGAAATACATAAATAAATAATAAGAGAAATGTATTTCGTACCGAGAAAATGTAATACTGTGTTGCTGCCAATTTCAAAGATATAAAGATACAATTTATCATAAGAATTCAGAGATTATACATTTTTTATCATATTTTGTTTAAGATTAATTTTATCAAAGGGTTGACCGAAACCGCGCACATTTTCTAAGGAAATTGAGTATAGACAGAGATCAATTGACCAGCGAATGTGCAGGCCAAGATTTCAGTTTTTGAAAAATTATCAAGCGGCTTCTGAATATGAGGAACTTTCAAAACTTTCGCATGTTGGCCATTTATAGACAAGAATGCATTAACAATTCTTTATCTGTTCTGAACAAGGAGTATCTGTTTATGAGAGGGTAGACCATCTTGGCAGTTATTTTACTCTTTTGGATTACTTTGTCTACATAGTCTTAAAAATTATAGGTTCAAGTAAATAGAGTGAATGTATTGTGATTATCGAAGACATATTTCAAACAAGATCCGTTCGTACAGCATTTAACTTTATAATTGGTCGACAAGCAGAAAGACTGATGAATCCGAATATCTTTCTTAATTCAATTCAACAGTCGGCATATTAAGTGACTACTATTCCATTCAGCATGCGAATGTGTGTAAAACCTATGAAACTGGTGAATACATTTTCGATGCTCTCATCTTATTCAGCATATGTGGACAATTTATCTAGGTATATGCATTTGGCAATGAGCTTAGTTTACTAAACTACTATCGTTATGACAGATCTCATTTTGATGACTTGTTTGTGGAGTCTTAAACCACGGTCTTAACCTTCGTTTTGGAACTGGCATGCCAATTGATTAGGTTTTCTCTTATCAGCTTTGTAAGCTTCACACATTTTGAAAAGGCGGAAGTAAGACACGTGAAGATTGTTCGATAGTTCCGTTTAGTGAAATAGATGTGACTTTTGACAAAAAATAATATGAGTTTTCAAAAAGTGTGGATGCCCATAACTCAGTGGTAAATTTAAGATGCTACTGAGCGTGAGGACCTGGGTTCAAATCCGGGTAGGAACATATGGCATTTTTGACGGACCCACATCTCACGAGTGATTGACAATCTCTCCAATGAGGAAGAACTGTCAAGAAAAAACTTCTAGGACTAATCGAAGTCGGCAATAAACTGTAGATCAAACCCCCGTCATTTACGCAAAATGTCATTTACGCACACACAAATGGTGAAACTAAGCCCTGTACTTCAAGAGCTGTTGCGCCACCAATTTATCTATTTATCAGTTCTCAAAAAAGGCGATGCTCTTATTCCCTTATTCTTTTCAATTAATACTATTTGTCTAAAGGGTTTTTTTTTCGTTGTAGTTATGATTATTGATTTAAAAAAAAACACATCACCTGTTGTGCTTGGTTTTTCACAAATTGAAGTACTTGAGAAACCTTTGAGCTTAGACAGTATTTTAGTCAGTTCTTATCCAAATTCTCATTTCCAAAGCAAAAACGACATTTTTCCTCCTAAGAGAACGTACCGAAATAGCTGAAATAAAATCATGAAAAAACATTCTTCATTGAAAGTTTGGGGAACGTTTGCCTCAGTTTACAAAAACACCGAGCACGCCGTCGTCGTTAATTTTGTTGTATGAGGTTTTTTTTTTCTTGACTTGGGATTGAAATATCTTGGTTTTGAAGCTTTAATTTAAACATCATCTTGTTTATTTTAAACTCGAAGTATTGCACTATGTTGATATTTCCAACCTTTTATTTGCAATTTCCTCAAAGGGAGTACGCGCCAGACTTTAATAGTGAATATTTTAAGGATTTTAATGCGAGGCTCTGAGAATTGAGGAAAAGTTATGTCAGCAGCAATGAAAGGAACCGCATCCACTTTTATTTAAAATGAAATGAAAGCGCTTAATAACATTGTACATGTCGACATTCACATATTTTGGAATTCTGTCCACAGAAATTTACCGGACTGTAATTCGTAGCATGGCAGGCTTTTTAAAATCCGTCAGCGCTCTCTTCTGTGAAAGACAAAAAAACTTACTTGAACTTACACAGAATATTTTGACAAAATAAAATAATCGCAGCTTTATAACCTCAAAGATTTCCGAATATTATAAAAGCCTTTCATTTTGACTTCTTCACTGCCAAGAACTAATGTTACATGTCGGGAAGCCCATTTAGCATATTCGTTTAATCATTTTATATTAAACAAATTATTCTCAAATCTAGTTTAAAGAACATGCCTTTTGTTTACCCGAAATTCCATGACTCATTATATTCCAAGACGGTTCTCATTGATAAGGGTCTATATATGTATGTATACGTTCTTAATTTTAATTCTCTCCTCCATTTTTGTTAATCCATCACTCTTTTATTACGGTTACTCTATCTAGGGGAATAACCATATTAGAACATTCGCAAAAAAAAGTGATCTCAATTTTCCAATTTAGCTTTGTCGCGGAAATGAACTATAAAGTATTCTAAATTAGTCATTGTGTCCCACTAGCTCTTTCGGTGACCATTATATGTAAAATTTTGAAATGATTTTATAGCGTGTTAGCATTTCTTTACAATTTTAACATCCTTAGAAGATTAGTTATTCTAGAAAAAAACATTCAGCCCACTATCCTGCTCATGCTCGCTATCCATAAAGGTAAAGCTCCTACGAATGTTTATATGAATTTATGGTTTGATGCTAATTTTGGAACAACCCAAATGCTTGTGATGTGAGCGGTGTGGTGTGCGGTTTACACCGGTGACGATGACCAGAGAACAAAATTTGTTATAAATAGTTTTCGATTTTTTATTTTTCATTCTTTTCCATGAACAATTGAAGGTCAGTGTAAAATTAGTTGGATTTGTTTACTGTTCAATTAATGTGAAACTTGACTTATAAACAATTACTTTGTATCTTACGAAAACCAAAAATTTGTAACCGGTTGAAAAATCAGATTATGTTGGCTTTTAGGTAAATCTTGATTAAGAGTTTGACAAAACGAAAAATCTGCAAGTCAAAAATGGCCATAACATCAACTCTAAGCATGAGCACGCCTATAGCCGCAATAAAAAGGGTCTAGGTTCCACCTATCACTAAACCTTCTTATAGGTCAGTTGCCGTGAAAAAAGTATTCTTTGATATTTCCGGCTCAAATCTAGGTCAATTCCGTTAATTTCGTGATAGTTCATCGCACTTATCGTGCTTCAATCTACACATACAATTGATAGGTCACTCCAAAGTCACTTGAAGTGCTTTCAAAGTTTGTTAGCCCTCTGCAAATAACATTAATCGTTTGCACACTAAAATTGTTTTCTTCAACATATCATTATATTCGTAAACAGAATGTGAATAACATTTTATCCACTTTGAGGCATCTTAATTTTTTATTTTGAAGTCTCTCAAGGATTCATAAAGCGGTTCACATCAAACTCGGCTCTAATTCGATATTTGGCGGTTTAAAAAATCAGTGTGGTACCGTAAAAAAATTTGTGAAAGTAAAAGCAGATGCTATGGACTGTAATTAGAAAATCTGCGAACATAAACTTAAACGCCCAAGTTGATTTATTTCCTTTTCCTTTATATTAATTAATATTAAGTAGATTCCTCACACAAAACACTTAAACCTTAGCTATAAATTTGCGGAAAATCAACCAGAAAATTGACAGAAAGCGTATCGTTATGTACTCATCAATTACGGAGACTAAAACAAAACACATCCAAATGATTGACTGAAAGGAAAATACGGGTTAACGAACCCTTTTCCAATTGCTTAATTTACAAAACGTTGTTTTTTTAACTTTTTTTTTATTAAAATTAGAATACAAACTTGAAGAAATATTATTTAAATAATTCTATTTTGTGATTGTAGTTTGAGAAAAAAATAGAAATGAATGCAATCACCATTCATTTAAGATTAGATTGCATTCATTGTCAATCTTTTGCATTCATTGAATTTTTCTAAATTTGTAAACTACGTTTTCAAAATTAAGTTTAAAGAATATATAAGTTTATAATAAAGACAATCTTCTTCAGGATTGAAGAAGTGTTTTGGTAAACAGAACTTGTGCTTTAAGTATGCACGTCTTGTGAATTCGTTAATCAAGTTGGATCTTACTGCTTATACCCTCACTAGACTTCACTGACTTGAACAATAGAATAAAATGGATTGTTAATGAATTCATGTATTCTTAAACGCTTGCGTTCAATTGACTGCCGTGAAAATGCACACAATAATATTTTTGTGTCTCAAAATCCGGGCTTAAATGCCATTAATTGATTCAATGAATGCTCTTTTAAGAATGACTTATTTTTATCTTTTACGACGCTGGTAGTCATTTGAAGAACGAATATACAAAATTTTCAAACATACGAGGTTGGTTGAACTTTCAGTTATATTCTGAATTTCCTTCCTTGTTATGGTATCTGAGGATTTTTTTTTGGAGTTGAGACTTGCATATTATATATGCACTTACTTAACCTCTGACTTCACTTTCAAATCCAGATTGTCTATAAATAAAAATAATCTCGCATATTAAACAATCGGGCCAATCTGTAACCATTCCAACAATTTAAGGGCACAGAATGTTTATATAGTTCACATTTGTTTGCATTGTGATATACAATGCATCAATTCACGGTTTGCTGCCCACTTAATTTATTTTTTATTCACAAACAATATCGTAGGAAGTTCCTCGTATCGGTTGTGAAATGTTCAAGAATAAAACTTGGCGCCTGATGGCTTCAGATGCGGGAAAAGAATTGAAACCGATGAATGAGAGTTTAGGTACTTTAGAGTAGTAGTAGAGGTGAATACACTTTGTAAAATTCATGTTCTTCTTTATGTTGAATTACACTCCAGATTCATTGAATGGAATAAATATTTGATTCTAAAGTGAAAACTATTTTTGGAGTGTAAAATTGATGTGAATATGATGATCGGCGGCTAAATACACATTTTTCATACATGAAGCGCAGGAAATCGTAACGAAGTAGTTCAAGGGGTTCTTCGATTATAAGTAGCTTTGAAAGGCCAGCAGAATAATTGTATGGCAATTTGTTGTACGAAGTTTCACTGTGTTTACGGAATGAAGGTAAAATGTGAGAAGAAATATTTAAAAAAAAATTAAAACTGAACGATGAATCACAAAATAAAATACGTTAGGAATTTAAATCTCTCCAGACTTAAAGCTATTCAGGTTAACTATTGTGAGCGTGATTTAGCCAGCAAATTATGGTAATTGACTTCCGACTTGATAAAGATAAATACACACAAAATATTGTAACAACAATTTTAAAAATTACATATAATTGCATTTATCTTTCGGAATCTTTGCGTATGCAAAAATATGCTTACTTTATGCTTTTTGAACTCTTGGATGTGTTCATTCATTCATGTCTAATAATTTTATTTTTAAATTTATAAAACAATGAAGAGTTTTACACCCTCACTTTTAGCATCTTGTAGACAAAATCTATGGCTTTCTTTCGAAAATATTGATGTCCCATCTAGGAGATGATCTGGAATAGGAGGCTGAGAATACTTTGAATTCTTAAATTGTATTTTTGCAGTTGTGTTTAAACTGACTGTTATTGGGATATTGTACAATGATCCATCAGGAAACCTATCATGATTCGTATATGTTATTCCAAGAAAGTTAGAGGGCTTCTTCCATAGCCAAGATACTTTTTTGGCGAGTTAATCTTTCCTTTCATTCGATGTTCGCTTCATCACGGACTTACAAGATTGTAACGTGATGTAATTCGCTGATTTTTTTTTTTCTCGCGAGAACAGAGTCTTTTGAGATCTGGAAGGTGGAATCTCTCGAAATTCCTTTTTCTGGAGAAGAAAATGAGATTCGTTTTTCAAGCACTAAATCTTAAGTCACATGGTTTTGCATATAGGGGTTTTTTTAAGCTTCTATAAAGCTTTAAATAGTAGACAGACATTTTTTTCTTTTAATCGAGTATTAATGCGTTATCGGCACCACCTGTGTTTTCAAAGGCTCCACCCAGAGATTTGCAATTTATCACTTTCTTCGCCTTATTAAAAAGCGTATAAATACTGATCAATCTGTCTCCTCGAACCAGAGAATAGAGGCCGAATTTAAGCTATAATAAAGGAATCACCTTGATCATAGAAAGACATCCTGTAAACTTTATTACGTTAAAACGAAGTGCCAACAGATACATTGAATCCACCAATGAAGCACTATTCCTGCATCTCGCTACAACATCTAGCCTGAGTATATAGTATTTTCGAAAACAACAAACAAGATTGCTTTCTTATTTGAAAACTTATGATCTTGAAGTGTCATTCATACACGCTTACTCATAAAAAAGTAATAATGAAGGCAATAAATCTGAAAAGTTGTAAATAAAATCAAACCCTCAACGTTTCAATGTTTTTTTGGACTCGCCCAAAATTTGCCAAAATTTGTTGGCTATAGCAAAGAAGCGCCATCATTATTTTTTCACATAATTTATCATGCATGCATCATTAAAAAACTAATGTTTAATATTAAGCATAATTTCGGCGCAAAATTATTTGTAATATTTTTTATGATGACCTTGACGTCCATAAATTCGATTAAAGCCGGCGGTATTCTAATTTCAGAAATTTTTATTTCAATTTTTAACCTCAAACTGATCTACAACGGTTCATTGTCCTATTTCGAAGCTTATAAGCATACAAATGTCCAGTAAACTGAAACCATTCTGGCAATAATATTGGCAAACCCTAATTTTAGCATAGTCTGGCTTTTATCTTCAAAAATATGCAAATAAGTTCAACGATTATGAAATAAAAATACGTATTTACTTAATTAAATATTCCTTTTCGAATTCGAATTAGCAATTATCGACGGGAATGTACATTTTATATTTAAATATTTGCTTTTATTTTAAATTTAAAAAGTTGCTTACAAAAAACAGAAGAAAATTTATTAATTCATGGTCACCTTAAGATTTCGCACGCATATTCTAAGAATAAAAATAAATATAGTATGTCCAGTTTTTCCTTTTTTATTTTTGTTCATTCTCTGATGTCAGTGATTATTAATAAATGGATTTCCGGCACATCGGCCGACGCAGTAGACGCACAAAAATGAGCGATCGACAAAATTTTGAACGCTTTAGCCGTACTTGCTGACGGACGTTTGTGCGTGCCTAAAGATTATCTAGTAAAGTTATGTTATTTATTTAAATTTCATAGCAAATAAAACCAAAAACATCTTGGAAACATGACTAAATGCATTCTGTGCACACCCACGGAGTTCGAAAACGACTTTGTTTATTTTGTTTAAGAAACGTTTTTTGTTTTCTGTTTTTTTATTTTTTGTGTTCCTTTTTTTTTGAACGAAGCGGAGTCTCATTCGTGTGCAGATGACATGTTTGCTGACAGATTTAAAAATCGGATCAAAATATTTCATAATATTTAAATTCTTGTGATATATTATGTTTTGTTTGTCAAATGACATTAGAGATGTACAAGCTGATAAGTTGTAAGGAAAACTAAGATTTATGTTACTAAACGAGTGAAGGCAGTTTTATGTGTTTTTGTTGCCACTTTATATATTTTAAATTCTAAAAAGACGCAAACAAAATAAATCATAATAACACTGTTTTGGCCACTCATTTGTTGATCTCGTTATTTAGTTAACTTTCATACTAAAGTAAACGCCAGAAAACTAAAACAATAAAACTAGCGACTGATTAACAACCCTTGAAGAATAAAACTGCCAGGAAAAAGTGTATGGGCCCTTTTATAATTGGCAATTAAACAGAAGGTCGAACCTCCACCGTTTGTGCGGAAAATATAACGCGTAAACAAAAAAAATTTCAACAGTCTAGGCCTAGCTTCTCAGAGAGCAATCACACCGGGACTTTTTTTTTCAGGACGCTCATGCAGCACCTCGAGCACTAAGAGGATATACATTTTGTTTGTGCTTGGATCTGTGCATCTAGCTATTAAAAAGCCTCAGTCAATAATGAACTTCTCAAATATTTAGTATCAGGATAAAACAAACCCGATATGGGGGTAAAATTATTCATTGAAAGGTTGAAAATGGCATTGTCAATAGACTTTTGTTAGATTCGTACTGCCTATAGGCAGAATGAGGGCTTCGGTACTATCGAGTTCCAGCTTCATGCTAGATGTGCTTATGTTCCACCGTATTGCCGAGCAAATGTAAGAATCGGAAGTCCCTCCAGCAAAATGAATTCCACCATAGCTGCTTCTAGTTGACTATATGTCCTAATGAACAGCCAAATACTTCACAAGTCTTTGACTTGATGCAAAGTGAAACTAATACACTGCACATGAAGGAGTGATTTCCAAGTTCCAAATGACTTTATATGTAGTGTCTTTGAGGCTGAATTTTTCGCTATAACGAAATGGGTTATACTGACAAGCTCTATCTTGGTATCCGACGAAGAGTTCCTTATTTTGTTTTTAATAATTAAAAATAGCGTTGGGCAGAACAAACTAACCGAAAAATTCAAAATATCTCTTTCTAAATGGTAAAGGGACGTTTATAATCAAAAATACAGATTGAATCCCACTGACTGTCAAAAATGAACTAGTTGCAGAACGTCCTCCTGGTGTACAATGTCTCTTCTAAAGTTGTCAGAGTTATGAATTTTTGTTGTAAAAAAAAGAAATTGGAATGAATTAAATCCTTACCAAATTCAGTAGACGCTCCCATGACTGAACGTTAATGTTCGAAATTTCGATAAACTATTTACAAAGTGACATTTGACACTGAGTTTTCGAATTTTCCCAGAAGATTTATCTGTCAATTTAACAAGAAAAAAACAAAATTGGTGAATGAATCCAAACCATATACGGACTCGCTCAAAGACACACAAAAAATTGCATCAAAAGCGGTCCAGCCAGCAGAGTTGAGTGACATACAGAATAACTATTTATATGAAAAATAAAAGAATATTCCAAAACGAAACCAACTTCCGAAAAGTAAAATCTTAAATATAGAAGATTCGTTTAAAACAATTAAAATATTACTTTAAAAACATATGTTTTTAATGTACTCGTGTCTTGGTATTTTCGTCTTGCCGAGGTTCTACTGTAATTGTAGTTAATTGGACCGAGCAATAAAGCCTCTTAACTTGTTTTACTCAGCATCATTTGCATAATTTCTGGCAAAAGTGAAAAGGAAATTTTAGTTCGCACAACTTGAACAGATACAGAAGTTCATAGCTAAGGGCAAGACAAGACAAGGCCATACTAATTATCCAGCTTCAGCTTAAACAATTTCGGTTTCATGGCTAGTCGGCTCCAAACATCAACTTTTACGTATGCATCCATATGGGTAATAACTCACATTGAAACAATTAATTCAATTACATATTTGCTTAAGTCTGGCATCGGGCTCGTCATGACTTGACTCATGCCTCGTCATCTTGGACATAAACAACACGTTAAACTCACTTCGTATAGATACATTTTTGCAACATTCGCTTTTATGGATGCTGATGTCTGTAAACAAAGAAGTCCAATTGTGTTCCAGAATATATCACGCGAAAATGTGCCCATCTAAGAAAAAGAAGCCTTTGTGTACGACAGACGCCTTTAGCGACATTGGAGCCATAAAGAACTTGTATACATTTGCTGTTTTTTTATTTCTTTGAAAATTATGACTTTCCTTTGGTTGTGCTCCGTTTTTAAATCAAACGACAGATATCGGCAAATGCTATATGAAAACTGGGACCTAGCCAATGAGTTAAAAATAATCTCGAGACAAAAATACGTTCAAAAAGCAAATGCAACAAATTCCTGTGTGTGGTTCCGAAGAGATGACGAGCATAATGATGTGTGCAGCGGCATACCCTTGGATGGCTTTAATCGCATTACAAAAATAGTTGTTGAATTTTCTTTTCCAATTTTTTTTTTCTGTGATGTGAAAAATAGCATCATCAGCAAGAAAGGAGATCTGGATGCATCACGTCGTCGAAACGGAAAATCGTCCCGTCCGGGCTTGAATTTATAGGTGATGGTGACTTTTCGGTCGCACGCCTGTTTAATTGATGCAAATGTGGCAGCCAGTTTGTTTACTTGACAAGGCAATTCGAATTTTCCATCTGCTTGGTGTTTTACGAGAGTCACTTGGTTGTTTAAAAAACAGATTTAAATCAGTGACGCATCTTTGCGGGGAAAGATCGTTAATTAGGGATTCGTACCCGAGGAATCGATGTATTTCTTGTTCGCTGTATTTGATTTGAAGTTGCCATTTACCATCAACTTTGATATAGCTGTCTATCACCTATATCAAAGTTGATGGTAAATATATCACGCATACCGAATAAGAGGAATTGAAGTTTTGTTTATCAAAATTGCAAATTTAAATTTATCTCTGCAAGTAGTACCCAGTAAGTTATAGACAACCACAGTATGTCCAATATACATATAAGGCTGGAGCTAGAACATTTAGGCTTTCGTTGTGTCAATACGGATTTAGAAAGAATAAGAGCGCTAAAAGGCTCCTGCAAATTAGCTTTACTATACATCAAAGCTACTTATCAAAACCGAAACCAAACACTATGCAATATGTTTGTTCTTGGACTCCAGTGAAACTTATGAAAGTGCTGACTCGGTTGGGAGTAAAAGGAAACCGAGCTGAGAGGTTGAAGACCTATCTCAGCAGCAGTAATTTCCTTAAAGTAAGAAGTTCCACAAGGTTCCAGGCTAGGACCAATATTTTTTATCCTATGCGTCTTTGCTTGCGTGGATGATATAGACATAGTTGCTTCTATAGAATCTGTGATCGCAATCATGTAACAATAACTTTAAGCAACGCCGAAAGGTTGTCATGACATGGGTATGATTCTTCAGGCGCCAACTCATGCACAGTCGGGGGCCTGATATCAAAACAATTACTGCTCAGATCAAGAGCCTAAAACAATCGCATCGCAGATAAAATAAGGTTTTTGAGGTGCAAAAATCAAACGGGACAGACGACTAAATAATCAGATCCTACATTAAAAAAGAAAAGTTTCCATTGTGCACTAAAGCAGATATAAGACTTAATTATTTATTAAACAAGCTTACTTATCAATATTCTGGGGTGGGGTGATGCAGCAAAGACTTATTTGGATGAAGTTCAAATACTTCAAAACTCAATTAAAAAATTGAAGACGAAAACAAGAAAAAAGAGCTGAGAAGCGCTCAAATATTTAAAATTGCCTAGATGACGGAATATTGTACAGGCTCCATGTTTAAGGACCTCACATGCCATTGATTATATACAAAACAAGAAGCAAGAACTGCTCCAAGCTCCGAAGTTCAAAAGCCTGCATGGAAGCAGGCAATTCATTTCATTGTTTAAAAATAATAACCTAGATTTTTGGAAAAAGTGTAAATAAAAGCAAAGCCTTCGGGAAATAAGTCTTAGTTTTAAATGTTCAAATATTGTTAAAGGTTTTCTTTAAGCATACAGTTTATATTTTTTTTATAAGTTTTTTTTGTTAAAATAAATGAATTTTGCTTGCATTTGCAAAATTTACAAAAAGAAATAAAAATTTGCATTAATGTTAATTCTCTCCAAAGCCAAGTTGAAAGTCTCGCAAAGACAATGCTTTTAATATTTTTCGAGCTCCTTTCGAACAGACTGACAGAATTTCAGTTATAAGTATCCAGGTCTTGACCCAATTAACTCACTTTTGTTTATGACTTAAACTCGATTGATATGCTTAACCACAAGTAAATAAACGTTAAGAACTGAAAGAACCAAAATTCTAGAGGAACCTTTTGTTCAAGTGCAAAAAAAGGAAAAACAACATCAACTAGGTATCTTCATCTGTTGTTTGCCAAAGTGGAAATTGAATTTTTAAGTGCGGAAATAAGAAGTCAGAAGAACTAGGCAAACGGAGAAAGCAATCGTTGAATTGAGGGAAATCGTTTTGCTTCTTTTTAGAAGCAAAATCCTAAAGTGTAGATAAGATTGTATCTTGTGGTGGAACTTTTAAAATTTGAACGCAGTTCACACAGTTAATCAACGACCAGGTCTCAGGTGCTTTGAATTAAAATGTGGTTTATTTTTGTTTTGGAAAAATGCAAATTTCCTAAAAACAAACAACATTTTTTTTAAACTGATTTATGTTTTTCTCAGAATGTTTCTTCCATTGTTGCGATTTTTTAACAAAAGTGAATTAATGAGTGTCAAAAGGCATCGTGTAAGCCAAGTAACTAATTTCGAAGAAAAAAAATGTTCAGAGAAAGTTGTTTGCTATCCGCACATGCAGGTTTCTTGATTAAGGTCTAGAGTCAAAGATTTTTCGATCTGAGTTGGTCTATATTGATGTTTAACCCATATAGACTTCTAAATTAAAATTCTCCTCCACACTCATTTAATGAAAAAGACAAAAAATCATCATTTCATTAATTTGAATCATTTTCATGTTTCTACGTATTATATGATAGTAAGCCATGGATACAAAGGATCTTGACATTGTAAGTTCGGTGTCTTAAAAAGTATCTTGCATCGCTTGCAAAGTGATGAAATTGGTTAACATTTCGTTGATTTTCAATATGCTGTCCACATAAGAGTGGTGAAATAATCGAAAGTCGCAAAAGAAGATTTACATATATTGTGGCAACATCTTCGTTGAACGCACATGATGAACACTCGGATATGTTCTTTTATCAATCAGCCAATCAGTCTCAAAAAACTTTCAACAAAAAACTGTGCATCATTTCTACCGAAATTTCTGTTTTAAAATTCGCTTTCGCATTTAGTTTGGACGTTATTTGCCGGCTTTTATCCCGATCGTATACGAACAAAGTATGCAAGAAAACCAAGACTCTCTGAATCGTTTTAAACGAAATCAAATCAAGTATGTGTTGTTTGTAAATTAACTACTTGATGAGATATGTTTTGTTCGTAGAACCTTCCTTTGCCAACGTAGCGTTGTTCTTTGCTCTCATAACCGAGGCTTGTTTTTCATTCATGTATCACCGGAATCTGCTTTTTTCCGCAACGTATGACGTGGGATAGTCTGATCTGATTCTGCCAACTCTCATAGAGTGTGAGAACTAAGGCTTATTTCTTACCTAAGAGTTATTATTGACAGTCCTATGTAATTGAAAACATCCAAAAATAACTAGAAATTCCAGTGGACCCTTTTTGATTAGGAAATGAATTCGGATTGTATTTCGTCGGAGTACCCAAGCTTGATCTTTCGCCAATTTACTCCTGTTCAAAGTGCAAAAAATCCGATCCCGTGGAGGAGAATCGATTCAACTGTGAAATAAGATCGTGTTGCATGACCCAAAATATTTCTTAAAACACCCATTAGCATCATCATTCCTTATTCTGAACTCTGTTATTACACATATGCTAGTCGGGCTTGGGTATGCAAAACTACCATCTGTGCACGAAAAAGTCATCCTGGTAATTTAAATTCAAATCTCGTCTTTTTTTTTTTTTTTTTTTGTTGCTCATTCACCTGCACAATGAAGACAAAAGCGAAGCAAACAGAAAAGTAGACAGAAAATAAAAAAAAAATAACCTTTAGAGAAAATAATGTCACATCGCAACTTGTGGTCATAACAATGTTTCCCGCCACTGTGTGTGAAGGTGAAAGATATAATGATGAAAAAAAAGTCTCACTTAACGCATGACTTACCTCCCTTAAAAAAAAGATTATATCCCCACAGTATATGGAAAGACTATGGCTGGATCACCAAAGCCACTTCCTGTCGAAATGCCACATAAGTAGTGCACCCGAACATGGACTATTGGCCTTTTT
Source organism: Orthonevra nobilis (assembly GCA_963555765.1). Lineage (NCBI taxonomy): Eukaryota > Metazoa > Arthropoda > Insecta > Diptera > Syrphidae > Orthonevra > Orthonevra nobilis. The sequence continues at coordinate 39,011,717 of OY743224.1, forward strand.
GTTCGTTCATATAACCAAGCCATCCGTGGATGGAAAGCTCAAGACAATAGCCCGAATAATAATTGTTTTTATTGTATTGAGGCAGATAGGTAACTCGGCCTGATCGACCAAAGATATGAATAAACATACATACATATGTATCTTTTTCAATTTAATATTTTAATGAGTTTGCTGAGAGGTAGCGAAATAGGCCAACCATGAAGAATGATATCTTTTCCTTTGTATATGTAAATCTGTCGAAATGGTTAAGCAGATAATCTCCACGTCAGAAAGCATGAAATCTCCACAAACATTACCAGAAGAGAACAAAGGCCATTGAAAAAGAACGAACGTACATAAATAGAAGTGTGTTAATTAAATAAATGAGTTGCAAAAAAATACACGCATATTTTTACTTTCTTCGAAGCATTATTGAAGCATTCACACGCCTCATTTTAAATGAACAGTGATGTTCGAATTTCTTTTTACTCAAATGTATAAAATGACACGACCTTTTAATGTTTAGTGTTGGACATAAGGTTTAGGAAACATAAAGTTTGCGATTGGCAATTCGCCCTCTTTCCTTGTCAAATCTTGGTCTAGAATCTCACGCAGTCTAACATGCTTTAAGCATTCTGTGAAAGCTTAGGACCAGCTCCTGACTGTTTAAGTTAATTTCAATGTCATGATTTTATATCAAATTCATTTTCAGCATTTGAGACAGCTCGAATCTGCACTCTTAATCTATCTATCTATTTAGCACTCTTAAAAATATGCCAGAAATCGAACCAGTATTTCATTAAGACCATCTGTATACACATGAATATTTCTTCACAGTAGAAGGCTGTTTTGCTACTCCTTCCGCTGCTTCCTTGCTGGTACCCAATCTGTAGATCCGATGGAGTATGAAGCAGGTATGATATATGTTGTCTGAATAACCAACAATTTGTTTACCTAAAAAGGACATCATGTATGTAGGTCTGGCATTCGGTGGCTTGAGTCCCCATGACAGCATTGTACGATTGTGATTGTGCTGGAGTAAGGATATGGAATTCTTTTGCACTTGATTGGTTTCGAGTCCGCATGAAATATGCACTAAGCTCTTGTGCACTACAATGAATTCCAAGGTATCAAACACTGTTTGGTTTTCTAATCACAGTGCAACCTTGGAGTTCAGCAATTTACTGGGACAGTGGAAAGCTGACCGATTGGTCGGTATGAGCATCCGAATGCAAAAAATGTTTGATATCCAATGAAGTCTTGAACGGAAGCTTAAGCCTTAGAGTAACACAATTACGTTCAGAATTCCAACGTGCTGTTAAATTGATTTTCCCAATGTTTCTGAGTGTTTGTCCTTGTTGCATCTCTCGGCAGTAGAAACCATCTTACAGGCCACTTTGAATCCACATAACTTCGAACGTTGTTATTTCCGACAAGTCGGTACATACATTGAAGATGATGAGTGTCCTGAATGCCACAGCACAATTACAACCGTCTGATAAGGTGGACAAATTAAGAGAAATAACTATGAACGCTGGTCGAAATACGATCAAGAATCAATCGATTTGTGGATTATTTATTAGGCAGCAAAATTTCTTTCAAAAATTGTTAAATTTCGAACAAAACCAGCGTTGAATTTAAGTTGCTTAGAACTCACTTAATGAAGTCAACAATAATTCAGATTTTTTTAAACTTAAATGTTCACTCGACAAGTGGATTCCGGATCACCTAAGCAAGAGAAAAGTTCCACAAAGTTCATCACTAGCTTTTGGCGAAGGTTCGAATGATCGATTTGGAGCATTGCCTTTAAGTTCGGAACCTCTAAGTTCCGAAAAAAAGTCATACGGTTGCGGCGGAACATTGCAGTTCAGTTCAGTTGTTCCAACGTAATTTTTTGGTTTGGTAAATATCCCTGGACATCAGGTCGTTGATCGAAGTCATTGCCCTGGCAATGTGCCTTCGGATTAGATTTTTGACAAAATTATCTTATTTGGTTGGACTGACGCTATTGAATAGAATTTTGAAAGAATTGTTTTTTTTTTCGTTAGGACTCTGAAAGATTTTCTATAAAGAACCCATCGAATTCGCTGACACGTTAACCCACACGGAACAACAACAAGTAACGATATGCCTGACGAGGCTGCTGCAGTAAATAAACTTCATCCTAGCATTGAGTTGGGTACTCTTAAATAGTTCTGTTGTCGTCTAGAAAACTAGACAATAACATGACAACAGCGATATGAATTTTTTGACGGCACTTCGGTCTTCTTATAGCCATATTGGCTTACGAAAAAGGGCCGTTTTCTTGTAATAATCGCTTAATGAGCTAAACGCTTCTCCGAAATTACAAGGCCAAAAGTGTTATGGATATTGGGAGAACTGCTGGCATAATTGTTTAATACGAGTCTTACGCGTAGCGCACCTTCTCAATTGAATAATGATTTTTCTTGTCACAAGTTCATACTTCATGTACATACACTCCACTCATCACAACATTATTAAGGTAAACATATAAAGCAGTAAAATAAGGAAAAAATTAGTAGATGCAACTAGAGTTTTTGGTTACATTTTTCCGTGGCACTCCATAGACTAGAAAATGACTGAATTGTACTTATATGTGTAAATGTTCGTCAAAGCTTGACCTATGAATAAATATATGAACAGAGTATTCCACATTCATTTCTTTTGTCAAAATTTTAACGACAAATTCCAAAATTAGAACACGAATAGCATGCTATAAAGCGAGGACCTAATAAATCTGGTCACACCATTTCGCGTTTACCCCAATTAGCCTAATTGATGATAAAATGTGCCCAAAGAATTCCAAATAAAATTATAATACTCCTCGAAATTATTTCAACCCATTCATTCCTTTATTCCACTCCCCGCCCAAATAACAACCAATAAACCTCACTCACAATCATAATACACCACTAATCAGTGGCATGCCACAAAGATGATCTAATTCAATAACACTGGAGTGGTCGGTCCTCTCTTTAGTAATAAAACAAAAAAAGACTGAAGTTTTGTACGTCCGGAGTTACGAGTGAACCGTCTCTACAAGTATCATCAAAATAGATGTTCATGTTCAGTTACCGCCCTCTGTCTCGTGCGTTCCAAAGATTTATCTAGATACATATAATCAATACAATTTTTTTCAATTAAAGATAAATAAAAAGTTGAATGAAAACAAAAATAAATTTCAAAAGCAAGTGGTAAATATTTTGGAAACTTTAATTGACCTTCAAGCGACTTTTCAATGTGCAAGTTCAATCTCAAGGTAATTGTATCTTGATGGAGCAAAAAAACAAAAAAAAAACAAATCATCACAATTCTGCGGCACAAGCGATATACACACGTAGGAACGCGACTTTCTCATTGCCAATTTTGAAGAGATTTTCTTTTTTTTCTAATTTATTATTTATGATTATCTCAAGACACCGACCGGGCAACTATCCAGCACCGAGCAGACCACCTCAACTTAATGGAGAAGCGCCTTCCTTTTTTATGTTACAACTGTCATGATTTCAATTTGGCTAATGGCACCCTTTCCACATTTACGATACATATATTAATTAGCCATAGAAGTAATATGTTTCCCAGTAAGACTCCACGTCCAAACCGAGAGAAACCAAGAAAGTTCACATCACAGATTGCCAAAGGCAACCAAAAAAAAAACATAAATAAAAGACAAAAGAAAATAGAAACGACAAGTTTGTTAATTGAGCTGTAAAATATTCGAGTGGTTTTGGCCATATTTTTTGGCACTGGATCGGGCCAAGTAATCCAAAAAGGAGTAACTCGAATTTCCTGTAGTGCGGCTTTTATTTATTTTTATGTTTTTTTAAAGCTAATTGACGTGAAACGTGATACGATTGTGAGTAGCTTGTCGTCAACATCAAAGAAAAATTTTACATGATGTTTTTCAAAATAGGGTTGTTCAATTCGTGGTCCAGATTTTACATCCTAATTTCAATCACAAATGTCAAACTGTCATCATGTCCATGTTGGCCATAATACAATATGGGTTGTTCAAAAACCTTGTAACATGTAAAAATGTGAAAACTTTTGACGAAAATAGTGATTCTGTAGTTGGTCTATTTTGCGCAATACGAGCAGGTTATGGTCGCCAAAAACGTACATCTACAAATATTTAGAGAAACCGGCGCTGTTTGAGATGTCTTAAGGCCGATCCATCATAGGACTGCATACGCTCTGCAGACAATATGTGTGCCTCTAGGAAATTGAAGAAGCTGTTTGACACAGTTTTTTAAGCACCGAACTTACAATTGGATCAATTGATGGGCTTCAGGTTCGAACTGTTTGTTTATTTATTTATTTTTTTTACTTTCGAATATGGTTCAGTCATAATTTGAAACTTGGTTGTGCTGTAGAGATTACTCTATTAGCATAGTCCAAGACGGTGGTGTCATTAGTTTGTAAAGATAATGTTGTTAGCTCTTTTGTGAAGATGTAAAACTGACCAAAAATGTTCGCTAAATCTTCAAAGAATGATGAAATTTCTGCGAATTGAGTGAATGGAAATAAGGCAAAATTATACTCTCCGTCCATATTCCGACTTGACCCATGGTGCAATCGAAAGTAAAATAGTTTTGAGTTTCGAACCACATCATTAAGGCTTGTCTTATTTTTCGTTTGGACTTTCATCCCTTATAAAGTTGACCCCACTCAAGAATTGAAAGCCGTAAATCAGGGAACGTCAGCGTTTGGATGACTTTTTTCATACAACATTTTCTTCAGCGATGATTGTTTCACATGGAGAAGAAAAAATCCGCATGCAATTCTCATATATAATATGGTGTGATTTGGTCTTAAAGCTTTGGAAAATGAAGAGGTTCTCACACCACCGATAATGCATATCGATATATCCAAATGTTTAATCTTTTTGGTCTGAAAACTAAGATATGGATGTGGAAGAGAGCACGAGTACCTCATCTCATAAAATATAATCCTTTTAAAGTTCATTTTAAGAAAAATAGTCTGCACGAGTTATAAAACACACAATCGGCAAACTCTTGTATTCGTCAAGTTATCGCCAAGTTACAAGTTACGTTCACAGACTGCAAGTCCTGCAAGAATTCCTGTCCGCTTTTTTTTCATCATAACATGCCATTATTAGTTTGACGATATTTGTATGTTTTTCATTACATTTAGGATTATTTTTAAAGCAAAAACTTGGCATGAACCCATATTTAAGTCAAAACAGAGGGATTCAATTTATCAGTTTTACACTACATAACCCATTATCGTATTCGGAGGCTTCACACAAACGGGGTATCCAGTGGCGGAGCTATATTTTTTCAGTCATTAAAAAAATTTGATGTCGGTTTTCAAAGAGAAATTATTCCATAAAAATGCCGTCCATTAAGTTGCGATTGCTGTTAGAAAGTGGTCGTCGTGTTTTGTGTGGCTTGCTGATTAAGGCTCGGCTTGATGTCGTGAATTTCATGGCATTTTCCTTTAGGACTGTGATATATCTTGGATTATAAGTATATTACTTGAAACAAGTCTGTGTGACCTCGGTAGCCATAGACCGATCCCATAGCATCAAGTTCTTGGGAAAAGTCCACTAATTGAATCCATGTAAGCTCCGTGCATATGCAGAATCGACCCATCTTGTTTAAATCATATTTGAAATGAGAAGGTTGGAAGTGATCCCAAATCTGAAGTAAGAAAAATTTTTTGACTATTCACAAGCTTTTTAAGCAAACAAATTACGGGTTTTATTTCGAGTTGAGATGAATACGTGCTATCTGTTAAACTTGTGTCTTTCTTCGTTTACCGTTTCCTTAACTTTGCATGCTTACGAAAATTTTAATAACAAAGCAAATCGTATAAATTTTGCATTTTAATTCTTTCACTGTGATGAAGTATTTCTTTTTAAAAGTGCTTAAATAGATAATAAAACAAACTTTAAGGACACATCTGGTTAAACATATTTGTTATGCAAATGTTAGATAACAGTAGCTATCAATTGGGTCACACCTTTTATTTGTAGCTATCGTGTAACATCACTTTCCGACACACCCATGACACATCAAAAGGCTGTTCGTCATCACTCTCACAATTTTTATTAATTCGGCATTCGAGTTGTGTGGCTTTTGAATCGTAAATGTTGATTTTCTCTTCAAGGATGGCATGGTTATTCTCAAAAACTTAATAAAAACAAATAAGTTCAAGCATTTTGTCGCTTTCCGTATGATATACTATACATCCATGGTACTTTTAGTTCTTACTGTAGAGAAATTTGTTCAATGTCTAGTCATCGAATTGTAGAATTGGTAAAGTAAGGTCCCATAGCCTACTATCGTTTTTTGTACAATACAGGACAAATATATAACCGATCAGAGTCAAAAATAAGTTTGTCTTGCACTAGCAAAACACGGGACATAAGGTTATCGTTTAAGCTTGTCTTAAAATAACAAATACATCGCGAATGAACTGAGCATGATCAGCGAGCTTCCTCTATAAGATAAATCTGAGTACAGCGAGAGTGTCTTTTCAACCCCTTCCATTGACCTAAAAATGTTCATCGATAAAACCCATGGCTTGAGATGCAAACAAGAAAAAAGCAAAGAGAACAGAATTTAAGGACCTACTCTTAAGCGCGATAGAGTTATAGACAGAGTGATAGCCTGCAATACCGGTGCAGATGAGTCTAGAAAACCTTTTTCATCGGCATGAAAGATTCAGATTTGTTTTGCTGTCAGCATCCAATCTGTTTGCTTAATTCAGTTCCATAAAGCGGACTTTTAAAATATGAAAATATTACTCCAAAATGTGTCACCCGATGCGAAGATGCTTTAACTTTTGCCATATGTGCTATAAGATGATGCTTTGTACCAAATTTCAAGATTCCGAGTTCAAGGGAAGTACGCTGTAGTTTTTGATTCCCTTGCGAGTGTTGAAAATTTGTGGCATAAACGGCGGATTGTGCTATTAATTTCAGCTTAATACCTCCACGAGTTCCGGAGAAAAAAGGTCTTGACAGACAAACAAAGTGATCCTATATGGATTCCGTTTTTTCCTTTCGAGGTACGGAACCCTAAAAATGATGAATAAAATCGCAAAAAATTGATAAATTCCAAAATATCGTACAATTCATGAACAACAAAAAATTATTCCGAGTTTCAAGGCTCAATTCCTTATAGTTGAGTCCTAAACATACAAAACTTTCGTATTTGAAGCTTCAAAAACCAAAGAGAAACAGTGGAAAATCCGTTTCATCCACAACCGGCTGTATTCTTGGACCCTATTGTTTCTTCAAATACGCTGGTGAGATATAATCAGCGAATCGATTGGGCAATGATAATTTTAAGCAACACAACGCACATGCCACATAGCTGTAGGAACAATATCTCTACAGCGTGACAAATTTTCTGGCAAGAAGCATATTTAAAGTGATCGTGTGATTAAACACCTTTCCCCTTTTTTCTGTGAGGCCAACGATTCATAATTAACCTCAGACTTTAAATGGCACACCAGCTTATCATCAATTTCTCAGTCATAAAAAATTGCACCGATAATGGAGCTTCTTTCTGAAGTCATTTTGGCTTTCGGAAAATCTTTGAACATCATCTGCATGTTTTTCCAGGCTTATTGTCGTTCATGTCTTAGAGGATAAGCGAAACTATTTTGCTAACTTCTGAACTGGGGGAGGTCTTCAGAGATGTTGTTGGGCATTAAGCTTAGGCATCTTTGAACAATGTTGCCGGAACCTTACTACAGACTCACAGCTGTTCCTACGAGTAGACAGACAGATATTTGCTGAATTGTCTTGTTCATCTTCCAACGCAAAGAATATGACATTTTGTAAGTCCGTTCTTTTAAGAAAGAAGTATATTTCCATACAAATTCGGTCTCGAGCTAAAGAAATCTCCGCTTACCAAGCCTAGAATCCAAGGTTGATTCTACCTTAATTCTTGCGGATGGCCTCAAAAAATGTGCAAAGCCTTGTGTAAGTATCATCGTGGTACAAACAAACAACAGCCAGGATGCCCCAAAGAACTTATAAAAAAAGACCTCAACTTCTTAAGAAATTTTTGGTATGAACGAATTACGTGAAATTCGAACCTCAGTCAATAGTCTAGGATAAAAAAAAAATTAACCACATTTCATAAAACTGTTGCCTACATACTTATATTGATTTCAAAGGACACCCCTCTTGTTTGATGATCCTATATTTCCCCTCAAACATCTAATTAAACATCTGACCCAACAAAAGATTTTCATCATTCAAAGCACTCGCTTCCGTGATTTGGTAAAGAGTAAAAATTAAAAGCAAGAATCAGAACCCCGCCAACAGGAGACACAAAATACTTAAGTATCTACATCTGATGAGGATGTGTGTGGCTCTCCATTATGTAACTTAACCAAGAAAGAGTGAAAAAAATGGTCTTCATTTATGTGCAACCAAGTTCCCTGTGGACTCAAGTCATGCAAAAGATAGTTTTTAATGAAAGCTCGTATCGTTTAGATTCCGCTTGTCTGCAGTCTGCAGTCTGCATGCATGTTGTTGTTATTGTTTTTTTTTTTCAAAATTAATCTCTTCCTGCTTTCGCTCGAATTGAAAGCAAAGAAAAATCTATTCTTTGTTGTTGTCATAGATACAAACACAGTACACAAACTACACTTGCATAGAATTTCAAGAAAATATGGTTGGGGATGCTTGAAAAAAAAATTTTTAATCCCAGCAGTGCCACAGATTTATACGAGTATGTGACATCCATCTGATAAGTCATCTGCTCTGACGTGATGAATTGCAAACATTTAGGACGAATTCATTTATGCAATGATATGCCGCGCCGCCCGGGGTGACTTGAAATATGGTTTATGTAGACGCTTAAATCTGTGTTTTATTTTTCGCTTGCTTCTAATTTAAAATTAAACTCTAGGCTATTCACGCTATTCTGACCGTACTCTTTGGATCTTGTAGGTTGTTGGCCATTGAAAAATAGGTTTTTCGCTGATTCTAAATTTAGTTGACTATTTTTTCTGAGATTGACATGGCTGTGTGTATTTTTGTATTTCTGGCGATTTCTTTGATTTACTTTGTGTAGACACAAATGGAACATCTGCGTAGAAAATACGATTTGGACTTGAGAAAGAATATGATTGTGTGAATGTATCTTGGTGTTAAGAACACGCGAAATTCGACTTTGATTTGACAAAAAAAAAAAACAAGAAAAAAAAAGAAACTATTCATGATGTCGGCAATTTGTTAAAATGATTTGTTGCTTTTATTCTTTTTGATTCTTCAAGTGAAAAGCGAATCAACAAGAGAGTAAGACGAAGAGTTCAATTATTGGAGGAAAGACAGTTAGCTTCGATGATTTATTTAAAACAAAAAAAAAAACCCTCATACATCTTCGCATTCTAATTTCAAATTTGAACCATTTTGTTGATAAAGAAAGTTAAAATTTTGTTGCTTAAGTCCCAAGAATCGAATTGATTTGTATTGGTGCGTTTTCAATAATAAAAAATCATAGTTACTTATTTACTTACCGCGAAGGATTTGAGCAGGAGCTATAGATGGTTTCTGTTCTTCATGCTGCCACGCATAGTGTTTCCAGCTAGTTGCATAAAGACGGATTGTATTCGCGTTAACTTCGAGCCTAGTGGCTGGAATTCGTAGACAATGTCAGCCGGAGCATTGCTGACCTATTGTTGTCGACAGAAATTCGACATTTCAACATTTCTGTACAGCTCGAGAACTCGTGATTGTACCTTCTCCTTAATCTCCCCTCGTACACAAGTATGGGTTCTTGTCGAGGGTCCCTTAAATCTGTTCCGCTGTCTTCTCTATCGTTCAACATTCTGGTAGATACAGAAGAACTGGCGAGAGCATGATTTTTGTCCTTCGAGTTGAATGATGCGAACTAATATCGATTGCCAAGTATGAATCTACTTCGGTTCTTCGTCGGGATGGATCAAATCTTTTTCTGCCACACTATTATAAGTGTCGATTGTGATTTTATCCTCCTCTTCAATCGCCGGAAAAGCTTCCATGACAAATCGCTTGTTGTAAGCGATGAGGTCAATATCACCTGGCTATCCCAACAGCTAGACAGGCTATGTGGTGATATCACCTTTTAACACCTGAACATCGCAATACATTTCATCACATCTCATTTTTTGAATCCTCTGTTTTCGGTCTACACAGTACGAGTTCATCGTAGGCTTTCGAACGTTATTTCCGGGCCGGGAAACCCAGTGGTATTTGCCAATGTGTGTGTCACAAAGAGCTTCAGAAGATCATCCTTTACACCGGACCGGAGGTATCATCAAAGAGGTTGTGCATACTGTGTGTGCTATAGTTGGCAAAGTCCAAAGCACACGATACCAAAAAGACCCGCTCTTATGACCCATAAGGCCGAAGTAAATATCGAATCGGTAAAACCAGACTAAAAATTGACTGACAAGATGGACTGAGAGCCGTTAGCTTAAGAATTCTGTGCACAGTTCAGCCGTTCAATAGCAAATACCAATTACCTTGACAAAACGCGTTAACGGTATGAAAAACTATGATATGATCTTTACATGAACTTAAGCGACTAGATTGGGAACCCACTTGTCGAAAGTCTTATGGACGGGCGAGTCGAAATTTATAGTTTTCAGACAAAAAAGATCAATTCTTCTGTATTAGGCGGTATTTCGAAGCGAAAGATGCTTCAACGAGGGTGTGATTCCATAATGGCGAATAGAGGTTCATATTTCGCTTATGTTGGACACTTTAACCAATAAAATATATCAATGGACAAGTGTTAAAAGAACACACCTCACCATCCAGCTTGCCAATCATCCGACTTCAACTCATTGAGTTGCTTGTGGAAGTCAACTCGAACTTGACAGAGGTTTCAGTTTGCAAAATCGAAAGGCAAACTTTGGTAGATCATTCAAGTAAGATCAATAACATTATAAACTATTACGTAGTTGTTCGATAGAATGGCTAGATTAATGCCCAAAGAGATGAAAGTACATAGTGAATTATTCCAACTTTTTTATGAAGTTTTTCTTATGGTGGGTGGTTTTTAATGGATTTCGTATATCCACTTAGATCGCCATTCAGTTTCAGCCTTAAAGATGCTACAACCGTTTGGCTATGCTAAAGGAATCATTGATCAAGTTTTCTTCATAGATGACACCAGGTCTAGAGGCCATCTTTGTATCGTCTTCCAGCAGATGTGATTTAAAATGAATTAAACATTTCAAACTTAAGCATTAAAATTCTAAGCTGAGTAATGAAATACCATGGCTGCCAAATGACCGCCTGTTTCACCAATTTTTTTTAAGTTTTCGTCTCTTCCATTGCCAACCCATCATTCCACAGCTTAACATTAATTTAGATACGAATACATTAAATTAATTAAATCAAATTACTCCCTTCCAATAGATCGGAATTTTTAATCTGTTCTTCGAATGAGTACTAAAAGTGCAAAGCCCCTCAAATAGTTGTTAGACACAAAACCGTGGTACCAAATTAATTTCAAAATACTTCCCTCGAATAATTTTATTGATGAATCAAATTGTTTCAGCCATTCAAATAAATACGAAAAAATAAAACTCGCTGGCGTTAAAAAGGTGGTTCATAAAACTTTTACCATCCAAAGTCTTATAAATCTTTTTCATTTCAGTTAGCATTCGCTTCGGGCAGTGAAATGTCTTCAACCTAAATTTGGATACAGCAACAAATGCCAAAGACAACGCCGTAAATAAAATGCCAATCTTTCGCACATCGTCAAGTTTATTTTCGGTTATAAAAAGTGAAAACCAAAGTGAATAACCCCCAAAATAAATATATTTAAACCTTGTATCCCGGAAAAGGAGTTCACAGGCGTCAATTATCAACAAAATGAATTGTGTAGCCATACCACCGGCCGAAGAGAAGCATCCTGAACTTGCGCTAACGCCGACAAGTGCGGCCTTAGTTAAGGCATCGCCTTTGTATTGTCGGTCTCTGGAAAAAGAACGCGAACGTCGCACGTCACGAGGATTAGCGTCTTGTTTGCGTGGCGAACGCGATGAGTTCATCGATTATCGCCAACACGATGGCAGGAGTGAGTTATAATTAATTATATTTAAATTTAAAGAGTACAAAATGTTTTTTGTGTGACACACGCCTCTTGAGGGTAAGACTCAGGGACAACATCTGTGCAGTTGTGTCAGCTTCATTATTTTTAATAAACAAATAATTTGTCTGACAGAATACAACTGTGAGTGGGGCTGATCTTAGCTTCCATAAACGAGGAGATGGCCTTCAATAGATACTTGTTAAGTGATATGTCTGAAAGCTTTGGATGGGAGTTTGAGCAATGATCTGCTCCAAGTGATATATTGCGGCTGTTGGAAGGGCATTTTGACTTGTATTAAAGAGATGGAGTTGATAGATAAATTGAAGGAATTTCGCAATTTGGAAGTGGATTGTGTGATATCTCAAAACACATTTGGATAGCATATGCATGAAATTAGGCTATTGAATTATTATATTTGTCTGGAATGGATTTCAGATGAACTTTATTTTGTTATTAATTAAAGATCTTCCCTAAAGAGTTGACCTTCGTTTGATTTATTGTCAACAGAAATTGCGCAAAGCAATTTGAACTTATTTTAAACTAAAGAAAAGGAACTCTACTTATGGTGGGCAATTTTTTTGTATCAATACTGTGAAAGAGAAAACCTTCGGATTAATAATGGAATATTATTTAATTCAATTGACTACCTTGGCTGTTAAGCCATCATGTGAAGTCAAGTTTTCAATAAATTTTGGAAAGCATCACTCACATAACTTGATTAATATTATTCTTGAGAACCAAAATTGTCTCTGGACTTTTGGAACTTTATTTTGACTCCACAAAACAAGTCCACGTTTGTAATAAATCGGTTTTTGGATGGCTTGTGTTGGCCCGATTATGTTAGACAATTTCCTCAATTTATGGCTAGAAGATATCATGCTCAGATAGTGGTTGTATTAGAAGAAAAATGGGCGAATATACGCCATACATTCATTGAACGCTCTATTACAACTGTGTGATTTTTTTAATTTTGAGCCCCAAATACGGCCGAGATAAAAATTCACATCTCCTGTAGAGGTTCTGAGAAAAGTGAAAAGTGATAACAAGTGATAACAAAACAGGTGGTCTTGAAGTCCGGAGGAGTTGGTGTATTATTTTGACCGAATATTTTTCGAAATTCGCAGTTTCACTTACACATCAATTTGCTTTCCAAAGCCGTTGAAGCCTTTATCGACCCTTTTCATTCTAAGTCAATTTGAATTTCTGTCAAATTTTTGAGCACATTTGGGAGTCAAGTGTCAAAATATCATATTGTTCAGAATAAAAAGATATAGTTTAGAACACGTTCTTTCTGCAGAAAAAAAATACAAAGGCACAGTTAAACTTGGGTGTCTGAAATTTCGAAACGAGAAATAATTAAATTCATTTCGGAAGCTGTAAGAAAAAAATATTTGCAAAGCCTTATAATTCAATTGCTGTCCAAACCATAGAATGGAGCATTTATTTGTCGATTTAATTTTATTTAATGCATAGAGTTGTGACTCAATAGCACTTTTAAATAAAGTAGAAAACTTTTAAATTTCTTCTATAAAAATTACATGGTTTTTAGTGCACAATTTTCATAGAAATTTTGTACAATTTACTTTTATTATTATATTGAAAATATTTTATCAAAAAGGGACAAATTAAGATAAATGTCATTTGAATTGGATGGAAACTATAAGCAAAATGCAGATCGATATAAACACGTTATAAAATTACAACAATTTCAGTTGATATACAAAATTAATAATTAAATCAAATAGTTTATGTTTAGTTTGTGTAAAATAATGATAACATAAATTCAGATTTTTGTAATGAATAAATAAATTTATCTAAAAATTAGAAGTTTATGATTAAATAAATGAAATTATAGATAAAGTATAATTTTCATGGATAATTTAATACATTCCTATAAGCATCGACAAAAAAGTTATGTGGTATTAAAAATACGAAGTATATTTCCTGTCCAGCTGGAAAAGTGAAATTAAACGAATAGACATAACGTCCGTGAGACTTCAGGGAATGCGGTAATATCTCACAAATTACGGTAATGAATTGTTAACACAAGGAAAGTGGTTGTTTATAAGCAACCAGAAGCTTTAAAATTGGTAGACCGATAGGCCAATTGTTGCCCATAACCTGCTTCTCTTATGTGTTGTAGAAGTTCGACATATCATTATTTGCAAAAATTAATTCGTGGCATTATGGAAAAATGTTGTTTTGTACCCAAGAGGGGAATAAGAACGGTTTATCATAAAAGTGGATATCAAGAAAAGCTGTTATAAAAATTATTAGAAACTCAAGATCGAATTAGTTATTGAATTAATTCTGCTATTTACGGGGTATCAAGATATCTGGAATTGGGACCGCTGAGAAAACAGTGATACATAAAAAAAATCGCAGTATTAAAAAAAAAGTTTGCTGTCGTTCTTGTTTTCCAGGTGTTTCAAAAAGCCTGCGTTACATACGAGAAAAACTTTGTCTACAATGAGAATGATTTGCAAAAGTGTGGTCTCTTTTATTTACTTAAGGGTTTAATTTGTTTATTTTTTAATTTTTTGCAAGTTGCAAGTTGATGTATTTATCCAACTATAGTTTTTATTATTTTACTTGTTTAACTCTATTTAAAAAGTCAATTATTTAATATTATATTTTCCTTATAATTTATTTCTGAGTTGAACAAATTTATTTTTTAATTGTTTTTCTTGATTCACTTTAAATATTTTATTTATAATTCAGTAAAATTATTCACATCAAAATTATTCAGTATCAAATCTACGAACGAGAAAAAAAGTTACTGTTAAATGAAAAAATAAAATATTCGCAATGAGGTTTCAAAAAAATAAACTGTTAAACATTTTCAACTTGTAATATCATTACGCCACCCAAGGCGAATTATTTTTATTTTAAGCCATTCAGTATAACAACATAAGAAGTTGTTAAAAATACCTACCTCCGAAATAATATATTAACAGCTTTAATTATTGTAAAATCGTAAACAAAATTTTTAGCAAACGAACAGCTCATAATTAAGTTTATTGTTAAATTTCGATCCTATTTCGTTTGCATCTTTGTCGTATAAGCCAATTCGTGTAGCAGAAAACTCGTATAGCGTCAAAATGCATAAATTAATATTCAAATCAAATCCAGTCTTCCAACTGGTTCTATGAAATTCAATCAGAAATCTGAACATCGATTTTATTGTAATCGTTGATAAAAAAAATCGTTTTTACATCTAACATGTTCGCCGTCAACTGCCACTGAACGCATGCTTGCGTAAATTGCCTGTCACTTTGAATTAGAGGAAATGAAATGCAGGCCCAAACTGTTCGGTTTTGTTAAGATATTAATGATCGGTCGGCGTTTCGAATTTGCATGCCCATTGATTTAATTGGCGCCTCATAAGCGGCCATATACACATAGTTTGAAAACATGCCGTTACGGAGATTATCAATTCGTAATTATTCGAGACTGTAATCATTGAACGCGCACGTGTCTAGAAAGCTGTGTTTTTTTTTTTGGTGGGGCTACAGATAAATAGGCTTGGAATCTTTGTTGGGTGTTATTAATTCACACCAGCTTGAATTTCAGAAAGTGTGAAAAATTCGAAAACGGACATGATGTATCGTTTTGTGTGTCTCCAGAGACAAACCGATAAGCTGAACTAACGAGACAAACATTGACACAATCAAATTAATTAATTTGAAGTAAGTTATAACGAGGTCTACTAACTATCTCATAGTGGCTATTTAGTGGGCGTGTAAATTCAGACATTTCAGCGATTGCTTGTTGTTTCAATGAATTTTATTCCATTCTTTGGGAGTAAATACCAGTTCATTGTTTATTCATTGAAAAAGACAACCGGATTGCAAGTCGGCTTCATTCTGTATTCAAATTCAACACCCACATTGAATGTAAGCAACGTACATGAGTATATTCATTGCTGAATATTTTCAGTCTTCATTCACTTGGCCTGTAAATATGGAAAAACAAAAATCTGATTCCAACATCCTCCCAGTTGGAGATCATCCAATCAACACATCTGCATCTATTTCACTCGATATTTTCAACAGTAAGTAACACGCATAAGAATCGATTTAAGAAAAGAGCCTCGCCGCCGCCGCTGCCGCTGTTGCCGCCGGATCTGATTATCACGGAAATCGCTGTGTTTACAGAAAAATTCTCAGCGGTTTGCGTATGTAAATATTTACAAAATGAAAGTTTTCCTCAATTTTTAAACAAACGAATCGTTGTTGCTGTACGAAGGTGGAGAAAAACGAAAAGATACATTTGAGTACATGTGCATCGGGCCCCGGCTATCTCTGCAATTATTCATAATTTTCCTTTGGAGAAATTAATAATGCGTCATTAATTGCTTTCACAGTGTAAATGTGTGCTGAGTTCTCTGTTTTCAATTTTCAACGGTTACTTGCATCCGATAATCCATTTGGAAAGTAAACTTAACGAGCTGACCCACTGACCATAGTATCCGTATGTCTGTATTCACCGTCAAAACACTTCAAGGGATCGTAATTGAATAAATGGATGCGTGGAGTATTTGAAGATACATTGGCTCTTTCGTTGGGTTGTTAGGGAACTTTATGGCTTTTTAATTGATCTATTGGCGGGCCAATTAACTTCACCCTTTGTTTGATAAATTGTTGGCTAAAAGGGGCGCTAAGAATCTGTTGGAAGAGAAAAGTGAATTATTATTAGAAGGCTAAATGAAATACATTTTGTGGAAAACATCTCAGCACGTCTGACGTAATGGATAAGTGAGAATTTATACAGACTAGTGGGACCATCAGTTGAATCTATTTTATTGTTTGGAAAAATGAAAGAGTTTCTGTTTGTTTTTTTTTTGTCTATAATCTTATAAGTATTTGGCACATCTGCGAAATCTGATTTAAGACGTTCGTAAGCCCCAAAAATAGGCAAAAAACGAATTTCTTAAGAAGTCGACAACTTATTGCTGTCTTAAATGGAAATGCTCGCATATGTCCTTTTATCAAATTTTTCGGTGGGAAAATAACGAAGAGCAATGAGCATTGATCAAATTATTATTTTTTTCAAAGTTGATTATTTTATTATAGTCAGTGGCTGAAAAATCCTCGATTTTTTAATGAAAACAATCGATTTTAAGGCAAATTAATATTTATTTCCCAACATAGTTGCCTTCGAGAACAGTGTTCTTGGTAAACCGAGTTTCCAACATTTCGATGCCCTTTCTGTAGTACGTAACGTCAAAGCCCTCGAAAAACGTCTCAATTTCTGCGATGAGCTCTGCATTCGATCTGAATCTCTTTCTCTCGAGCCATCGCTTGAGGTAAGGGAACAGATAAGAGCCGCTGCAGGCCACATCTGAAGAACACGGGGGGTGAGCAATCAATTCGAAACGTAAGTGAACCAATTGGGCCATCGCTTTCAAAGACTTGTGCGGTGCGTTATTATGATGGTACATAACTTTTTTCTTCGCCATATGAAGCTGTTTTATTTTTTTTTTCGTCGTTCAGTTTATCCAACAACGCTGCACAGTTCTTTCCTTCTGCAGAAAGATAATGCCATTGCATCTCAAAAAGCCAAAACCTCCCTGAGCGAGCTTTTAGCTATCAAGCCATTCACGTTTCAACCATCATCACAAAATGTCGAAAGAAGTCCGTCGTTAAGCTATCAATGCGCTGCTGTTTTCGGTCGACGGTCAGAAAACGCTCTTTGTCGAGCCGAAAGTTTTTTCATCTCCAATATTAAATCAAATTAAAAAGTTTTTAAGAAATGACAGGTTTTTTATAAAAAAAAATCATCCGTGTTTATGCTTAAGTAGCCCAACCAATCACCACGTAACTCAAGAAAGATGTCAAAATTAATACCAACGATCCAAATCACGTAGAAACCTTTGAAAAACTAAAAACCCTTAGTAGCAGTCACCCAATGTAGCAGTCACAGATGCATAAAATTCAAATTATGCAATAGCCTCTATCCGCTCACAAAAATCAAAGACGTTGAACAACCACGATAGAAACTATACAGATATAGATTCAGAGTTACTTGCTTTACTTTAGGCCTTATCTCTATGGCAGCAAATTTAAAATGTTAACAGGCCACCAGCGCATAAAATAATTATATGCAAAATACTGAGGAGAAGACATATTCCCAAGGTCTCAAAGATGGCTCCTTAAGTAAGGTGAATACCAATTCCAAATAGAATATTTAAAAGGAAAAGAAAATAAAGTGGCAGATTTTCTAAGCAGACTTTGTGAAAAATTTCAAATTTCTATCTTTTTTGGTTCACGAGATACTCCTCTCTAATAACCATACGAATAGCAGTGGCTTATTAATAGAGTTCCCTCTCCCCATTGTCACACTTCCGGTATGGAAACCTAAAAAAATTAAATTAAGCGATAAACTCTTGTCCTCGAAGGATGTGCAGATGTGGGATAATATTTCTGCAACCATCCCAATGAGGGTTCAGAAGTTTTTCCCACCAAAAGACAATGTTCAAGCCAGATAAATTACTCCTGTTTTCCCGTTATCATTTCCATTCAAAGGACTGTAGCTTACAAACAAATGACATGACATGATGACATGTAAATAAACAAGTGACAGATGAGCCTCACGCAATGAGTCATGATCATTTTCTGGGGCGCCCCCTATGTATTAAAAAAAAACCGCGAGTTTTCAGCCCATGTTGGTAAGATTACCCATCAAGAGGTGCATTTTTTATCAGTTCTCACATATATCCAACCTTGTATCAGCCTAAACGAAGTTGTTCTTTTGATAAAATCTGTTATCATGCTTCGTCTTAATTGCGATAGTATGTCGCAAATATCAGCTCTGATATTTTCTCAACATTGTGGTAGATTTTATCTTTAACATTGCCCCAGTGAAAAAAAAGGAAAAAGTTGCCGGTTGACGTCTCCATTTCGAGA